>CM029667.1:23941194-24532065 GCA_017311315.1 Dendrocalamus latiflorus
CGTTCAACTTTGTCGCAGTCGTACGCCTTCGGATCACCTTCAACTTCTCTCGGATGTGGTCGTATCGCTTCTTGACCTCACCGTCTTCCAATTTCGCCGTGGTCGAACGCCTTTCGACCTTGTCTACAGTAGATTTGCCGTGGTCGTAAAGATGCCACTTTAATATCCGCCCATTTATCTCGGTACAGCTGTGTATGCTCTGCTGCAAGTTTTATTACTCTTTCCAGTCCTCTTAACTGTTGTGACCGAAACACCAAGATTTAGAAAGGAATATTAGAATTAAAATACAATATGAAACTATATATTAATCATTAAGCCCTACCGTAGTTTTGAGATCTCGACGGTCCGATAGTTCTTGTCCGAACGAATCCAAGACATGTATCTCACATTTTTTAGCATTCACAACCGCTAGGTACCAGTGAAACTTCTCAATATTAATTGGAAGGAACACCTGCACTAACAGAGTTTTATCTCAAATTTTTTTCTATCTTTAAATTAACAAAATTAACATCTGCATGATATTATATATATAATTATTATGGCATCGACAAGTTTACCATATCGGCGTGTAAATACTTATCGACCCTTGTGATTTGATATACACTCTTCATATGCAAATCTGCATTTGATATACACTCTTCACATGCAAATCTACATTTAATATACCAGTTTCCAATGTTTTGCATACAACAGATAAGCGTGTTCTTTTCGTGCCCTATATGCAAGCATTTTACATGCTTTGAGCAACAGAAAATGGAGCCTTCGTCTACACATTGTTCTTGGCGCTGCTTATTCAAATACCTTGGAACAATACTTTAAACAAAGTTTTGTAAATTTCTTCTTGGAGAAAAAGGCTTTATACAACCAAACACCCTTACATTTTCTAGTAATGAGTGCATCTCAATTAACGGAAAGTTTGTTGATTGCTCTTCTTAAAATGTCGCAAATTAAACACAAATAAGTCTATGTGATTGAAGTGATCGGTTGAAAAACAAAATTATACCATTTAGATCCAAATAGGTGACTGACTCCTCTACAGTGTTATCTACATTAGTAGAGCATTCAGAATTTCAGACTGCAGGGGAGTCATCTACTTTATTAGAGCTTTAGAGATACCAGTTTATCTCAACTATCATACGGCAAGAGAAATTCTCATAAATGAATGTGATTTGAAGTTCTTATCTTACAGAGATCTACACTAACATTATAAAACAACTGGGCAAGGAAATATTCCTTCAACAGTTGCCATAAACCTGAACTGGATGGTAAGAAATAATATTTTTGTTATTACACAAAATGTTGCTTAACATGAAAAACTACCGATAACTAATGACAGAAAATGAATTATCTACATAATATTTGGCATGCACAAAATCAGATAGATTTGAATTAATGCTAACAGAGATCACATAAGTACTTTTCATAAATAATCCTCAACTACCCAATAGACAAATGCTAAAGTGGCAATCCACCAAATGTGTGTGCTGATTTGGTGGAGATATAATTTTGAGGTATAACATAATTCGCAGATTGTTCCTTTCAGGGAGCTTGCAATTAGCACAAGTAGAAATTTAGTCGGCCAGAAGAAAACATCCGACCAACAACAAAACAAATAACCTCCGACATACAAAGTAAGCAGCTAAGAAATATATAAAGGAGCAATGCTATTGCTGTTTCAGAAAAAAAAAATCAGATGGATAAGTAGACCACCAGACGAAATGAAATACAGGAAATAGAACAAACAAGCTCACAAGTTTCTATCAGTTTTCACAGAGTACACTTTTAGCGGTGGTTTCAATATCTGTGCTCAAAGTTCTGTACAGGTACCGTATGACAAAACCAATTTCTTCAGAACATAAACAAAACACAATGGTGCAACAAATATTATAAACAAATTGTGGTGCTTCTGACAAGAAAAAAGGAAACTCATTTTCAATGAATTAGAATGTTGGTTGCGCCCTAAAATCAACCTAAAGTGAGTCTAATTTAACAAGAATGCCAGGTGCTCACTTTCTCTTTAATAGCATCTTCCCTTTGGATCAGTGCTTGTTGCCTCCGCCGTGTAGCTGCTGGATTCACCTCAGCCTCACCAATCTGCTGCTTCCACTCAAACTGGTGATGTGATAATGAGCACAAGCAGGAGGAAGAAGAGGACTACTGGTCTCGAATTCATCACTCCGACCAGAAATCAGAGAACCTAAGGAAAGTTGTACCATTGTTAGCTGATTCGAATTTACATGATGTTTACGAAAAATTTAACATCACAACTTCTGATTAATGGTATTTACAACACACACAAAAAGTAAAGAAAAGACAGAGACCGGAAGGTTGGTTGGGACCTAGGACTTTACAAGTTACAAATTACAACAAGTCTTCAAAGAGCTTTGGGAAATTACACCAAATTCTAAGAAGGGGAGGGGAGATCTTCAGAAGCCACATAGAGTTAACAAATTTCTTTTAATTTACACTGAAAACAAATGGATGAAACCAAGGAATAGGAGAAATCGGAGAGGCTACTTCAAGTATACTTATCACCACATCGATAACTCGGTCCATTTCCAGGTGATCTCTATTTTTTTTTTAGCATGGAGCAAATCGGTAAAATTGAACCGATCTACATTCGAACCGAAACAGATCAAAATGAACCTAGAAAAAAGCTAGAAATTGAAGTACTCACTAACCCTTCTGAAAATGACGCCTTTGTTCTCCTTGTTGAACCCAATCCAGTTATTCTGGGCAGCCACCTTGTTGACAATCTTCTGGGCGGCCATCATGCCGGCGGAAACGGCGACGTCGGGCAGGGCGGCGACGGCGGACTTGGCGGCAGGCGGGGGGCCGTAGCGGTTGGGGTCGTTCTCGGCAAGCTGCTGGATGAGCTGCTCAAGGCCGGATCCCATGAGACGGGAGAGCGCCTCCGGTCACCTCTCCCCTAGGGCTCCTGCGGCTGCTACCACCTCACCCCTAGGGCACTGCGGCAGCCGCCACATCTCATGTAGGGCTTGGTCGCCACCAATGGCTTGGGAGGTATCGCCTCACCCTTGGAAGGTGGTGGGAAAGCTAGGAAGAGGAGGCGCGGGGGAGCGGCGGGAGCGGAGATCGGGGAGGATGGGGGAGTGGAGGTGCGGGGGAGCGGTGGGAGCGGAGACGCGGGAAGGCGAGGGAGTGGAGGCGCGGGGGAGCGGCGGGAGCGGAGGCGCGGGGGAGGCGGAGATGGGGGAGGATGGGGGGTGGCACGGTGGAGGATGGGGGAGGCACGGTGGAGGATGGGGGAGGCGGAGGGAGGATGGGGGAGGAGGGGGGAGGCGCGGGGGAGGCGGAGGGAGCGGAGGAGGCGCGGGGGAGGAGGGGGAGGCGGAGGGAGGGGAGGCGCGGGGGAGGAGGAGGCGCGGGGGAGGCGGAGGGAGGGGGTAGCGCAGGTCGAGCGGGGGCACATGGGAGAACGGAGCGGTTTCTAGGTTAAATGATGTGCATGATCCAAATGATTTTGGCCTTACGATCTTCAATGAGTAAGAGAAGAAGGTTTAAGGAGAGATCCAGGTCATTCATTCGTATGAAGTTGGATTACTTTGGTACACAAATCTGGGTGGACTTAGATTAGGCATGACTATGGGAGTGGTTGAGGGGGTGGATTTAGTAAAGAAATTTTGGTGTATTATAGAGTATAGGGTAGACTAGTTAAACAGTAAAGTGAGAGGGTGGTGTAGTGGAGATGATGGATGAACAATGCTTTGCCCCTTTCCTATGTCCAGGGCATATATATATATATATATATATATATATATATATATATATAATATATATATATATATATATATATATATATATATATATATATATATATATATATTCACATGAGGAGTATTTTACAATTATGTCTTTACACTCATGCACCCACAGAGCCGGAACTTCCAATGTCCGGTAGTACCGCTCACGTAGAGCCGGTACTTCCGACCTCCGCTAGTACCGCTACATACACAACGGTAGTTCTGATTTTTTTGAAAGTACAGATACTTCAACAGATTTTGTAAAACACATTTGCAAGATATAATATCGTACACACAAGGATCATCCATAACTCCCAACAAGTTGCAAAATATATTTGCACACTTTTTAAATCATAACACAAGGAATCAGTACATGAACTTAACGCATTTGCAAAACTCATTCGCAAACCAAAGGCACATGCTACAAGGATTGTATATGAGCTTCAACTATTTGCAAAACACATTTGCAAATATAAACCTCATACCACAAGGAGTAGGAAACGTGGACCTCAAACACTTGCAAAATACATTCGTAATGTATAGTCCCATGTTACAAGGATTTTCACATATGAGTTTCAACTATTTGCAAAACATATTCGTAAATATAGGAAGTACGCTGGGTTACTAGGCTGCTCTGGTCTTCCTCTGGGGCTATTTGGGCTACCAACCCACGCTTGTGGACCAGACTTCTAGCCTTCCATCCACGGCCTCTACCTCTGGGCCACCTCGGTCGCAAATCACAATGTTGTTTTCCCCCGTGCCAGAATCAGGTCGGGTGCACCGCCCTTCCATTTCACTCGCGCAATAGCATAGGCGCACAGGGAGGAGGAGGAGATCACGCCGAGCATGCGCACCACGGCCATTACCGCCGCGGAGGCGGGGCGTGTCGGTTGCACACTTGCACTCCACCGAGTCCTCGTCGAGTGGACCCTTTTCCGCCATGCTATGAGTCCGTGTGGCCCGATTTTAAGTGCACCAAAAAAGCGATAGTTAGTTGGCACTTCCCATCGCGGTGGCATCGCCCGCCCACGTCGCATAAGGGGATATGTTCTTTTTTTTTGCTACGGCTTATGATTTTTAAGCTGTTCGTAAGAGAGTACAGAGTAAGATAAACTCACATGCGGTTTTGACCGATATAAATAAATTCATTATAGTATGAATTATAATTAACTTGTATATCTTAGCTTAAAAGGCTATTTTATTTAAAAACTAGTTCATCATAAAAAAAACTAAACAATAGATCTTGGAAACGGAAAAGAGAACGCCCAACTATATGCCCAGCAACACTCAACCGTCCCCGATCCAACCACCGACCATCCGTGCGTGCGCTGCGGCACACTGCGCAGGCCACAAAAACGCGACCGGCCCAGGCCCAGGCCCAGGCACCTCAGCCCACGCACCGTACCCGAACCGGCCGCAGCGAGACGAGTGGGAGACCAGGCAGGCTCGAAGCCGAATGGGCTCGAACAACCCGGTGGTGCCCGACCCCGTGCCCGGCCTCCACCTCCCCCTCCGCCACATCGGCATCCTCTCCCGCCGCGTCGCCATGGCGCGCGACGCCGTCTCGCCCGCGCTCCGCCCCTGGCTCCTCGACCTCGTCCCGCTCCTCGTAGTCCTCCTCATCGCCGCTCACGTCGTCGCCCTCGTGCGCCTCCTCTCCCCACGGCTCCTCCCTCGAACCACCTTTACTGGCGGTACTGGCTGGATTTGGTCTAAATTTGGGTTTTTGGCTTGCTGTGGCAGGGGTACTGGATCTACAGGCTCGCCACGGACGGGTCCAAGCAGCCCGCGCGGAGCAAGAAGCACTAGGCGGCAGCCGCAGCGGCTGGGTGTAAGGCCCTTCCTTCTCTGCTGTTCTTTTTCTTTTACCCTTCTCCCATGGGTCGTGATGCTGTGAGGGATGATGGTTTCGAGAATTGTTAGTTTGGCTGCGAGATGGGGCCTGTGAATGTCTGATTACGAGAGTGATTTCTGCGAAATCTGCATAATTGTGGCTACTAAGCAGGTGGCTCAAGTGTTGAATTGTATACCATTGTGATAGAGATGTGTAATGTGTAGGATGCTAATACTGATCTGCACATTTCGTGGTCTTGTAATTCAGTATCACTAACATTGTCTGAGTTGGTGACTTGGTGGTGGCAGTGGGTGTTGGGGCTTGCTGCTTCAGTCCGATTTAGCTTTGGTAAACTTGCCTGAAGAGTAGTTTTTGAAATATTATTTGTCTGAGTCTGACGATATATGGGGACCCCTTAGAGTTGGATTTAGATTTGATATAGGATATTCGATATTGGATGATGTAATGAATTGATGATTTTTTTGGGTGGATATGGTTGGTGGATCAGGATTGATTTTTCCCGTACTACTTTAATATGTAATCATTGATTCTGATTGCCCACATTTTCTGTGCGAAAGCCTTGTGCTCACTGGTTTGTTAGGCACTTCACTTTATGAAAGCATCCTTGTAAACATTGACATGAAATAAACCGCTAAACCTTATAAGGACTAGACATCTCTGTGTGGGACTCATGTTGTGAGGATAGCCGTTTGATCTTCCAAGGCCATTCACATGCTCCCACTCAATGTTCTTCCCTGTGTTATGTATTGTGCTGTTGCAACAGAAGTTAAAGTTTTCCAATTTGGCAAGTTTGATGATTTTGTTATCAAGGTTTCAAAAGAGCTGGATTGTATTGTCCCATATGTTTACTGAACTATGGACTGCAGTATCTAGCAAGCAAAACTTGAACATGTGTTCATACTTTATTTTTTTAGCCCTGTCCCTTTTTGTTTGTTCTCCATTATTGCCATTGCCATTGAGTAGTAATTTTGAAGGTTCTTGTACTGTGCGTGCCTTTTATCCTTTTGGGCTCAAGGTCTGATGCTAAATGTTTGACAATGAAGCAGTTTCAACAAAATCTACTTTGCTTAGCTGGTATGGATCACAAATCTTGTTCCATTTTCAATTTTGAAATATAAACAGAGTTAGGGCTTCCATGATAAAACGATTGATAGTGCCACTGTGGCCCCAAAATTGAGCATCAATTATTTCTTCAGCTGACATTTGGCAAAAGAAAAGAAAAATCATTGCTCTAGCCTGTACATTATCTTTATGAAATTGTAAATGGTCCTTGCCTTTGAAAGGGGAAAAGATGCTGTGACTCAGATGGTATCAATAACTTGGATTTTGTCCTCAGGAAAGCTCGATTTTTCAGAAAACAAGATGAGTGGCTCAAACAATGCAACTCACGAGTCAAATTGTAATTACAATGAGCAAGTGCAAAGGGATTTCTTATCCTGTCTTTCATTGTACATTTACCTAAAAAAACTGTTTATGATGAATGAATGACGATGATACATATACTTGTGGCATGTACCGCATTTTTGGGTTTATTGTGCATAAATCTCATTTTCCTTCTGAGAGAGACTTTGGAAGAAAAAAGTTCTTTTGCACTGCAAATACCAGAATTCAGTCTGTTGCCTTTTGCATAAATCTCATTTTCCTTCTGTGAGAGAATTTGGAAGAAAAAGAAGTTCTTTTGCACCGCACATACCACAATTAAGTCTCTTGCCTCCTTATGTGGGAGATACAGACAACCATGAGTAGTGACATCTTTAAATTATGTTATTTTTAATCTGGAGTAATGAGTCTTTAATTGGTCTATTAGCAAAAATGCCTTGGCTACTATTGCTCCCATTCTCCCAATCTTCAAGTCCACTAGCCCATCTAGCAACACAAATAATGCTTAATAATTACTTCATTAGATAAATTTGTCTATATTATGATTGTACTTTGTTCCTTAATGTAATACCGAGAGAGAGAGAGAGAGAGAGAGTTGGGTTGGCTGGGCTAGGCTGAAAGCCAAGTCGGCCCAGCCCACGCCAACCCCCTCTTGAGGGCAAGCCAGTGGGAGGCAGTAGCCTTATCCTCCCCCCGCTACCAAGACTGCCGCCCCTCCTTCCCTCTGCTGCTGACGCCGCCTCCCCATGACTTCACCTGAGCCACACGAGCACATCCCCGCAGGCAGTCGTCATTGTCACCCCTGCAGCCATTGCCGCCATCCTGGCTGCCGCCGCGCTCCCTTTGTGTGCTGCCGTCCCAGCTGCCGCCACTGCTCCTGGGCGTTGCGCTGCTGCCGCCCCTAGCCAAGGCGGTGCCGCTAGTTGCTCCCCCGCGTCATGCCTCTCACCGTTGCCACGTCGTGTGTCGCCTCTGCCTCCTGCTACGCAAGCTCCGCCGGCCAGGAGAAGGAGGAAAGAGAGAGGAGAGAGGAAGTCGGCCGAGAAGAAAAGAGAAAGAAGAAAAGGAGCCAGCCGAGGAAGAAGAGAGGGGGAAAAGAAGAAGAGGGAAGGCCAATCCGTCAGATCCGGCCAAGGAGAGGAAGAAGGTGCCCCAATCTAGCTATTCGTCTCTAGGCTAATGCTTTGAATCCTTTTCCCATGCTTGTTTATTGATTTGTGTAGAGATCAAAGTGGGGATTAGCGGTATTGGTGCATTCGGAATGGCTAGAACACGGTTAGTGGATGGATTCTGTGTGTTGTGCCCTCTACGGAGGTTTTGGGTATGTTAAGGGGATAATATGAGAATTTGATATAATAAAAACTTGTAGCTAATTTTATTAGTTTTCTATAGAATGCTAGAACGCCGAATTTGGTGGAATAGTTTGAAAGTTATGCTTACGACTTACGAGAAGTACTAGGGCAGCACAACCTTCGGGACTGAAATCGGGGATTTAGGTGACGTAATCTTTAAATTGTGATAACTAACAATTGGTAGTTGCTGAAAGTTTGTGTAGATCTCAGGACTCGTATTGTTTGCTATGTTTGAGTTTCGGGGTTGCAAGTTATAGTCTTTTAAGCATCGGGACAACAGAAAGGCATCCGGTGAAAGGGGGTTTGTATGTGCCGGGTTTGCGTGTAAGAACGATGCCATTCGTTTGTGTGCATGTATTGCTATGATGCATTGGGATTGGATGATGCTTGTTCTAGTGGAGGTTCGGGTTTGGTGCCATCCACATATCGCCCATAAGATTAAACAGATAAATGCATGGTAGAGCGGTAGACGGTAGATGTTATGAAACATGTGATGTTTACATTATACGAAAATTTACCTTACAGTTTATGCTTATTGCAATAAATTACGTACTGATGATTATATGATGTTGCTTATCTGATGATGATAATGATGATGGAACATGATAAATAATTGGTAGGTTCATTTGAAAGCTAGCTACTATAGAAAATCAAGCCATAAGCCCACAAGAACTCACCCAATAATGATTACCTACTAATAATGATAACGATGAAATATGTTTATGGCAATGGACATATGCATTTGCATCATATGTACTCTCATATTATGAGAAAGGGATCTACCATAGGTAGATAAGTAAGACCTATTTGGGTAGGTCTCTATAGCAGTAGAGAGACCCCGTGCCGACGAGGATGGGCTTATGATGGGTGAACATCGATGAGTGTTCACTCGGTTATACCGGAATATGCAATGTGATGAGCAAATGAGCATGTAAAATAGTTTCATATTGCATTAATGAAAAGAAATAATGATGAGATATGGAAATGATGATATGATTATGTTGGGACATGTGGAGAATGATATAGTTATATTCATGATTATGTTGAAACATATGGCAAATGACGTGGTTATGTTAATGCTTATGCTTATGGTAGTGTTTATCTTTTGATTATGTGTTTGCTGAGTTTTGGACTCATGCTTGCTTTGTTACTGTTTTTAGGTAACTGATGAGGTGTCATGCATCGGGGATGGGAGTAGCACCTTTGCATCACACCTAAAAATAATAATGATCTAGAGCATTATCTTTATTTTCCTTATTGTACTAATGATGAATGTTAGGGAACTTTCATGATAATATATAATTCCTCGGTAATGTTCTATTTGCACGCTAAGATTGCTCCTGGAGCATGGTTTCGTGCATTCTCGAGTGTACAGTCTTGAGCGCTTGGGCGCGAATGACCCAAGTTTTATTTTGTGAATTATTTATTCTTACACTGGTCAGCGAGTCTTGTTTATAGCATAATTGTTTTAATGCTTATTGTTAAATGTATGTTGTTTACCGCTCTATTGAGATATAACTAGAGGAGATGCTACCTAAATCTAGTAGCACTGGATGTAAATTAGAGTAGTGGTAGCACTATGGGCTCAGAGGTTGGGCCAAGGTGTTATACTTTATTTATTGTGTTAATATTTTGCTTACCTTACTGCAAAAGCACCGTTTGGCTTCAGTTTATGCATTTTGGTCTGTTGTACAGAAAACGTCTAACAAACTGACTTAACTGTTATATTAATTGAAACGCAGCGAACCAGAATTTTGATCGTAATGCTCGAGTAGTACATGCATACCAGAAAAAAAAATCAAATGTCACAAGTAACCTTTGCAATACTTCAAACCTTCTGAAATTAACCACTCATCCCTTTTGTTGCAGGCTTGCTGCTAATGTTTGCCATTTAGTTCTTGCATCCTCTGCTTGTTGATGATGGCGAAGCTTATGAAAGAGCTGAGCATAGGGAACCAGTCTCTTCCAGTGATTTGTTCATATGTTGGTTTTAAAAGTGACGTTGGCTGGCATGTGAAAGGAGGACCTTATGATCATAAATACTCTTTCAGTTGTTGAGAAATTGTCATTGAGGACCTTATGATCATAAATGCTCTCAGTTGTTGAGAAATTGTCATTCGTTGATCTATCCGTGTTAAGACCAGTAGCTAGACATATCATTTTCATCTGATGTGGGCTTGTATAATCTTGTGAGCAACTTTTTCTTTGCTCTGACTCAGAAACGACGAAGTTTAAGCCTCCATGCTTCTACCTCGTCTGAAGAACACATTACAATTAAGTAACTGAGATTCCACATGGGTCATGGCACTTAATTGCTTGCTCATGTACACACCTTCATGGCTGTATTCCTCTTGGTTCCCTTTGCAGTTCTATATAACATAATCACATCAAGCAACATATGCCTGCCAAGTGTGCTGCAAGCCTGGGTCCGGCTCGATAGACAAGCAAGTTTCTAAGATGGTCATGTACATGTGTCACCAAACTGTCGGCAATCCATTTGATAACTCCCTACACTGGTTAAACTTCTCAGCCCCAGCACAGATCCAACGCAAAAATGAAGATCTTGGCAAAACATACACAAAAGCATGTATATTTAACACACAAAAGTCGTCAGAACTGAGAACAAGGCGTGCCCAACAGTCCACATGTTCCTTATTCGATTCTCCCAGCTTCTCTCTTGCGTTTCTTGCTCAAAAGGGGGCTCTCTGCCTCGCCTTTCTCGTGGGGCGGCGCGACAAATGGTGCAAAGTACAAATAGATGCACAGCACAAAGCTGAGAATGCTAATGAATTCCCAAGTGTCAGGTCAAATCGATCTTCAGCAACATTCTGCTCGCGAAGAATTCAGAAGAATAAAAAGAAAATATCACACTTTCAGATATCCAACCTCCCACATGCATGTACCAGAACGAATCTAAGCAGGGGGAGTGGGGGATTATTACAGCACATATGCATGAGCATGACACGCAGAACCAATGACCTTTTGTCATTAGAAAATCTAAAGCTAGAGCCAACTAATCACACAAAGATAAACAACAAAGGGGGAGAAAGAGCTTTATTAAGTCATGGTATACACATGGTATGGTCACAGCAAAGATGGGCCAAATATTTCCGCGGCGCCGTTCAGCTAACGGCAGCAGATGCAGAGAACGATCGCGATGATTATGATCAAGATGAGGAGCGGCAGCGAAATGATCAGCACAAACTCCATCTGTTCTACCTGCAAAACAGAAGGAAATTTAATGTTTTCATTCGTTCTAAAGAAACAGTTATTTTCTTCTTCCATTCCCACTTAGCAAAAGCAAAATGCTACTATAAAAAAAGCATTAGCAAAATGCTAAAGCACAAAACTTTTTTTTACTGAGGTGGTGTTTTTGCCTGAACCACTGTTCTACAACTTTAGGAATTTTGATGCTCCAACAATTGATTGATTGGATTCCTTAGTAATTTGAAAAGTAGATCTAGCATAATAAGTTGATTGGCATACAAAGAGAAAATATTCTTGATCTGCCATTGCATTCGGTGCCATGATCGTCGCACTCATGCCAGTCGTCCAATCGAAAAATCGGTTCTTGACATCGAGGCGATTGAGGAACTAAGGCATATCAAATATCCCAAGGATTGCTTGTAACTTATTCAACCGCTTTGATCTTTTGTTATTCGAGACATGACCAGAGCTTCGATGCTCAGAAAAGGCACAGCCATCCCGTTTCTTAGAAAGGCAGGGGATCTAAGTCCCGCGAAGTACTTGAATTGGGGCCGCCGTTTCCGACACGAATTGATTCGATTCCTCATCAGTGTAGTAGCCCTTTGGGGTCAAACTTGGCTTAGGCTTTCTAGAACAAAACATAGTACAGAGGATTGGAGGACAGGAGGAGATAGGTGCGTTCACTACTGGTCCTCTTGGATTTGGCTAAGATCAGAACTGTAGGTATCACCGTTTCATCAGCGAACTGTACAGCTACTAGTTTGCTTTCTGCCCTTGCTGAATTAGCTAGTACTGCTTGGCAAATGGCAACAGTTGGGGTCCAATTCCAACTGGATACTACTAAGCCACATCTTACCCTACTGGATCACTCTACAAGTCAACAGATGGATCCTGAAACTTGCTCTAGAATCATTGAAAGGTACGGTTCCAGTTTGCTCCCTCGACAACTCCATTTTCTAAAGAAATATCAAATCTGCTGGAGCTCACTAACTCAAAAACAACAGTTTTCGTTTCAATCGAAAGCTGCCCAGATCAGTGTAAAACATATGTAATAAAAAGGAAAGAGAAGCTAAAGTTTGTTTTTTTTTTTTGAGGGAAAGATGATGATAAAGATTTCAGGAGGCGAATCGGCTCGTGGCAAGTTGAAGCCTAAAGCGACGCAGGTGTGGTCGATCGAACAGGTTGCCCTGGATCTGAGGCACGCACTGGCACCCACACGGGAGCTAAATTTGCATGCGACACGCGCATCGAAGCATCAAACGGGTCGTAACTAAGGAGCAGAGTTTATAGGGGGCGAGCACACGTACCTGCGTGAATCGCGGTGCTCTTCACGGCCCAGGGAGAGGAGGGGAGGAGACGAGAGGAAGCTCAACGGAGACGGCGATGGGGAAGACGACACGGGGAGGAGCGAGAGGGGAGGAGAAGGTTCGGGTGGCGTGGGTTGAAGTCGCTGCGGGAAGCGAAAGCGCGTGCCACGTGCCAGGGTGACACCGCGCCGCGCCGGACGCCTGAAACGGTGCCGAAGCTATTTTTTTCTGCTGCTGCTTATAATTTTTAGTTCTATCGTAAATATTTATATAGATAAATCTAATACTAATAAATTAATAAATTATTTTAAAAATATTATATCGATAAATTATTTTAAAGTAGGGACAAATAAGTCGTCAATATATTTATTTAAAAAACATAAACACAAAGCCACCAGGTACACCGTGGGGGCAAATCAAAACCTGAAGAAACTCCTGTGCCTTACAAAGAGGTCGCAGTACAGCTACCACACAGAGGAGTATTAGTACCAATCAGAGAGAAAACGAATGGGGATGATGCAATGGCCAGCCAACTAATCACATGCACCAGACAGCCAGACCAAGACCAACGACAGGGGAGACGCACACCTTTGTACTCGCTTAATTAGTACTTATGTCACTAAACAACAGGGGCGAAGCCCAATAGAGGTCCGTGGGTGCCCAGGCACCCCCCTCACTTCCAGAATTTCTTAAGGATTGGAAAAATTCGGCCCTATAGGCACCCCGTATAGCCCAAGACGAGGCACCCCCCACCAGGGCGGCAGCCCAACAAACCCACTGTGCACCCCCACCCATTTGCTCTAGCTTCACCACTGCTAAACAACAGCGAAGTAGTAGTACTATGCTAGCAAATGGCACGATGAATCGTGGGTAGGTTCGGTGCTGGCGCCATACGATTGACCGGCGAGGTAGCTAGCGGCAGATGATGCAGAGGACGATGGCGACGATCACGATGAGCGCCAGGAGCGGCAGCGATATCACCAGCACCAGCTCCATCGGTTGGTTTGGTTTATCTGCTGTCTGTAACTTGTATACGCCACCTGCAGAAATGGAAAAAACATTCAGAGGAAGCACAGGGTACTACTGGCCGGCTTTTAATCTTTTAATTGCATGGAAACAAGTAGATCAACTACGCTAGTGTTGCTAACTGCTAAGTGACACCAACTAAGGTCTTCTCTAGATCAGAGTAACAGACATGGTTCGCAAACTCTTTTGTCAAATTACTGCAAACATACTACCGAAAGCCTAATAATCATTGAAAATGTAATCTCTTGTTTGATTTATACGGAGAAGAGTCTATGGAGCATGCGTACGTCCACGTACATATATTAGCCCTACCTACTTACACAAATCAATACATAAATACACATAATTAACTCATCCCGAAATAACAACTATAGCACATGCATGTGCGTACTACAATTTTTTCTTCTTCTTTTGTGTGTGTGTGTGTGGAAATCATGCACAAGCAGTACATTAATGCTAGAATAGTTGTCGCACACATGTACACGACAGACGCAAGCATGGATCATCAAACTAAAGGGCTAGCACGTACGTACCTGAAACTGTTGACACACGAGCTTGCTCTCCGTGCTGTTCTGCTCAAGATCTCCCCCAATTGATCGTCACAAGCTTAATCACGATCGATCCAAGACGAGACAGGGAGAAGAGAGGAGAAGAGACGTAGCTCAAAATGGAGATGGAGAGGAAGGGAAAGTGAAGGAATCAATCGTTCGAGGGATGGTTTGTGCCGGGGTGTTGTGAGTTAAGTAGTACACCGGCGAGTCGAGGGAATCGGAGTAGAGGGAGAAAAGGTATGGTGACGCGTGCCGCGCGGCCGGCCCGGCTCGCTTTCCATCATTCCATTTCCACGTCCGTCCGGAAGCATCTGTGCCGTGCCAGACGTACGCGGTTGCGCGCGGATGGCCGGTGCTTGGCTTAGCGCGTGCAGGCTCTCGTGTCGACCGACCGATCACGCGCCAACGATCTGTACGTTCGATCTGGGCCCTACACTTGTACTCCCTGCCTTAGTTAGCAGCAGCTAACAGCAGACTCGTGGGTGAACCTTAGAGCCCCTCACTTCAATAGCTATGATTAGCTAAAAGGTTCAGAGTCTAAGCACTTAGAGTGAAATATCTAAAAAATCGAGCAAAACATGCCTTGATAGGGTCTGTCGATTTTACCGCTTGGACCGATATAACTGCTACTTGATTAGCGGTCCGACTTCTCTCCAAGAACAAAATACATTTTCAGCATGATTTCAAAACCTAAACTCGATGGAACTTTCAATCTGTAGCTCCAAATTACTTAGAACTTTGCACATAACTTGCCAAAGTTATTCTGAATCTATTCCAACAAGAAATAGAAACAAATACTTACATATATTTGAACTTTCTTGATTCTAATGAAGATTGTACTAAAACCAGACCAAATACGAAGATGGTGATTGAGAGGAGCTTGTGGGAGAAATCAATCCAAGATGGCTAAGAATGATTTTTCGCACATCCTAGTATCCTCTATCACAGCCAGAACCGAACCAAAAGACCTCAAGAACAAAAAAAACCCCAAAATCACACTTTCCTTCATCAATACTAGGCAAACTCAAGAACTTGCAAAAAACAAATACCTAGATAGATAGGATATGATCTCCAAGAGATATCATTACCCATCAAGCTTGGGATACTGCTTAGCAAAAGTAGCATTACCCATCAAGGGTCTTCCCAAAATCTGGTTTGTAAACCATTACCTAGTTTTTATTTCAACGCTAGATAACACAAACTGTTTTATTTGATGCCCAACATTGCCACGTCTAACCTTAGTCGTGCCACTGTTTCTTATGTAGCCATAAATGTGACTAAGTGCCATATTGTTTTAGTACCATGGTACACACATGTCATAGACTTAGTTGTTTCACCAACTTTGCCTAACTTGTGGGCACCATTTTGTTGGCCATACTTTGCGTATGTTTAAAAAAGATACTTTTTAGTTTATAGCTTATAACTTATAGTTTTTTTCTGAATAAATAAATAAGATGATTTTTTCGTCGTTATTTCAAAACGATTTATCGGTATTCAGTTTGTTCATATAAACACTTACACTAGGGTCAAATATTATTACCCATAATTATAAGCTATTAGCTGTAGTCGAAAAGAATAGAGCTTAATTATGACAAGATTAGCTATGAACAAAACGTGCCCTAAGTGCGTATATAATACTTCTCGAACCCTGTGTGGCTTTTGACTAGGTGGTGTGTACATATTTTTTTGTGTTTGAAAGATCCAATCCAGATCAACTTTATCTGTCATTTTTCAGAGAACGCATATCAATTTTTTCACGGGCATCACAGTTTACATTCACGCGCGCATCCAATTAGTTTGGCCCCAATATAGAACATAAGATTTTCGTTGAACTCTTGCAATAATAATACGTATTTGTTATACATTAGTCAAGTAAAAGTTTTTGCAAAATCAATTGAATTTCTAACTTTTGGATTAGCTTAAAGAACCGTGCTCTACCAATGTCGCCCTCTTCCTCTCTGATGTCATCACCATTAGGTTAGGGTTGGATTCACCGAGACTAGATTTAGAGGAAGAGGAGAGAGAGGTGGTCGAGACACAATAGTGGGTGGAAGTGGTGGCGGGGTGGCAGTGGCATTGGCAGCTGTAGGCTTGAGGGAGGGCGGTGGGCAGTAGAAGGTGGCAAGGCGACAAGAAAGGGGGAGTTTAGGAGCAACGAGCGGTAGTGGTGGATATGGCGACGGTTGATTGGGAATAAGGCGGGGTGGGGGAGACAAAGGCCGGTGGCGGCAATAGTGGGGAGGAGGAGGGCAGTGGTAGAGGGGGAAGTGAGTCACCGGTAGGCCGTGCCAGCGAGACAGGGGTCGAAGGCGTGCGAGGTATGGAGGGATGGGTGGCGGCTGGAGAAGGGATGGAGAGAACTTAGGGTTAGGATGGATGAATAACAGAATATACAGTGGGGGAGGGGTTAGATCTAGATCCAACAATAGAAAAATTGGATCGATTTTTTTATAAGAAAATATTCAATAGTTATATAGACACTTCCATAATTATATTGTTTTACCAAAACAATTCTACGTTCCAAACAGCTCTTCAACCAGTTCTTTACATACCCTTAATGTCACACGAATCCCATATTCCAAATAGGATCGACAGCGCCGAACTCCAAACCCATAGCTCTTGATTAAGGGACCGCTTGTTTTAGCTTCAACTTCTAGCTTCTGGCTTATTTTTTACTATTCATAAATTTCGTTTGTTTCTGAATTTTTGGCTTTTGTTTTGAGTTTTTTTGCCCTTTTTTGCCATATTCGTTTGCGTTGTCCATAATGAGCTAGCATATTTTTTCTATTTTTAAAATTTTTTAAATTTAATTACGCCAAATAAGTCACCTTCAGCTACAGTGAAATTTTAACCGCTACAGTACAATTTCAGTTATAAGACACATATTTTTAGCCCAACCGAGTAGGGCCTAAAAGAGCCCAGTCCATAATAAAACTAAAAGGACACAACCATTCGGCCCGCTTCTCCATCCCACTCTCCTAAACTGAAGAGGCATTTTATCATGTCTTATAAATTAATGTGCAATTAATGATTGAGGCTATGATGTTTTATAGACATTTAGGTGATATCAATTGCACATCAAATTTAGGGCAAATGATGATTATACCTGAACTAAAAGTTTTATTGACTATTTTATATACAAAAAATGAAAAGAAAGTAATAAAGAAAGACTAGAAGTTCTCTCTATCTTTGTGTTTTCAATCTACTATTTATATTTTTTATGATTGATATACTTTTACATAGCAGATAAATTGATCGGACTGGTCGCCAATAACGGTTCCACAACAGTTTCATAGACATTTAGGAGATATCAATTGCACATCGAATTTAGGGCAAATAATACCGACATTAAACCTGGGGGGATTCCGGCCCCCCAGCGATCCACGTCGCCCCGTCCGCGTTGCCCGGCCGGCGCGTGGCGGGGAGTTTCCCGTACGGCCGGGAGAGGCATTTTCCTCCGGTTTTTTAAAAATTACGTAAAGGTCCTTTTTCCTCGCGAATAGGTCCCTGCAAGTTTTTTTAAGGAAAAAATTTTTTGATAGCGCCCCGCGGTTTCCAATATTACGTATAGGTCCTTATTTACTTACGTACAAGTCCTTACAGGTCCTCGGTTTTTTTACAAAAAAACCCTTTAATTCTCCCGAAAATACGTGTTTGTCCTCGATTTTTTTTAAAAACTCCTCGCGAATTATCGCCTCTTTTACTTTGGTACATAGGGTGGCTGGTGCGGCGTGTCGCCGCGCCTTCGAGGCTAGTAATGATTATGCCTGAACTAAAAGCCCTTACCTTAAACCCAGACCACACACCCCCGCCGTCCGGCCTGCTCTTCGCGGCGGCCGCCGCTGACAAGCGCACGGCGGCTCAGTGGGAGGCACACCCGAGTTCGACGCTCTCCATACCGTAGCCCGCCATGAGACCCTGCCCGCTCGGATGCCCTTCCGACCTCGCCTACCCCTCCGCCGCCTCATCCTTCCTTACCTACGCCGCCGCCCTCCTCGCCCGCACGCTCCACCGCGCAAACCTCTCTCCTTCTCTCCCTCAGTGGCGGCGGTGGCGGCAACGGAGTCCGAGGAGGACGCAATTGCTGCCAGGGACACCCTGCTAGCCCCTCCACGCGTTGGCGGGGTAGGAGGGGCGCCTAGGCTTGGCTGGAATGGCGGGGCCGCGTTTGGGGAGGACAAGGCGGAGTTCGATAGGAAGGCCTCGATCGCCGCGCGGATCAAGCTCTGCCTTGAGTTGCTTCGGGAGAGGAGGTGGCGGGAGATGCGGGCGGGCTTGGCTCAGATGGTGAGCGAACAAGGTGAGCTCACTATAAATGTTGTGTTTCCAATTAGCGATTGCTCTTAGGGAGGAGGTGGACACGCGATTATTCATCCGTTGCCGAGCTGCAATTTGCAATGGCGTTAGTTGTATGTTCGCTGAAAAGCGTCGGTTGATAAGTGTGTAGAGGCATCGAAATGGCATTAGCAGTTTCGATTGATATGACAGAGAGTATAGCGTTATTCCGGAGACATGATCATTATCATATACAACAGTGCAAAAAAAAACTGTCAGTGAAGACATAAGTATGTAAAACTGTCCTTTTTTGCTTGGATAAAACTGGATATTATCATCGTATGTGCACACAGATATTCCTTCATATGTCTTCAACATGGTAATTTGTTATCTGTAAAAGTTCATTATATCTTTATTATCACTCAACAGTCAACACATATAACAACCGAGAACATTTATAGTTCATATTTCGTATTTAATGATTTCATATTTTGGCTGTAGGATCTGAGTCTGCACCAACTCTTTGTGGCATCTTGTGGAATGGATTCAGAGAGTGCGATTCCAGCGGTGTTGTATGGGATGCTCTTGCAAATAGTTATGCTAGAGCTTAGATGATTCACGATGCTCTTTATGTTCTTAGAGCAACTCCAGCAGGGTCCCTACTTGAGCCCTCAAACCTCATATTTGAGGGCTTGAGGTAAAAATAGAGGTCCAGCAGGGCCCCTACTAGAGCCCTCAAATTTGAGGAGCCCCTCAAATCACCCTCCCACCCCTCATTCCTAGGGGCTCCCCCCACCCCTCATTTTCCTGTTTTTTCCCGCACCGTGAAACTTCTCCCGCTCTCGGCCAAAATTCCCCGCCCGCCTCTTCCCCTCCCGTCCGCCGAATCTCCCCCCCCCCCGCCTGCATCTTTCCCCGCCGCCTCCCTCCCCGCCTGCATCTTTCCCCGCCGCCTCCCTCGCCCGCCCGCCTCCGCCGCTTCCCCGCCCGCCCGCCTCCCTCGCCCGCCTCCTCCGCTTCCCCGCCCGCCCGCCTCCCTCGCCCGACGCCTTCGCCCATCGCCGACGCTGTCGCCGCCAAAATCCGCCGCTTCCGCTCACCCCCGCCTCGCCCGCCTCCGTCGCCGCCGCCTCCCTCACCGCCGCTTCCGCTCACCCCCGCGTGCCTCTTTCCCCGCCGCCTCCCTCCCCGCCCGCCTCCTCCGCTTCCCCGCCCGCCCGCCTCCCTCGCCGACGCCTCGCCCGTCGCCGACGCCGTCGCCGCCAAAATCCCCTCGTCGACGCCCGTCGCCCGCCTCCCTCGCCGACGCCTCGCCGACGCCGTCCTTGCCCGAATGGATTTGTCAGGAGTGGGTCCCATGTGTCAGTGTGTGTGGAATGGATTTGAGGGCTTAGATTTGAGGGGTGCTGTTGGAGTAGAAGCAAAAAAATTGGGCCCTCAAAAGTAGGGGGAGCCCTCAAATGAAAAGTAGGGGCTTAGATTTGAGGGCTACTGCTGGAGTTGCTCTTAGTAAGATGAACATCCTAAGGTCATGTTCTTTTCAGCTTTTAAAAGCTGCTTTTCGGCTTTTCTACAGCAACTAGCTTTTAAGCGGAGTATTTTTTTAAGATAAGGTTTACTAGTTAATTGTAGTACATACTTTACTGACTTCATTTATATCGACAAAAACTGCACGTGAGTTTCTGTTACTCTGTAATCTCTCGTACAAATAGCCCAAAAGCCACAAGCTGCAGCCAAAAAGAACAGGCCCTAAACATGCAAATCTCGGTGTCCACCTATGACAGTTTATTGTACGGCCTAAGGATGACAGACATGGCATTGGAGCTTTTCGAGCAAATGGAGTCATGTGGTATCTCTCCCAGCAAGTATTCACATAGCATTCTCATTGATGGCCTCTACAAGCTAGATAGAGTTCGAGAGGCTTTATCTTTCCTTAAGGAGGAAAGGGAAGGGGGAAAGTTTAAACCCTTGGGAATGACCTTTTAACATTCTTATGTCTGCATTGTGTAATTTGGGGTTTATTCAAGCTGCAAAATCATTTTTATGTGTGATGCTGAAGTATGGATTAAACCCTGACAGGTAGGGGTGGAAACGAGTCGAGCCGGCTCAAGCCAGGCTCGACTGAGCTCGCTCAAAGCTGTGGCTCGACTCGGCTCGACTCGTTTAAGAAACGAGCTAAAAGCCCGGCTCGGCTTGACTCATTTCTTGGCTCGAGCCGGCTCGCAAGCTGCACAATTCAACACAGAAACAGGCATTGGACACTCAAAATTCCTACAATCTAATCTTTGTTTTTATCTCCCAGTTGCCTTCGGAGATCCCTTTCGCCCTTTTTCCCTCCTCTTTGTTCTTCCTTGAGAAACTGTACCATCTTCTGTTAAAGCCACAACTGTGTGTTCATCATCATTCGAACTTGAAGAATCCATAGAAACATGTCTTTGTTCCCCCTCAGCAGATGGGACAACATTGTGACCATCATTACTCATACCCATATCCTCCTAATCCACATCCTCGCTCGACGACTGTAATAAAAAGTTCATAAAATCATTCATAAAATAGTAAATCCGTGATAGCTATGATATATCACACTAGAAAATCATTCACAAAAATGAGAGACATTACACTACAAAACATCAAGAAAAAAAATTAAAAAACCACCGAGTCTTTCGGTTTGCCGAGTTCAGGATTGCATGCCCACCTGCTGGTGTAGAGCTGGAGGCCTTGGAGTCAACCGACTTCTTCTCTCATGCACGAGACTCCATGCTCCGTTGGTGATCCATGGCATGGGAGTCGGACGGAGGAGTGGGGGATAGCACGGGGACAGGGCCAGGGCCCAGGGGGAGGATGGGCCGACGGGGAGTGCACATGGCCAGTGGAGGATGGGGCGCAGCGGCAAGCCGGGAAGGGCGTGCGGCGTGGTGGTTGGGGCGGGCCGCGCGGTGGAAGGGGCAAGCGGCGTGGTGGGCGGCGCGGTGGAAGGGGCAAGCGGCGTGGTGGGCGGCGCGGTGGAAGGGGATTGACCAAATACAGATCAGGAATTTGGAAATGGGAATTTGGGCGTAGCGGCCGAAGGGTTAGGGTTAGGGGATCGACTCATCCGCAACCACACCTCCAAGTCAATCGAACGGCTGCAAACGTCTCTAGCCAATCCAACAGTGGGATCGTTCGCCCTGGTCTCAACATCACTGTCGCCATCGACTATCCAAAATCGATCGAACGGTGAGGAATGAAAGAACGTTCGGAGCGATCCGAACATCTCCAAGGTGATCGGACGGTCCGTTGAAGATCGGATGGCCACACCACACGGTCGACTCCTGAGTCTTTGACTGTGGGCCGCTGCACTGCACACACAAGCCATAGCTGGCTCGCGAGCGGCTTGATTTTTTTGCGAGGCACAAAGGAGGCTCGTCTCAGCCCGAAATTTTACGAGCTCGAGCCGGCTCGGCTCGCAACGAGCTCGAGCCGAACTGTGAGCCGCGAGCTAATTTTCTAGCCATACTGATAGGTGTACCTATTCTAGTCTTATACACGGTCTATGTAAAATAGGTTCCACGGATGAAGCATTGGATCTTTTTGAGATAGTGACAAAAGACGGAATGGAACTTGAGATTGTCGCCTACAACAGCCTTATCAACGGCTACCTCCTGCTTGGTTTAACAAGAGAAATTCCAAAAATAATTCAGGTGATTGAGATGCCAAGGCATTGAACCCGATCTTGTTACTTATACTATACTTATTGCTGGTCACTATGAAAGTGGAGATATTGAGGAAGGAATGAAGATGAGAAAGGACATCCTAGACCAAGGGTTGCAGTTGAATATTGTTACGTACAGTGTCCTTCTCAATGCTTTCTTCAAAAAGGGTTTTGTTGCGGCTTGGCTGCCACAGAGAAGAGGGAAGGCTCAGAGAAGGAGGTGGGGGATAATAGACTTCTTTATTTCTTCTTGAATTCTAAGCAAAGCTTACGTCTCCTATAAATAGAGATATTGGAGATAAGAAAGGCAATCTTAAGGATTGTGTTGTGGCTACAGACCAAACAGAGAGAGATGGTAGTGGAGAGTTGGGAGACAATGACAGTAATGGCTTGGGTCCTCCCCCATGGCCTGTATTCCATATATATATACATGGGGAGTGCTTTTACAATCATACCCTTACATCTGAGTATCCCCTTCAGGGGCACTTATGTCATTACACATGGCCCATTCTGGGCTTTATAACCTTCTACCAGGCCTGCTGGGTTTAGGTGGGGGCCACCCCTACAACAGATTGCTTAACTAACTATTGGCAATCTGAAGGATTGCTTAACTAACTAAAAGTGATAGCTTTCTAAATAACTGAATGAATCATAGATTTATCCTAATGAAGTCTCTGTTAAGGAGATAGAGTTGTATTAGGAGATAGAGTTGTATTCTATTCCATATATGCCTTATCTCTATATGGCATATCCTCTTGTACTCTCCTATATATATGGCCCTTTGGGTCTCATATCTATACACACAATATTCATAACATGGTATCAGAGCTTAAGTTAAAACCCTAACCTCAATCTAGCCTTCGTTCCTCTTCCGTTGCCGTTGCCCCGGGAGGCACGATCTTCACTCCCGGGCTGGCCACCTCTTTTCGCCAGCCGTACGGTTCTCGTCGACGGCCGCCTCGCATTGGTGACGCCGGCGCTGAGGACGCCGTCGCCGCTTCTCTTGGCCAGCCCGGTCTCCCCGACACTGCGCCGCGCCGTCACGGCCGCGCTCGAGTCGTCGCCGTTGGTGTGCGTGTCCTCCTTCGCCGACGCCAGCCGCCGTCCTCGGGTCGCCGACCCTCCTCAGGTTCTCACGCCATCCAGATTCGATCTGGATGGGCCGATGTCTTCCTCGGGCCGCCGTCACCGTGGTGGATCCCGAGGGATCCCGGCCGCCGCGCCCGCCCCGAGCTCGATCCCGGCTGCCGCGCCCGCCCCGAGCAGTCCCAGATCCTGCCGCGCCCCCCTTGGATCCGGACGGATCCGGCCGCTGTGCCTTCTTCGCGACGCCACCTCCCGGTCCTCGCGCTGCCCCGGGCCGGATCTGAGCTGCCGCCGCCGCCAAGTCTGGATCCGGCCTCCCCGTCGGATCCCGTACCTCTGTGCCACGCGCCACTGCCTTCGGCCGCAGCCGCCGCCTTGGATCCTCACCGCTGCCAGCCGCCGCCGACTCACCGCGCCTGTCTCCGCCGGATCCGACGCCTCTGACCAGCTCCGGCCTGGCCCGCGCCGGATACGGCCGCCTCTGGCCCTCCCCGCGTGGATTCGGCCACCTGACGCCGCCAACTTCGACCGCCGTGCCCGCGCCTCCGCGTCCTCATCGCCGCCTTCTCCCATCTTCCTGCCGCCGTCGCGCTGATGCTCCTCCTGGCAGTCGCCGCCGCGGCTCGGGCTGTTTGCGCCCGTGCTGCCGCCGCCGCTCTTGTGGCCGCTGCCGCCGCCGGAGCTCGCCGTCGCCTGGCCCCGGGGAGCTGCTTCTCCCGGGGAGCCCGCCGCTCCTTCTTTCGTCGCGTGATGTGAGGCGGGACCGCGGGAGTGAGGGATCGGGGCGTGAGGAGAGAGAATGAGAGGGGAGGGGGGTTTTAAGGGTTATTTTGTCTGTTTTAGTGTTCGTATTTCTTTTGAGTCAGTCTTCGAGTCATTTTTCTCGTGAGTTTTTTGCTGCATCCAAAAGTCCGTAGTTCTATTTTTTAGTTCGTTCAAATCGTGCGAGTCCACAAAAAATTTATTGTCAGTCATAGAAGTGTAGGAATTTTATTTTGCATGGCAGCAGCCGCCGCTCTACTCTCTGAGCCGTGTGCAGATCGTAGAAGTCGTTATGATGCCGCCGCTTCTCTAGCCGCCGCCCCGAGCTTCAAAGGCCGCCGCGCGTCCTCTGTGCATTGCGCCGCCACCTCTTGGGCTTCGATCTGCGCCGTCATGCATCTATCTATTTCTCTTCGGCTTGATTTGACAGTTTATTCAAAGGCTGCACGCAACGACGACATCATCAAGACTCGGACTTCGGATTTTTCTTGTTTAAGTGTTCACCCTTTTTCAAATGCAACGCTATTGCATACGCCTTGCATTTGAGGGGGGTATTAAGGAGATAGAGTTGTATTAGGAGATAGAGTTGTATTCTATTCCATATATGCCTTATCTCTATATGGCATATCCTCTTGTACTCTCCTATATATATGGCCCTTTGGGTCTCATATCTATACACACAATATTCATAACAGTCTCATGGAAGCTTATCACTATTGATCTCCAGGTGATGCGGCTGCTTCCTGGACTTTGCGCCGCCTGTATGTGAAGCCCCACATGACAGGTTTGTTCTATGAGGTTGAAAACCTACTTGGTGATATATGTTAGCATAATGTAATTATAGTAGGTCGCCCTTAATTTGTGCTCGTGTGTGGCTGTAATCCTGCGCATGTGTGGTTGGCTTGCATGCCACCCCTGTGCCTATATGTACTCTTGTACACAGATATGGAATACATAATTGTCATTCCAATCACGTTTACATGGTATCAATTGCGGTCACGATCCGCTTTGCTTCCGCAACCTCCGCTAGCCACTGCCGCTGATCCGATCGCCCGCCCGTCGCTGACTCCGTCGCCGGGTGCCGCCGCTGATCCCATCGCCAGTGCCTTCGCAGCCGCTGGTGCCGGCCGACGACGATGCTGCGGCCGCGGCCACTGCTGCCCAGGAGGCTGAAGACCGTCGCCTCGCCGAGGAGGCCGCGACAGCACGTCGCGCCGAGGACGCCCGTCGCGCTGAGGAGGCTCGCCTCCGCGCCGCCGCCCTGGACGCGTCCGAGTCTGCCCACGAGGCGCTCTGGGCGCAGGCCACCGCCGTCATCAACATCCGCGCCCTTATTCCCGTCGTGCTGGACCAGGCCGCCAACAACTACAGCAAGTGGTGTGGCCTGTTCCTCATCGTCCTCGGCAAATACGCCCTCACTCGCCATGTCCGCGAGGACGCGTCTTTCCCCTCGCGCCCGGCGTGGGCACAGATGGACTGCACCGTCTTGACGTGGATCTACGGCACCGTCTCCAATGACCTGCAGCAGTCGCTGATGCTGCGGCAGTCCTCCACTCGCGGTGCCTGGTGCCATCTCGAGGACGAGTTCCTCGGCCAGCGCGAGTCCCGGGCGCTCCTCCTCGAGACGCAATTTCGCAACTTCCGTCAGGGCTCCCTGAACATCACCGACTATTGTCGCCGCCTCGAGTCAATGGCCACCTCCCTTGCCGAGTTCGGCGACCCCATCGGCGATCGACAGATGGTCCTCACGCTCCTCCGTGGCCTGAACAGACAGTTCCGCCACATGGTGTCCATCCTCAAGCTGCACCGTCTGTTCCCGACCTTTGCGGAGGCTCGGACTCACCTCCTGTTGGAGGAGATCGAAAACGACGCCCAACCGCCCTCCGCTCTCGTCGCCAACGCGCCTCGACCAGGGACGCCAGGACCTACAGCATCACCGCGCCAGGGACCGTCTGCACCGCCTCCTGCACGTCCTCCTGGTGCACCGTTCACAACCAACACTGGAGGCGGCGCGCCAAACAACGGTGGCGGCGGACAGCGCAACGGCCGCCGTCGCGGCCGCGGTGGACGCGGTGGCCCTCCTGCATCTACAGGCGCCGCACCACCTGGCTCCTACCCGTCCTTCACACATCCATGGGCGGGTACCGTACAGATGTGGCCGTACGACCGGTCCGGTCGCCCTCCGACGCCGACGCCCCCACCTGTGTTCACCGCCATGCCCCACTACGGTGGAGTCTACAGCGGCGCCTATGGTCCTCCCCAGTACGGCTCGCCCTACAGGGGGGGTTCCTCCTTCACCGGCCATGCCTGCTCCGGTGGCCTTCCAGGGCCACTCACCGGGCTTCCAGGGGCCCTCGCCGGCCTACCACGCCACCACAGCGCCCTGGTCCGCGCCACCATCGCCCTGGAACCCTACTCATGGCGGCTCCTGGAGTCAGGACTCGCTGGCGCAGTCATTCAACACCATGACGCTCAACCCGCCAACAACTCCATCCGAGTGGTATGCCGATTCGGGCGCCGGTTCCCATATGACTGCGAACGCTGGTAATCTCTCCTCCATTCTTCCACCTTCATCTTACACTCCTTCATCTATCATTGTGGGCAATGGCGCACTCCTTCCTGTTACAGCTACTGGATCACACACGTTTTCTTTTCCGCAACGTAATCTTGTTCTTAATGATGTCTTGGTCTCCCCTAACATAATCAAGAACTTGATTTCCATTCGTCGTTTCACCACTGATAACAATTGCTCCATTGAGTTTGATCCTTTTGGCCTTTCTGTGAAGGATTTGCACACCAGGAACGTGATCGCCAGGTGCAATAGCTCAGGCGACCTCTATCCGTTCTATCCCCCCTCCAGCAGCACTGCCGCATTCGTCGCCGTTCCCACCTCACTTTGGCATCGTCGTCTCGGGCATCTTGGGCGTGAAGCTCTGTCCAGGCTTCTTAGTTCCAATGTTATCTCTTGTAATAAGGATGATTCAGACCACATTTGTCACGCGTGCCAACTTGGTCGCCATGTGCGTCTCCCTTTTGGTTCATCTAGCTCTCGGGCTAATCATAATTTCGATTTAATACACTGCGATCTGTGGACATCTCCTATTGTTAGTGTGTCAGGATACAAATACTACCTTGTTATTCTTGATGATCATTCGC
Organism: Dendrocalamus latiflorus; assembly: GCA_017311315.1. Lineage (NCBI taxonomy): Eukaryota > Viridiplantae > Streptophyta > Magnoliopsida > Poales > Poaceae > Dendrocalamus > Dendrocalamus latiflorus. Next base: position 23,968,607 of record CM029667.1, read on the forward strand.
ACTACATTTGGACCTTTCCACTTCGCCTCAAATCCGACACTTTTTCAACTCTTTCTCATTTTTTTGCTTACACTCACACGCAATTCGGCACCACCATTAAGAACGTCCAGTGCGACAATGGCCGCGAATTCAATAATTCCCAGGCCCGCACGTTCTTCCTCTCCCACGGTGTTGCACTTCGCATTCGTGTCCATATACCTCCCAACAAAATGGAAAGGCAGAATGCTCCATTCGCACCGTCAATAACATTTTGCGTTCCCTTTTGTTTCAGGCGAGTCTTCCACCAGTCTACTGGGTTGAGGCCCTTCACACCACCACCTACCTTGTGAACCGGCTCCCCTCTAAAACCCTCGCTTCCTCGACACCTTATAGCTTCCTATATTCCACCCAGCCCTCTTACGCCCATCTCCAAGTTTTTGGGTGTGCATGCTATCCCAATATGTCCTCCACAGCACCCCACAAACTCGCCCCACGTTCCACTCTATGCGTGTTTCTTGGTTACTCCTCGGAACACAAGGGCTATCGGTGTCTTGAGCTCCAGTCTAATCGCATTCTCATCTCCCGACATGTCGTTTTTGATGAATCTTTTTTTCCCTTCTCCGACATGTCCACCGCACCCATGGCATCCTCAGCCTTGGATTTTTTACTTGATGAGAATGATATCACTGCTCCAATTTCTGGAGCCCGTACTGTGTCTGCAGGTACTACGCCGTACACCTCTGCTGCCCCGGCATCCGAGCCCCTACGTGCTGTGCATGGCATTGTACACATGCATGGGGATGCTGCGCCCAGGCCATCATCACCTGGGCCACGGTCGCCTCCTGGGCCGCTGTCACCAAGGTCGCCCCCAGCTGGGCCCTCCGTGACGCCCCCGACGCTCGGCACTGCTGCTCCTGTGCATCCCGCACGGGCTGCTGCCAGCAGCGCCGCCCCGTCCTCCTCGGCGCCACCCAGTGCTGCCGGTTCTGCTGCCCCTGAGGCTCGCGCCCAGGCTGTTGCCAGCGACACTGGCCGCACCGCTGCTACACGACCGGTTGCCATCATCCCGGTCACCAACACGCACTCCATGCGTACGCGTGGCAAGGTTGGCATTGCGCAACCTGTGGATCGTCTCAACCTCCACGCGGTGCCCATGTCGCCATTGCCGCGCTCTGTTCGTGATGCTCTGTCAGACCCCAATTGGCGCTCTGCTATGCAAGCCGAGTTTGATGCCCTTCTTGCCAATGACACTTGGATCCTTGTTCCTCGGCCTCCTGGCGTCAACCTTGTTACTGGCAAGTGGATCTATCGCCACAAGCTGCTAGCCGATGGTACTCTTGATCGCTACAAGGCGCGTTGGGTTCTGCGAGGCTTCACACAACGGCCAGGCATTGATTATGACGAGACATTCAGTCCAGTGGTCAAACCAGCAACCGTTCGGGTGGTCCTGTCTTTGGCTCTATCTCAGAATTGGCCCATTCATCAGTTGGATGTTAAGAATGCGTTCCTCCATGGCACCTTGACAGAGACGGTATACTGTGCGCAGCCTTCAGGATTTGTTGACTCATCCCGTCCGGATTTTGTCTGTCGGCTCAACAAATCCCTATATGGCCTGAAGCAGGCTCCTCGTGCTTGGCACACCAGGTTCGCCACCCACCTCCTGTCCCTTGGTTTTGTCGAGGCCAAGTCTGATACTTCGCTATTCACGTACCATCGAGGATCCGATACTGCCTTTTTGCTGCTGTATGTTGATGATATTGTTCTCACCGCCTCGTCTGCTGGTTTTCTTCAACATATCATCGCCGCCCTCCAGGATGAATTTGCTATGACAGACATGGGCCAGCTTCACCACTTTCTTGGCATCTCAGTCATCCGCTCAGATGGAGACTTGTTTCTCTCTCAGCGGCAGTACACTCTGGACATATTGGAGCGGACCGGGATGAGTGCTTGCAAGCCTAGCAGCACCCCCATTGACGTGCACTCCAAATTGTCCGCCGATGGTCCTCCAGTCACCGACTCTACACAGTATCGCAGTTTGGCTGGAGCCCTACAGTATCTGACATTCACCCGTCCAGACATCGCCTATGCCGTCCAGCAGATTTGCCTCTATATGCATGATCCTCAGGAGCCCCATCTTGCTGCTCTCAAGCGGATACTACGCTATTTACAGGGTACTCTCTCTCTCGGCTTGACTCAGCGTCGCTCCACACCAGCTGAGCTTGTTGTCTACACTAACGCCGACTGGGCAGGCTGCCCCGACACTCACCGCTCGACCTCTGGCTATGCAGTGTTCCTCGGGGATAATTTAGTGTCCTGGTCCTCCAAGCGTCAGCACACAGTTTCTCGGTCAAGTGCAGAGGCTGAGTATCGAGCTGTGGCAAACGGTGTTGCTGAAGCTACTTGGCTGCGTCAGCTTCTCATGGAGCTTCGCCACCCACCTCACCGCGCCACATTGGTTTATTGCGACAACATCAGTGCTGTTTATCTCTCCACCAACCCAGTCCAGCATCAGCGCATGAAGCACATTGAGATTGATCTCCACTTTGTTCGAGAGCGTGTCGCCCTTGGCCAGGTTCGGGTCCTCCATGTCCCTACGACATCTCAGTACGCCGACGTCTTCACCAAGGGCCTCTCCACCTCTGTGTTTCAGGAGTTTCGATCCAGCCTGAACGTTCGCCGTTCTCCCGATCAGACTGCGGGGGAGTGTTAGCATAATGTAATTATAGTAGGTCGCCCTTAATTTGTGCTCGTGTGTGGCTGTAATCCTGCGCATGTGTGGTTGGCTTGCATGCCACCCCTGTGCCTATATGTACTCTTGTACACAGATATGGAATACATAATTGTCATTCCAATCACGTTTACAATATATACAGTATCGGTCTAGATATGGATGTTGCATATTCCTTCCTCATCCACGGGCACTGCAAGCTAGGAGAAATTGAAAGGGCGCTTCGAGTATGCAATGTGATGTGCTGTTCTCAGAGGGTAACGCCAACATCACTAAACCATTTATTTGTTCTTCTAGGACTTTGCAAGAAAGGACTGCTAGTTGAAGCAAGGTTGTATTTGGAAAATGTAGCTAGCAAATATCAGCCAAATGATGTAGTACTCTATAATATACCTGTTGATGTTTATGCAAAGATCGGTGATATTGGTAGTGCTGTTCATCTGTATGATCAGATTATTGTAGGTGGTATGTGCCCAACCATTGTCACGTGTAATTCTCTTCTATATGGATATTGCAAAATTGGGAATCTACAAGTTGTGGAGAGCTATTTTAGGGCTATTCAGTTGAGCAGTCTGCTGCCAACAGCAGTAACATACACTACCTTGATGGATGCACTCTCTGAAGCAGGAAAAGTTAATACTATGCTAAGCCTTTTTGATGAAATGGTTGGAAAGGGGGTCAAGCCAAATGCCATAACTTACAGTGTAGTTATTAAAGGACTTTGTAAGTAGCTCAGATTCCATGATGCTGTCAATGTTCTCCATGACATGCAAGGTGTTAATGCTGACCCAATAACTTACAATACACTTATACAAGGTTTTTGTGAAGCACAGAATATAAAGATGGCTTTCCTCGTATACGAAAGTATGGTATGTTGTGGTCTAGTGCCGACACCTGTTACTTATAACTTGCTTATTAATGTGTTGTGCATGAAGGGAAAAGTTATTCAAGCAGAAATGCTTTTGGAATCCCTCAGAGACAAGGGCGGTGAGTTGAGAAATTTTGCCTACACAGCACTCATCAAAGCTCAGTGTGCTCAAGGAATGCCTTAGAAGGCCATTTTATTAGTTGGTAAGCTTCTAGATGCAGGGTTTGAGGCTTCTATTGAAGACTTCAGCGCAGCAATCAATCGACTTTGCAAAAGGCAATTTGCCAAAGAGGCCTTTATGTTCATCACGATTATGTTATCTGGCATTTACCCAGATACTCAAGTTTATTATGTGCTGGGTAGAGCTTTGAGCTCTGCAGAAAAGAAATAAGCTTTTCTACCTACCTATATTGCAAACGCTTGCTGTCAAAACTGGTGTTGGTATTTAGTACCTTGAGCACGTGAGTGAGATTGCCTTATCACTGTTCTTTATAATGTGCATTACACTGAATGACTAATTCGTATTGTATTTTCTATTATCGTTTGTTTGTGTACAGGTGTTAGAGGTGCTATGTCCTCAATCTTTGGATAGGTGAGGATTGAGGGCAACATGGGCGACAGGGAACTACAGGATCAACTTGTGCCAAAACGCAAGGTTAAATCATTCTTTTACATCCAGTTGCATGACATGATCAATATATTTGAATAAAAAATTGTAAGGGCCTAACACCATAGTTAACATTTTGTTTTACCCCCTTTTTGGCAGTGCCCAGGCTGAGTACCTACCAGATGGCGATCTTTTTAGCAAAATCAGCAATAGTGGATATGTTTTTAGGTAACCATATTTTTACCACCGGTTATCTTGTTTCAAAGATAAATATTTCTAATACTGAATTATTGTTATCTCTTCTGAATTTGGAATTATACTAGTATTTGCTAGGTTTGTCAAACTATAGAAATTTATTCGCAATATTTCTGATAGCATGCTCGCATGTATATATGCAAAGCACACATTTAGAGAGAGAGAGATGCACAGAGCATATGCACCTGCATACAAGCAAATACTCAGTTGCCTTTGCCCAATCGACCAAACATGCGCATGAAATGACTTGTTTTATTCAAAAAATTAACTTGGCTTATTCATACTTTAACCTTTCATCAGGCAAGATGCGCAATCATGAAGGCATATGTTCAGTACAACACTGATGTAGAGATGGCAAGAACACTAAATTGCCTATTTTTTAGGTAGGTCAAAGAACCCCATTCCTCCTCGTCCAATGTTTGTTACTTGGTAGGATTGCTTATAGTTCTTTGAAGATGAATATTTGCTTTATAGTTATTGTCTACCTTGCTATAATGGACATTAGTTGGTCGTCTTTTATAAGTAAACACATGACTTGAGATTCAAGGTTTTACTACGCAGTATTCAGGTCTTCGGCATAAATCAAGTTCCATGTATCATTGTTGGGTCATGTACACAAAGAGTATGTACAGTCCTAGTAAGGAGTAGCAACTAAAAGAGCGAGGAAAGAATGTTACATGCCACTTCATGCCTTGTCATTCTGTTCTCGCTCAGGATTCGGGAGTCGGAATATCTGTCCACCTTCAGTAAACAGTGTGTAGGAGTCTGGAGTCCTAACGTGCTTTCTGAAGAAAGTTTTGTTCTCTTATTCTTAGATCCATCAATGAGGCAGCTAGGCAGATGGCATTAAGGTGAGCCGTCACCGTCAGCCACCCCTGGCTCGTCGGTGGGTGGCTGGAGTAACGGAACAATAAAGGAAGGGAGCGTGAATGTGCCAGTTGCAGAGAGGCCATGGAGCCAATGAAACGTCGCCGGAAGCTGACCGGAGGTGCGGATTTGTTAGCTGTTTCAATCTATCCTCATGCTGGTACAACGCTAAGGATCGACTTCAGGACGCGAAATGTGTACTTCCAACGTGTGAACAAGCTGCCGCCGCGCCAGTGGAACATCGGCCATGTGACAAACAAATTTTCTGTCATTCGATGGTCACTGTGCGAGCATCCTTGCTGAACACCAAGTTGATCCGAGGGAATCCATGAAGCATGAAAACTACATGCTTGTCGGATGGAAGAGGACAAGGCCTCCCACCGAATGGCAACTGGGCAGGGTGGCCCCCAGGATCTCTCGTCTTAAGTCCCAGAGATCTCTCCTACCAAGCTAGCATCTCCTGAGATCTAAGTGAGCATGGGTGGGTGCTGGTCTATGGGTCTTGTTTGGCGCGTCTGCGGTTTATAGTTTTTGGTTGAATTTTTTAAATTTTAGCTGTTTGCGACAGAGATTACGGAGAGCGAGATACTCGCTTGCGTTTTTTGTTGATACGGATGTTAGGCTTTGAATATGTACTACAATTAATTTGTACATCCCGTCTTGAGAAAATACTCTATTTAAAAGTTAGGCACTATAATAAAAACCAAAAGCCACTAGCTTCGGAGAAAAAAAGATAGGCCCTGTTACCTCAACCCGGGTCCCTGTTACTTTTGTCGTTCATGTGCTTTAGTCGTTTTCCATCGTTTACTGAATGAGATCCCTGTGTTTCCCTCTTTATGCAGTTTGTCTAAATTGCGTACTTGGTTGCTGGTGTTGCACAGTTTTTTTTTTGGTAATCAGATCATGATTATTGGGCAGAGATGGTAGCGCTTTGTGCATCTGTAGTGTATATAACCTAAGGAGCTTTAAGATGGGTCTCATCTAAACCTTAAGGCTGACTCCATAGTGTATATAACCCAAGGGGCTTTAAGACGGTCCCACTTGGCAGATAAAGAAAAATTGTATTTTAATGCTTGTGGCCAGGTCTTTAGCTTGAGGACCAGCCTTAAGCCTTTTTTGCTTATAGCCTATTTAAAGTCACCCCTGTAATGTATAAGGTTGACCTTAAGGTGGATTAAGACCCTCTATTTTCATACACTACAGATGCTGTGCATTGAGCTGCGTGTATCGGTCCAGTGAATAGGCAACAGCGCAGGCTTGTCATCGTTATCCTGTAGAGAGTTGAAGTTTTCTTGGGCTGTGAGTAGTAATATGCTTCCGTCCGCAAATCCACGAATGTAGATAGCCGTGGATTTTATTGTTCAAGTTTTAACCATTAATATACATTAAAGTATATAAATTAACTACATAAAAATAATATTATTAGATTTATCTTAAAGTATATAAATTAACTACATAAAAATAGTATTATTAAATTTATCTTATAAAATATTTTCATAATATATATTTTATTATTTTTGTTAGTATATTATGATAGTAAATTGTAGTTAAAATCTTGTGTTAGAAACCATAAAAAAAATTAAAAACTACCTGCATTTAGGGATGGAGCGAGCACATGCCGTTTTTACGTGAGAGCAATGTAAAGCTTTGTCAGCGTTGGTGTGAATCTTTATCCAGTGTGTATGTGTAAGTTGATATTTCTTTTGATCTTTATTATTTTGTTTTAACAGGAACGAGCCAAGATTGGAAAGGGCAGGTCTAGCGCATTGGTGGAGTCTCTCCACCGTACTGAAGGTCACGAATTCGAGTTAGTCTTTCTGCAAAATCGGAGAAAGACTGTCTAGAAAATCCTCTTTTCTAAACTCAACATGGTGTGAGAGTTTTGGCACTACGCCCTTTTAGGAACCAGCCAAGATTGGGGAGCTAGAAGAGGTAATGCAAAGTATATCATAGCATGTGCGAGCATAGCATGGCGCCAAAATGTCGAGCTGATGCCCAACACGCTTACGGACGAAGTGCTAGAGGACAAAGCTTCCAAAGTTGATTTTTAGAGGGACACTTACCATGGTTAAGAAGAAATGTTACACCAGGCTACCGGCCGGGCTTTGTATTTGAGTCGATCCGTGTGCGCTGAAGTACGTCCTAGTCAAGCTCATAGCAAGTTAAGAAAATGTTTTTTTTTGTTTTTTTTTGACTTTGACTTTTCGAAAATCGAAATAAACAAGATAATTTCTTTAAGCTGCTTCTCGAAGTCGTTTTTGAGTTTAAAACCATATGTATCGTCTATATCAACACCGTCTCTATCCGCTGCCGTTTTAAAAACACGCACATAAAATCCATCAGTCGCCAAAAAAAACATGACTTAAATTTGGACAAATTTATTTTGCTACGTGAAGACAGCTAGGATTCCATTTCCGATCCAAGTCAACTTATGACGTCCAGTTTTCAAGAGCCAAGATGCATGCGGTACAGGCAGATCGATCGATGGCATCCTCGATCGGAGACGTACTCTCTGAACTCATCCTGAACGCAGCAGATGGGGCGAACGAATTCTCGGTGCCCGTGGACAAGACCCAGGCAGAATCATGGGCCAGGTGCTGCACCGGCATGACGATGCCCCGACCGCCGTGTACGCCTCAGGAAGCGACAGGTCTTTGGATCATCCTGCGACAGGTTTTTGGATCATTCTGCTCTTTGCTGCCGCGCGTTTCTGCCTCCACCAACTGGAGCTTGAAAGCGTCAGCCTGCCAATCTATGTTCGCGAAAGCTGTGGCAAGAAGATGGCAGAAAGGAAGTACTCTGTACTCGTACCTGTGGACACAAGAAATGAAGTGCATGTATGCATCCATCTGTCTGTACGTGACACGAACGCTATATACATGCACCGTGACCGTGTAATAATACGGGCGTAGGTGTCATCGAGTTTTATACACCGACCAGCTCTTTTTTCACGCTTCAAGCTTTCAACACTTCCCTATGGCCTCAGAGTTTCAACTCCCGCTCGCAACCATGAATAATATGAGTCCGAAGTTTCTTTCGTAACTCCCAGAATTTGTTCATAGCTACTCCCCTTTCATGCCTCATTTCATAGAAAATCTTAAAGTGGCTCTATTTTTCATTCTATTTCACTTCCTAGCACTTCCTAGCACTTCCTATCCTTTAATATCCATCCCTTTGAGACACGTGGAATTGTAGACATGGTGGAGACGCCAACACGTAGTCTCTTAGACTCGCTGTCGAGCTTGTTAAAGTATAAGTAAATTACCTATCTTTTTTCGTTAACGTAACTTTTTGAGTGAATTAATTGGTGCATACAACTCAATATTATATCAGAGCTAAGATGTCCTGAGTTTACAACCCGGGTAGCGTAATTAAAAAAATAAATGGCAACATACTTCTATTCTACTCTTAGTTCTAAGGGAGTCTACACATGAGGGGGTGTTAAAGTATAATTAAATTTCCTATTTTTACTCATCGGCTTAACCTTTTAGGTGAACTAATTGATACATACAACTATATAGGATCATATGACGCAAATAGAGGGGGTGAATGATTGCCTTCGCTTCTTGGTACTTGAAATTAAATCTCAAAGCACAAGAAAAATAGTCTAATTTACAGATGTGGAATTCGACCACAAGATGCTCGAACTATGCACGGGCTCGATGGAGGTTCCGATCGCTTGGCATTCGACCGCTCCTAGACCACTCGACTGCTTCGACAGCTCTAGCGCTCCAACCGCTAGAACACTTCGATCGCTCACTTCGACCATCTTTGCACGTAGTCAAAATCTCACTCTGCTCGAAAACTTCAGCTGATTGAACGAGAACACGCCGAAGACAATACCGTGCTCGTTTCACACAAGATCAAGATGTGTTAACACACCACCGCCGAGGCCACAGGAAAAAACAATGCTCAGAAAACACTTTGCCGATGCCAACCAACTTTTCTTGGAATCAATCTGATCTATTACTTCTGGATCATGTTCTGTGGCTACAAAGTGCCCTCACGGCACCCCTAAAGACCCTAGCACAAAAGCCTCCTCAAAGCCACGGCTAAACACATAGCCTCTCCCCTGTTTTTATATGCTAGAGTCATAAACTGTGTTTACCTCAAACACGGACATCTCAAACCGTGTCGTTAACAACCTGGACACACAATCCTATCTCTTTTGAAAATCAGGAGACCCGAAATCCTTCCAAACACAGGTTTTAACCAAACTCTACCTCTTTCAAGTTATGGACTTCCTCTACAACCCCTGACTCACCACATGACGAAGCATCCAGAACAATACCTCTTGTATCTCCATCACACACTATCAACTCCTATGTTGAAGCCACCAGGACTGCACCTCCTGAAGCTTCGCTATGCATCATCACCGCCCGTGTAGAAGCCTCCTAGACCGCACCATCTGTAGCTTCTCCATGAATCACCACCTTTGATCTCCTCATGCTCCAGCATGAGACTGACCACCTCACGTAATATCCTCAACCACTTGGACCTCAAACTTCTCTATCTTAGTCCCAGTTCTCCTCGTCACCAACCATGATCGTTTCCACATCCACCCGCACATGCAAATATCAAAGAAAGTTTTCTTAGCACAAGTTCTTTCCAACTTGACCGATGTTGTGGCTACAGATTAAACAGTAAAGAGGAGGGCCAACAGAGACTGACGATATATGGGAAATGAGTGGACCTCTCCTCGTTATGCCTCTCTTGGGGATTTATATACATGAGTGGAGTAGGATGAGAAATTCCCATCCTACCCCTTAATAATTACATAAGGTAGGGGTGCATTGGTACATTCCTTTATACTATTGGGTTTATTACATATTAGGCCAATTGCAAGGCCCAGTCACGGGGGGTTGGGCCACCCCTACAACAACCAACATTAGCACACACACACACACACTCGAAACACACCCTTGTCTATCCATAGACAAGAACAAAACCATCACAAACACCAACCAGGTCGTCCATGATCACAAATTCCATCGCTTTACAAAACATTAACTTCAAACCACTCATTACGACCAGTTATAACCGCTATGCAAGACCAATCGCTAGCACATCGAGTACTTGAACACAAATAATCGGGAAAACACTATCGCTCAAAACACTTAGAAATAATAAGCATCACTACCGACCACAAATCCATCGAGTACTGATCACTGAGTACCGATTGCTTCGACTACAACTACCGATCGGAACACCTCCGACAACCGATCGCTGACCACAATCATGAAAACCATGACTATCGAGTATGACTAGTAAAGTCTATGACTATCAACGGTTACTGTAGATACAACCATAGACAAGGCACTGTAGCTACGACTAGGGTTGTAAATGGACTGAGCTCAAGCGAGCTCAGCCTGCCAGGCTCGAGCTCGATAGAAACTCAAGCCGAGCTCGAGCGAGCCTAAGTTGGCAGTCAAGCTTTGAGCTGGGCTCAAGCTCGGCTTGGATGAAGTTTGAGCTCGGCTCGATAAAGCTTTTCGAGGCTCGTTAAGCAGTGCAAGGCTGTCACAGGCTCACAGTTCACAGGGACAGCCGGACGGGCACAGGGCAGCACAAAACACATTATAATAAATTGAACAATGCAGTAGCGGCATTTATATGCAACAATGTTGAATAAGAAAATGGCAGTGATCATAACATAATGGGTTTAGCTTACTTCGTAGGATCAATATAGCAGAAAGTATATAATAGGTGTACACGCTAGCATCACATGACATATATTAAGTTCACAACATAACAACCATCAATACATAACATAATAACCATCAGTCCATGACGTCCTAAAAATTTTTAACGGGGACAAGCATGCCTTAAACAGGTAGACAAAAGACATGATTTGGATAATGCATCAGCTCTTTTTCTTAAGTAGCTGATTCGTCTCAACTAATGTATATAGTTTTGAATCGAAGTTAGCTACAGACCGAATCTTCTTGAGTGTAATACGTAACAACTACAACAAAATGAATAATCCAAAGATACACAAATTTATAGTTCTTCGCAAATTGCAACAACAAAAGAAGAGGAGAGGTCAAGGGCAGTTCATACTCTGTTTGCGGAGGGAATTGATGTTGCGGAGGGAGCCGAGGAGGATCTTTATGGTGGAAGAGGAACACGGCATCTGGGCTCGACAACAGAGGAGGAGAGGCGCCGGGCTGCCGACGGGTCGACGCTTTGTGCGTTGCCACATTCAGTCGCGTGCTCGGTGCTCGGCAACAGAGGAGGAGAGGCTAAGGGATCTCAGATTTGGGGATTGTGGGGAATCATGGTGGATTTGTGGAGTGGCTGTGGCTGCCAGCAGTGTCAAGGCTGGCCGGCCGAGGGAAGATCTGGGGAGGGCGTCGGGAACTCAGGCGGCAAAAGGGGCAGAGGGCATCAGGGAGAGTTAGGGATCTCAGATCTAGCCATTTGGGGAGTCATGGCGGTGTGGTGGAGTGGCTATGGCTGCTGGTGACATCAGGGCCGGGGGAGGATTTGGGGAGGGCATCAGGAACTCAGGCAGTCGGTGGCAAGAGGTGTAGACCAACAGAGGGCATAGGGAGGGATAGGGAACTCAGATCTAGCCATTTTGGGAGTCTTGGTGGATTGGTGGAATGGTTATGGCTGCTGGCGGTGTCGGGGCAGGGGGAAGATTTGGGGAGGGCGTCAGGAACTCGGGCTGTCAGGCGCCGGCGGCAAGACTCAAGTCTCACGAGGTGCAGAGGGCATTAGGGTTAGGGATCTGGGGAGGGAGTGAGGAATAGGGATCGCTGGTCGTCTACTCGCCTTGTCTCGGCTTGGGTGGTTTGGGGTTGGGGCGTTGGGTAGTGCAATGCAGTGTCGCAATGGATATGCATAGGATAAGGTTGAGTAAGGACTGGGCTGAGACATCAGGAGGAGTCAGGACTCGGTTTGACCCATGATCAAATGAGCCAAGCTTTGCCGAACTATTCGAGCTCGGCTCGATCAGGCTCACGAGCTTACGACGGGGCTCGAGCTTAGTTTGTTGTAAGCTCAAGCCGAGCTTGAATCGAGTCTAAACCGAGCCAAGCTCAAGCAGTTTACGAGTCTCGAACTTTTTTACAGTCTTAGCTATGACCATCGAAAAGTATTGTACCTATGACCAGTTCGCTGGTCGGGATCGAAGCTTACCGATTACCTACGTGGTCATTCTGCCGTGGTTGAAAAGGCTGTAGTCGAAGGCTGCCGTGATCGAAGCCAAACGTGGTTGAAGTCGTACATGGTTGAAGTCGGACGTGGTCGAAGTCTAATGTGGTCGAAATTTAGCGTGGTCAAAGTCTGTAGTGCTTGATTTACCGTGGTCGAAATGATGTGATCAAAGTCTGATGTAGTCGAAGTCTGCTGATTGGATAAAGCCGTTCAAACCACCTAGCATAGAGCTATTCGGACCAACAATACAAGGCCATTCAGACCACTGACTATCAAACGTTGTCGAAGCCAATCGTGGTCGACATGCATTGAGCGACTACCGTGGTCGAAATGCTGCCATGAAAATACTAACAACACGAGTGCATCGACCAGAACTTTTATAAATGCAAATTCCAATAAAACCTAAATATCAATTATTCATCATCACTAAATACTCGATCACAACATGGTCTAACAATCTCCATCTTGATGAATACATTGACAATACCTCAAAAACTCTTTGAATGAGAGAATTTGCGAAAGAAAAAAATCAATGTTGTAGACACTGTAGAAAACGTAGAAAGCTCAAAAGACTCCTAAAAACTCCCTCTCAACACAAGAGAGCAAAGCAACAATTTGTAGATGGTTGATTAGAAGGAGCAAAAGCATGCACTGATAAGGATTTAAGTGAAGCATTAGCATCTGACACATTTTGACTAGTCAGGCATTGAAAAGCATGTTCGACCACTCTAATTCGACTATGAGAGACAACTGGTCAAATGTCTGGTCTAGCTTTGCTTGTTCAACCATGGGAAGCAGGTTTAAAACACTTCTTCATCCTGTCCTTCTCTTTCTTTGCTTTCCAAAAACAGAATTAAATCAAATGACCATATCTACCATAATGAGTACATTGATACTTGACCTGATGAGTGGTCGTACCATTTGACTTCACAACACTCACTTTGGTAGAGTGGTCCTTTGCTATCCCAGCAGATTTGAAGACAATTTGTTTCGGTTTAGATTCAACTTCAAATTTTCTAGGTTCCAAAAGCTTAACTACCTTAGAAAGATTATTCTTGGTATGCTCAATAAAATTAAATCCTAGACCATGATTTTTCACATTTGTTTTTGATTGATTTAGGATCATATTCAGATTTTTCTTGCCAAAAGAAAACCTCTCTAAAGTGTCTTTAAGAAACTCGTTTTCTTTAGCCAATATGGGACATGATGTGCACTTAACAGATTCACCAGTAAGACCCTTAGAAGCACTAGACTGAGCTGACTTCTCTTTTTCAGCAAACTCCTTCAACCGCTTAGTTAGAGCATCAATTTCAATATTTAACATAGGGTAGTTAAAGCAAGAAAGTGTTTTATGGTAAAATATTTGTTGAATAGATTCCAGAGATGAATTAAGTCTAGCTTGGAGCAAATCACACTTAGAGCAAACTTTAGAAGAATTAGACTCGAGCTTTTTAATTTCATCATCAGCTAGTTTTAATTTTTCATCACAAGAGTCATGTGCCAATTTTAATTCATCAAATTTATCAGCTGCATCACTAAGTTGAACAAGACCTGATGCATCAATTGATCTAGCAGTTTTCAACTCAAAATGTAAAACTTGATCAGACTCACATGATTCATTATCAGGAATAGCAGCTCTAAGTCTATCATTTTCAGAGTTAAGCTTTCAACAAGACAATTATTTTCTTTCAGATTATTTTTTGTTCTTTTCAATTCAATAGCAAGTTTAATTAAACCATCCTCAAGCAGATCATACGATGCTCTTACCTCATCTGGATTACTATAGTCATCTTCACTGTTGTTGCTTATCATGAAGCACATGCTTGTGAAATCGTCAGTATTCTTCTTTTTGTCTTTGGCATTATCATCGTCGTTGTCGTCACAACTCTCAAAATCCGCATCACTTAAGTCAAGTCGCTCGATGGCTGTGAAAACTTTTTCAGCAATTTCGCAATGGGAAGATCCACTCTTGATGTTACTTTTGGATGGTTGACAACAATACTTTATGTCTTCCTTAACCGCTTTCTCTTTGAACTTGGGACAATCCAACTTAATGTGACATGGCTCGTCACACTCAAAGCATCTGATCAGACCTAGAGCTCCATCTCGCTTTCTCATCCTCAGATTGTTGAGTGCCTTGTATGATCGTGAGAAGATTAAGACCAAGTCCTCTTCAGGGAGCTTCTCGAACTGATCTTCTGAAAAAGAGGACAAAGCAGACAAGTAAACACAAAACAAAGCACTTGATGATACATCCTGCATGGGATTAGTCACTAGTGCTAAAGATAAAAATTTATCAGTCTTAAATGGCAAAGCTTCCATCTCATAGGTTTTCAATCTAGAGTACAGATCATATATAGTTAGGATATCTAGAACGACGGTTTGATTAATAGCTGTGATGAGAATCAACCACTCTGAACCTAAAGACCTCAAAATTTTAGTTGCATTATGTCCATTAGCAGGTACAACACTAACTCCATGCAAGTTACTCAAAATTATCTCAAAACAAGCAAAAAGATCATCAATAGACTCACCAGGTTTCATAGAAAAATCCGAGTACTTGTTTTGATAAAGATTTTTACGTACTTTCTAATCTTAGCCGTTCCTTCATGATAACCGCAAAGAGTTTTTTTAGATTAAGTGGGCAGAAGCAATATGAGCTACATGATCAAATTATTTACGAGAAATTCCTTAAAAAAGTAGGTTACAAGCTTGAGCATTCAAATCAACATCTGTTTTATTTATAGTAGTAATCATAACAGGAACCTCACACGGTCTAGCAGCCTTATTCCAAACATCACTACCCTGGGCCTCAATGTATGCTTGTATCCGACACTTCTAAAAAACAAAATCAGTACCATCTAGCATAGGGGGATGGTTCACATACCTCTCTGATTCCATCACAGCTGGCTCTGATACCACTTGTAGGATCATATGACACAATCAGATGGGGTGAATGATTGCCTCTGCCTCCTGGTACCTAAAATCAAATCTCAAATCACAAGAAAAATAATCTAACTTACAGATGTGAAATTCGACCGCAAGATGCTCGACCATGTGCATGAGCTCAATGGAGGTTCCGACCGCTCAGCGTTCGACTGCTCCTAGACCACTCAACTACTTCGACAGCTCTAGCTCTCCGACCGCTAGAACACTTTGATCGCTCGCTTCGATTGCTTCTAAACACGGGTTTTAACCAAACTCTACCTCTTTCAAGTTATGGACTCCCTCCACAACTCCTAACTCACCACGTGACGAGGCCTTTAGGACAGCACCTCCTGTATATCCATCACGCACTATCAACTCCCGTGTCAAAGCCTCTAGGACCGCACCTCCTGTAGCTTCTCCACGCATCATCACCACTCGTGTTGAAGCCTCTTAGATCGCACTGCCCATAGGTTCTCCACGAATCACCACCTTTGATATTCTCGTGCTCCAACGTGAGTCGGACCACCTCGCGTGACATTCTCAACCGCTTAGACCTCAGACTTCCCCACCTAGTCCCAGTTCTCCTTTATCACCGATCATGATTGTCTCCACGCCCACCTGCATATGCAAAGACCAAAGAAAGTTTCCTTGACACAAGTTCTTTCCAACTTGACCGACATCAGTACACACATACTCGAAACACACCCTTGTCTATCCATAGATAAGAACCAAACCATCACAAACACCAACCAGGTCGTCCACAACCATAAAATCCATCGCTTTCCAAAACATCAACTTCAAACCACTCATTATGACTGGTTATAACCACTATGCAAGACTGGTCGCTAGCACATCGAGTACTTGAACACAAGTACTAAGAAAAACACCATTGCTCAAAACACTCGGGAATAAAAGCATCGCTATCGACCATAAATCAATCAAGTACTGACCACTGAGTACTAATTGCTTCGACTACGACTACCGATCGCAACACCTCCGACAACCAATCGCTGACTATGATGACGAAAACCACGACTATCAAGTACGACCAGTTAAGTCCACGACTATCGACCGGTTACCATAGCTATGAGCATAGACAAGACACTATAGCTATGATCATTTAAAAGTATTGTAGCTACGACCAGTTCGCTGGTCAGGATTGAAGCTTACCGATTACCTGCGTGGTCATTCTGCCATGGTCAAAAAGGCTATAGTCGAAGGCTGTTGTGGTCGAAGCCGGATGTGGTCGAAGTTGAACATGGTCAAAGTCGGATGTGGTCAAAATTGAACCTGATCAAAGTTTGGTATGGTCAAAGTCTGTAGTGCTCGACTTACCATGGTTGAAATGCCGTAGTCAAAGCTTGACGTTGTCGAAGTCTACTGATCGGATAAAGCCGTTTGAACTACACAGCACAGAGTTGTTCGAACCAACAATTCAATGTCATTTGGACCACTAACTACCAAACATTATCGAAACCAGTCGTGGTCGACATGCATTGAGTGACTGGCGTGGTCGAAATGCTGCCCTGAAAACTCTAGCAACACGAGCGCATCGACCAGAACTTTTACAAACGTAAATTCCATTGAAACCTAAATGTCAATTATTCATCATCACTAAATGCTCGACCACTACATGGTCTAACAAACTCAGTAGAGCTCTTCATCCATCACAATTACTATCTTCCCTTCAATAGCTAAATGTGACATTCAGGTCATTACCTCAGTGCTGGTTCTGATCCCACGTCGATGTTGAGTTTCTGGTGTCATTAATTCTAGGCACTATTTGTATTTGTTTTTAAAAATATGTTTTTCTACAGTAAATGGCTTTTCTACGGTACCTACTTTTCAAAAAGAGTGTTTTTCAAGACAGAGCCTACTAGTTGATCGTAGTAGATACTATAGTGACTTTATTTATATCGGTAAAAATCACACACGAGTGTATCTCTTTATAAGCTTCTTGATGAGGATATAATTATCCTCTAATTATTACATCATTATATTCTCTGAGTATACCCCTTATCGATAAAGGAGAGATTTCACAGGTTAGTCGTAAGTCTTTCTATGACCACTATTTAGTTGTAAGTTTTTCTACGACCACTCCTTAGTCGTAATCCTTTCAATGATCTCATAGTCGTAAATTGTCCTGCAACCACCTCATGGTCGTGAACCTTATTGCGACCAGTCTATCTCTGACTACCTTGTCTACAACAACCTACTACATCGTGGATTCGTCTGACAAGACAGTTAGAACATGCGCTTATTCCTAATAACCGCATATGATCTCTCTCTGACAACAACCACCGCACGGCGAACGAGCCACCACACCTCTATGATAATAATTTCGGCCAGATGATTATCTCCCGAAGCGTTGAAATGTCTTTTGGTGCAGAACAACGGTCGTCGCTTCGTCAACTATATGAAGGTTAACGCCAGAGAGAAAGAGATCGGACCACATTGGATCAGGAGATAGTACTAGGTATTTCGCAATACTCTTAGTTGTAATCAATTTCTCTGAACAATAGCCGCACAGGACGTAGGGTTATTATTCTCACAGGAGTAGACCCGAACATATATAAAAATTCTCGTGTCTGTACTCTGCATGTTCATAGTCTGAATCTTTTAGATTTTTTAAAATCTAAATAAATCATATATAAAATTAATATTAAAATATCAATATTTCTTTATAAACTGTTATTATTCATCAACTAAACTAAAAGCTATCGGCACAATCCAGTATGAACGACCCCCTAATTCCGGATGCCAGTGGCTGGCTGGCTCATCGCGCACATCGTACTCCCAACCCATCTAGGCAGACCACCATGTATCGCGTGGTCTGCGATTGCATCATCATTGTCCCTTTCGGCCGGGGCTACACGCGCCGTGTTTGTGGAGAGTGAATCGGACCGCTCAGACTCAGGCGAGCTGACTCGATCGATTTCTGTCGCTGTGTTTGTGGAGAGGAAGGGAAGTTCAGCTCAGCTTCCGTTCCTGTCTGAAATGATGCGAGGGCAGGCAGGCAGGTAGCGCTGGACGCCTCGCTTTCTGTCGCGCGCCTGCCGTGCCGTGCCGTGCCGGGGCCGCGCGTCGCTGCCCCACCGGCTGCTGCTGCTCCCGGCTCGAGTGGAATTCGAAGAACCCACGGTCGGTGAAGATTTTACAGCAACGTGCGCACGACTCGTCCGCTTGTCGAAACCCAATGGGACTTGCACAAGCTTGTGGAATTTTTACAGATGCCGAGATGGGAGAAGCCAACGTGCAGACTGCCGAGCGCAACAGCTCGTCGGGAGCCTCGTGCTGTCGTAGACTGAACGCAGAAGTCAGAGCAGCGCTCCACCCAGCGAGTGGGGCGACCAAAACGCTCCACGGCGGGTTCCACGTTGCGGCGGCCGGCTGGCCAGGCCCGGAGCCACCAGCCAACCCCGAGGGGTGTGGCTGGGGGGGGGGGGGGACAGGGTCGCTGTTTTGACTCTTTATCACACGGGAGAAAAAATGAAACGGGAAACGGAGCGTGATCTTGCTTTCGTGGCTCGTTTCATTGATGCACTGACGCTGACCGCGCTAACCGGATAGGTATCAGAGGCGCACCCGCGCGCGCGGCTCGCTCGATCGATCGTCTCGTCGGCCGCGCGTTCTTCCACCTCGCGCGCGCGCGCCTCGTGTTGTCCCTTTCTCGCGTACGTGTGGCCGGGCTCGCGTCGCGATCTTACTTGGCGCCGGGGCGCTTTAGCTTAGCTTTGGCTTTGGCTGGCGAATGGCGCCCAACTAATCGTGTCGTCTTGATGAATCCGGACGTGCGCTTGGTAAGGCGCCCATTCCCCAGCGTCAAAAGTCTTTCAGGAGCACACGTTTTTTCGCGGCAGGTTCGTGTGGAACTTGCGTGGTTAGTTGCATCCGTCTCCAAAGGCAGGTCATCCCTTCCAAAATAGGTCAGGGTGCTATTAATTAGTATGGAGAAGAGAGAGTTCTTGACGCTACTGAAATCTGAAACTGATGGGTTCTGTACAGTAACTTGATGCTGGCCTTCGAATAATCACATCAAGGAATTGATAAATTAAATATAGTGGTTTAACACACTAACACGCATGTTCCAAGGGCAAAAGGGTCAATTCATGGGTTAACTTTCCGTAGGACCGGCAATGGCAACTGAGAAAGTAAATAGTGCCTTCTATAAATCTTTTCCAAGCATCCAAAAGTTTTTCACTCCAATTAGCAAAAAGGTAAGAAGATCATATTTGATAGACTAAATCCAAAAAACAACTCAAAATAACAAGATCTCACATATGCATCACCTAACCAGTCTGACCACTACTGTAGGTACAGTCTGACCGGGTCTAAGAGCGGTCTGACCACTCCCCTGTTTCCAAAATAGAAAATCAGTCCGAGGCAAAACCAAATTTGGTACAAGCTTTAAAATTCAGGTTCAAATAATTTAAAATCTTGTACACACCTTGCTGAGAGTCTCAGGAACATATTCCATTCAAGAATCGCAAGGATCTTGGTCAAAGTTCCAATATTTTCTCAAAGCATGCAAAGTTGCATAAAAAATCAGACAAATCTCAAAAACTTGATATACAACTTGCTCGTGGATTAAGAACAACCAAGATGGTTCTAAATGAATTCTCACATGTCACAACAAATAAGATCAACCAAGGATTCGAAGCAAGAACTCATCGGATCAAGATTTCTTAAGAAGAGTTCCAAAACAAGAAAGAACTATGGAACTTTAAAATCTTGCAAACCACAGTGTTTAAATCGATGGGATTTGATATACATGAGGCATCTCTATCACTAACATGTCTTTGGTACGCAGCAAGATTAAGAAAAAGTGGTAAACAACCAATAAGAACAAAAGCAAATCAACCAAGACAAGACCACTTAATAAGAGATGAACAAAGTTATTTTATTGCTACTTGTAGATGAAGGTTTTACAGTAACTCCACATAGAGGACAAGAGAGCATACCACAATACTCACTCTTTTCTCTCTAACCCTAACCCTAGAACTCAAGATTGAAATAATTGAGATGGTTCACTTGCAAGCTTTCATCCCCAACCCATTAAATAGATGGGGGTAACCTGTCCACATCTACCTGGGGTAACTAGCATAATAAGGAAAACCCGTTAACCCCACATGACACAAGCTTTACACTCACACTTAACTCATATACACTTTTTAAAGCATATGAGCCCGAATATGCTAAGTCATTAGTCTTCAATTCACTTGATCTTCTCAGTATCTCCTTGACATAAACTGATTTTTTAAGCATTACTCAAGCGCCACGGTTTTAATCCAATGAAGTTTCCAGTATTTGGCCAACTACCAAATACCCTCGCTCTGACCCTGTCAACTTCTTCAATTGCAAGCAATCACCATGCTTCTCACGTGTAGGTGCACCAATAATTTGCTACGTATCAAGTCTCTCTCACTTCGGTTTCCACTGGACCACGTCTCACTTGGACCATGCCACTTGGTGCAACCCGTCGTTCGGACTTTCACCTTAATATTTCTTGCCTACTCTGTGCTACGCTTGAGCTTAAACATCTCACTTGGTATCCTTGACCATTCTGAAGCTCAGCTCCGCCATAAATGTAGTCCTAATACTCGCCATTGATCATAGTTGGCTCCAAACTTTTTTGCACATCTAATATCCAAGAAATCATGGCATATTAGGTTAAATATAATTTATGCAACATGAATGCACTGATCTAGGACAAATCGACTCAATCCACGATCAAATTCTCAAAAGTCAGAACTCTTAGCCGAAATTCAAACCTTAGCCTATATGACCAACATAATGCAATCGGTTTGACCACTCAATGCCCAAAAACCAGAGATATTGGTCTAACCGCCATGTACCGACCGGTCAGACCGGGTGCACAGGTCAGATCACTCACAAGACCGGTCTGATCGCCTAAGACTGAAATCACTAGACTGAAAATCTAAATCTTTCGTAAATTTAAATTTCAACTTAACATATATTGACAATAGTTCATCACAAATATTTCTGAACCTTCTCATATGGTCTCACACTTTCTTTCTTGGACATCATTTCATTGGTTAACTAACTGTTGTTGACAAATGGTGTTGGAGGGAAATGTCATTTTCCTAACCTATCCGATTTCATGGTGGCTCAAAAGTGAGCTAGGTTTTTGTAGTGTCACTTTCAAAGTTATATTTAGGGTGGCACATCACCAATTTTACAAATAGACAAAAGTATCTCTTGCGTATTGTTCTCATCCATATTCACTGAAACTTATCCTGTTGTCTGTTGTTCCAGTACATTTTACCCCCAAGGTATATCTAAGGCACAGCTGTTATATCCCAACCATAACAGCTCAACTGAACTATCAGCACGTCATCGCAAGAAATAATAACAACAACAATAATAATAATAATTTGGAAGAAAGTAAGACAAAAAAAGAGAGAAAAGCTTGACAGAGAGAAGAAGAGAGGGGCTGACTGCTTGGAGATTCTTGGGGCTTATGATTTTCCAATATAATAGTGCCGAGCACACTAGGGGCCAAATCATTCCAAGCAGGTGCAGATGCTGGAATTCATACCAACTCAAACTCTATTGGTCGTTGGAAATACAGTCTTAAGCAGTTCGAGTCATGGTACCTAGTAAACACCATGTACTGTAGTGGCAGCACCGAGCACTTATGTTCGGTTAAGTTTACAAGTTCAAAGTTTGAACCCTATCTTCTACCTTAATGCATAGCTCCTCCTAAACGTCCCTCGTCGAAATTATCGTACCCAAGAAGGTTGATTATTCTTTCAGCCCTAGTTGGCGATCCTTATTTTTCTCTCTTCAAATGCTTGAGCAAGGGCCTCATGATATTCCCGGAAGGGTGTGTATAGGTATCACCTGGATGTTTTATTCCTAACAATCATCCAAATCTCGGACCGTTGGATTAGAGATCCAACGGCCTCTTATTTTTAGAGGGGAGAGATTTTTTTTGGAGGGGGCGGAGAGAATTCGTGACCGTTGGATCTCTAATCCAACGGACACAAATCTGGATGATAGTTAGAAAGAAAACATCCGAATGATGTTTATCAATACCCTTCTCGGAAAGTTGAGGCCAAGTGTTTCTGGTACTTCGTTCCAACTTGATTCTAGGAAGGCAGAAGAAGGACATGCGGATTACCTATTCCTTCTTGGTGCTGTCACTGAAGATCACCGAAGAGTTGTGCTCCTCAAGTGCTGATTACATGGTTTCAATCAGTAAAAAACACACATTAGTTTGCATCATTCCTTTGTTCTTTTTTCCTCTTTTGGAAACGAATGTACATGTCCAATCCAATGCTCAAAATCATGCATACATGCCCATTAACCCCGTTGAGCGTTGGGATTAGTGATCAGGTGTGGGAGGAGCCGGGGACGCATGGGGCATAACCGCATTAGGGCATCTCCAATGGTTATAGCTAGCAACTAACTATAAGACTTCCACATCATCTATATAGTACACACTAAAGTTAGCATTCTAAAGAACTATCTATAAGGATAGCTATTTGATGCTTACATGCACACACAGAATTTATAGAGGCTGCCTCGTTTGGCGCTATAGACTATCTCTAGAGCTGTAGAGAGCTGCGTTCTCTTTCTTCATTTAATATCTTCCACGTAGGACAGTTGATGACATGGACTCTCTTGTAGATAGCTGCTATAGACCCATTGGAGATGCTCTAAGGCCATCTACAATAGATTTACATCAGCTGTCTATAATCTCTGCCACCTAAGATTTTTGTTAATATGGATGAAAGAGAGTAAAGAGAGAGAAATCGATTGTCTACTAACTAGTAGCTGGATATTGCACAAGAAACAATTTAAAAATAATGAAAGAGCATGCTATTGCACAAGAAACAATGAAAAAGTATTAAGAGACTGCACAATTCATAGAGACAATTAAGCAAAATACAAGCCATTATACAAATTGTTTATATGTGATATGGATAGATGGTATAGACAATAGCTGTCTATACCATTGTACAAGCCCTAACGGTGGCACAGCGCAAGTGGCCATGCATGCATGCATGCATGCATGCTAGATGAGCTGAGTGAGGGCAGGGGCATAGAGTGGATCGGCGTGGTGTGGGCAGCCGCACGCTTGCTGGTCTCTGGCTGCCCGTGGTGAATGCCACGGGCGAGTGGGCGACCTCGCGGAATTATTAGCGAAAAGGCGCCTGTCTCCTATCCCCTGGGCACGAGGGGGGCAGTGGGATGATCGGTGCATAGAATAAGACTAGCTAACGAATCATCATCATCGTGTATCGATCATCTTCTTCCTCCTTTAGCTGGGTGGGTGTATGCATGGGCCATGGATGGGTGCTGCCCTGCTGCCTCTCCTCCTTGATCATTGGATGGTCGACGTTTTCCCCGTCATCTCCATGTTCTACCAGGTCATTATCCCTCTCTCCTTTCCTTTTCTTTCCCTGCAGATGGCTGTCGCTTCGAGCTATCGATCGATAGCTAGCTAGCAGCATATACATACATAGATATGTTTATTGGAAAGAAGCTAGGAAAAAAAGTTATGTCAAGATTGTTGGGGAATTTGGCGACTTGCGGCATGCTCGCGGCATGGGCAGTGGCAGTGTGTAGCGTAGCTTCTTTGTTTACGGATGGATTGGTCATTCAGTCGCTAAGTGGTTGCTCTGTAGGCATGCAATGTGATAGGGGTACGTGTTAGGAGCTGGTCAAATGGCAGTCAAATATCGCTGTCAGAATGCGCAGCTCCAGTGTCCCTCAATATTCTGATGCTTCGTTAGCCAGCACCGGAAACCGTGAGAAAAAGTTTTGCTTTCTACGGATGCGTGGAATATAAATGTGAAGGCCCCCCCGACGATGCGTGTGTCTGCTGCAACAGTGAGTTCATGTCGATCCTTTCTCCGTCAAGGATAGGATTAAGAATATCAGGAATTCAGAATTATCTCTCCTGCATGCATGGTTAAAGCTTCGTGTCTAGTTTTTTTTTTGGTGTATCCGATTCCAGCTCTATTTTTTTTAGTTCTTTTGGTTGATTAGATCCTGCAGCGACCATAAGAAACAAGAAAGAGAGGTTGTTTTCGATCGTTCGGGATTGCGACGATGCATAGTGAATTCAAACAGGCCATGAGATTTGCTAGTTAATTCTACTGTTGCTGCGATGTGATGATGTCGAAGGAGAGGAGGAAAGAAACGGCGCTGCATCACTGTAGAGACGTTCGTTGTCGCGGGCCTGTCCTCGCACGAGCGGGTCATTAACGGCACGCCGCGAATTAAAGCCCGTGTCAGCCGGCTGGGCGGTGGCCGCCGCCGTGGCAACGCAGCGTCCGCGCGCGTTGGTGGCTACGACGTACGCGAAGCGATGGCACGGCGGCTGTACACCGACCAGGAGCGCTCTCTCCGTGCGGGTTTCACCTGCGCACGACGCTCTGTCGGGCGCAAGCGAGCTTGGGGGGGCCGGGGAAACCGAGCGGGGCTCGCCGTGGGGAGCCAACCAAGCAACCGGCCACACTTTTGCCACCGACAAACGTGCACGCACGGCGTGCCGGCTCGGGGAAGCGGGCGCCACCGCTACGCCGGCCGCGGGGCTGCCGCGTAGCGGACGCTGCCCTGCCCGCAGCCAGCCGCGCGCGCCGGCCGGTTGCTTCATTTGCGAGATGCTCCCGCTTGCAACGCGGCCCAACCGTCCAACCAGAAATCACCCGAAAAGAAGATGTCTCATGCCTGTTTTAAAATTTTGGGTGTATATAGGTATCATCCGGATGTTTTCTTCTCAACAATCATCCAAATTTCAGACCGTTGGATTAGAGATCCAACGGTCTCTTTTTTGGAGAGGGGAGAATTTGTTTTGGAGATGGGTGAATTTTTTTTTTTGGAGGGGGTGAGGAGAATTTGTGGCCCTTGGATCTCTAATCCAACGGTCACAAATCTGGATGATAGTTAGAAAGAAAATATCCGGATAATATTTATCAATACCTTAAAATTTTTAGACATAGAAATTCTGCGGAAATTTCGCAAGAGACATTCAAATTCTCTAGACTCTAAAGAATCCTACAGTCCGCATGATCCTTAGGCCCGCTTGGAAGTTAGAACGGGGAAGTTTCTTAGGAAAATAGATATTCTCACTGGACGTGAGGTGTCCTATGAAGTTCACGTGGAAATCCTTATGTTCCAAACAGTTTACGTAACTATAAGAGCAAGCAAAATTTCTTGCTCGGTCTTGGCTAAAATCCAAACCATGTACATGCATGTACACTGTAGAGCACGCGGCATGGCGACCACGCCGTTCCTGCTCGATAGATCCAGCCTCCGGTAGACGACGAGGCACCATACCGTCGTGACACGTGAGCATGGTTCACAATTTCGTCTGAAATGGGGTAAAATTTTGAAAATTTCGCCCCTTTATACTTTATTACCCTCCAAACAAGAATAAATCGGTCAAATTTTGGCTGAATTTTAAATTTAACCAAATTTCATCCAAATTTTGGTTACCTTTCATCAAAATTCAAATGCTATTTGAAAAATCCGTTCAAAATTTTGGACAAAATTCTAAAATTTCGTCTCTTTCATTTGTTTCGCTGCCTGCCAAAATTTTTGCAATTCAAGATATTTTTCCCTACTTGTGAGTTGCTTCCAAGGCCGACCGGTTGACTCATCAATCATGGCGAGAACCAACTAGGAAAAACTCTATGGATGGCCAAATTTTATTTGAGGGTAGCGATAGGGCTGAACACCATCGGTTATCAGTTCTTTCAGTGTTTTTGGTTGAAATTTGAATTACGAAATTTGTATTAGCCGAAATTGACTGAAAAATAGCTGAACTTTTTTTTTGAAATCTCGCCGGTTACTAGTTCTTTCGGTTTTTTTAGAAATTTTGGCAAAATTTAAATAGATCCAATTTTTTTGGCCTATACGTATTTTTACCGTGTTCGCTGATAACACCGACTGTCATTTGCAACCGCCCAAATTTCAATGATGCTGCTTTCCTTGTGACCAACGCATGCCGCAGAAGGGGAAGCCACGACCGGGCGGGACATGCGCCGCGCGCACACGGACCGAGGCCAACCCACGGAACGAACCACGCGCGCACGACTCCAAACCCCCAAGCCCCCCGAGGCAGCGGTCGTCGTACCGCGGTACCACCGGGCACGAACTCGAACGCGGCACGGAATTCCATCCCCCCGTCGCCCATCCTGCCGTGCCGGCACGTACGCACGCACGCACGCACGGGCGCAGCTCCCTCGGCTCGGCCTGCGCGCGGGGACGTACGGCGGGGAGGGGGGCAGGGCATGGCGTGGCGTCGGCCCGTGTGCCGGCCGCCGCGCGAGCCATGCGTGCATCCTCCCATGCACGCTCGCGCGCACCGACGGCGACGTGGGCGCGCGACGTCCCTCGTCGTCGCGCCCCTCCCCTGCACGGCGCCGCGGCTCTCCCCGGCAGGCAGCCCCATGAGTGGCCGTCTCGTGGTCCACGGCGGGGCCGTGGGTCAACGTTCGACGTCGTACGCGTTCCTTTTTTTCTACGGCGACTCGCAGAACGGATGAACGCCCTGCTGGCCGGCGTGTTCGGTTGCACCTTGCAGTATTTTTCGCTGGTAGTTACGTCATGCACCGGCTGTTGATCCAGGCAGGATTTACGTGCGGTTAGATCCATGGGTGCATTGCCACAGGCGGTACACGCTTCGGTTACACGTTGAAATTGCAGCTTGTCGCGGTGGCTGTCGCGATACGGACCATTGCTGTAGGGGAGATGATGTGCAAGTTGTAGTTCTACGAGAGAAGGGCTGGTGTAAGTCGGTAGTTATGAATGAAAATTATGATTTACTAGAAGTAGCAGGTACGCAATTCGTATTTATGCCAACGGATAGAATTGTGTAGGACTATTATTGCAGTAGATGGTGTGAACGTGCCTTTAAAATTTTTTTTTCTAAATATTCACCAATCATTCACTACAATAGCCACTGAGTATGAAGATCAAGACTGGAAGCCAAAACCAAACTAATCAACTCAAAAGCCGAAGAATTGAAACCCTACACCTCGCGGTCTGACTGGCTACCAAGCAGCAATCTAGCCAGGCCCCAAGCGGTATGACCAGCGGTAGAAGGGCGGTCTCATCGTTGACCTTCTGGTGATCTGGCTGGCCTTCGGTCCGACCATGCTTGAAACAGCATGACCGCTCCTATTTTCTAAAACAGAAAATTAGTTTGAATCCAAACCACTTTTGACGCAACTCTAAAAATCTAAAGCCAAATAGGATGAGATTTTGTACACACCCTGCTTGAGGTCTCAGAAACATATTTCAACTAAAGATTAGTTTGAATCCTTGTCAAAGTTTAGACATTTCTCAAGAACTAGCAAGGTTGCATAAAAAATTGGGCAAAAACAAAAAAACTTGGAGTATGACTTGCTTGTGGGTGGAGGATGGCCAAAATATCTCTAAATATATTCTCACATGTCACAACAAACAAGAACTCATAAAGATTTGAGACAAAAACTCTTGAATCAAGAAAACTCACAATGAGGTCAAATTCAAGTAAAACCAGCCAACTTCAAGAACTTATAAGACCTAATGCTTAGATGAATGGAGATTGATCTCCATGAGTCATCTCCATTACTTACATGTCATTAGCACACAACAAGATCAAGAAAAGGAGAGAGAAGATCAAAATCAAAAAGAACAAAAGCAAATCAACTAAATCAAGAAAACTCCAAGAATAAAAAATAAATTGAAAGTTACAAAAAGAAAAGCTGGAACCATTTGGAACGAGATCTAAAAATCCTCAAGATATAGCATTCACTGCTCGTAGATAATGAACAGTAACCTAAAGAAAAGTATAGCCATACGATTCTACATTTCTACTCCCACGCTTTCCCTAAAACGACCCAGCAAATAAAATTCAGGATTAGCTTCCACGCAATTTATCCCGACAAAACCGATAAGGTGACTTACCCATCGATAACCCGTCCATTTCACAGAAAAGTCATCGGCGGCGTCGCCCTGCTGAGTGGATGGAGTGTTTTTCCATGTGCATGCATTTTTTCCCCTTTCACACCATCCGTCCCTTTCTCTCTCCCCCTTCTCTCTCTTCTCTCTCTCTCTCCTCCCCTCTTTTATACAAGCCATGGGTGGCGCACTCACAGCTCGATCGGCAAGAAGGCCTTGTTGTAGTAGTGCGCATTGCTTGCTTGCACTAGCAGCACAGTGACACTGCGTGCACTCCTCACCACTGCAATTACAAGAGCGAGGCTTAGCTAAAGTGATAAATACAGGCAACTGCTACACATAAAGAGAGAGAGAGAGAAGGAAAGAAGAGAGATGAGACAGTCCAGGTTCAAGAGGATCTGTGTCTTCTGCGGCAGCAGCCAGGGCAAGAAGAGGAGCTACCATGACGCTGCCATTGAGCTCGGCAACGAGCTGGTAACTAACCACGCCCCAGTAGAGTACTATGTACTACCCCCCAATTCTACTTCTACTTCCACCTCTACCTTGCAGGATGCTGCATGCATGCTTCTTTACTTGCGTCCATGGCCACGTCGTGTAATTTTACCAATTCGCAATGCAAAAGTAACATGATTTACCACACAAATCCCCTCTACTAGTGCAGAAAGTTTCTGTAGTTACTAATTAGGCGGCATGGGGAGCATAGCTGGCTCCCTGGCAGACCTAGTGTCTCTGCAGAGTGCAGACGGCTCAGCAAAGGTAGCCACCACTGAACTTTTGGCAGATGCCTTCTTCTTCTTCTTCTTCCTCCACAAACGTCATGCAGCATATGCTGCTTTACCTTCGCAATCCAAGATACACACTGCAGCCCCTCTGCTTCTTGTGTCGCTCGTCTTGTCTCCTGCCTTCGCGTTAATTTGCTGCCTCCCGGCCTCTTCCCTGCACCATCCGTTCTCCTGCAAAATCCACACCTGTGCTAGTGTGTAGTGCAGTACCACAGGGCTAACGTACTGCATCGATCATCTGCGTCCGTCACAAGTTCACGCACACTCCTTGGTGTATCCCGCGTGTTCCTGCTCGCCAAAGCCGAGCCGGCCCTACTGCATTGACGAGCTCATAAATCGAAAGGCCGGCTAGGCCAGCGCCATCGCCTCACATTGAAGAAGCATCGCTACCAACTCGCGAAGCAGAGCACCTCTCCCCTTCCCTACCACATGCATGCCTTGTACAAACTGCACCGAGCACAGCGGCAGTTTTAACCGTGCGGTGAGCTGTAACATCGTGCTTACTGGGTTAGTGATTTGGGGTTTGGATCGACGTTGCAGGTGGCCAGGAGCATAGACCTGGTGTACGGCGGCGGCAGCGCCGGGCTCATGGGGCTCGTCTCCCAGGCGGCGTACGACGGCGGCAGGCACGTCATTGGGTAAGTGCAGAGCAGCAGAGGCAAACGGAAGGATTCATCTGCTCTACTGAATCCCAAGAAGAATGAGTTCTTGTTTAGTTTTCCTTTGTGGAGTTCATGTGCTGATCACTTCTTTTTGTCATCTTGTTGTCCATGCGCAGGGTCATTCCCAAGACTCTCATGACCCCAGAGGTATGTCTGCCTCCATCATGCAAATACTAACAATATTTTTAAAACGACTTATTGGCATTGATTTGTTCGCATAAACACTCGCGTTAGGTCTAAAAGTTATCAACCGTAACCATAAGCTATCAGCTGCAGTCGAAAAAACCCACCCCTTAATTATCAAGTACTACGGCCTCGTTCTTTCTAGCTTATGGTTTATATTACAATAACTAGTTTTTAAACGGGGTATCTTTTTAAAGTAGAGTCTACAAGTCGATTGTAATAGGCATTGTACTGACTTCAGCTATATCGGTTAAAATCGTATGTCTCTATTTCTTTTATGAATAGTTAGAAATTAAAAATTATAAGACATAAGTCACGGTGAAAAAAGAACGAGCCGTGGTATAATGCACGAACTTTGCTCCGCGTACGAACAAAACATGTATAGAGCATGCACGGACTCTCTGAGCCAGTCACCGACAATGACAAAGCACGCCTATCTCCACAGGTGGTGGGGCTCGCTTGTCAGCGACTCATGCTGGGATCCTGTGTATGTGTCGTTCGTATGCGTTGTCGGACTTCGCGTCCCTTGGACCCAATCATAGGCTCATAGCAATGCGTTCACGTTTGGGAGTTTTTAGGTTGTTATTAGGGCATAGAAGTAATAATCAAATTGAGCTTGGGAGTTTTTAGGTTGTTATTAGGGCATAGAAGTAATAATCAAATTGAGCTTGGGAGTTTTTAGGTTGTTATTAGGGCATAGAAGTAATAATCAAATTGAGCTTGGGAGTTTTTAGGTTGTTATTAGGGCATAGAAGTAATAATCAAATTGAGCTTGGGAGTTTGGAGACTGAAACACTCCTGTTGGAGTCCTGGGGGACATGGCACTCGGCATAAAAGAATCCTATCTGATGAGCAGTTGTGATCGAGAGCTACGTGCTTTTGGCACAAATCCAAATCTTGGCGTGAGGATAAACTGGTGAGAAAGTGCAGCTTTACAGGTGTTAGTTTCTTCCCCCAAAAAGTCTTGCCATGGCATCATCCCTTTCTGCCTGGTAGAGGCCAAAAGGTTTGCCTTCTTGATGCAAGAGCAGCATGTTATTCTAAGCAGAAGTAGAGGGGCGTTGTCTTTGACTGTCCCTGACGTTTTGCCCAGAGGAAAGTTTCTTTTTTGTGTGTGTGAAGTTTTGAGAGAGTGTTTTCGTACTTGCGAGGGAAGTGCGCTAGTCTTGGTGCAAATGAGGAGTTCATGTCTTGTTTTGCACCAAATTATCAGGAGCTTCAGGAGATTTAGGATCTGTGAAGTTTCAGTTTCAGAGAGCACAAAAATATTCCTTGAGAAAAGTATAAATCGTCCCCATTTATTTTTGAAACAAGAAGTATAAATGATCCATGATGTGTACTAGAGTATTCCATTCATGACTCTGTACTTTTGTCGTTATATGCCATATCACTAATAGATGCTGTAATATATGCCACAGAATTAACTCATGGTTCAGAAGCCTCATGTTATCCATATTCATTTGTGCTTGGCTGTGAGCCTGTGACTTTGTCTGTGGTCCTCTTCCTGGTTGGCTTTTTACCATTCCCCAAGCAGGCACAAGATGACCATTTGTTAAATCATCTAGTGTCATTTTCGGTTCCCTTGGAGCACAATCATGCCCCTCTTGGGAATGTACAAGCTAGTAGTGTTTGTCTGCACATGCACCGCCACACGCAGAGACCAAGCATCATGCGTCCTTGGCAAATAATTCTTTTACTGTTTGCAGCATGGCTGATCAGGAGGTGAGCTGAAAAAACAATGTTAATCTTTTTGCCAGATAAGTGGTGAGACAGTGGGGGAGGTGAGACCAGTGGCAGACATGCACCAAAGGAAGGCAGAGATGGCGAGGCAGTCTGATGCCTTCATAGCCCTGCCTGGTGAGTCACTCATCGCAGCCTGCATTCTTATCCCACCAGGATCAGGTGAAAAGTTACAGCAAAGTGGGGGCGGTAACTTGTGGCATCTGTACAGTGCCTCACACGTCTGAAAATGAATACGGCTGCGGCTACTTGTGAGCCTTTACCTTCCTAATGTAACCAATAATTGGTGCAAAGGCTCTATCACTGAGTAGATGGATGTGTCAAGCTGAGATTTGCTCAGATTATTTGTCTTGTTGTCGTGTGTAGTACTACCAGATTTCTAGTTCTCACCATGAGTGCCAATGCAGGAGGGTATGGGACACTGGAGGAGCTGCTCGAGGTGATTACATGGGCACAACTCGGAATCCATCATAAGCCGGTATTGTCCTTTCCTCTGTGTGGTCTCAATCTGCTAGTATGACATTATCTAGGATAAGTCAGCTTTGACATCAGTAGTTCACTGCGAGACAAACGCAGCATAATACACAGCTGAAATATCTGAATGTGCTGGCTGGCTGGCTCTGGTTCTCCAGGTTGGCCTGCTCAACGTCGACGGATATTACAACTCGCTGCTGACCTTCATCGACAAGGCGGTCGAGGAGGGCTTTATCAACCCCAGCGCCCGCCGCATCATCGTGCTGGCCCCGACGGCGCAGGAACTGATGGAGAAGCTAGAGGTAGACACAGTGTGCCAGAGAATGCTCGTGCCCCTGAACCTGAATCCATTGGGATGTTGCTAATGCCATGTCTGTTGTTTGCGATCGATCGATTTATTCAGGAGTACGTGCCTTACCACGACAGGGTCGCGTCGAAGCTGGACTGGGAGATGGAGCACCTAGGGTACTGACACTGCCGGCGGACGAACAGGCGAGCTAGCTGAGCCCGCGCCCATGGCGATCGATCCACATCAAGCCGTCAGATTGGGTTGTTTTTTTAACTTGATGCAGATTCGGAGTGTTGAACCAACGTTTGATTGGTGTAGCAAAGAGCGTGCGTGCGTGCGTGGGTGGGTGGGCCCATTTTGTCTATGTTTGCTTCGATTGGGGACAGCTTAAATATTGTAAAACTTGGCCGGTTTCGGTTCCCTCCTCCTCGCCTGCTGTTCTGCTGCTCGATCTCCACCTACGTACCTACATAGTATCGGTTCCATTTTTCAAGATCCCGAGTCGACTGACTGCAGCAAGTGTTATGCTAAGCATTGAACAAGTACTTGATTAGTCCCTCCGTAATACTTAGACTTTCTTGAATTAATGCTATCAAATTTTCTAAAGTTTAACTATCAATGAATTTAACTAAGATTTAAAATTTTCTAAATTGACTATACAAAAATTATATCATTAAATTTATCATTTAAATACTTTTATAATGTTATGATTTTATTAATATATTTTAGTATAAAGTTATAAAAAGTAGTGATCAAAATCACATCTTAAAAATCATAAAAAATAAAAATGTTGAGTAAAAAAAGAATTATTGAGTTTATGACTGCTTCTTATTCTCGATGAGACGTGGTAAGCGTCCGCCTGTATTCTGCTCCCTCGGCCGTAATTCGTAACGAACTCATGTCGTAACGAACTGAACCATTCATCGAAAAAAAAAACAAGCTGAACCGTAAAGTAGCCTCTCCGAGCCGAGCGGATAGGGTTGAGAGATCGAGAATACTTGCTTGGATCGGACCGGTTTGAGCAAGCCCTCCTCTCTTCCGCCCAGCCAAACTGAACCGGCCTAGCAAGAAACGGGTCAACTAGAGGCGAACCCTCCCGAACTCCGGAAGAGTGCTGACACACGCCCCCTCTCGAGCCTCGACGTCTCCCTCCCCGCAACTGCGAATCCCCGTGCGCCGCCGCCTCGGATCGCATCTACCGGAATCAGCCGATCAAATCATGGTTAGATTTCGCATCCCTCCCACCCAATCTCCATTTTTGTTCTTGCTACTCATATACGTGCGAACCACTGAATACACTGGAGGAATGGATTGCTGGAGAGGTCTGGGGGAATAGTGTGTGTTGTGGGGGTGGCCAGCCCCTATGGCTATTAGGTTTGGCTATCAGGTTCGGGTCTTGGAACAAAGCCAATAATATATTATCTCTACTACTTAAAAGTTTGAGTTGGTGGTTGTTGGTGCATTTTTCCTCTCTCTACGGCCGTCCAATCTAAATAATAAGATCTTGACCATCCGTCTTATCATTCTCCCCACCACCATCTCTCTCGCGTAACTGCCCCTCCCCTCCATTTCTAGCTTCAGTTACGATTCCTTCCCCCGTGCCGTCCCCTCCTCCTCCACATCGATGCCCCGCCCCTTCCCCCGAGTCGTCCCCTCCTTCACACCGATGCCTCCCCCTCCCCTATGCCACCGTTTTCCCCAGGGGCTCCCCTTCCCCTCGACGCCACCTCCTTCTCTAGCCGCCTCCCCTCCCCATGATGCATAGTATCCCCTATCCCTATCCTCTATCCATGTTGTCTCTCCGCTGTCGGTTCTTGAAATCTGTTATACTTGATCCACCTTGACGCCGCCGCCGGTGCCTCTATGCCCCGCAACGCTACCCTTCCTACATTACGTTGTGGATCACCTACAGGCTGGGGCCATCGTCCGCTGCGAATGTGCTATCGGCGAAGCACCTGCTGGTGCTCGCCACCGTCGTCCTTCTCTGCGTCATCCTCGTCGTTGACTTCCTCTGGGCCTTGTCCTCCTCCTCCTCATCCACCTCAACCGGGTGGATGGTCAAGCACGACTTCTCCACCTGTGCCATGGCGACGCCGCCGAAGAAGGTGAGGCCTTCGATTTCACGTTCCCCCGCCCGCTTTGCGGAGTTCTGCTCCAATCTCACAACCTTCCCCTTTATCCCTTTCGTGTATCGTGAGGCTTCATACTTTCCTAGCACTAAAGGGGGTGATTGAATATGTACATTATTGGCATGACCTTGTTGGATTACCAATCAGAAGAAAGCCATGATTTGTTCAAGCAAAGTGTATGTAGGAACATAGTCAATTACTCAATTTGGAGGTCAAGTGTGTCTTCGCCCCATGCCACCATCAAATCACAATTTTTTGGTAAAAGGAAGCCTTGCTACAACTTACTTGAAACAATTTACCTATCGCATTAGTCATTACCAGATGTTTTATGCTACTGATAGCTATATAGTATAGACATTAGCTACTCTCGATTGTTATCACCCGCCAGTGAAATGATTACCAATTCTAAAATAGTATTACTGAGTATTTGACATAAATAACGGCTTTCAGTGATGACACATAAATAACGGCTTTCAGTGATGAAACATAAATAACGGCTAATAACATCTATTGTGCAATTTTTGCAAGCATCATTATCCCCTGTTTTGGTTCTTTGGTGTATGTGTGTCAATATGCTTGTCAGCTTGTGCACCATGTAGCAAGCATATCAATATGAGTTACGATGTGTGTGTGCTATGGTCATAGCTAGTGGTTGAAGACTGTGGTCGTAGCCAGTAGTCGAAGGTGGTTGTCGTAGCCAGTGGATGTAACTAGTGGTCAAAGACTGTGGTCGTAGCTAGTGGTTAAAGATTGTGGTTGTAGCCTGTGATCGTAGCCAGTGGTCGTGGCCAGTGGCCGTAGATGGTGGTCGTGGCCAGTGGTTGAACACTGCGGTCGTAGCCCGTGGCCGAAGCCGGTGGTCGTAGCCAGTGGTTGAACACTGTGGTTGTAGCCAGTGATCATAGCCTGTGGTCAAAACTTGTGGTCGTAGCCACAGTGGTCGCAACCACAGTGGTCGTAGCTATAGTGGTTGACGGTCAATTGTTGTAGCCACACTCGACCTCGGTGCTAGAAGACCTGTGTGGTCAGAGATGCAGTCGAGGTGCTGTGGTCGTAGTTAGTGGTCGAAAACGATTGTCATAGCCTATGGTCGTAGCCAGTGGTCATAGCCAGTAGTCGAACACTGAGGTCGTAGCCAGTGGTCGTAGCTCGTGATCGAAAACTACGGTCGTAGCCAGTGGTCGAACACCATGGTCGTAGCTCGTGGTCGTAGCCTGTGGTCGTAGTCCGTGGTAGCCTGTGGTCGTAGCCAGTGAACCGGCTTTAAAAAAAGGACATGGTCTTTAACAGCTTCTAAAAGCGGCTTTTGGCTTTTGTTACAGTACCTAACTTTCAAACGCGGTATTTTTTCAAGACGAGATCTATAAGTTAATTGTAGTATACGTTAAAAGCCTAACACTGTATCAATCAAAATCACAAATAATTATTTTTCTCTATAACCTCTATCATAAACAGCTAACATTCAAAAATTTGAAACAAAAAACATAAACCATAACCATACCACACAAATCACGACCGGCTTCCCCACACGACCATACATTCCCTTCCCTCCCCGGTCTTCCCCTCCCCAGCCGCCGCATGCCATCCCCACTCCAGCCGCTGCACACCATCCCCTTCCCCCTCCATGACGGGCGGCATGTCCGGCGAGGCGCGCGTGGCTCCTGGTGAAGGGCGAGAATGCCTGCATGTGCGCACGGCGCTGGGAAAAACCCGTGTAACCGCCTCTCGTTCCTCTCCCAACCGCCCAATGGTTTGATCCTCCACGATCATAATGCGGGAACTGCCTCCCGGTCCATCTCCATCTAGCACCGCCCCTTCTTCCCCATCACCCACCAAGCTCTAGCATCACCGGCGCCACTAAGGCTCTGCCAGATCCACTTCCCACTGCCTCTGCCATGGCCGAAATCGACGACGACCCCGGTGCCAGCGAGCTCCCGTAGATCCAACTCTAGTTGAGCCACTGCTGCCACAAAGATTCGCGGCATTGACAACGCCGGCGACCCCCACCTCTGCTCCATCATCTTCATCCACCACCTCTACTCCTGCCACGGTCGAAATCGGCGACGACCCCGACGCTGGCGAGTATAGGACAGGTGTTTCCTCGCTTCATCCATCGCCTCGCTTCGGCAGCGTCACCTTTATTCTTCGTTCGACTTGCAGCAAGCTCTTCCCTGCGAACTCCACTCGCGGGAAGTGGGAGTCTCACTGGACGAAGTGGTGGTTCTACCACCGTGTGGAGAGCGGGAGCGGTCTTGAGTGCACGAGCCGACCGATCACGTTCAAGCCCTCGCCCGGCCGGACGCTCGACGAAGAGGACCGGCAAAGGGCCCGGCGGCTCGTAGGCGTGGCCACCCGTTTCAACATGCGCGACCTCGCCGAAGAGTACGTGATGTACGGCGTGGCGCCGCTTGCCCTCAACTGGCGTCTTGCCGCTGAGAAGCGTCGAGACGACAACGTTTCGCCGTCGGTTTGTTTGCTGCCGGCGCCCTCCGGTCTTCGTAAGCCTCGGCCGTGCCTCTCCTCTATTCACGCGAAGTGCGTTATATGCTGATGTTATCTCCGTTGCTTCAGGGATTAGCTTGGAGGAGGCGGAGCAGGCCGCGCGCGTATTCCTGGGGTTGTATACCGGCAGGGAGCACGATCAGCGCGCGTCTGCCACCGCCGAGGCGGGGCTGGGGCGAATAAATCGCGTGTGCGAGGCCCTGGGCCTTGCCGTGCCGGACCGTGCCGGTCCGGACGAAGGTGCGGCGAAGAAGAAGGCGCCGTCTCGGAAGAAGGGCCGAAGCGGGGCGTCTGCCGCGCTTGGTGCGGCAGCTGCGACCGCTGCCGCTGATGCTCCTGAGGGCGCGGCAGCCGCGGAGTCGGATTCGGCGAAGTATGCCGATTCAGGCTTGGATGGCACGGACGCCGGAGGCGAGGGATCTTTGGCGAGTGCCCTGGACGGCGGGCTTGCTGCGAGCAGCCGGAGAGGGGAGGCCTCGCCGCCCACCGCAGTCGCCGAGATAGAATCCGCGCGGACCGACGATGTTGAGGTGGAGCCAGTGGCGGACCCAGGATTTTTGGAATGGGTGTTCGAACTTTGGAGCTATGTTGCTCGGATACGTCAGTACCACGACACACCGTTTGGCAATCTGGTTTTCTTGAGGAGACAACTCATATGCATTATGCAAGTTATATTTTGCATGCTTAAACAATGGTGCACACTAATATCTGTTTTAAACAAACTCATAAATGTCTGAGAGGCGAGGATCAACAGGAGGCTGATTTTTATGCAAGGCATTAAGGCAAGGTGCTCTTGTTTTTCATCCACTTAAAAGTACATAATAGCCCAAGCTAAATGTCTGAATGTGGAAATTTTGCAGCTAGTGCAGTGGATTTCACATGGCAAATTCTCCCACAATCAATGTGATAACATGGCCTACAAGCCACAATGCATAAAGCATAATCACTGTTGAAGTGACAAGGACCAGGACAAGAATTATTACGCGTTAATATTTCAAAAGCTAATGGAAATATGGAATATGATCTATGAGACAGCCACATGCTCTCATTGCTTGCCTTTTTCCTACAAATTCAGCATATGCTTGAACACAATTCCACCAAACTTGTGTAAACTAAGTTAATGGATCTTTTCTTTCTTTCCAAAAACAATGCTCACTATCGGTGTGCAATTATCACATCAAATTGCTTTTTAAGGCATTAAAATCCAAAGCATAACTTGTCCAACACTTCATAGTTTCACAAATTGCAGATTGCATATCTAAATTTAATCTCCTTTGCAATCTTGAGACATCGAAACTGCCCTTTCCTCTGAAAATTAAAGCTAAGGGAGTATATCAACGACACCGAGGACTTCAGGACTACATCAACAATTCAACATCATACTCGTCTTTACACAATACACATACAGCAGTAGTGCAGTACAGCACAGAATGACAAAAGTACTCACTGGCGGAGCAGAGGGCCGGAGCGGGGCAGCGGAGCGGAGGGGCGGAGCGCCGGAGCGGGGCAGCGGAGTGCCGGACGGCCAGATCTAGGATCTGGCGGACGGCGGACCTCGCGGTTCCGGCAGCCGGCGCCCGGCGGAGCGGAGGGGCGGAGCACCGGAGCGGGGCGGCGGACCGGAGGGGCGGAGTGCCGGACGGCCAGATCTGGGATCTAGCAGACAGCGGACCTCGCGGGGCCGGCAGCCGGCGCCCGGCGGAGCGGAGGGGCGGAGCGCCGGAGCGGGGCGGCGGAGCGGAGGGGGCGAGGGGCGGAGCGCCGGAGCGGGGCGGCGGAGCGGACTGGAGGGGCGGAAATGGGGACCGGGGCCCGGGGGTCAGGGGATTTGGGGGCCGGGGGAGCACGCGCGCGCACGCGGAGGAAACGGGGGTCGGGGCAACCGGGAAAATGGGCTGGGCTTCACGCGGACGCGCGTTCCCTCGGGCGGACGGGGCGGCAGACAGACTCTCTCTGTGACCCAAAACAGATAAAATGGCCCAATTATATATATACATATGTAATATACTCTATATATACTAGATTTTTTGTCAAAAATTTTGGGAGTTCAGCTGAACACCCATGAACCACTGTAGATCCGCCCCTGGGTGGAGCCCTCGGCCGTGGCCGCTGTGGTGCCGGAGACGCCCTCCGTGGAGGCGCACGAAGCCGTGCTGCCTTCCCCGACAGCAGCAGCGGAAGACGAGGTGCCCCCTTCGGAAACTGCCACAGAGGAATATTCGCCCCCGGGTGCTGTAGCCGCGGGGGCCTCGCCGGCAGTGACTGTAGGGGCGGTGTCGCTGCTGCCTGCCCCGGCTAAGCGGCCTTGTGTACGGCCGGGGCTCCATAGGACGCCGCGAGGATTTGTCGTGGCGACGGGCATCAGAAGCCTGTGGGACTCTGGTGCAGATGCCGAGGACGCTGCGGCGTGCGCGCCCTCTGCCCCCCTGGCTACGCCGCCCGCCGTGCAGGGACGGTCGTCGCCGGCCCCGCGCACGGAGGCTTCTGCTCGCTGCGGGGCCATGCTTTCTGCGGGGGCTTACGCCACCGCAGCCCCGTCTGGTAGTAGGGGGGCGGGTCCCCGAAGCCCTCCTTCCGCTACCGAAGGTAGGTTGGCCTAGCTTACCTTGATGTATTCTCTTATGCGTTGCGGTGCTCACTTGCCTCCCTGTTTGCAGCGTCGCTCATTCCGGAGGAGGAGCGCTTGGCGGAACACGGGACACCCGCACGCGTGAGCCCCGCGGACTTCGTGCCTCCCCCGGGGACGCTGAGGGCGTGGCGCGGGATCGTGGGTGACGCGGCTGCCAGCGTCGACCAACAAACGCTGCAGGCCTACGGGGCGGGGCGCCTCGGGGACGCCTTCGAGGTGTCTTGGGTGAGGGTAAGTACTCATGCGACGACGCCTGGGCCGGCTGAGCTTGCTAAGTCTTTCCCTTCTACAGACGCTTGTGCTGGGGCAGGCCTTGCAAACGGCCTATACTCGTGGCCAAAAGGCGCTCGAGGATAGCCTGCGGGCCGCCGAAGAGGAGCTACGCGAAGCCTCTGAAGCCCGCTCTGCCCAGGACGCCCGCATCCGCCAGCTGGAAGCGGAATGCGCCGAAACGAGGGCACATGCCAAGGGACTTGTTGCGTCGGCGCGGGAGTCGGCCGCGGAAGCTGCTCAACAGAAGTTTGCGGCGGAGCAGGACGGGCTCCTGGAACAGGTCGCCTCGCTAGAGAGGGAAAAAGGCGAGCTTGCCTTGACTCTAGCGGAGCGTAACCAGATGCTTGGCGAGGCCTCGGTGGTTGCGTGAGACGCCATGCAAGCGCTGGAGAGCCATCTTCAAGGGCTGGTAAATGAGGTGCCAGACCACGCCTTTGGCCCGGAGGAGTTGTCTCGGACCCTCCGCTGGGTCGGAGATGCCGCCAACGTCGCGTGCGGCGCCGCGACGACCTTTGGCAACCACTGCGCGTACACGTCGGCATGCCTGGTGTGCGCGCTCCTGCAGCACCGCGGTTGCACGCACGTCGCCGGGCTAGATGACCCCCAGCTGGGGATGCCTGGCGGGGCCGGAGTAATGTCCGGCGCCGTCCGCTCCGCTCGCCTTGCCATCAAGCCCTTCTTCGATCGGATCTGGGATTACGTCGGGCCAGATGCTGCATGGATCGAGCTCCGGAAGTCGCTTTACGGGAAGGGGAGCCTCGGCCAATTTCTGGACGGGGTCCCTCGACGCGACGAGGGCGGCGCTGGGTCCTCCGAATGCGCCGGGAACCCGCAGGTCTGACGCCGTGGTGCCTAGGTGTAGGCGTGTGTTGTAATGCTCCCTCTTTTTGCGAATGAAGTGTACGCTTGCTTCATAAATTCTGACTTTCGCCTATGTCCCGAGCAGCTTCCATGCTGTGGCCGACTTCTTGTGGCCGACCTTGCGACTCGGCGACGCCTTCGACGCTGGCGAAGGGCCGAAGAGTCGCTGGACTTTTGGGCGGGCCGACCTTCTTCCGGCGGAACCCCGCCCTTATCGCGTGTTAAGGACGAACCTGCCGATTAGCTACTCAGAGCGGCAGGGATGTTGGCGGTCCTCTGTACGCGAAAAATTTTCTCGATATATAGAACTCCTGATAATTAGGACCTGCGTGGGCGCGCTGTGTGGAGCCGAGATCCCCACATTCCAAGTTCGCCGTTAGTGCGAACCGTGCGAGCGTTGCCTCCTGCTGAAAGTCCGTAGACTGGCGCGTGCGAAGGCGGACCTCCGCACCACGACCTGTTTAGAGTCCGTAGACTGGCGCGTGCGAGGGCAGACCTCCGCACTACGACCTGTTTAGAGTCCGTAGACTGGCGCGTGTGAGGGCGGACCTCCGCACTACGACCTGTTTAGAGTCCGTAGACTGGCGCGTGCGAGGGCGGACCTCCGCACTACGACCTGTTTAGAGTCCGTAGACTGACGCGTGCGAGGGCGGACCTCCGCACTACGACCTGTTTAGAGTCCGTAGACTGGCGCGTGCGAAGGCGGACCTTCGCCCCCCCCCCACCCCGGGGTGGGGGCAGCCTCTGGTGTATCGCATAATCCACGTGCGCGCCGACGCTGGGGCCAGCCTCTGGCGCGCAACGTCGGTACTCTGGGACTCCCGAAATTGGTTTCCGTAGTACCCCCTGCGTATACCTCCCGTGGTGTGCGAAGGTGAGCCTCCATGCGCTGAGGTGCGCGATTGGCAGCCGCGCAAGATTCGCGTGGGATCGGCGTCCACGTCTGATTTATACTCCGGGGAGTACGCGCAAGGACTAAGTCTCTGGCGTGCGCGGGGTTCGCATCTTGTTTATACTCAGTAGAGTGCGCAGGGAGAACATCCGCGTCTTATTTAGACTCCGTAGAGTGCGTGCAGAGGCGTCCCCCCACACGTCTTTGTTTATACTCATGCCCGTGTCTTTGACGGAGAGTGCACACGCGAACGTGCGTCTTCGTTTATACTCATGCCCGTGTCTTTGACGGAGAGTGCACACGCGAACGTGCGTCTTCGTTTATACTCATGCCCGTGTCTTTGACGGAGAGTGCACACGCGAGCGTGCGTCTTCGTTTATACTCATGCCCGTGTCTTTGACGGAGAGTGCACACGCGAACGTGCGTCTTTGGTTTATACTCATACCCGTACCCCTGGCTACGGAGAGTGCGAACGTGCGTCTTCGTTTATACTCATGCACGTACCCCTAGCTACGAAGAGTGCACACGCGAATGTGCGTCTTTGGTTTATACTGCGGGAGCACACGCGCGTATTGGCGACAAACGAAACTTTATTATATTCCCGTTTGCGCGGGTAAGCGATTACATACGACGGGGTGGTGGGGGTACTAACCGTTTGTGTTCAGCGCGGCCGGAGCCTCTAGTAGTTACACTATCGGCAGGGCTTGCGGAGTCACCCCCGGATGACGCCGTGAGCCTTCGCGCGGCGGTGCCAATCCTAGGTGCTCCGCTACTCGCCGCGGCGGGGACATCTGGTGCCGTGCTCGATGCGCCGGGCCATGTCCTGGTCGCCCCGAACGGTGATGATGGCCCGCGGCCCCAGGAGCTTCATGCACAAATAGGCGTGATGCGGCACTGCCCCGAAGGAGTTGAGGACCGGACGCCCCAGTATGGCGTTGTAAGGGTATGGGAGATCGACGACGCCGAATGTAGCGTCCTCGACCCTTTCATTGTCGCCCTGACCGAAAGAGACCTGCAAGCATATTTGGCCGAGCGCCCGTAGAGGTTGTCCACCGAAGCCCTGCAGCGGGACTCCCGACGGGCCGAGGCGGCTTCAGGGGATCCCCATTTGGTCGAAGGCTGCCGCGAACAAAATGTTCGTGAAGCTGCCGCCATCAACTAGGGCGCGTCTCATGTCGCATCCCGCTACGACGACCCGGACGACCGGGGATCGTGGTGAGGAAGCTCCACTCCTTGGGCGTCGGTGGGGGTGAACGTGACCTCCTGCTGCGCCCAGTCCGACGGTGCTCGCGCTGGGTACGCCGCCACGTGGTGTAGCCTCCGCACGTAAGCCTTCCGCTGCCATGCCGAGGCGAACTCCACCGAGGAGCCTCCGGAGATGACATTGATAACCCTTCGGTGGGTGGCCTCCGGAGCCTGTAGCTGCAGATAACCCTCCTGAGGCTGCCGCACGTGGGCCTGGATCCGCAGAGGGCCCTCGTGGGGCTGCGTTCCTTGCGCCTGGGTATGCACGGGGGCTTCGT
Organism: Dendrocalamus latiflorus; assembly: GCA_017311315.1. Taxonomy (NCBI): domain Eukaryota; kingdom Viridiplantae; phylum Streptophyta; class Magnoliopsida; order Poales; family Poaceae; genus Dendrocalamus; species Dendrocalamus latiflorus. Next base: position 24,011,860 of record CM029667.1, read on the forward strand.
ATGGGTGCTGTACGTGGGCCACCACGGGCGGACGTGCTTCCAGGTTCCTGTCCCTGGTGACGCTGTCGCGGAGCGCCGCGATAGAGGTGCATGTGCGCGTGTCGTGGTTGCCGCGGCCGTGGACTACGCACCACAGCCCCTGGTGTTGGTCGTCGTAATCCCCCTGGCCTCTATCGTCGCGGCCCCGGCCACGGCCGCGTCCCCGGCCTCGGCGCCCCCGACCGCCCCGACCCGCGGGAGCGCTGTCGTCGGAACCGCCTTCGATGTCGAGGACGTACCGACCTCGCCGCGACTTCTGTTGGCCACGCTTGGGCCTATCGGACGGCTCCTTGTGCGGGGTGTCCTTGCGATCGGACGCGTCCTTGGACGACTCCTGCTTACGTTTTCCCTTCGAAGAACCGTCCTTTGACGGGTCTTCGGCTTTTGCCGAGGCACCGGCCTGGTTGGTGTCGGAGTCGTCGCCCTGTCGCCGCCGTGCGTCCTCTTCCACCCTGGCGTATTCCTCCATCTTGTCAAAGAGCTTCGTCACTGTCTTGATTGGCTTCCGCGCGTTATACTCGGCCATCGGGCCCGGACGAAGCCCCTGGATGGCCGCGTTAACCACGGTGGTTTCGTTGACGTCTTTGACTTGACAACGTATCTTCGCAAAACGTTTGAAGTAGTCCCGGAGTTTCTCCGAAGGCTTCTGCTTCACGGCGAAGAGCTGGTCCGCGTCGACCCGCTCGACATAATTGCCTTGAAAGTTGTTGTGAAGGCGGTCGCGAATCTGCTCCCACGCGTAGATGGAGTTCGGCTCTATGGTAAAAAACCAGGAGAGCGCCACTCCCTGCAACGCGAGGGGGAGCCCCTTCGCTTTTGTGGTGTCATCGCCGCCCGCGGCCTCGATTGCGGTTTCGTATACGCGCACGAACTCGCGGGGGTCCGTGTCGCCTTTGTAGGGCTCGATGACACTGGGGAACTTGAAGTCTTCGGGCCACGCCGCCTGCTGTAGCCCTGCCGAGAGCGGGGACTCTGGATCGACGCGCCGCAGCGGGGCACGGCTGGATGTGGGGGCGTCGCGGCTGTCCGCCCTTTCCGGCGTGGGATCTGGCGCGACCACCGGCGCGGCCTGCTGGCTCCGAGCCTCTTGTATGTCTCGGACAGCCCCGCGGAGGTCCCCCAGCTCCTGCTGGAATGCTTTGAGGGCCACCAGCAGGGCGCTTTCCACCGCTTGTGCGGACGGGGCCGCCGGCACGCCCAGCGGACGGACCGGAGCGGGCACGACCGCGTCGCGAGCTCCCGAGCTGCCGGTCGCTCCGTCGTGGCTACCTCTAACTGCCCGGTCCGCGCTACCGGCGAGCGTCGCGGCGAAGGCGGTGAGGTTGGTTGCTGTCGCGTCGGCGGGGTCGGTCGCCGCAGTGCCGGTGACGTGGTTGGTCGTCGCAGCGCCGGTGACGTGGTTGGTCGTCGCAGCGCCGGTGACGGGGTCGGCTATCGCAGCGCCGGTGACGTGGTTGGTCATCGCAGCGCCGGTGACGTGGTTGGTCGTCGCAGCGCCGGTGACGTGGTTGGTCGTCGTAGCGCCGGTGACGGGGTCGGCTGTCGCAGCGCCGGTGACGTGGTTGGTCATCGCAGCGCCGATGACGTGGTTGGTCGTCGCAGTGCCGGTGACGGGGTCGGCTGTCGCAGCGCCGGTGACGTGGTTGGTCGTCGCAGCGCCGGTGACGGGGTCGGCTGTCGCAGCGCCGGTGACGTGGTTGGTCATCGCAGCGCCGGTGACGGGGTCGGCTGCCGCCGCGCGAGCGCCAACGTCCTCGACCGCCACGCCCGCGGCAGCCGCTGCCGAAGCCCTGGTACTCACGCGACGCTCCGCCCCGACCGTCTTCTTCTTTTTCGCCGCCGCCGACGAAGCTTTTTTCGGTGCCATCCTCCTTCGAGCTTCGGGCTTGCTCCTGTCCCTCCCCACGGACGGCGCCAACTGTTGTGGTTACAGCTCAAACAGAGAGAGAGATGGTAGTGGAGAGTGATGGAGATGAGTAATGGCTTGGGTCCTCCCCATGGCCTATATTCCATATATATATACATGGGGAGTGCTTTTACAATTATACCCTTACAGTTATCATCCCCTTCAGGGGCATTTATGTCATTACACATGGCCTAGTCTGGGCCTTATAACCTCCTATCAGGCCTGCTGGGTTTAGGTGGGGGCCACCCCTACAACAGTGTTCAACATGGGTGTTTTCTTATATATTCTTCCTGTACTTAGTTGCTTATTCTTCATGTTTATTTTGGGGGTATTCTTTCCGTAAGACTCCCCTTTTATTGAGTTTAGGGTGTTCTAGTTTTTTGTTGTAAAAATTGGGACCTTAGCCTTTAAAAGTGATTTTTTTTCTTTGTAAAATTTCTCCTTAATATTGTAGGACCGAAAAGGCAACAGAGGGAGGTGAATGGTGCTTTAAAACCTCCCCAAGTATTCACACAATCCTTCTTCTCCAATAGCTACAGAGCTATGAAGACAGAGGGTGAAAGCGCACTGGAAGCTGAGAGAACAGACCAAAAATAGACGTTGATCAGATCAGCCGAAAACAGACAGCGAACAGTGATTACTGCGTGGTTGAAACAAAACAGAGGAGAAGGGAGCGCATGACCGCAAGATCCGATTTTTGAATAACTTTTGATTCACAGATCAATTAGTCATGAGATTTCAAACATAGCAAGACCATGTCCACTGGTCAAGAAAAATCAAAGCGGTCGAAGCCTCTCTACCGAGATCGAAAGGAAAGGTGTGGTCGAAACTGGAACAGAGGAACCAGCAAGGCGCATGACCACAAAGCCAAGAACTACGATCAGACAGTGCTCTCGGTAATAGACTAGCCAATATGGTTTTGAGGATGATTCCCAAATCAGAGCAAGTCGGATCACCACAGAGCAACCGAAAACAAAGACTTAAGCCAGGAAGCCAAAAGAGCGAAAAGATGAACAAAGAAAGAATGCTCAAGACAAGCAAGAATCAATCTGACAAAATAACTCAAGTAAAGGCACAAAGATGAATGATTTCATTCATGGAGGTTTCTACAGCCACTCCATCTAGAAGCGCAAGCTCTCAAACCCAGAGAACAACTCACACAAGGTAGAAAGAAAACCCAGAGCTTCTCGGGTACAACCTTACCGAGCACTGGAGATCTACCTTCCGATTTATAGCCTTCACTAGCGGGGGATAACCCGTTAACCCCAAACTAACACCGGGTTTTACACGTGCTTTACCCGTTAGCACCAACAGACTTCAGTGCTTTAACAACGCTTTAACCAGAGAACTGTTTCCTTTGCAGGCTTTGTGCATTTCTCCAAAATGCCCCTCCTGCACCTTCCCGAAAACTCCCCTTTCCCTTCCTGTCCAAGTCTTGCAACCACCTCGCAAGCCTAGTCATCCTTCGACATCTCCCGATCGTTCCGGACTTCAACACCACCTGTGTCTAGTCCCAATCATTCAGCTTTACCACGACTTAGCTTCAAAGTCCTGCAAACACCACAGACAAGCAAAACATAATATAGCACCGCACAAAATATCGTGAACATAAATCTGCATTAGTAGAATGTACTTGTAAATCAATCCCAGATGGTCGTAAACCACCTACGACCGGTCGAATGCACAAAACATGAAAAAATCATAGCTTACGACCGCACTGCAAGTTGATACGACCACCCAGAAGTCGGTACGACCACTTGAACAGAAGCTACGACCGTTGCTAATAGCCTTCGACCGCTAAGACAGTCGCTACGACCATGTTATAGCTCCTCCGATCGCTTCGATTTCGTGGTCATAAACCTTCTGCGGAAGTTTCGACCACTTTCTCTTCTTCACAGCATGGTCGAAGCCCCTTCCGACAACGTACAACAATTTTCACCGTGGTTGAAGCCCCTTCCGATCACGTACCACAATTTTCACCTTGGTCGAAACCCGCTTTCAACCATAGATAGCATGGTCGAACGACAACATGGTCGAAACCCGCTTTCGACCGCAGACAGCGTGGTCAAATGACAACGTGGTCGAAACCTATTTTTGACCGCGGACCACGCCTTCCGACCGCGTTTGCCGACAACGTGGTCGTAACCCGTTTTCGACTGCAAACCACGCCTTCCGACCGTGTTTTCCGTCAACATGGTCGAAAACCGCTTTCGACTACCGACCACACCTTCTGACCTCGTTTCCCATCAACGTGGTCGAAGTCTGCCGACTTTCCAATGTGGTCGAAGACCCGATTGCCGACTTCCGATTGCGAACAACGTGGTCGAAGTCTGCCGACTTCCCAACGTGGTCGACAACCCGTCTGCTGACTTCCGAATGTGGTCGAAGACCCGACTGCTGACTTTCAACCACGGCCAACGTAGTCGTAAACGACACAATGTGGTCGTAAATTTATCTACTGGCTTCCGACTACGGCTAACGTGGTCGTAAACCCTTTGGCTAACTTCCGACCACGACCAACGTGGTTGTAAACCTTCCAGTCAGGCTCGACGACACACAACGTGGTCGTAAACAGACTTCCGACCACTCATTGGGGTGTACAACTTTGCAAAAAACAGCGCAATGTGGTCGTAAACAGTCTTCCGAATACTCTCAAAGGCTTACGACTTTACATAAAACGGTACAAACTTCAAAAACCAAACTCAATCTTTTTAAAACAAGAGTCAATTACTCATCACAAACATGGGGTCACCTCCACATGGTCTCTCAAATGTTTATATTCCTATTAATTGCTTCATTTTCGTGGTCATTATGCAGACATTTTTGACACACCACAAGAACAAGATATAAGGAACCTGACATAGTAGCATGAAAGGCGGAAGCGACACCGAATAAAGCTTAATCCATCACTACAAACTCACTGAAAGAACCTAGGCTGATTAATCTTCAGCATCTTCAGAATTACTCACTTGGCCGCTTCATTTGGATGGAGTTCACCTTTGTCATGCCATGATTTGTTCAAATCAAACCTGTAGATGTCATCATACAAGTTGTTGTGATTAGGTAGAGCACCTTCCACTTTGGCATCGTCTACTTTCGGAACTTGGACATTGGCTTCATTGTTCTCATCTTTCACTGCTCTAGTCTTTCACTGCTCTTCCTTGACACGGGTAGAGTACTTGGAAAGACCGGGATTGTTTGGCTCTTTCTTCTCCATGTTTGAGTTGTACTACTAGTATAGCTATAATGCACAAATGAATAAAGAGCTAGTGGGTTGGAAAAGTCTAAACATATTTAAGACTTTTAAGTACAATTATGAGGTTCGGTTTGTTGGGAAGGAGTAACATTGGGTATGAGTATGACTCACTTATTCATGAGGGTAGTGGTCCAAGGATATAAGGTCAGTCTCAGTGGGAGTTTCATCTGCATTTAATAGACTGCCACATAGATATTTTTGATGATATAGTAATATTTTTAAGAAGAGAGAGAAGAAGTGAGTTTCATCTAGATGAAACTCTCTTGGCACGATTACCAACTCTATATGAGTCATGAAATTAAATGTCTATGAAACAATAGAATGAAACTATGCATTGAGGATGGATGTTTCATCCATGTTTCATTTCATTTTACATGATGTAGTAGTCTTGGAAACATCGTCATGAAACTCTCCACTGAGAAAGGGAAAGTGCCTAGAAAACTGTAAAACAACCTACATTTAGAGACAAAATTAAAAGGCTAAAACGACCTGCATTTGTGGAAAGACTACTATTTATTCAAAAGAGAGCAAAAAACTTGTTATGTATATGCGCCTCCTTATGTTAGGCTCTGTTTGGATCAGTTTCAGATTCTTAAAAACCAGCTATTACTTCTAGTTTTTAAAAAGTTAGTTTCTAAGTAAAAACTGATGGGGTGTTTGGATCCCCTAGTTTTTAAAAGCTGGTTTCATTTATGATTGGTGCTAATAGACTATTATACCCTTACATTTATGATTGGAAGCGTCTGCGCGTGGTCTTTAATGAGGGTAAATGGGTATTTATGCAAAAAAACTGGCAAAAGCTGGGTATCAACAGCTTCTTAGTTTTTAAGAATCTGGGTAGGTAGATTTTAAAAATTGCCCTAAAAACTGGCCTGTTTGGATCCCACCCAGTTTCCAAAAACCAGATTCTTAAAATCTGGGTGGATCCAAACAGGCCCTTAGTTTTCGTCCAGTGTTCCACTAGATGCAAATAAAACTGGTGTGGCCATAATATTCGCAGAGCCAGCAAAAACAATGATTGAACAAGAGGCGAGGCAGATACGGGGTGTGTGTGTGTGAACAATCGACATGGGAAGAGATCGTACAGGTCTGCTACTTATCTTCTCTGCTCTCATATACACCTTTTACTATTTGCATGTGCAATCCTAACAAATATGTCTAATGCAGCGGTACGATAACTTATTTGAGAGAGCTAAATCTGGGAGCTTTTATCTCCGATCAAAGGTTCACCGAGCCAAGGAATGCCTGGAAAATGTGTACCAAAAGAGCAAGCAAGATGGAACTCCTAATTGAAAGTGTGAAATTTGTAAGGCGTCAATAAACTCATGGAACGGCGCCTACATACAATTTTGTTCTTTTGATTTTTATGATCCCATGAAAGTATGAAATCGAATTCTTGTACTTTGGTCTTCTTGATGCCATCTTCATTTGTGTGAAAAATGAACCATTTCCCCTTAGTCTGGGGATATATCTGGATGGCGGCATCTGTTGGCATAGCAGGAGCCAGGAATGCAAGTTGGGTTTAAAACATAGAAAAGTATTTGTCTCTTCTGGTGATGGTCGATATTTGGCATTGCAGTTAGGCTGCCGAACGGAGCATCTTGAAAACCATGTTAGTATTATGTTGGTCGATCAGCTGCAGAATTCTGCAGACTTCAGGCATTCGGTCCAAATGTCCAATTCGTCTAGTGAAGCCCTCCTTTTTGGCCAAGGCTTTTTCATTCACTCCTGTTATACCCCTGCGATTTTCAACTCTGAAGTGAACTCATGCAATCTGAAGGGTTAAATGCCCAGAAAGAACGACTTCATTCACCATTCCAGTACCAGGATAGCCAAGATGTGCCTTAAACAACGCAGCAGGCAGGCACTGTCTGTCGCCGAACAAAGATTTTGACATCTCAATGGCCCAGGTTTGACAAGTTGAGCTCTCAACAGCGTCGATCTGAACTAACAGCAGTTGGGGTGAGCCAATCGAAGTGACGCGCAAACGTTCGATGCGTCGAATTGGCGCATTTTATAGCGGCCACGTTCTTGGGGCGTCGCTAGCATCAGTTAGAGCAAGGCTAATAATACAGCCTTCAGCTGACTGTATGGACACTTACAACCCATTTATCAGCACATTCATATAGTAGTTTACAGCCAGCTGAAGGTTGTATGACCCACCCCTTTCTCTCACAAAGTTTCTTGGTTCTTGTGCTTCAGCTGGCTGTAAACTTACAGCCCACCTCTCTTCTCTCTCCTCCTCTCTCTCCTCCACCTCAGCATACAGTCTACTAACAGCCTCTTATTATACTTGCTCTTAGGAAATGGGCGGCATAAACCGTTTTCTTCTATTACGCGTTTCGGATCCATCGTTTGGTGACAACTAATGGTGTCAAAGGGCAATCGAGGCACAAAAGAAGATGGAAATGGTTGTCGGACACTGCCTTTTTCCTTTTGCATTGGCCAGGCGCACCGTAAAACTGATAAGTAGCTAGGAGTAATAACTATTACATTTCATGAATCTGTGCCAAGTCACACAACAGCCATTATAACAAGTAGCTAGGAGGAGGCAAGGAAGTTAAGGCGGTGCTTCGGTGGGGTTTCTAGGGTCACTAGAATGCTACAGGATCAAGCAATTGAATTGAAATGGATTGTACAACAAGAATAGAAATTGGCAACTTACTTTGGGTGTTTCGGCAATGATGGCAAGGCGATGATTGTCGGAGCAATTGGGAGTATCTACCACTCACCTGGGTGCCTATGCATTGTACTGGAGGGGTTCGGTCCATTTTATAGTAGGCTAAGGCGGCTAGCAACAGGGGTGGGCTAGCTCGGTGATTAGCACGTGGCCGAGGCAAGTTAACGCTAGGAGCTTCTGTGAAGTTCGACAACAAGGAGGTTGGCTTAGCATGGCACCTCGGGTTCATCATCTCCTCAGGCAACAGGCTATGATAGTCAAGAATTATAGCTTGAGGGAGATCGGCCGAGACAGGGGGCGGGAGGGGATGGAGCATTTTGGGTTGGCTTGCCTATGCGTGAGGACCGAACTCAATTAAGAAGGTGTTAGAGAGGTTGTACGCTGGTCTGGCAATGATTGGTGAGGTGAGGGGAATTGCGGTGGGGTGTGTCAGCAAGGAGAGGGAGCAGTGGCGAGGAGCATGATCCAATCTTCCCAAGCACACATCAAGGTGCATTGAATGCACTGCTAGAGTTGGTACGGTAGTTTGACATGGATGGCAGAGGCGAGAAGATGATGGCGGTAGCGTTTACAGTGTCTTGGCGGCAACGATGTTTTCGAATGGTGAACAATATTTACGACTCGACGGTTCGTGAATTTGGCTGGAGTTGGTAGTATGACAAGGAGACTGGAACGCAAATGGCTGAGGGAGATGCCAAATTGGGTTAGGACTCTAGTTCAAATCAAATTCAAGGAAATTCACTTGACTTCAAGATTTTGATAAAATTCGGTTTGTTTCAGGTGTATCTTTATAGTCGGGTTCTTTTGGGCTTAAAGTATGTTTATGCTTGTACTGTTTACAGTAACTAACTTTTAAATGGTGTGTTTTTAACGTTGGATCAATAGAAAAATTATAGTAAAAAGTGTACTAAATTTAACTATACTGGTCAAAATCGCATGCGACTATTTTCATCTATGTACTGCCTCTTGCGAATTGCCAGAATTCAAATATTTAAGCTATAAGCCATCAACCTAAAAGAACACACCCAAGTCTAGTAATTAGCAATAAGTAGCCAAATTTCCTCCTGGTAAAAGAAGAGAAATATAGACCCTCCAAAAACCATAGCACCTGTTTGCCCAATGACAAGCAGAGCCATGGAACAGTGGCCCTCGCATTTGGAGCCACAAAAGGCTCCTAGTTCAATTTGGCCTTTTGTGATGGCTTTTTGACTAAAATAGTATCGTAACGGCTATTAGCTTTTTCAGATGCATTCAATTAAAAAATAAAGAAAAAGGAGAAAAAAATAAAAAAAACACCGTTATATCTCTACGAATAATCCAAAAGAAAAATAAACAAAAAAGTCATGTTAAAAATCAATGTATTTTAAATATCTTTTGATTTTTAGAAACTAAAAGTCAGAAACTGTTTGAATCGGAGCCTAAAACTCCACGCGGGGAGCTGTGCTCCCGGTGTGGCACGCATGCATCTTCTTTGGGTGGGACCCACATGTCAGAGGTGAGAACATCAGAGGCGTGGGTTGAGGTCGAGACACCGTGGCGATGTGCCCATGAGAGCGACGGCGAGCGTTCGAGTCGTTCGCCACCAACCCTCCTATCACTGAAGACTTTGCCCGCCAAATCCCAATGACCGGAGCTCCAATACCACCACAACTCACCAGCAACTAATAAAGAAGACCCATTTCTTCTACATCCATCTCCCTCCTCGGAGAGAAGCGTCTCTCTCTCTCTTTCTCTCTCTCTCTCTCTCTCTCTCTGCGTCTCTCTCTCTCTCTCTCTCTCTCTCTCTTCATATTGGATCTCGATCAAGCCCTCTCCGGAACAAGAAACTACTCTCTCTCTCACTGTGTCATCGGAAGATCTCGAGACGTCGCGGAGACCAAGGGTTTACCAAGGAAAGAGGTGCGTTAATTTTCCTGTGCCGTTACATGCATAGCTCTCTTTTTTTTGGGGTCGACACGGAGAGAAAATGTTTTGTTGCTTGGTCGATGAGTTACGGATATCTTTGGCTTCCGAATCTTCTAGCTCTTGATTCGCGTGCGTGGCTATAGATAAATCTATAATCTTATATAATTCCTACACTCATATGTATATAATAGATAGGCATTAAATTGAACCGATAGGGTTGTACACCCTTCACGTATGAATTTGCAAGTTGGTTAATTTGCAATAGTCAGTGGGATTCGGTTCGTAGCTTTTTTTTACCACGAAAACTAGTAGATTGCTCTGTTCCATTCGTGGCCCAGCAATGCTGTTCATGGAGCTGCCCAATTTGATAGTCAAATCGTGGATAGCCTAATTTGGCGTCACTCGGCGGGCTGTGGTCTGGCATTCTGCCGTGGCGCGCCGTGGCGGTCACATTTCTCTTTTAGGTCACACTTATTTTAGTTTTAGTTTCTGACTTCTGTCTTATTTTTATTATTTTTAAATTTCTTTTTTCTAATTTTTTTAGCTTTTTGTCCAGTTTTTTTCTATGTTAGTTTGTATTCTTCGGAATGAGCTAACCTATTTTTTTTAAATTTAATTACGCTAAATAAGTTACTACCAATTACAGTATAATTTTAATTAATTATAATATAATTTTAGTTATAAATCAATTTATTTCAGCCTAATCGAATGACCTTTTAATCCCTATGCAAAACCCTCCCACAATTTGCGTGCCACACGTAATTCTCGGAGACGTCGCCGTCCGGACGGAAATATCTCTGCGAGTTGCTTCTTCTTCGTGATGCGGTACATCAAGGAAAGCTTGCCCCCGTTGGGACTTCTTCTTCTTCGTGATGAGGTACATAAGGAAAGCTTGGTCCCGTTGGGGTTTTCTCCGGGGAATTAAACCGGATTAGCTTTTAACAATGGTAGTTCAAGCAAGATTGTTCACCCGGATCCCTTCCTCCTTTCTGTTTGTGCTTGGCTCAGGTTGGCTTATCCTGTTCCCGGAGTAATTAATCACCCCGCATTTTATCCATGCACGGAATTCCGTACAAACTTTTTTCCCAACGATGCGGCGCACCCACTTTTCAACACTTCCTCCTACGTCTATTCCACGTAGGCTTGAGGGGGCATCTTCTTTTTTAACTTCTAAAAATTGATTTTTAATTTTTTTACAGTAACTAACTTTTAAATAGAACATCTTTTTAAATCGAGGTTCATAAATTAATTGTAGTATACATTATAACGACTTCATTTATATCGGTCAAAATCACACACGAGTTTTTGTTACTACGTACTCTCTTTTACAAACAGCTCAAAAGACATAAATCGCAGCCATAAACCATAAACCAGTGTCGAAAAGAGCAGGCTAAGGTATTCTGGGATGTAAATGGTGCAATACCATCAGGGTATATTGTCAGTACTACTACACTAGTGCTACTAGGGTGGGTTCTTTTCGATTGTGTCTTAGGACTTTTGGTTTAAATTTGGAAATTCTGGTTATTCACGAGAGAGTACGAAGAAAGAGATATTCATGTACGATTCATGCTCCCTCTAGTCCTGTGCACAACACTCTTGAGCACTTTGAGCAGATTCACCTCGGTGACCGGACACATCGCCATGTGTGGAGAGTAGGGATGTAGTGTTAGGTGGTGATCAGTTGGGCTTAAAAGCTCATGGCTTATGGCTGAAAACACTGTAGCTGGTTGAAAAGAACATTGTAGCTGACAGAGGCTTATTTAGCATAATTAAATTTAAAAAAAATTTAAAAAATATGTTAGCCCAATATGTATAATACAAACTAATACGGGAAAAAAAGAACCAGCAAAAAAGCTCAACAAAAAGCCAAAAGTTCAGAAAAAGACGAAATTTATGAATAGTGAAAAATAAGCCAGAAGCTCAAGCCGAACCGATCAGGTGGTTTTTTTTATCGGGTAGGTTTTTTAAGGTGTCGTTTGGTTAGTTTGAAATAAGCTAGTTTATAAATAAAATTATACTATAGCTGACTAAAATTACACTATGATGATGGTGGCTTATTTGGCATAACTAAATTTTTTAAAAAAAAACAGGTTAGCCCATTAAGGACAACACAAATGAATACGGAAAAAAGAACCGGTAAAAAAGTTCAAAAAAAGCTAAAAAGACAGAAAAAGACGAAATTTATGAATAGTGAAAAATAAGCCAGAAGCTAGAAGCTCAAACCGAAATGAGCGGGGCCATGTGGTTTTATTTTTGGTTTATGGTTTTTGAATTGTAACTGTTTATAAGAGAGGTGTTGTGGCTACAGACCAAACAGAGAGAGAGACGGTAGTGGAGAGTGATGAAGATAAGTGTAATGGCCCGGATCCTCCCCATGGCTTACTCATATATATATATATATATATATATATATATATATATATATATATATATATATATATATATATATATATATATATATATATATATATATATATATATATATATATATATATATATATATATATATATATATATATATACATATATATACACACACACACATGAGGAGTGCTTTTACAGCTATACCCTTACATCTGGTTATCCCCTCCGGGGGTAGTTATGTCATTACACATGGCCTATTCTGGGCCTTATAATCTCCTCCCAGGCCTGCTGGGTTTAGGTGGGGGCCACCCCTACGACAAGAGGTATTATGTAGAAAAAAATAATCATATGTAATTTTGATCGATATAGTTAAATTCAGTAGAGTTAAGCCAAAATCAAAGAAAAAAATCCAGCACATCACCATCGTCCATAGTATGTCGAAGTACCAGTCCATTCTATGCTGATGTGACCACCCAACCAATGTGCAGACTGGTCATCAGCACGAAACATTCAAAACTGCCACTTCAAGCTAACTTGTCCCAATTGTGTTCCTGTAAGGACCAATAATTCGGCGTATGTCCCTGTTGGTTCTTTGTAGTGCGGTAGCATTCGTAGAAAAACTTCAATCTGTTCGAATGAAGAGAGAGAGGAAGGCCTGAAGAAGTATGGTGTAGGATAGAAGCAATACACAGTTATATATGATCAGGACAGACATCAAGAACTCCCTTTCACATTTCAAATTCTCCCTCCATCTCGCTATACAAGTCTATGGCTCACCATATGCATAGATCACACAGACATTAAATCAAAGAAAAAATAATGTTATTGAAACATATATTCCTTTATTAAATAGTATATTACAACTACTCATCCATTTTTAGCATTAAAATAGAGATATATGGTGAAAATATTTTAATAACTACATATTTCATCTCTGCAATAGACTTATAATATAGAACGACACTTTTCAATAATAGAGCCTTATATTGCGGGACAAAGGGGTACCTTGATTTGAGAACATGATCGCATCAATCAAACTATTGAAATAAGCACAGTTTTAGCATAAATTTAGTCATATTTTCATAATTAATAATTGAAAGAAATATATGATTCCAATACAATATAATGACAAGAGCATAAATAAAATCATCTCGTGACAATATACCATTCTCGGATATATACCCTTGATATATTTATGGTAAGACAGTTTGGGTATGGAAATGTTTTATACCCTTAATATATTTATGGTAAGTAAGTTTTGAACTCAGTTCAAACTAGTTTGAACTACTTTTGAGTTCAATGCGACTACAGTGAGTATATACCATAAAAATAGTTCAAACTAATTAAACTGAAGTTGAATTTAATTTTTTCCGGAGTTTGACATCTCAAATATACTTTTTTATAGGTATATGAAGATATCCACATCAAACGTTGCGAATCTCAAAGCAAATCAACGGGTATTGATATGGGTGCCTAGGCACCAAGGTGCATGAAACACTCGTCCTATAGGACGCTGAAATGGAGCACCATGGTGTCTCAGCACCAAGCTACCCTGCCTTTAGTTTGCTTTTAGATGCGTGCAAGTGTAATATATCAGGCAAACCCGTTAACATTTATTAATTCGAAAAGGTGTCAATTTGGAAAGGAAGTTATTGATTTAGCATGCTGAATCAATCATAGATGAAAAGTCTTAATCATGGCTGGAAAGTCTCAATCATGGAGTCTAGGCACCATGATGCCCCTGTTATTTATACTCTCTCTCTCTCTCTCTCTCTCTCGTGAACAAATAATTAATTAGCATATTGCATAAATTATATTTTAATGATAATACCCCCAGATGTCGACTGCTCTTGCATACACAAGGACCCTCAATACAATAGGTCTATAATTTTCTAATCAACAATTATCACGATTATCTGTAGATATTCTGCTAGAATTAGGTCCAAACTTACCACCTAAATCTAAATTAATTTTAGAAGCAATAACAAGTGTAAGACTGTCGCAGTAGGATATAACAGAGATAGATATATCAATTAACAGCAGCAGATAAATAAGATTAGGCCTTTGGCAAGTATAGGATAGCAATAATGCAATGCTAATAACAACCCAAACACTAGCAGAATATCCTAAATAATCAAGGCAAATTTATTTAGACCAATTATCCTCATCAGACATTTGATTTTCCACAATTAATCATACAAAGTCTCCTATAACTAGTGTATATTATCAATTAAACAGATATGACAACACATTAATGTATGATTAACAACAATAAACAACCAACAATACTCATGATGGAGTGGCATTCGAAGCCACTAAGAAGCAAATCGGCTACACATGTTGCAGTCGACGCTTACCTAGAAAACCTATGTCGTTGACTAAGTCGCAGCTTCACGATGTGGTTCTCAGAGATACAAAACCGTCTTCCTACATTGAAGTCGTAGAGCAAGAATTTGATGTACTCAAGTATGCTGCACAAGACACAAGCCGAACAGAGCAGCAACCAAGTGCTTGGAGGAGCTAGACTCCCAAAACCTTTGGCCGAACCGAACCCAACACCACTAGCACATCACCACCACCACAGCACCCTTATGGGGAAGCCTCAAGGTCTGGCACACACCAACGTTGCCCAAGAATTGGCACCTGTCAACTTTGCCCTCCACTAAGTCAATCAACACCACCGACCAAGCGGTGAGTTGAAGGACTTCAAAGTTGCTGGAGATGACCGGTCCAATGCCCCCTCTGCCGCTACCTTCGCCGGAGACCGGGAGGCGCAACCGATTGGATCTAATAAGTGAAGAGAAGCCCTTAGTGGAGAAGAAGAAGATGGACAAGAGAAGAGGATTTGGCCCGAAAGGAGAAGGCCCAACTCGGGGATAAGAAGGGAGGAGGGAGGTGTTGGTGTAGCCCTCAACTACCACCGAAACCGTTGGGGAGACGGGAGTAGGTCGTTCGGTGGATAAGCCCTATCTCCTCTATCTTATCTCCTTCCTTCTATTTTTGTATAAATTGGGAAATTCCTAAAATACCCCTGCTCCAACTCAACCATGTACATACATGGAGTCATTAGCTCCACGCATGCTTGATATGACGGGAGTTTAATATACACACAAGTAGTCAATATACACACAAGTAGTACATATGACGTGGATCTCAAAAAAAAGCCACGTGAGACTTTAATTTCTTCTCGAGCGTGCCATGGATTTGCTGCCGTGACATGTCAACGCTCGGTTTCCCTGGCCGAGCTCACGTGTTTACAGAAAGAAAGCTATAGAAAAAGGAGGCATTGCTTGTTTCACGTAGCTTCTGATTCACCAATGGGGCATCCATCTTCCACCAGGCAGGAGGCGGCGAAGACCGTCGACAAGGAAGAGATGTCGTCGGACGGCGGGGCCTCCCAGATCGGCGTCGCCGGCGCGCTGGGCCTCTCGGTGACGTCGTCGGTGGCCATTGTCATCTGCAACAAGTACCTCATCAGCACCCTTGGCTTCTTCTTCGGTCAGCGCTACTACTTTCAGAGTTTCAGTACTCTACTTACTCCGTCCGACAAATTTTTTGTCGGATACGCGTGCCGTTCGTCTGTGTAGAGAAGTTTCTGATTTCGTGTGTTTGGGATTCGGGAATGCATGCAGCGACGACGCTAACGAGCTGGCACCTGATGGTGACCTTCTGCACGCTGCACGTCGCGCAGCGCCTGCGCTTCTTCGAGGCGAAGCCGATTGACGCGCAGACCGTCGTCTCCTTTGGGTTGCTCAATGGCATCTCCATTGGCCTCCTCAACCTCTGCCTTGGCTTCAACTCGGTTGGCTTCTACCAGGCAAGCATCCTCAGTTTTGCTGAGCAAAACTGCTGATATTCCGTGCTGTTCCCATTTTCTTACTTCTGAATTTACGGTGGTTTGTTGCTGCAGATGACCAAGTTGGCCATTATACCCTTCACCATGCTCTTGGAAACCATCTTTCTGAGCAAGAAGTTCAGGTGCTTCTCAAATTCCTTGTCACATTGCAGAATCCTCTTTGCGCCGTTCTTGAAAACTCAGCTTATCTTGTACCAAGTTGAGTATTATGCAAGCGAAGATGCGTTCTTCTCGTACTTCACATTCTTGAACCATGCAGCAAGAGCATCAAGGCCTCTCTCATGGTGCTCCTCCTGGGAGTCGGAATCGCATCCGTCACCGATCTCCAGCTCAATCTCATTGGCTCTACCATCGCAGTCCTCACCATCGCCGCGACGTGTGTCAGCCAGATTGTATCCTTATGCTGGGTGCCGTCACATGAACTCAACACTGCTACAGTGTTGCACTGTTATGTACTTATGTTACACCCTGAACATTCATCTGAATTCTGCGTGTCCTCCTTGACCTTCACCATGAACAAAGCTGACCAACCAAATCCAGAGGAGGCTAAAGGTGTCGTCCACCCAGCTCCTGTACCAGTCCTCGCCGTACCAATCCGCCGTGCTGCTTGTCACCGGCCCGTTCGTCGACAAGTTCCTGACGAAGCGCGACGTCTTCGCGTTCGACTACACCTTCCAAGTCGTGGTACGTATGTGCAGCAGCAGGAAGGAATTAAATTTGTCAGAGATAATGCATAACTATGAGCTGAGTTGAACTTTGCGCGTGCGTGCGTGCAGGCGTTCATCGTGCTGTCGTGCTCGATCGCGGTGTGCGTCAACTTCAGCACCTTCCTGGTGATCGGCACGACGTCGCCGGTGACGTACCAGGTGCTGGGCCACCTCAAGACGTGCCTCATCCTCTCCTTCGGCTACGTCCTGCTCAAGGACCCCTTCACGTCCCGGAACGTCGCCGGCATCCTCATCGCCATCTTCGGCATGGGCCTCTACTCCTTCTTCTCCGTCGCCGAGAGCAGGAAGAAGACCGAGGGCAACTCGTTGCCCGTATCCACCCAGGTCCGTACTTGTCCTGCATTGTAGTATCTGAAACTGAAATGGCATGAGTTTGTGCACGTTTTTGGAGATGACATGACACGGCTGTAACCGGCATGCATGCGCCGTTGCAGATGAGCGAGAAAGACTCGGCGCCGCTCCTCGGCGCGACGAAGAACTCGCCGTGGCAGGAGAGCAAGGGGGTGGAGAGCTTCGACGACGTGCCGAGGACCGCGAAGAGCGCGTTTAGCCGGCAAGCGAACGCTTAGTTAGCTTAATCAGGATGCATGGTAGAGCAATCAAAGATGTCGTGTGCATTGCCCAGTGCAATTCCAATTCTTTTTCCTTGCGATTTCTCTCCTACAACGATGAGTTGCAAGATAATGAAACGTCTTCTTTCCTGATCTTGAAAGGGTGATGTTACAGCGTTTTTTTTTTTAAAAAAAAGAGGGATGTTACAGAGTTTCTTTTTCCTTTTTTAAAAAAGAGGGATGTTACAGCGTGATACTAGGATTTCTTAGGTACTAAAAAACTTTTTCGACCATGATTGTAGCGCAGGAATCTCATAAGAAATTTTTCCGAAAAATTAGTTACATTCTCCGTCCCTAATGGTTTAAGGATTGTTCTGTATAAGCTTCACTTATTTGCCGTGGTCATGCTCTTCAATTTTCACTGTAACCCTGCAACACTGTAGCGATGAGCTTCGTAGTGACGTAGTCCATTATAACTCACCAATGGCAAACAAACAAGGGAAAGTGCTCTCGCGAAAACAAAAAGGAGAAGGAAAATAAAAGGTTAAAAGATAGCTTCTCCAAATAGGCCCGGCCCAACTGTTTAATTAGGGTTGGCTATGGTTTTTTGGCTTAAAATTGATTTATGGTTAACTAGCTTTTAAATGATACATTTTTTAAGATAGAGTCAATAAAAAAAATTGTATTGAGTTCAACTGTACCAATCAAAATCGTATACGACTATTTCCCTCTACGTACTACTTCTCATAAACAGCTAGACTTCAAATATTTAAGTTATAAATCATAATCCATCAGTCCAAAAAAACCCACCCCATACTCCTGAATTTATATGGACATTGCAAAGCCCTTTTATTTATTTTAACCGTACGAGCGTGGGGTGCTATAGCCTTTCTTGGAGAGTTGGGGACATGGATGACTAATTGGCCACACAATGACTTCATTTTGTCGACATGGACTCTGCATCGCTGCGAGTGGTCTTGCGCATCTCAGCATCTGAACTGCCGGTGCGCATCTGCTTTCACTATCCACCTGAAAACTTACGATTGAATTCCTAGTCAGCGGAATGTTCTTTTTGGATGGATTTTTTCGCTGCAGCTGTGGTTGATGGCTTTTGATTTTAACACGAGTGTTTGTGCGAACAAAATAAATACCGATAATCCATTTCAAAAATATTATCCTGATAAGCCGTTTTAAAAAGACAATAAAAAAACTATCTCTTTTGTTTGTTTCAAAGAAATCATAAGTTAAACCGAAAAGAAGGGATCTTAAGCTCTGCTCGGTCGGGTTGAAAAGCTGTGGCTTATAGCTGAAATTACACTGTATCTGGCTAAAATTACACTGTAGCTCAAGGTGGCTTATTTGGCGTAATTAAATTTAAAAAAATAGAAAAAAAATATGTTAGCTCGTCACGGACAACGTAAACGAATACAGAAAAAAGAACCGGCAAAAAATCTCAAAGAGCCAAAAGCTTTAAAAAAACAAATTTTAGGAATAATGAAAAATAAATCATAAGTTAGAAGTTCAAGTCGAAATGAGTGGAGCCTTAATCTGTACTCAAAAGGAGGGCGTAAAGTGACAACAGGTTATCTACGTGCCGATGGCTAGTCTAACCGGTACATATAGCACCGGTTTATCCGCTTAAGATTCAGTGCCTGTTCTTTTCCTCCGAAACTGGCGGCTTTTGGCTTTTGGTACAGTACCTAACTTTCGAACGGGGTATTTTCTCAAAACGGAGTCTACAAGTTAAATAATGTACACGTTAAAAGTCCAACATCTGTACCATCCAAAATTGCATGTGAGTATCTATCTCTCCGTAATCTGTATCGTAAACAACTAAAATTCAAAAATTTCAATCAAAAACCATAAACCGCAGCCGTTGCCAAACAGGCCCTCAACCCCTTGTACGTGCGGTATGGGCTAGCTTGGTTAATCAACTCGAAAAGGCAAATCGCAATTGCCCCCTGTCTAATATCGAAAATACACAATGGCTTCTGCATTATACAAAATTTTCATTCGGAGCACTCGGATTTAGACAGACACAATTTCAGGAGTTCGGCAAACAACTCTCGCAAGTTATTATTTACTAGTATAAATAAGCCATATACTGTACGTACGCTTGTGTTGCTTCCCGGGTTGTCGAAGCTTGTGGTTTGGCGTTTCCAGCCGCCCAACCGGTGGGTGTCCTTCGTGCAAGTTAGAGCAAGTTTAATAAGGCTGACTGTGCTAGCTATAAGGGAATCCATGTCAGCATAGTCCTATGTAGAGGGGAGAGAAAATGAGAGAGAGAGACAAGCCAACTCCCATGCAAGAGTCAGGCTATAGCACAGGAAAAGAGGCATTATCCATGTATGTACCCATAGAACTAATTGCTATACCCATGCATGTATTAAATTATCAATACTCATGTATGTATTAAATGATTGAGAGCTCTTGTGGAGACAACTTATAGCTAGCTTATTGTATGAGTTGGCTGCATCATTATCTTTTGATGATATGGAAATGTATTGGAGGTAGCAGCTATCTGTACTATTAAACTTGCTCTTAGGCAAGATGATTGCCTCGTCTCCTCCTCCTGCAAAGCGTCGTTTCGGTTTCTAGCTTATTTTTTACTATTTATAAATTTTATCTTTTTTGATTTTTTTAGCTTTTTTACCGGTCTTTTTTCCGTATTTATTTGTATTATACGTAATGGGCTAACATATTTTTTATATTTTTTAAATTTAATTATGCTAAATAAGCACCTGTCATGTACAATGTTTTTTCAACCAGCCACAGTACTTTTCAGCCATAAGCCACTAAAAAAAGTCCAAATAATCACCACCATCTTGAGATGCCTTTCGTGGACGGGTACTACTTTCTCTTGCCAAATGCCACCCAAACTTCAATGTTGTTTTTTTTTTGAAACAGAACATTTCCAACCTTTATTGAAGGCTAAGGGTCCGATTCTTTTCTGTTTATAGCTTTCTTTGAAAAACAAATAGGATGATTTATTTATTATCTTTTGATTGGACTGAAAAACTGTGATTTATGACTGAAATTGCACTGTAGCTGAAGGTGGCTTATCTAGCGTAATTAAATTTAAAAAAATTAAAAATAGAAAAAATATGTTAGTTCATTACAGACAACGTAACGAATACGGGAAAAAGAACCGGCAAAAAAGCTCAAAAAAGCTAAAATTTCAGAAAAAGATGAAATTTATGAATAGTGAAAAATAAACCAGTAGCTGAAGCTGAAATGAGCGGGGGAGCAGTCTTTTCAAAATAGCTTATTGGTATTCGATTTGTTCGTACAAACGCTTGCATTAGAGTCAAAAGATATAAGTTTTAGCAAAAAAAACCTACTCAATAAGTTTAATAAACCCGTTATATCAGCTTATACATACGAACATACGACTATGCACTGCCCTTTCGTTTTTGTGTATTGAATTGATCTTGCTGTAACATCCCGTGCCCCAATTCGCTCAAAGCATAGCAACCACTAGCCACGTAGGCGTGGCGTCACGCCAGTCACCGTGTAGACCGAAGTAAAAGAGACGAAAATTCGCAGAAAAAGAAAGCGTAGGGGTTTTTTCGCAAAAAATTGAGGGCCTTTTCACAATAAAAGAAGAGTGGAGGGGCTTTTTCGCAAAAAACCCGAGGACCTTTTCGGAATAAATAAGGGCATGTTCGTAATTACAGGAAACCCTGGGTTGCTACCAGCAAAAAAGTGTGCAGGAGCTTTTTCGCAAGAATCTAGGGACCTTTTGGTGAAAAACAAGGACCTAAATGTAATTACCAAATCTTTGCGGGCTATTTCGCGGAGGTTGACACGTGGATACCCTCCCCGGGCGGGGAGTCCCCCGGATGTAATATATAGTATGTGGGATAGGCACGCACGCCGGAAGCATACCACCTCGCTTTAGGTCTTTGTCGTCGCTTCGTCTAAAAGGATTAATTCAAAAGATCAAAAGCATACCACCTCGCTTTATGTCCATTTAGAACATGAGATTTTTTTAAATTTTTTTGAAAATTAAACAGTTCCTGTAAAATTACTAAAATAACTTTAGAAAATTCCTACGTGTCATATCATTACTATTATAAAAGATCGAGTTAGTGGTCGTACGTACCTTCTTCTCCAACCGCCCTATTCTCAAATTCTCATCATTTTTTTCACTTTTCAACTGATTAAAGTAACTTTTTTCTATAACATGAATTCTCTATATATCTATAAATTTTGTTGCAACACACGATCAGATTACTAACAGGACCTAACAAAGGAATCTTAGGAAATTGCGGCTGCTTTCTGCAAACAAGAGGATCCAAGGTCACTTGGCACACGGAGGGGAATTTAACTTTTTGCCATCCTTATCGTTGCCACCTATCCAAATGCCATCCTTATCGTTGCATTCAACAATTTGCCACTCTTAACATGTGCTTGACTCATTTTTTGCCACTTTTGAGCCCAGCAGGCGCCAAGTCCACTGCCATGTCAGCGCCCGCGCCATGTCAGCAAGCCGCGCCGCCGCCCGTGCGCGCCCGCGCCGCCGCCGGCCTCCCCGCGCGCGCCCGCGCCGCCGCCGGCCTCCCCGCGAGCAGGCTGCGCCGCCGCCGGCCTCCCCGCGCGCGCGCCCGCGCCGCCGCCGGCCTCCCCGCGCGCGCCCGCGCCGCCGCCGGCCTCCCCGCGCGCGCGCGCCCGCGCCGCCGCCGGCCTCCCCGCGAGCAGGCGCGGGCGCGGGGAGGGAGGCCGGCGGCGGCGCGGGCGCGCGCGCGGGGAGGCCGGCGGCGGCGCAGCCTGCTCGCGGGGAGGCCGGGCGGCGGCGCGGGCGCGCGCGGGGAGGCCGGCGGCGGCGCGGGCGCGCGCGCGGAGGCCGGCGGCGGCGCGGGCGCGCGCGCGGGGAGGCCGGCGCCGGCGCAGCCTGCTCGCGGGGAGGCCGGGCGGCGGCGCGGGCGCGCGCGGGGAGGCCGGCGGCGGCGCGGGCGCGCGCGCGGAGGCCGGCGGCGGCGCGGGCGCGCGCGCGGGGAGGCCGGCGGCGGCGCAGCCTGCTCGCGGGGAGGCCGGGCGGCGGCGCGGGCGCGCGCGGGGAGGCCGGCGGCGGCGCAGGCGCGCGCGGGGAGGCCGGCGGCGGCGCGGGCGCGCACGGGCGGCGGCGCGGCTTGCTGACATGGCGCGGGCGCTGACATGGCAGTGGACTTGGCGCCTGCTGGGCTCAAAAGTGGCAAAAAATGAGTCAAGCACATGTTAAGAGTGGCAAATTGTTGAATGCAACGATAAGGATGGCATTTGGATAGGTGGCAACGATAAGGGTGGTAAAAAGTTAAATTTCCCCACGGAGAGCATGCTGCGGGAGGGAGCTGACGTCCAGGACAGGTGCAGGCAGCACACTGAGTCGCGAGACTGCATCAATCAAATCAGTCAGCCTCCGTTGTCTGCGCGCGAGTCACGCTAGCTGCGTCTCCCAAGGAAAGCAGGCAGGTGAAGCAAAAGGCTTCCGTTGGTTGGTGCTCGCCCACATGAGGCAGAGGCAGACGCAACAGTACACGTACGTAGGACGTGGCCTTGTTGTGATGAGTGTGTCGAACTGACGGCCCAAAAGGTCGTTCTGGGATCTGGATGCGCTGTCAGTTACTTCGGCTCCGCTCCTTTCAGTTTTAGCTTCTGAATTCTAACTTATTTTTTTATTATATATAAATTTCGTTTTTTTTGAACTTTTGGTTTTTTTTGAGTTTTTTTGCCGGTTCTTTTTTCCTGTATTCGTTTACATTGTCTGTGATGAACTAGCATATTTTTCTATTTTTGAATTTTTTTAATTTAATTACGCCAAATAAACTACCTTTAGGTACAGTGATATTTTAGCTGTTACAGTGTAATTTCAGTCATAAGCCACAGCTTTTCAGCCCAACCGAGCAGGGATGTGTCGACGACGATTTGTTCATATCAATGTGGCGATTTGATTTGTACAGGGGATGGCTGTTGGAGTCCAATGATGGGAGAGGATCCTGAATTCCTGATCCCAGGTGGTGGTTTCTTCTTGCGATACACCCAAGAAACACTATGGGTAGTCGGGTGTGGCCTCATCGCATCAGTGACGGAGCCAGCAATTTTTACTTCCGGACAAATCTAGTTACAGCAAGCGTTTGTTCAAAGAAACATTACCTTCGATCCTTTCAATGGTAAAGAAGTTCTGCTGTATTGCTCGTCGACGAGCCCGAATGGCCACCCGAGGTCGCCAGGAGCTGCCTCCGTCACCGCAGGCGCATCACATGATCGATGGCTGTCGATTAGGCGTCCTGCAAATCCTAATCCAGGGGAACAGACCGCCGCAAGAGCTCGTGCCGGCCACAAACGGAGCCCCTAGTCACATGTCGCATGGCCATGCGGCTAGGTAAAGATATTGCTGGCTACTGAATAGTATAATCGTACTGCCCATGAAATCGTTTTGGTTTTCTGATTTGGTCGTGTGATCTGAACTAGTATCAGATCGATCAATTGCATGGTAGATCATATGACCGAATTAAGGTAAGAAAAATTCCTAACTTGCCGCATATACAGTACGTCGTTATCGGTCGCGGTTGCTTCTGAATTCTGATCCACAGCGGTGCACCAACAGCGACCTGAAACAACTATATAAATGCCCGTTTTATGGCATGGCATGTCCATTTTGAACCAACAAGCAAGCCGCCCATAAGATTTGTCGGTGACACACTTAGACCATCTCTAATGGTATCATCTCAACCATTTGTTAGCTATACTACATCATCAAAATCCTACAAGAAGAGGAGAGAGAGCACAATACGTCTTTTCCTAAAGCACCCGTTGTGCACGTGAAACAAGACGCCACAAGATGAGAGCGCATCTGCGCATGCTATTGGAGCAGAGCCATACACTCCCCCACGTGGTTTGTGGGGACCACACGTGACCATTGCCAACTTGGGGATGACGACTGGAGGACTTGGCGACGACGAATGCAAGGAGCATTGGAGAATCACTCGATCCAATCAGATTTGGCCGGATCCAGACACCAACGAGTCGTATCTAGCTAATGGCTGGTGGCATGGGGAAGAGGGCGACAAGGAGGGTGAGGCCTAGTAATGTTGGGAAAGGCCGGCAGTCGGCAGCGTTGGGGGAGAGGACGGTGTCCAACGGGCGACGGCCTAGGGGAAGAGAGCGACGGGAAAGGAGATGGGGAGGGAGAGAGTGGGCGATAGGAGGAAGAGAGATAGCTAGTGGTTGATAAAAAAAGATATGTGGACCTACTTTAAAGAAAATTATAAATAATTGATGTTGAAGAGTGAGCTAGAGATATTCTATTAGAGATATTGTCTCTAAATATGATCTGACTATTATAACCCCACTCTAAATGGCTTCAGCTTTTTTTTTTGCTTTCAGCTTATTTAAACCAGAAGTCACTTAGAATGCGCTGGTTTCTAATTTTGGTTTTTTTGGCTTTTTCATTTTTTTTCATTTTCTCCTTATTCCTTTGCATTGTCTGTATTGATATAACGATTTTATTTCCCATTTATTTGTTATTTTTAAAAAAATCTTATTTTTAGAAAAAAAACTAACAGCCGTTACAGTATAATTTTAGTCAAGAGACATAACTAAAAATTTAAGCCAAAAACTAGTTAAAACAGGCCTGTGTGTAACAGAGTAGAGACACACTTCTGGCGTTTGCAGAGTCGTGAATAGCTCATAAGTGACACGTTACCAGCAGCCAACGTTTTCCTTGGGAAGCCTGCAAATTTTGGTCTTGGTTTAACGTCAAGTCCCCATTTTAAATGTAGGGATCCTATAGGGATTTTACAGGGAAGAAAATATATCTGTTTTCACTGAATGTGACCTTATTCTTTTTAG
This sequence comes from Dendrocalamus latiflorus, assembly GCA_017311315.1. Lineage (NCBI taxonomy): Eukaryota > Viridiplantae > Streptophyta > Magnoliopsida > Poales > Poaceae > Dendrocalamus > Dendrocalamus latiflorus. Next base: position 24,036,975 of record CM029667.1, read on the forward strand.
CTTCTAAATACTTTTCGATTTTTCTATAGTAACTAGTTTTTAAACGAAATATCTTTTCAATATAGAGTCTATTAGTTAATTATAATATGTAATGTACTGACTTCATTTATATCAGTAAAAACCGCACGTGAGTTTCTGTTACTCTATAATCTCTTGCATTAACAGCTCAAAAGCCACAAACCGCAATCAAAAGCCATAAGTTTCAGTTAAAAGTACAGGCCCGTGACGTTCCTACGAAACTTGTGTGAGCATAGGGCGTTTCGAACTGGGTCAAAATTGTGTGCATGACTTCTTGAGGAGAATTAGAGGAAAAAACAAAAACGCAAGGCGTACGTAACTAAGGTCCTGTTCTTTTCAGCTTCTAAAAGCTGCTTTTCAGCTTTTCTACAGTAACTAGCTTTTAAACGAAGTATTTTTTTAAGATAGTGTCTACTAGTTAATTATAGTACGTATTTTACTAACTTCATTTATATCGGCAAAAACCGTACGCGAGTTTCTGTTACTCTGTAATCTCTCGTACAAACAGTCAAGTCACAAGCCACAGTCAAAAACCATAAGCTGCAGCCAAAAAGAACAGGCTCAAATTCTATCCAATCACGCATCAGGACAAACGAACCGCAAAAGCAAAATCAAATTGTCCCCGGTTTGAATCGATCGAGTCCACGTGTTAAGCTGAAAGGTCAAAAGTGTCCAAACAAAAAAAATAATTCTGAAAAAACGTATTCAAACAAAATCTACAAAAGATAAACGTCACTATACAATCCATGGAGGTTGCAGGGACACGTTCCTTGAATTAACATCGCATCTAAGCCTAGTCTATTTATGAGTCAAACAACGGCATTACTCACATTGATTGAGCACAGCGGCGTCTCATGTGATTGTCAATCTAGATCGATGCTGACTTGGATCAGTGATCTCCAAAATGTAACAAAAGAGAAAGAAGAAACATTCGAAGTGTTTATGGCTCTCTCCGTTTATTTTAACTCAACGTTTTTGTTTTTAATTTTTTTTACGATCTTTAAGATGTGACTTTAACCGTTACCTTTTATAACTTTACACGAAGATATACTGATAACATTATAATAATATAAAAAATTATAATAAATCTAATTATATAATTTCTGCATAGCCAATCTAGTAGTTTTAAATCTATTGATAGTTAAAGCTTAGAAGCTTGATAGCACATATTCTAAAAAATTAAGTAAAAAAGGACAGACGGTTAGTAGGACTTTGGACACCACATTAGTACTATGTAGTAAGTTGTGCTTGCGAGGATTTTTTTTTGTGAAACCAATGTAATTGAATTAGGAGGGTTTGGCTGGGATTTCCTAGTTAGTGCCCCTCCCCCGACCCCTAGTTAAATTTGAACTTCACAGTTTAGAAAACATAAAGCGAAAACCAAGCTCCAAATCTTCTTTCGTTTCTAAAACAGATATCATTGTAAAATACGTGTGAGTTTGATGTTATTACTTTATAACATCATTTTACTAATTATCTATAAGTACTCTATAACTACTGGAATTTTCGTGAGAGTTGCGTGACTATTGGAATTCTCTATCCAACAAGTATTGCGGATATTAAATTTATTTATTAAGAATTATTTAATCCTCGTCACAACTACAACAGTTGCAATATCTATATATATGATAAATCTATATTATTTTAATCTAGCCTCACCGAAATAGGTGGTATACATCTTTTCTTTTTCCCTCGGTTGAGAGAATTTCTAAATTTTTTGCTTTTTCTGATTTAAGGATTATTGTATGATTTTCTAAACTTTTAAAACAAAAGAGATACCTTTCCTACCACCTATTGTTTGTAGATATTTAGAAATAAATATTTCCTGACATCTGGGATTATTGGTCAAACCTTGTGATTGTCCATCAAAGGCCATTCAAATGTACTACCGCTCACGGGTTTTAAATCCCCAACCGGGCAAATATAAAACCTATCTTTCTACCGTGCCTTATCATTGGGGAATCTCCTGATTAAAGAATGCGCAGTTGGGTTGCTCCTTAACAACTGGTGCTTAAAATACTAGTGCTACTGTCATGGCAACGACACCCACAGATTAACATGCAGCACCGACACAAAGCACACAATGACAATGGGACCCACACCTCCTTGTTATTTATCTTGGCTCCAACTGTCAGTCAATTATTAGTCAAACAAATTTATTCCATGGTTGGTGTCTCCGGCAGAGGCTCTTTTCCTTCTTAGGATTTCCTTTGTTCTTATGTACACACTAATAGAGAACTCCAAAGCACAAAATTCCAAACCAACCTGCCCATCTCCAATTCTTTACTAAACTAGATAGTATAAAATTCTAGTAGTTGCCTGGAATTCTATAGAGCATACCAACCTTTCCAGCTTGTATATATCATACTCATTAAAAGAAAAAAGCCAATTAGAAAGGGTTGAAATGTTGGAAATCTCTGCCGACCTGTCACGGTGTGCCATTTTTCCAAACGAGTTACTACGTGTCGTCTGCATAACCAAGAGGAAAGCTAGGACTCGAATAATAACTATTCAACTAGTACTGCGTTCCGAACACGGCAACTTTGCATGAAAAGATATATCCATTCTTCGCGGGTGTTTGTATTAATTTATACTGATTATTTTTAACCGTGGTTTATAAGTTTTGACTAAAAATAAATAGTAGTAGTCGAAAGAAGTGATTTTAAGAAGAGTGATACAAACGTTGGGAAAATGATGGAGAGATTTGTGAGTGTGACGGAAGCAAGAGAAGTGGAGTGCGTGATGCATCCGTGACCCCTGTCTTATCCTCGGAGTAAGATTGTAACGAGAAGAGTGCAAAAGTCATTTCGAGAAACCAAGTGTTCATATTAGTTTTTGTTTTTTCTAAGCAGAAGACAAAAGTAGAAGTTGAACAGGGCATCGTCAATGGCGTTGGCGTTCGAGGAACGACAGACTCAGCTCTGATGCACGGTGACAGCAGAAGCGAGGAGCGGCGGCTTGGGCATCATCGATAGTGTCCTAGATCAGCGCCTTCGACTCTGGTGTATGGTGATGGTGCGAACGAGGACCGTCAACGATATAATCCCAGAGCTACATCAGCAGCTTTGGCATCGTTGACAGCGTTGGCGTCCTAGAGCGATGGCCTCGACTCTGATGCATGGTGATGGCGTGAGTGAGGAGCAGCGGCTTGGGGCATTAGCAGCGTTATCCCAAAGCGGCAGCGATTTGGGCGTCATCGCTAGTGTTGGCATTGGCATCCTGTAGTGGTGGCATTGACACCGACTCATAGCAACAATTATTGTAGATAGACACTAATCACCTCTTAATGTAAGTTTTTGTTGTTTTCTTGTGTACTGGAATTTGTACCTAAGCAGTGTTTTACATGAAACACTTCTTCCCTGTCTCTTTTCTTTAATTCTCTCTTCACTTTAGCACTAATTCTAATTAGCAGGCTAATTAATGCTATAGACATTGTTGATGTAACATTCATGGAGAGTGCCCTTTGGATTTAACCTTATGCAGAAGCTCGTTAATTCCCAATTTAAGGCTATTTAGAATGTGAGATTTTTTAAAAAAATATTCTATAAGAATTTTTATGTTACGTGAGCGTGCAAAGCACTATGGATACGTGAGCGTGCAAAGAACTATGGATAGTCACCCCTCTGTCTACCCAGAGGCCTACATAGGCCAAACAAAAGTGACTACTGCAAGCATACAAAGTGTAAAGGTTTAGATCCTGTGCTTTTAGGTTTTTGTTTTTGAATTCTCTAAAAATCAAAATAAATGGTAGTTTTTTAAAACGGATTCTTCAATGGTTTCTTGAGTCTTTGGATCCACTATGTGTGTACCGTAAATGGATAGACCGTGAGATCCACCCGCACAACTAGTAGCAGCTGAACTGCGAGAAGTGGGATGCACAGATGGCACACGACAGGATAGAGGAGCGGCAGCACACCAAAGATCGAAGCGAGCATATCCTCCAGGAGACGGAAACTCACCTGGAGGCGTGCAGATATAGGGAACGCCAAGCACGCGAGGAGGAGCGTGAATTGGCGGCCAAAGCCATGGTGTCCGGCAAGGATTACAACGCCGACCTCAGGAGGAACGGCAAATGGCCGCAAACAACGCAGTAGTTCCACCCTCTTCATCCATATATCCCATGTATTTTTAATTCCCTAAAAGCATGCGTGTACCATCCTTGATTCGTTAGCCTGCATGCCATGTAACTGCCTTATCGGATCCACTGTCGTGTTGTTATCGTTACGCCATTTATCCAAACTTCTCTGTGTATGAATTCCCTGTTACATCATAATATCATTTACCTTAATACTTACGAATCATTGCCACCTCAATCGTCCCCACAAAATTCTTCGAAAATTTATCACACTACAACAACATACAACAATTGCAAATTGTTATTGAGAGTCTAATAGATTGCACACCCTTCAAAATATATGAAAATCACAAATAGACCAAACTACCTTATCTGCCCTTTTATTTTCAAAAAATAATAACAACCTATAAGCAAGATTTGGTACATATATTACATACAAAAATTGATCTTTATTTCCCCATAATTATTTCCAACGGATCAATCCAAAAAGCATTACTATTATTTTTTAAATTAGTGAACCGGTGCGCGACTTATCGACGTGTCACCCACTGGTTGAACGAAGGTATATTGGTATAATTTCGAACAAAAATACATTATTTCAAAAAAAAAAGCATGCTACGGCGCTCCATGGAATCATTTTTCTATATATAACAATTTGTACAGTTTTTTTAGATGTCTATTCCTGTAAAATTAGTACAATTCTTTTTCTTTAAAAAATTGTTATTTTTTAAATTTCTATTTCTGCAAAATTAGTAAAATTCTTTTTCTTTAAAAAAAATCTAGGGTGAGGACCTCACGTGGTGGAGGACTGCGTCAGGAAGCTTGTGCGCCGGGCGGCCGCCGCGCCAGGCGACTTGCACAGTGGCAGTGCGCACCAGGGGCCTAAATTTGAGCTCCTGTGGGAGGATGGCCATTGTCGGTGTTTCTGAGTTCTGACGCCGCCCGGGGGGGGGGGGGGGGGGGCAAATATGGCGTGATTTCGGCGTTTGGTGCTGATTTGCGTCGGTCGTTGCCCGCCAATGCGCTGTGCCATCTCATGTGTGGCGACGAGATTGGATGCTACTAACCAAACTCTGTTAGAGTTTTTCCGTGTGTGGTAGGTCTTCGTTAAAGACAGCGGATCACTCTATTTTTTGCTTAGGGGACATCTCGCATGGAGTACAGATAGCAGCTATCTGTACTATTAAACTTGCTTTGATGTGAAAGTGTAGACATAGAGGCTGCCTCGTTTAGCGTTATAGACTAATGCTTAAGGAAGAACTGGCTCGATTTTTTTTGCATACTCTATTTACTCCACATATGATATATGCTGATGTGTATATGCATATAGCTAGCTGACTCAGACCATTGGAGATGCCCTTATAGCATCCCCACGCGCGTTTCAAACAGGGCCCGATGGGTCGTTCTAATTTCTCTCTGCGTGGGCATTCGCCATGCATCTTAAATTTGTATGCCAATACTTGTATGTAAAGATGGGAGGTTACTTGGGACCTGTTTTTTTTTTGCTGCAACTTATATCTTTTGGCTGCGGCTTGTGGCTTTTGGGCTGTTTGTACGAGAGGTTATAGAGTAACAGAATTTCACGTGCGGTTTTTCCCAATATAAATGAAGTCAATAAAGTATGTACTACAATTAACTAGTAGATCCTATCTTAAAAAAATACTTCGGTTAAAAATTAGTTACTATAGAAAAACAGAAAAACAATTTTTAAAAATTAAAAAGAACAGGGCCTAGATCAATTCTGCTCTCGTAGTGCGTCGTTGTTGCCATGCAATGCAAGTGCAATGGTGATCCAAATGCTTAGCATCGACGGGCAGGAAAGAGAAAATGACATCGGCAACGTGCCTAATCCTCTACACCCGGAGAAGCAAACAAAGGAAAGAACAAGCAACTGGAAAATTATGGAAATCGTGACCTAGAAGGCAGGTCGAGCTGTCGCTCGATTTATTTGTGTCTAACCTTGGCTGTTACTTGCATGCTTAATAATTCGGCCGTGTAGGATTTGAAGGAAAAGGGAGCTTTCCAATACCCTAGGGTAAAATCTCGATCTGAGGATTCAGATTGCAAAGCTTTTTTTTTCAGAGAATAGAACCTTTTTTCTCCTAAAATGACAGCGAAATTCCTAGCTTTTCCAAGACATATATAATTCTGGATGGTTTTCGAAACCGTCTTTTGCACCCAAAAAAATGCATACAAGGAAAATATTGTGGTCTAGATGGGGTCTAATTCCATCGTCAATGTCAATCATGTTGTGTTTGTTTGAGCACATCATGTGGCTACATTCTTTTCGAAAGATGACATCTTTAAAAAGTAGTTCCACTTTACCATCAGATTGGGAGTGCTTATGCATCCAAATATAAATGGAAAAGTTCGCAAGTTGTACAAATATATCGCTTATAATTTCATACAGGAGAGTTTCGATCACGTATAATTCGGTAAATCATGTAAATGCGTACGAGAAAAGGGTGTGGTGCGATATAGAAGTGGCCCAACATAGCTAATGCTCAAATACAATAGGTGGTGCGACTTGGGAGGAACTATTTTAGGGCATGTTCTTTTCGGCTTCTAAAAACGGCTCTTGGCTTTTGCTACAGTATCCTACTTTTAAATGGAGTATTTTCTTCAGACGGGGTCTACAAGCTAATTGTAGTACACATTAAAAGCCCAACATCTGTACCAGCCAAAATCGCAAACGAGTACCTTTCTCTTCATAATATCTGTCGTGAACAGCCAAAATTCAAAAATTTCAACCAAAAGCCAAAAACCGTAGCTATAAAGAACGGGCTAGTGTAATAGGTTGGGTAGCCAACAACATCGAGTAAGGCCAGTCTCAGTGGAGGTTTTATGTCCCAGTTTCCAACACACCCATATTTTGGAAACAGTGCAGAAGAGTTTCATCCCCATGAAACTCTCTATACTCCCATAAAACTTTTATCATCTCTCTCTTCATCAATACAGTGCCATGTCAGCGTATTTAATGCCCATGAAACTCAATGAAACCCCCACTGAGACTGGCCTAAATGCTCCTAAAAGACGCACAACATCTTCCCTTCTGAATTGAAGGTGAAGTACATCTTGTTTGAATCCAATGAGAGGATTTTAGGAAGAAGACGGGGAGGGTAAATGACAAGTCGGCGAATGCCGAAGGGGCTAGGGTTGCATGATTTGAGGAGCAACTCAAATGGCAAGTATAGAGCTAGAACGGGTAAGGGGGACCCAAGAGAATAAATAGAGGAATTTGTCTTCTACATATATCTATGGTTTTTATGGTTTGTCCAGCCCGCCAACTAATCGGTTCACGCTATCTAGCTACCAACATACTTCGTCAAGCTCTCGATATAACGTAACATAGTGCACGACCGAATATAGCGAGGTGGTGATCGGTTCGGCTGAAAGCCTCATGGCTTATGGCTAAAAACACTGTAGATGGCTGAAAAAAGCATTGTAGGTGACAGATACTTATTTAACATAATTAAATTTTAAAAAATTTAAAAATAGAAAAAACATATTAGCCCATCACGTATAATGTAAACAAATACGAGGAAAAAAGAACCGGTAAAAAACTCAAAAAAAAAGCCAAAAGTTCAGAAAAAGACGAAATTTATGAATAGTGCAAAAATAAGCTGAAGCCAGAAGCTGAAGCCATATTGATCAGGGCCTAAAGGGGTGACAAGATTACAAGACTAAAGGGGTGAATAAAAGCTGACCGAATATAGTGTAAGATTTTTTTCAAATCTTTTCTTAAAACAGAAGCATGACTATAAATTCTTCAATACAATAATTATGGAAAGTTATGAAGTTCAGATACCAATCACCCACATAAAAATATCCAGACGAAACTGTGCAGAATTGGTAGTATCACTACAGTAACTTCAGCAGTACCGCCACAGTGAACCGGTAGTACTGCTATAGTAAATCAGATAGCATCGCTATAGTGCTACAGTAAGATCATCATTGCCACTACAGTGTCCTGCCAATTAATGATCGAGAGAATCATTGCTAAAGTTCTGACTTTTTTATTTGAGTAAAGGGTGCACCAAAACCGGGTAAAAACGAGAAATTTTGATCTACTCTTGCTCATGGTTCTAGATGATCTAGGTGACACTGGATGGGTTCTCACATATCATAGCAATAATTCAATCTAAAACACCCACGAGATCAAAACCCTAAAATCATCTATTTTCTTGAGCAAAACTAGGTAAACTCAAGAACTTTTCATAGAAAGTGTCCAGATGGATAGAATCTTATCCAGGAAATATCTTTACTTCTTACACGTCCTTGGCACCAGAAAAAAGTCAAGAAGAGAGAAATCCAAATAAGAAAGCCAAGCAAAACAACAACACAAGAGGAGATACGTGACACAATTCACTTGGGTAAACTTTGGATATTTATTTCATTTGAAAGTGAATATTTTATAATCAATCCCTCATGATAGCAGAACTCTAAACTTAGAGCACACACACAAAAGGTTCTAACACAAGAAAACCCCCCTAACTCACTCAAGTCTCCCATGACTCAACTCAATAGAAGACTTATATAGTGGAGACTTGTACATCACACCAAATCAGTCACTCCTTAGTGGATCATACCACTTACATATGAGGAACTCGGTAACCCATACACAAATGAGTTTTACACTCTCACACACTTGCACGTTTTTCAAAGCATGACTTCCACAAGTCCGATAATACATTTCATCCACAAAAACATGACCTAAACTACTTAGGCCAGTGCCGCAGTTTTGCAAACCGCCTCTTAACCCAATATTGGATAATTTTCCAAATTGCCAGCCACCGGTCTTTACGAATGATGCGATGTCCATGGCTTGTCATCAAGATCGTACACCTGCGTGGAGACCGTCACCACATGAAGTGCTCAAGTCCCATGGTACACCAACATCAAATCGTAGTCTATAATGCCCAATACTTGCCATCAAGGTCATACACCTGCTCCAAGTAACGTCGCCACTTGAAATACACAAGACCAATTGGCACACCATATGCACGCATTGACTCTTCACGATCCTTCTCTCTTGTACTTTTTTACTTGAGATGTTACTTTACCTAAACTTACGTGAAATGTCATGGCCTCAAGACCTCTTCCGTAGCCTCGGTCTTGCCGCTGGCTACAACAATCATTAAAACACCTGCATGCCAAAGAATAAAGTAATTGATCGGAGCACAAATGGCATACATTTGACTCTCAATTAGCAAACCAAATGTATGGACGCACGCCATAACTAACATATGCATAGACTCCCATGACTAACATTTGCACGGATTCCCGCAGTGAATAACACCACCAAAACCAACACTCAAAACCAGCTCAGCACAAGGGCCGGTCTGATCACAACCACCAAGCTGGTCATACTGCCAACTCCACACCGATCTAACTGCCTTGCCAAGGCCAGTCAGACCGCTATACTCCGATCATATTGTGATTACAACGCTGGTATTACCGCACTAGGTATCAGCCCAAAAATTCCTAAAAGACATTCTCTGAAAAATAGTTACCGGCAACCACAAGCCAGTACTACCACTTCAACCAGTCATACCGTGGCACCTTTGCCGGTATGATTGCTTCGGCCGGTCATATTATGGCACCCTTGCTGGTATGACCACCAGCATCAAACAGCAACAACTTAAAATGCAATTTCTCAAAATCAAACTTAAATAACAAAAGCAAGATACAAGCAGTGTCAAATACTCATCACTCTCATGATGCTGCCACCACATAGTCTTACACTTGGTATCGAAAAACCAAACCAAGAGAAAGCAAACATGAAATTTACCACTACTCAAATACGCCCACCCTTTCCCCATCTAGAAAAAACACACCCTTTGGGATAGTCTACTTTGCCTCTAAACTCTTGCGAAAGTCTATGTTTCAACTTTGAACCGTAAAATCGGATGTTTTACAACTCTTAAGTATCAATACCGTTTATTTTACCCCCCCTTAAGACCCATTGAAGGTGATTTTGCTCCAAGTTGGCACCAATGTGGCAGATATTTTGACAGGTCAGCTGGTTTTGGGGTTTGGGTTATGACATGCAAGCAACACAGTCATCAATGAGCAAATATTTTTTTCAAAAACATTTTGGGGCCCACCCGTCAGCCCCTCAAGTCCTTTCTCTTCTTCTCTTTTTCCCTTCCCCTCTCCCATGGCGCCTCCACCCGGCATCCTCCTCCTTCTTGTTGTCGGTGCTACCTCCCCCTTCTCCGACCAGCTCATCGTCGCCCTCAAAGAGTGCCACTGTTGGAGCTACTCAAGAGGCGGCGATGGTGGTGAGGATGGCGACACACAAGGCAGCGGCGACAGGATCTAGGGGAGAAGGCCGAAGCTTCATCATCCCCATCGCCTCATCCCTTTCCCAGATCTTGGTGTGATTGGTGGTCGGAGCTTCGACGGAGCAGGTCATGATGGCTTGGGCGGTGTGGTAGCAAGTAGGGCGCGGCGTGTGGCCATGGCACATGGTGGGGAAGCGGGGGCGGCAACGACACATGAAGCAATGAGGGTGGCAAGCAACAATGGCGTGAGCAGCGATGCCAAGGTCGACAACGAGACCCGTCGCGTGGCGTGTTGGCTTATAGCGATGATGTTGGGGTAAGGGCAATTATGAGCTCCTGCGCGACCGTGAGATCAACGAGGCGATGGCGTGCCGTGGAGAGTAGCGTGTGACACGGCGACCGTGTTGGGCTCACAAATGAGTGGGAAGGAAGAGAGTTCATAAGAGGATAGAAGAGGATGAAGAATGACATGTGGGCCCTACCTTATTTTATTTGCTAATTCTGATTACTAGTTGCCATATCACCCAAAACCAGTCAATTGTAAAAAATACAACTACCATGTCAGCACCATGCAGATAAAAACTAGGGTAAATTAATGTCCAGAGGGTAATTTGAACAGTTTTGCTAGTTAAGAAGTGTTGGATACTTGATTTCGTAGTTGCATGTTGAAAATAAGACAAACGTAATAATTGCGAGGATAAAATAGACATATTCCTATGCTTCCTCATAGTCAAAGGATTGGAAATTTATACACTAGACATCCATGTCATATGACACAAACACCTCCTCTTGATCCCTTCTAGTTCTTTCCCCTCTCTTTTCTTTCTCTTCCACTCCTCTCCCGTACACAATCAGATGAGGGAGAAAGAGAGTTTAGGGGAGAGAAAGCGAGAGTTAGAGAGAGACTGAGAGCAAAACAAATCACAAGGCAGATTCTTTTCGGTTGCGGTTTATACCTTATGGTTGTAGCTTATGAGTTTTAAGTCTAGTATGAACACTTATGTGAATGAATCAAATCCCAGTAAATTAGTAAGCCACTTAAAAAAACTATTCTAATAAATCGTTTTAAATTAATAATAATAACCATTCTAATTATTTGTTTTAAAAAACCATAAGGAGCTCGGCCAGAACACGAGGCAGCCGGAAGTAACAGCTCGTCCGAGAAAACGAGAGAGAAGCACACGGGCCCACCAGAGGGTGGGACCCACACGGCCAGCGGGCCCAGGCCTGACCACCGTCCTACTACTCCACCCTGCCTACCTGCCTGCGCCCAATTCAATTCTACTGCGACGAACGAAAAAAAAAACAGAGGAGACGAGACGAAGCCCCGACCGAGCCTACAACAAGCCAAGGAGAGGAGGAGAAGGAGGAGAGGAGTTCTAACTTACGCGGAAGAAGAGATTTGCGGGGAGTGAAGAGAGGAGGGAAATTAAAAAGGCTTGGAATTCCGCGGCGAATGGGAGGGGCGGCGGAGGCGGTGGCGGTGGAGGACGCGGCGGCGGTGGGCGGGGAGGAGGAGGGGCGGATGCGGATGGAGGGGTGGCTGTACCTGATCCGGTCCAACAGGCTCGGGCTGCAGTACTCGCGCAAGAGGTACTTCGTGCTCGAGGACGCCGCGCTCCGCTGCTTCAAGGCCGCGCCGTCGTCCTCCTCCGGCTCCTCCAAGCGCGAGGTGCATCTCCCTCCTCGTCTCCCCCCTCTCCTCCTCTTCTGTTTTTTTGGGGGGAATTTCGGTGGCATTTCTGGCGTTTTGTGGGATCCTAGGGCGTTTTGGTGCCGTTTGGCTAATTTTCAATCCGATTTTTTTTATGGTTTTGTTCCCGTGGTGAATGATGCGTTGTCGCGGTTATTCGAACTGGAATCGCTCGCGATGCTAGCATGCGACGGGGGTTAATTTCTGGTTTTTTTTTTACGGCCGGTGGGTTGAGACAAATGCATGCGAATTATGTATACGCCGCAAAGTCGCATGATTGATGCAGAGCACATTTGTTACCTTTTGCGCGTACGCGCGGTACTATTGTTCTTCGGGATGTTCGGATTTTGCTTCTGTCCATAAATGAAAGCTACTAAGCTTGGATTAGCAGGATGCTTGAAGTGGCACGAGCTGATCCGGTGCGCTACCGCGATGAGGACGATGATTTCTTGCGTCGGTTTGGCATGTCGCTGCGTTAGGTTTACTTCAAGGCCCGTCTGTGGAACAATGGTTGCTCAGGCGGGGAGGATTGCCTAGCTTTACGCGACGGATTAGGAGCAATCCGTGTTGTTAATTCAGCAGTATAGCAGGTTAGCGGCTGCAACTGTGGCAGTAGCAGAATAGGGCTAGTGTAGCTTAGCATCGAGCAAGAGATGGTTTTTTAAAAATTTGAAGGTAAAAGATTGCATTTGGGATTAAGTGCCATTCGGTGAACTGTTGAGTGGCTTCCATTTTGTGTCAATGCGAGCTTAGAAGGATCATATTTTGGGAACTTTCTGTAAAATTGAAGTATGTGGTACCTACCCTGCCATTTTTGGCTCTCCGCGTATGTGATGACTGCATTGGTTGTCGCTCTTATTGTGAATTTTGAGGGGACCGAAAAGTAATTTTATGTGACTGAATTATGCTCATAAAGGAAAAAAAGTACTTGTCTTTTGAGGAAAGAGTAAGGGACCAAGTATTCCAACATGTTGATTTGGCAATATAAACTGGAACGGTTAGTGATCGCACATAAGGGATACAAAGCTTTTAGTTGCAAAATGAAAGCAATCTAAATATTGGCCCTATACCTTCAATTTTTGCAGCAAACTTTGGTTGCTCCACTTCTATGTTCCTTTGAAACATGATACCGTGCCTTTTGCTTTACTTTTCCCCTTTTGGGTACAGGATCCTGTTAGAAGTGCTATAATTGACTCTTGTATACGTGTCACAGACAATGGGAGAGAAAGCGTACATAGAAGTGTAAGCTCATTTTTTTTATTATTTTATATTTTTACGAAAATCTATATAGACAACATTTTGAATATCTTCCTCGTCTTTTTGTTGACAGGTTTTTTACATATTCACACTTTACAATGCTTCTAACCATTATGATCAACTTAAGGTAAGCATTAGTGATAACTCATTTACCTGACCTTGGAGCTAATACTCCCTTTTTTGAATGGTTTTATCCACAAATATATAGTGTTTTTCATATTCCAATCCAAAATAAGTGTATGGTTCCCTCTATGCTTCTAATAAATATCCAGTTTTATTTGCATTCTCTATATGCATGCATTGAAATAGTATTTAGCGATAATAATTAGGAGTAATCTAGTCATTCTAAATGTACTCATTGGTCTATGTACCAAGAGAAAATACGTCTTATAAACTTGGACGGAGGGAGTACTTTTCTGATTTGTTTGTCATACTAAGATTATTTTGGTATCCATTGAGTCATTGATCAATGTTTTTTAGTTGGGCGCTAGAAGCTCAGAAGAAGCAGCTAGGTGGATCAGGTGCTTAATGGAGTCTGCCTTAAAGGTTGGTGTTTTTATTATTTTATTGTTTTCACTATCATTATGTTCACAAAAGCACTAACATGTTTGTTTTTTTTTGTACTGTGATCAGTCCCCAAGAAAAGATGAGCATGTTGTTGCTTGTTCACATAGAAGATGGCAGGCTTTCAGGTAAGATATGTAGCTCAAACTTGTTGATTATTTAGTATATTAACTGGAGATACACACCTTGGTTACGTATTGACTAATGTCCATACAATTATATCAGTTTTTGTTCTTTTACTTCGGTTTTTTGTTATACCTTTTGTCATTGAAAATGGCATGCATATTCTAAAGGGTACCGTTAGATGTTTGAGCCATCACACATTAACAAATTGGCCTCTGAAAAATTGAAATATCTATAGTGTTACCCCTCTTTTGTAAGTTAGAGATCTCTTCTTAGTGCCTGAAACAGATCATGTAGTTACGGTGGTATTAAATGCCATGGGATATTTTTAGTATAAATTGAAACAGATGGCTATACTGCTCAAATGGGATGCAAAGCATGCTCATGCTTTCAAGTGTGCTAGATTTGCTTCGAGAAATGAAGAACTATAAGTAAATATGGATGTCTAGATAAAATTTCTTATGATCAGATTTTTTATAAGAGAAAATAATCGTATGTCAATACATGTTTTCATGTATTTCTTAAATGGTTATACACGGATGCTTTGATCTGAGCTTGACTGCTAACCTTTACAGTTTTAAGCTCCATACTCTGTTGACCAGTTTTGGATAGAAATTCCATTTTTACTCATCACTTGTACTGATGTTTATATAATAACATAGTATCCACACTAGTTCTATTGGCTAATTGGCTACTACACCATTGCAGGTTAAGTTGCCGCAGTAGCTGCATGCACTCAATAGGTAAATCATATGTTGTTATAATTTATGTTGGAATTAGTAATTTTACTGAATCAATTAACTACTTATTATATGTAAATGCCCTTAAACAGAGCCTTAATATTTATCACCTGGCAAAACTCGTAGAAATAATAAATTTCTTAGTGCTCTCTAGTGCCTTTTTCCCCTTATGTTTTCTGTTCTGTGTGAAAATTCTACCAGATTGGACTGTATTTTCTTCTGTTCATAACGATCCAATGGCATCTGATGTTATTGCGCCTTCTCCATGGACAATATTTGGCTGTAAAAATGGTGAGTATGAAACTTTCTTTTTCTTATCGTCACTGAATTTTCTCCTTAATTTCAATTTCCTTGCATTTAGGATTACGTTTGTTTACCGAGGCAAAGGATGGTGACTCTCGTGGGAAGGTATTTCTTGTGCAAAAGCACAAC
Source organism: Dendrocalamus latiflorus (assembly GCA_017311315.1). Classification (NCBI taxonomy): domain Eukaryota; kingdom Viridiplantae; phylum Streptophyta; class Magnoliopsida; order Poales; family Poaceae; genus Dendrocalamus; species Dendrocalamus latiflorus. Next base: position 24,052,164 of record CM029667.1, read on the forward strand.
AATGTCCTTTGTGGATGGATTGTTATATTCACAATGATTTTGCTTGTTTCGTCAGTATTGGGATGATCATCCGGCTATAATGGCAGTTGGCGTTGTTTATGCAAATTCTGAGACTGTCTTCCAGACTGTAATGTCTCTTGGTCAATCAAGATTTGAGTAAGATAGATGTTCCCTCTTTTAAATTTTGTATGGTACACAGTTTACTTGTACCTTTACTAACAATGCATTAGCATCCAAAGTAGGAAAAGGGAAAGTGTAGGACCGGACAGGCAACAGAGAGGGGGGTGAATAGTGCCTTTAAATTTCCCCCCTAAGTTTTCACTTATTCCTTTTCTCCGATAGCTACAAAGCTACGAAGATTAGGGTTGAAATCCAACTTGAAAACCGAAGAAACAGAGTTGAACACAACTAGATAGCAGGAAAAACAATATGGTCGGAAGCTAACAATGTGGTCGAAATTCGACTACCAGTCAGAAGTTCAACGTGGTCGGAAATCGACTACTGAACAGAAATCACCGTAGTCGATAACTAACAGTACGTAAAAAATCCGTGTAGTCGGAAGTCGCCTCTTGCGGTCGACGACCAGAGAGCGGTCGAAAACTAACGTACCAAAACCAACATGATCGAAAATGGATGTAGTCGAAACCAACGTGGTCAGATGCCAACGAGTGGTTGAACAACCAACGTGGGCATAACTAGTCGTCAACCAAAGTGATCGAGAATCAACGTGGCCGGATGCCAACAAATGGTCGAACAACCAACGTGGTCGGAACCAGCCGGCAACCAAAGTGATCAACGTGGTTGTAACCGATATGGTCGTAAGCCAACAAGTGGTCGAAAAACCAATGTGGTCGAAAATCAACGAGTGATCTGCAACTGACGTGGTCGATTCAGTTCAAAAGCCAACTAGTGAAATCGACGATCAGTGAACGGTCGAAAATCCCACGTGGTAGGGAAAACGCAAAGCGGTTGGAAGACTGAGCGAAGTCAAAACTGATGGGATGCTATCTGGAACTTGACCGTGGTCAAAACCAACGTGGTTGTAAATCTGGTCGACATTCCAGACAGAGAACTGCACCGACTGTTTCAGCTCTGATTCAAAACGAAAATATATGGAACTTTTAATCCGTAGATCCAAATGATGTGAAACTTTGTAGATATCATCTCTAGGGTATTATGAACCTATTCCAACAACGAACATAAAAATCATGGCCAAAGATGAGACTTCTTTTAGTTTGTTGGAAGGTTACATTAAAACCGAGTCAAAATCAAAATCGGTGAATATAACTAGTTCGTGGGAGGATGATTACCAAGATGAGTCTAGATGTATTTCCACTTGTCACAGCAAGTTAGAACATCAAATAAATTGACTCAAAAAACCTTGGGACAAGAAATCACACTTTGAGACCAAATCAAGAGCAAAACAACCAAATCAAGATGAATCCATGGAAATATGCAAAGATTGATGTATTGCTCACTTGAGAAGATTGAGTTTACAGCCACTCCATCTTGGAGGACAAAAAGCACACCATGTGCTCTATTCTCAAATCCTAACCCTAACCAAGAAAGCACATGTGAGAGGGGTTGGATGGTTAACACTATATGTCTCCATTCTAACCTCTTTTATAAGTGGACAATCAGCTACCTACACCCCAAAATAGATTCTATCCACTATTACAATGGGAGAAACCCGTTAACCCCACACACACGGGTTTTATTCGCTCAAATTCACTTATGCACGCTTTTCAAAGCGTATAAGTATGCATCCGCTAAATCCCTAGTCTTGATCCGCCTTGATCAAACCAGCTCCATTTTGATCTAAACCATTTTCCAACGCATCTCCCATGCGTCGCGGTTTTAATCCAAGATGGTTTCCGGTATTTTGGTCAAAATACCAAAATGCCCTTTGTTGACCCGGTCATCACTATCCTTTGCAAGTAATCGCCATGCTTAGTACGTGTAGGCATACCACTAGCTTGCAACGTGGCGCCAAGCCTCTTCCGTTTCAGTTCCACTAAACCACGGCTCACTTGGCCCATGCATGCCACCTGGCGTCATCTCGTCGTTCGAACTCTACCTTTAACATTCTCGCCCTTCTCGTGCCATACTTGAGCTCACCGTCTCACCTGTTATCTTGATTGTTCTAGGCCTCGACTCCTCTATGAGCCTAGCTCCAATCACCGCCGTTGACCACAGTTGACTCCAAGCGACCCTGCACATTCAAAGACAAAGAATTCGTTTCCAGACACAATTTCTTCACAACTTGTTCTACATTAGTTAAGACATGCATCATGCAATCTTAATCCAATGACTCAAGTCAACCTAACTAAATCCATGACTCAAATCACAAATCCTCAATTTCTGCCGAAACCAATCCTGACAGAGTGCAATCTTTGCAAAGCCAATTGACCACTTCATAAACGTTACAATGGTTCATCACAATATTAACCTAGACCATCTCACATGGTCCTTCAGAAAGGAAGAAAAAAATTTATTATTACAACAGTGGCATACGATACTGTCCTCTTAGGCAACATCATGTTATACTGTTTAAAGTTGTATGATTTGCTGCTAAAAAATATGAAAAACCTAGAACAAACTGTCTATCATGATGAATGTTGGATGTAGGCTATTGTTACGCGCGCGGTTACTGTAGCAATACTGTTCACCACAAACTATAGCGGTACTGTTCACCGTTAGTACTGTGGTGCAGCTTGTATTAAGTATGATTTGTTATTTAGAAATCTATCTATTAGATGTTTAGTATTATCTATTAGTTATGCAAGTTATTATTAGATTGGATTGTTAAAGATAAGTTTTCTTATAGAATATTTCTTAAGAGTTAAGTCGAGTAGTCCCTATAAAAGGGATAACATGTATCCATTATGAATGAAGCAAAAATGAATAAACAAGTCTCTAGTCCCTAAAATACAGATGTGGTCGTTCTCTTGACCGGCTATTCTAGATCTATTTCTCCTTCAATCGATGTCCTACTTCACCTAGCGTCATTCTACTTCAAGTCGTCATCCTCCAACCTCCCTTCGACGGATATTTATCGCGTTATGAACTAAGGTTCACAACAATTGGTATCAGAGCAACTTACCATGGTTTCCGGTGCCACACCATCCCTCTTGGAGAAGTTAAAAGGTTAACAGTAAAGAGCAAAAGGTTTTCAACGGTGGCCACCACTGTAACTCGAGGGTGAGCTGCCTCGCCAGGAGGGATGTAATGTTATGTGCGCGGTCACTGCAGCAGTACTGTTCACTACAGTACTGTAGTGGTACTGTTCACCACGGTACTGTTTACCATGAATACTGTAGCGCCTTTTGTATTAGGCATGGTTTGTTATTTATAAATCTATCTATTAAGTGTTTGGTATTATCTATTAGTTAGTTAAGTTATTATTAGATTGGATTGTTAAAGATAAGTTTTTTATAAATTAGTTTTTAGGAGTCAAGTAGGGTCGTCCCTATAAAAGGGATAGCATGTATCCGTTATGAATGAAGTAAAGATGAATGAACACGTCTCTAGTCTTTAAAGTCCAACTGTGGTCATTCCCTTGACCGACTATTTTAGATCTATTTCTCCTTTAATCGATGTCCTACTTCATCTAGCGCTGTTCTACTTAAAGTCGTCGTCATCGGACCTCTCTCCGATGGATTATTACTCTCTTGTTGTGCTAGTTCACAACAGCTATAGTGATGACTTGCGAGTGTATGATTTTAAGCAGCAAAAGTTTGGGGCTTATGCAATGTAGACAGTTTGAAGGGCGGAATTGTGACTCCACTGAGAACACCTTGTAGTTCAGCTATCTTGTGGACGAAGAAAAGAAATGTTTACCCCCTTCAAGCTTGTTTCACTGAATTCAATTATCTATTCATAAAAGTTATGGAATATTCTGGTAACTTTGAGTTATTAAGTATTTTCTCATTAGTCCCATATCAGACTCACTCTAACCTGGCATGAACAATTCATTTGAACTTCCTAAAGTAGGAAGCTTTTCAAGAACTGGGCTGTGCGATTTGTTAGGATTCCCAATCTATAGTTTGGTCAACTACTTCCAGAACTAGGAACCTAAGTGTAGCCTCAAGCAACAACCCAGCGGCAGCTAGAGAGGCCAATTCAGCTTCTTTGGGGATCTTATGTTGTTGCCCGCAAAAGTTCATGTGCCTATGACATAAAGAGGGAGGGGTACAGTGCACCTGGCGCAAGTGGAGTTTTGGTGGGCAAGGCTACCAAATGAATGAAATTACGGTAGGTTAAATGTTGCTTGGTGTTCTGGGTTGGGAGGGGGAGGGCAGGTTACCCTGATAATGAATTTAGACAGTACATATGGAATGTCACTAAATGAATGAAATTAGTATACAGCCACTTTTATGTAAGTGCATTTCTTTTTCCAGCAATCACCTGTTAGATCTTTTGTAGGTGGGACTTCTGTTTGTGGGAAGGAAGGGTGGTTGAGCATCTAGATGGCCATACAGACATAATCCACAAGAAATTAAGAGGCGACTGGTTACCATGGTCTGGTGCTGGATCTATCCTGCTTTTTGATATACATACTTTATTGTTAAGTTATAATAATATGATATTTAGTTTTCAGGGGAATGGGAAAGAGAGATCTATTACTTAGACGATATTGGAGGAGAGAAGATGATGGAACTTATGGTACTATTGTTAACAGAAAATGATAATCAATCTGCTTGCTGTAGTCTAGACCTGACATTTCTCTTGATCTTTCAGTTATTCTATACCACTCTGTTTTCCACTACAAATGTCGTCCTGAGAGGGGCTATATCCGTGCATGTCTTAAAAGTAATGTATGCTTTATTTCTCAGTTGAATCTTGCGAGAGCTAAACACTGGCTATTGTCTTTGTATATTCTGAACTAACATGTACTTTTACGAATAATAGGTGGAGGATATGTAATATCGCCAGTCAATCAAGGAAGGGAATCAGTTGTGAAGCATATGCTTGCAATAGACTGGAAATTCTGGAAGTCTTATCTGTTTACCTCATCCGCAAAACATATCACTATACGTATGCTAGGAAGGGTAGCAGGCACGTCTTGTGATAGATCAATAAACCATTACTTGATGCGCTTTTCAAGCCTTGTTTCCTGCAAATTTCAACAATATTCTAAGCTAACTTACATTTGTTTGCAGCCCTACGAGAATTCTTCCGAACAAAAAATGGAAACTGTGCTTGCATGGAGTTCTCATCGGGTGAGTTGACAAGGGATCGGGGGCTGCCACAGGGTGAAAATGAGCAGATACAAATAGAAATGCAGTCAGCAAATCGGAGCAACAGGCTTGAGGGTCCTACAGAAGGATCGCAGTGCGGTTCTAACAGGCACTTAAGCAGTTCTGGTTCGTTCGTTCAGCTTAATGATGCAGCGGATGAGTTCTTTGATGTCCCAGATGAATCAGAATATGATCAGAGAGAAGCTATGTGGCCTTCTGATGAGAGCACACATGCTGCGGTGAGTTCTTCACATACAGGCCTGCATTCTGTGTTTGCATGATAGAAGGATGTTAAGCAATTTATTAACTTACTCTTATTGATTAAGACAGTAATGCTCCATCTCATCTTTAGAATTACTGGTTGTAGATCACGGTTGTTTGTATTAGTATGCTGCAGTCTTGTAGCATTGAAATGTAAAGGTTAATAACCTCAAAGTACCCATGAAGTTGTCCATATTTAATATTTTACAAATATTTAGCTGTTGGCTTGTCATAACTCTCAAGTACAACTTGTGTATCTTAGCACATACTATAGCTTCTCTCTTTTCAACCATAAAAAGAAAGATATTGAACATGTTTCTCTAAGCTATGTTGCACGAACAAATACTCAGCCATACTGTGTAAACATATTATTTATTTTGTGCACCATGGTCTTAGCATGCCAGAAATTTGCTTGTACTTGAGAAGGTGGGACACTTTGCGAAGTAAGAACCACAATTTAATTACAAAGAATGACATGGTGTTAACATAATTCAGAGAACCAGGCCAAAAGAGTTCCGATATCAATGTTTATTTCATGTGTCTAATATTTGGCATGACATTGCAGGACCAACGGCATGCTAAATTGTCCACTGCTGCTGTCTTTGTAAGAAGGTTGCATGATCTTGCAGGTGTGTTACAGCTACTGTCCAATTGTCCATGTTTCTGTTTTTTCCTCTATTCTAATTTTTTTTTCTGCCAATTCCTCTATTCTAGTCCAAAAGAGAGGATACGTTGACTTACAGGGAGCTGCAGATTCTGATAATGGGCCGTGTTGCTATGGATATACTCTTCCCAAAGATTCGAGCTATACAATGCCCTCCACTTGGGCAATGACAGATCCTACAACATTCTTAATCCGCGGAGAATCATATTTGCATGATCGTCAAAAGGTAACTTAGTGTGGGTCTAATTCACTAGGCTAGGATGCATGGCTTTTGACAAGGTTATCAAGGCGTCGCCTCGCGCCAAGTCGTCCCGGCGGCCGGCGGTGGACGCCGTGGTCCATCGCCCAACTTCTGCCCAGTTAGACGAAGCCGGGCGACGCCTTGGCGTCCAAGCGACGCCTAGTGTGCTGTGGCGGCCGCCTGGGTGCGCCGGGGTGGGGTGGGGTGGGGGGGTGGGGGTCACGAACTAACCCGACCGGGGGGCGCGTCAACCTCCCGCCGCCGATCAGCAGCATCTGGCTCCTCCCGCCGCCGGTTCCCCTCTCCAGCGGTATAGCCTGCTGTCGCCGCCGCCGATCTGTGGTCTCTGCCTCCTTCTCCGCCGTCCTCGCGCCTTGCCACCGCCGGATCTAGACTACACCGCCCAGATCCAGCAGAGGAGGCAGGCGGCGTTGGCGGGGAGGAAGAAGCGGTAGGTAGGACGCAGCAGCGGCGGAGAGGAGGGAGGCGGCGGAGAGGAAGAGGAGGCAGCGGAGAGGAAGAGGAGGCGGCGGCGAGAGGAGGCCGGAGGCTAGGTGGCGGGAGGGGAGGAGGTAGAGAGGAGGCGAGGCAGCGGGAGGGGAGGAGGAGACGGCGATGGAGAGGAGGCGAGGCGGCGGGAGGGGAGGAGGCGGCGACGGCGGAGATGAGGGCGGAGGCGAGGCGGCGGAGAGAAGGCGAGGCAGCGGGAGGGGAGGCGGCGCGTATGGGTTTGGGGAGCGAGTGGTTAGGTTAAATGAAGGCCTTTTTTTTGTCTTTTGTGATTTAGTCTTCATAGTTTCTAAAAATTACGAATAGGCCCTTCCTTAAATAGATTTCTTTTGATTTGGACCTCCTAAGATATGGTTATTTAGATAATTTATGTTATTATATCGTCTAACTGCTATCGTCTAACTGTCGCCATGGCGGGCGCCTAGTCGATTAGGCGTCCAGGCACCCCGGGCTCGCCTCGACTTGCCGGAGCGCCGTGACAACCTTGGCTTTTGATGTATGGGAAATATGGAGTTATGTTCCTTCTTTGGGGAAGATAGGAATAAGGACTGCTTCTGTTCAAGCACCTTGTTAGAATGAATAGTAATGTTGCATATTGGTAGTCTGGGTTGGTGTGTTTCTGTCATCCATAATGATGCGGTTTTCTGTAATTTTGACAGATCAAGGCAACTAGTACCCTGATGCAAATGGTAGGTGCTGATTGGATAAAATCTGATAGGCGCGAGGATGATCTTGCTGGTCGTCCTGGAGGACTAGTCCAGGTATCTTCTGCTAGAGCCAGTAATTTGCCTTCAATGGCAAATGGAACAAAGAATTTTACCGTGAATTTTATTGCAGAAATATGCAGCACATGGGGGAGACAAATTTTTCTTCATTGTAAACATACAGGTGAGATTTTCTTTTGCGTTATATATATGTGTGTCCATTTGTGTTATATGTGTGTGCGCGCGCACGCGTGCTCGCGCGCGTGTGTCAAGGCTTCATGTATTTTACTTATAATCCTGATGGATACAGGTTCCTGGTTCAACCACATACAGCTTAGCTTTGTATTATATGATGGACACCCCATTGGAAAAGGTTCCTCTACTCGAAAGATTTGCAAATGGAGATGATGCATTCAGAAATTCAAGGTTCAAACTCATCCCTTACATCTCAAAGGTACCTATTTTGTGCTACAAGTTTGACTTGGTTCATGCTAAGCTTTACTTAGTATAATGTCAATCGCTTACATTTGTAACATGTGTCCATTCAGGGATCTTGGATTGTGAAGCAGAGTGTGGGCAAGAAAGCTTGTTTGGTTGGTCAAGCACTAGAAATCAATTATTTCCGCGGAAGCAACTATTTGGAGGTAGGCCCTAAGCATGTAGTAATATTAGCTTCTCTCATTTCTGTGTTCAGGAAGCAGTCTATGAGTTATGTTTCTCTTTGAATGATGCAGTTGCAAAATAATGATTGCTTCAATTTCAGTTGATATTATTTTGTATTTTACTGATTTGATGTTCTTTCAAGCTTTCTCCAAGGAGCAGAATCTGACATAACTGCTATTCGAGCTAACTGTTAATTTCGTTTACTACAATCTTCAACAAGCTTTACCGAGATTCTATAGGTTGCTTGTAATCGTTACATGCTCGTTGGGTTATAACTATTAATTTCCTGACATTATTGCTTGTGACCTAATGAATCTATGTTGATTAGGATATTCAGCTCTGAACATCTTTAAATGTATTTTTCAGCTTGGAGTTGATATAGGCTCATCAACAGTCGCACGAGGTGTAGTGAGCCTCGTGCTTGGCTACTTGAACAACCTGGTGATTGAGATGGCCTTCTTGGTACAGGTAATCGCCGCATATCTTACTAATTTGATACACACGAGTTTGTTGTTCTTATTCTACTCAAGATAGATAATAAATCTGATCAGTAAGCACCAATCAAGTGAAGATCTAAAAAATACTTCTTTCCTCGCCTCATGCAGGGCAACACGGAAGAAGAGCTCCCGGAGTTCCTCCTAGGCACCTGCCGACTGAACTATCTCGACGCCTCCAAAGCAGTGTCGATAGACGAATGCTGATTGCTGAAGGCGTCAGATTGGCGCCCATTCTTTTTGAAGCCTGAGTACAGTACAACAGACCAAAAGGCTCAAGTCATTCCTTCTGCCTGCCGGCCCGGTCCGAGATACTCCTTGTATTGTCCAACCCCACAAAAGTGGGTGGGGGACTGCATCGCAGCATTGTACATTCTCTTCTTGCCGAGAAGGTATTGCGTTGTAATGATCATAGCAATGTACGATAAAAAGCCTTTCCCATTCTTTGACATCTCACCATCAAAAAAAGAGAAAACAAATGTAGGATGTTGATAGGGAACGGCTCACATGCTGAGACCCCTGCACTTAGCGCCATGCAGGGGTGCCCAGCGACTGACGTGTTCCCAAAAAATTCAAAAAAATTTCGAAAAATTCAAAAATATACTTTAAAAATCCGAAAAATTGTAAAAAATACTTTTATTAAAAAGTATTTTTTAAGTATTTAAAAATACTTTTTAATAAAATTAAAAATAAAAAAGTACTAATTTTTATACTTAAAAGATATTTTTTACAATTTTTTGGATTTTTAAGTATATTTTTAATTTTTCGAAATTTTAGAATTTTGGGACACATGTCAGTCGCTGGGCACCCTTGCACGACGCTAAGTGCAGGGGTCCCAGCATGTGAGCCGTTCCCATGTTGATAAGTATCTCCTGGATATTTTCTTTCTAACTATCATCCAGATTTATGGCTATTAGATTATAGATTTAACGGCCATAAATTCTCTCTCCCAAATCTCCCCCTTCTCTAAAAAAAATATCCCCTTTCCCCTTTAAAAAAAAGGACTATTGGATCTTTAATCTAACGGTTTCAACTTTGGATGATTGTTAGGAAGAAAATATCCGAGTGATGCTTAGATACACCCAAAAATGTATTCTAATTATGATCCCGTGTCGTTCCTTCTAACTTGGGATTAGAGATCATCAGATCCAACCCCGAAGCAACCCATTACTGGAAGTTGACTACTACATCCTCCCAAGTAAGTGATGACACTGCCATGATTATTATCTGAGAGGACTCGTCAAGAACCGAACGGGACCCAGCCCAAAGTTGCAGTGAGATGATCATGGCCATGGACACACAGCTTCACTTTTCTGAGCCGGAAGGAACAGGCAGAAGTGGAGTTGGCATTTCTTGGGCCTTGAGGAAAAAAGGACGGCAGGGGAGGGAGACAGAAAATGATGCTGTCATCATCGCATTCGCAGCAAGCAGACATCGTGATCAAGATCACTGTGCCTGGCTGAGCCTGCCAAGCTTTTCTGACCGTGTAGGACACACTGCATCGCTGTGACCGTAACGAGACTGTACCAGCCGACGTGGCAGGTGAACTGCCATCCCTGGGTCCTTTGCCAACTTAAACTATCCTTCGAACGGAGGATGTGCCATGTGACCTTGCTTTGCCAAGAAGACAGAAGAATATGGTCATGTTGTTTTCGACTTCTAAAATCTGATTTTTATCTTTTCTATAGTAATTAATTTTTAAACGAAGTATCTTTTCAAAATATGATCTACTAGTTAATTATAGTACATACTATACCGACTTCATTTATATATGTAAAAACCGTACGTGAGTTTCTATTACTCTGTAATCTCTCGTACGAACAGTCCGAAAGTCACAAGCCGCAGCTAAAAGCCATAAGTCGTAGCAAAAAAGAATAAACCCTATAATCGAAACGGAGCAATTCCACGAGAAAAAATTAGTTAAATTCTCGTAAGAAACGGACGAGATTTCCGTTTTCTAAACGGGGTCCGAGAGTAGTAAACATACGCAAGTGCAGCGTAGCGTGGAGTCGACAGAATCCTTACTGCCATTGACTTGAACAAATCCTCATGCACGGGCATGGCGCGCGGCCGCCGCCGGGTCTGTCGCGCGACGCACGGCCCCGTGCCGGGAGGGCACTTCACGTGGACGCGGACGAGCGCGTGCGACGCGAAGCCGCGAGCGCTAGAGACGACGACCTGCAACGCGTCTGGATCTGCTTGCGCTGCACCGTCCTGCTACGTACTTCGCTTGGCTGTGCGCTGGCCGGATCTAGCGTGCTGCCGCTGATCTGTGTCGTTAACGGCATAAGTGGCTGGCCGTGTTCTAGGATGCAAAGGTTGGTACTCCAAATCTCCAATCCTTGGTCGGCAGTAGGATGGATGGGGACCGGTTTTGCCTCTCCTTTTCTTTTCTTCTCTTCTCTTTTCTTTCCCTTTCTTTTCTTTAGAGAGAGAGAGAGTAACTGAGGGACCAGTTCTGTTCTGCTAAGTGGAGTGAACAGGTAGGTACTGAAGTACAGGGAGATCTGGGCAACAGTTGGGTACCGCTTTGATGAGGTGGTGATCAGTTGGGCTTAAAAGCTCATGGTTTATGGCTGAAAACACTATAGCTGATTGAAAAAACACTGTACCTGACAGAGATTTATTTAGCATAATTAAATTTAAAAAAATTTAAAAATATAAAAAATATGTTAGCCCAATATGTATAATACAAACGAATACGAGAAAAAAAAAGAACCGGCAAAAAAGCTCAACAAAAAGCCAAAAGTTCAGAAAAAGACGAAATTTATAAATAGTAAAAAATAAGCCAGAAGCTCAAGCCGAACCGATCTGTTTGGGCGACTTCAGCATCAGCTTAAAGCTGTCGGAGGAATTTCAGGTAAATTTTATAGGACTTTACGGTGAAACAATTTAATTTTCACATGAATCGGAAAATTTTCTGATGTTCTAAACGGAGTTTTTAACTTGTCCAAATTAGAAAGGGGTCCTTGGCCTTCTCTAGGCGACTACTGCAATTCTTGTTGAGCTAATGCCAGTTTGGTCCTCACAAAAGGGAATGCGATGTATCCTGTTGTAGGGGTGGCCCCCACTTAAGCCCAGCAGGCATGTTAAGGGAGTGTAAGGCTCAGAATAGGACATGTATAGTGACATAAGTACCACTGAGGGAATGACTCAGGTGTAAGGGTATAATTGTAAATGCACTCCCCATATGGATGTAGATATATAAGACATAGGTCATAAGGAAAGAGGCCTAAGCCATTTATTTACTCAACTCTCTACTACTATATTTTCTCTCTGTTTGGTCTATAATCATAACATATCTATTATAAAATTCTACTGTAGATCTTCCGACATGGCAATTTCACGTGAACTTTTCAGAGATGTACTATTTTTTTCATGTGATAGAGAAGTATACTAGTCAGCATATGACCAGCCTTCTTTTTTTTTTTTTGCTGCAGCAACGATTCACGGTTGTTCGTACTCTGTTAACACAAGCAACGATCGCTCATACGTGGAGTAGTACGGTGAAGAGAAAAAGGAAGATTGGTATGGCTGTGGCAGCCCTGAAATTGAGATGCCAGTACCGATATTGGTGTTCCCTAGGTTTCTTCGGAAATTACACTAACCGATGACCTGCATGACGCCACCGCTATTTAAACACATCCACAGTGCACACCGAAGAAATTGCCTGGGATTGATTGGTCCGTCCGTCCAACTACTCGAAGCTGTTCCGGTCAAGATTACAGATCGCAAGATCCTCGTATTAAGGCACTCTGAGGGTTGGGCTCAGGTGCGGAAAAATTTCTATTGTGTAATCGTAACACAGTGGGGTTTGTGTAACCCGCAAATGAAAAAACGACATGTGGTATAAATTACTATAGTAATACTGTAGTCCGTACAAAAAAATATTTTTACATTTGTTTCTGTACACTCGGTATTGTAGCAACATATTTAAAAATATTTTTTGTACGGACTACAGTGCTGCTACAGTACTTTATGCCACATGTCGCACTCTCATTTACTGGTTACCATAGAATTTTTTCAGGTGCAGCACCCTGCACATAGCTGCTTGCAGGTCAATTATGTCGCGACACATGTTCTATTGACCCATCAACTTTAATTGATGATTAGTTACCGAATTTTGCTGAAATTCGTTACGAACTAACTATGATAGAATGCTCTTCTCCACTACCCATCTAACTCTCTTAAATTGAGTAGATTAGAACTGAACATCGGTGTAATGTACGCAGGAATTTGCATTACTTTTGTTTTTAGACTTGATAATAGATGGGTAGATAACAGATGGGTGCAGCAACGATTCATGGTTGTTCATACTCTATCATAGACCTCGCGATCAGTAGTCGAAGACTTTATGATTGGTTGCCGTAGGCTTCACAGTCAATACTCATAGACTTCATGATCAGTACGAGCGGTATGACTGGCCGGTGCATTGTGGTTGGTGATCATTGAACATTGCTCAGAGGAACAATACTCGAAGGATTCAGTACTCAGACGATAGAAGTACTCTGTGGTCAGATGGTCGTGGTATTTGGTAGTTGGAAGGATTTAGTGCTCGATAGTCAGGGTTTTCATGATCGTGGTTAGCAATCAGTTGACGTAGGTGTTGTGATCGGTTGTCGAAGACTTGTGGTATGTGATTGTACTTGTAGGCTCGAGGAAGCGTTGGGATAACCATCTTGTGTTTTAGTCGTAGCGATCAATATTTGGTAGTTAGTACCCAATAGTTCTGTGGTCGATAGCGATACTTGTTATTCCCGAGTATTTCGAGCAAAAGGAGATTTCGACCACGTGCAAAGGCGGTCGTAGTGAGCGGTCAAACGATCAAAGCATTCATCGAGCAAGCGTAACGAAGTTCGAGTGAGTGGTCGAACGACTTACAATCGAAATCTGCATCCAATAATTTACATTGCTTTTCTTCTGGTTTGAGATTTGTTTTCAGGTATCAAAAAGCGGAGGCAATCATTCACCACCTAATCTGATTATGCCATACGATTCTACACTTCCTCTTGCAAATAATGAATGAGAACATCGGCATGCCTACAAATAGCTACTCTAAGGAGTGATGGGTAGGTTCTTTTAGGTTGTGACTTTGTCTCTTGTCTTATTATTTTTAAATTCTAACTGTTTGCGAGAGACAGTACGTTGAGAGAAATAGTCGTATGCAATTTTGGCCGATATAGTGTATACTATAATCGACTTGTACACTTCACCTTAAAAAGAGTATCGTTTAATAGATACTTACTGTAGCAAGAAGCGATAAGCCAAAAAAAACCAGGCCCATGTAACGCCTATCTGTCAATCATCCGTCAAAAACCAGAGCTATTGCTACACTTCTTCGAAGTAATAACGAATGGACAATTTTCTATGATGTTTGGGCATTTTTGGCCCTATGTAGCACAGCAATACTAGAAGTAGCTCTCGGTTATATGTAATGCCATTTCTGGCCCCCTCTCCAAGCGCAGTACTCCGCTCGGTCAACGCATGCGCAGTCCCGCGCCCTGGCACCGCAACACCCGAGCCATGTGGTCTAGGAACACATGATACCCCCGCATTGCTCTTCCCAAGCCCTGATGCCACTTCGGTGAGCAATCGCTACTACTCGGGGTCGCCCCTGGCTTCGCCGACGACCATGCAAGCTTCACCACACCTGGCGGATCACCGTTGGCCACTTCGCCAAGCTCGAGCACCACCGAACACCCTGACCGCCGGAGCCAAAGCGCCGCCGCCACCCTCTCCTCGTGGCTCACGACCACGGTCGCGCACGACCACAGCTGTTCGACCACAGTCGCCTTCGACCACTGCCCTCCTCGACCACCTCAGCTTTCGACCGCTACCGCTTTCAACCGCAACCGCTTTTGACCACCACCGTTTTCAACCACATCCATGTTCGACCACTACCTAGTTGACTACCGCCACTTTCGACTACACCCATGTTTGACCATTACCTATTCGACCACTGCCTTACTCGACCACTGCCATATTTGACCACGGCAGCCTTTTTAACCACATACAGCCTTAAGACCACTGTTGGTTTTACCGGAATTATGCATTCCCGGACCGTATAACTTGGGTGTTGCGGTGCTGAGACGCGGGACTGTGCACGCGTCAGCCGGTTGGAGTCCCGCGCTCAAGGAGAGGCTAAAAATAGCATTACATATACCTAGAACTACTACTGATATTACTGTGCTAACATAGGTCCAAAGATGACCAAAATTCCAATTTCTACAGATAAATACGGAGGTCAGCATTCCGTATGACTGAGATGTCCTGTCTGCTACTACACCCTACGGCAGCGTCCCATAACTCCAGTCCCACCAAAAAGGCGCGCATGTGACGATCTCCCAGCGCGAAATGCCCCCAGAAAACAGTGTAACGCCCTGTTCATGTCGCCTTGCTTCCGTCCCCAATTCATCGCTAAAGCCGGAGGCGCGAACAAATGCAGCAGCGAGCAAACATCCAAAGATCCCATCCGCGTCACGTTACACATGCAGTGGCGCGAGCGACGAACAGATGAAATGAATAAGAAGGGGGATGTATTTTGCAATGATGCAGCAGACGCCACCTAAATGGAAAGGGACACAGGGTTAGATCTTAAACAGTGATGGTTTCTGTTTTTTAAATATAAAAGATGACTAGAACATGTTGATTTTGTAACGTATATTTTTCTCTCTTTTTTATTTTTTGCAATATTTGTAAAGATATAGTAATATTTTTTATTATTTTTATTTAATTAAATACCTTTAAAAAACTAATGGTAATTATAATACCATTTTAATCCGAAGACAAAAGCTATAATACTTTAAAAATATGAACCTAGAAAAGGCTGAGAAGAACAGTACCGCGTGTTCTCTCCCTACCTGTCTGAAGGGGACGCTAGGGCCCGTCGCTGTAGTACTTGTATACCTAGTGATATCTACAATGTCTATCAGAATAAAAACATGAAATCGGGTGGGTAGCGATAAAGGGTTGTGGAGTTCAACAAAAATAGGTGATGCAAACACTGGATTAAAAGGGCTAAACACGACCATATGTACAACAGTAATGTGCTCCTATCTGGACCAAACCGGGCCCAGCTCGGCCCTGATTTAGCCCTAGACTACACAGACTCGACATATGAGACCCGAGCCCAGCCCCGTTGCTCCTGTCCACATCCCATCCATTGTGGCACAGTAAGCGCGCGCGCTCCGTCCACTACCCTTCGAACGGGTGGCAGCGGAGGCTGGCGCCTAGTCGAAGTAGGCGCGCGCGCTCCGTCCACTACCCTTCGAACGGGAGGCAGCGGAGGCTGGCGCCTAGTCGAAGTAGGCGCGCGCGCTCCGTCCCCTACCCTTCGAACGGGTGGCAGCGGAGGCTGGTGCCTAGTCGAAGTAGGCGCGCGCTCCGTCCCCTAACCTTCGAACGGGTGGCCGCGGAGGCTGGCGCCTAGTCGAAGTAGGCGCGCGCGCGCTCCGTCCCCTACCCTTCGAACGGGTGGCCGCGGAGGCTGGCGCCTAGTCGAAGTAGGTGCGCGCGCGCTCCGTCCCCTACCCTTCGAACGGGTGGCCGCGGAGGCTGGCGCCTAGTCGAAGTAGGCGCGCGCGCGCTCCGTCCCCTACCCTTCGAACGGGTGGCAGCGGAGGCTGGCGCCTAGTCGAAGTAGGCGCGCGCGCGCTCCGTCCCATACCCTTCCAACGGGTGGCAGCGGAGGCTGGCGCCTAGTCGAAGTAGGCGCGCGCGCTCCGTCCCCTACCCTTCGAACGGGTGGCAGCGGAGGCTGGCGCCTAGTCGAAGTAGACGCGCGCGCGCTCCGCCCCCTACTCTTCGAACGGGTGGCCGCGGAGGCTGGCGCCTAGTCGAAGTAGACGCGCGCGCGCTGCGTCCCCGCGCTAGGATTGAAGCTTGGCGCCGATATTGTGGCGCTTCAGAGCTGTTGTGACCTTGCAGCCTGGTAGTGCGCTTTTAATGGCGGCTGGAATCGCGCCGACGCCTGGCCTGGCAGAAGTCAGGTTGTCGCGTCGTGCAGTCTGCTATTCTGGAGGTGGGACAGATGGTGCCTCACGACTGGTGCGTCGTGGGATGTGAGCGGTTGCGTGACCGCGGCCGTTCGCCTTTTCCCTAGGGAAGTTGGACGCGTGTTGAAGGCGTGTAGGCGTTGTGTGCTGCTTGATCACCTACCCAGCACGGCCCTCTAGGTCCCGGCGGTTCCTCTTTCCAAATCTTGGGCAGCCAAATCGCAGCGAGTTTGATCTGTCTGCGCTTCAAACCATATGAGAGGCGAGCGGCCCTTATAAGGTGCTAGTATTGAGGTGGAGGCACACTTTCTTGCTCTGCCTTTTGATCTGCCGCTTTGCTTCCGCCCGTGCTAATTGTCACGCCAGTTGCTCCTTTCCCTGCTTCTTCCTCCCTGATCACGAAGAGCGATGGCTAGCCATGACGACGCCACCTACCATCCCCGCAGTGGTTCCTTGCCTAGCCAGGGCGAGGTGTCCCATCCTTCCAAGGAATACAAGCTGGTGCCGCGGGGGAGCTCGCGCGCCAACAAGTGGTGGGACGCCATGGAGCACTTGGGAGGCTGCTGTTCCCGTGTGCTGGGGAAGAGCCGCATGACCGAAGGGACGCTGCAGCGTCTCGTGGATGAGAGGAAGATCGTGGATCGCGATGGGGCTCGCCTACCCCGCCGGGACGAGACGGAGCCGAAGCCCCGGGCAATGGAGGCGATTGTTTTTGCCGCGTTCTTCGACGCCGGCCTTCGAATGCCCTCCACGTTGTTCGTGGGCGTAGTCTTGCGGGCCTACAAGTTGGAGCTAGCCCAATTTACGCCGCACGCAATACTCCGCCTAGCTGTCTTCACGTGGGCGATGCGGACAGAGGGGTGGAGTCCTAGCGTGAGCTTATTTGCCACCCTACACGACGCGCAGTGTCGACCCCGAAAGGTTGGCGGGGCGGTGTCCAAATTCGGCGATGTGGACTTCGTGCTTCGGGCGTCGTGCGCAACGTTGTTTCCCGCGCCAGCCTCATCGGGGCAATGGGAGTCCGGCTGGACTCGGTAGTGGTTCTACTACACCGTGACCGACAAGAGCAGAATGCACTGCCGAGGTGGGCCGATCGTGTTTAACAGTACGCCGAGTTTGAAGGCGGAGATTGACGACACGTGAAAGCTACAGAGTCTTGTCGGTGTCGCTCGTCGAATGAGCCTGCGTGACCTAGCCGAGGAGTTCACAATGTATGGGGCGGCGCCACTCTCCTCCCGGGGGAAGTATGTTGGACAGAACGGCCCCTGCGGGGACAGGTTCAGCCTATCCGTATCTCGTCTGCTTCCGCCTTCCACTCCTTGTAAGTCGCCCAGCACGTTTTACGCGTGCCATTGTATCTGTTTGGGCTCCGCCTGACTGACGTGATCTCCTACACAGTGGGTCAGCTAGAAGATGCGGAGCGCGCGGTTGCAGCGCTCCTCGGCCCATACACGCTGAAGGAGCACCAGAGTCGCGAGGCCGCAGTCAAGGCGGCTAAGCAGGGGCGGGTAAACCGCACCTGCGAGGCTCTGGGCATTACTGTGCCCGAGCGCGCGGTGCCGGAGGAGCTTCCCGCCGGGACTCCGGGCGCTCAGGATGGTGATAGCCCTGCGGGGGTATTATCTTCGCGACGCCGGGCCCGTTCCCCGGCTGCCGTATGCGACCCGGCAGCCCCTTCAGCGGCTAGCACAGCTGAGACGGGGCGTGCGACCGGCGGCGGGCCTGGCCACACTGCCTCGAAGGAGCGCGCCGCCTCAGATCCCCCGACACCTTCTGCCGACGCCCACGAGCCCGTGCTCGCGGCCGTCGTTGAGATGGAACTTGCCAACCCAGGGGGTGGCGTCGTTCCTGGCGAGAAGACCACGGTTGACGGTGCGTTGTCAACCGCAGCGACCGGCGAGGGCGCGCCCCCTACGGAGGAAACTGTGGGGGCGACGGTAACCGTAGCTGGTGTTGTTGCGGAAGAATCGCCTGTGCCGCCGCAGGCGAAACGCCCTCGGGCTCAGTCCCCGCCGCCCGCGAGGGGTCGATACGCCGTTGCGGGGCCTTGTCTCGGGATTACGGCGTCTGGCGCGGCCGAGAAGACCTCCTCACCGACCGCGGAGGCGCCCGCCTTACCCCTAGCAGTCGAACCGGCGCCACTTCCTACCGCGACGAGGGGCGCAGGAGGTAGGCGTGAGTCCCTTTCTTCACTTGACTTCGCGAGACTTTCTCCGATCTGCTCGCTCATTCTGCCGACATCAGGCGAGACGAAGTCTCCCGGACATGGCGAAGGATCGAGCAGCGGAGGTATGCGCGAAGTCCGAAGCCTTGCGCAGGGTGCTCCGCAGGTGTCTGCTGCTGTTGACGTGGACGTGGCCTCGGTGCATCCTGGCACGTTGGGGCCGAGGCTCACTCGCTCGGATTTCCTCCCTCGCCCGGAGATATTTTGCGACCTTACCGCAGCCGCAGAACGTGCCGACAACGGCCTCAACCGAGAGATGTTGTCGTCATGCGAGGGGGAACTCCTAGCGCTCGCGCTGCAGGCCTCCGAGATGATGGTAAATATGTACGCTTCAGCTTGTAAGGTACTGCTGGACGCCTGCTGATTTGTTGTTTTTGCCAGACGCTTGCCCTCAGCCGATCCTTTGACGAGGCCCGCGTTCGAGAGCGGAGGGCTCTGGAAGCCAGCCTTCGTGAAGCAAACAATGCTCTCGCTGCGAAGGATGAAGAACTTCGCGCGCTGGAGGGCGCCATGGCGGCCGCACAACTCGAGGCCACGGAAGCCAAGTGCGCCGCGGCTGAGGAGCGTGCCGCCTTCGTGCAGCAGATCGCTGTCCTAGAAGGGGAGAACGCCCAGCTGGCGGAGTCTGCTGCCGAGAACAGCCGCGTCTTGGAAAATGCGTCCGTGTCGACGTGGCGGGCCATGGAGTCTCTGAACCAGGCCCTCCGAGATCTGTGCGTCAGAGTGCCGGACCCTACGCACGGGCCGGAGGCCCTATCGGAGACGCTCGGGTTGATCGAGGAGGGGGCAGGCGTTGCTCTTCGTGGCGCCAGAACGTTTGGCGAGCACTGCGGCTATTTTGGTGCGTGCTTCGCCCTCGCCCTGCTTCACACTCGTGGGTGTAGACATACCCATGAGCTGGCGAATCCTCAACTGGATCCACCCGGCCGACCAGAGGTCATGTCGGACGCCATTCGCTCCATCGGGCCTAGCCTGCAGAACTTCCATCAACGGATCTGGGGCCGCTTCGGGGAAGATGCAGCGAGGGTCGCCGTTCAGCAGACGCTGCATGGGGAGGGGGACCTCCTCCAGTGGCTCGAAGGAGTCTTTCAGCGTCACGGCGACGACGGCGCGGGTTCGTCCGCCCCGCGCCAAGGCTGAGCAGTTGGTCGAGTAGGTCGGGTGGGTGGGGTGATGTACTGGTTCTTATGCTTGTAAGCATGTAACCCCTTTGCTTTTATAACGAAACCAAGTAATACCTAATGCTCGGTGTTACCTACCGCCGAACGCGAAGGGAAGATCTGAGCATCTTGTGTATACCCCGTAGAGTGGCGCGTGCGGAGGCGGACCTCGACGCTACAACTTCCTTTATAGTCCGGAGACTCGCGCGTGCGGAGGCGGACCTCGACGCTACGTCTTATTTGAAGTCCGTGGACTGGCGCGTGCGGAGGCGGACCTCGACGGTACGACTTCCTTTATAGTCCGGAGACTCGCGCGTGCGGAGGCAGACCTCGACGCTACGTCTTATTTAAAGTCCGTGGACTGGTGCGTGCGGAGGCGGACCTCGACGCTACGACTTCCTTTATAGTCCGGAGACTCGCGCATGCGGAGGCGGACCTCGACGCTACGTCTTATTTAAAGTCCGTGGACTGGTGCGTGCGGAGGCGGACCTCGACGCTACGACTTCCTTTATAGTCCGGAGACTCGCGCGTGCGGAGGCAAACCTCGACGCTACGTCTTATTTAAAGTCCGTGGACTGGTGCGTGCGGAGGCGGACCTCGACGCTACGACTTCCTTTATAGTCCGGAGACTCGCACGTGCGGAGGCGGACCTCGACGCTACGTCTTATTTAAAGTCCGTGGACTGGTGCGTGCGGATGCGGACCTCGACGCTACGACTTCATTTATAGTCCGGAGACTCGCGCGTGCGGAGGCGGACCTCGACGCTACGACTTCCTTTATAGTCCGGAGACTCGCGCGTGCGGAGGCGGACCTCGACGCTACGTCTCATTTAAAGTCCGTGGACTAGTGCGCGCGAGGGCGTCCCCCCGTTGCGTCTTATTTAAAGTCCGTAGACTAGTGCGTGCGGAGGCGGATCTCGACACTACGTCTTATTTAAAGTCCGTAGACTGGTGCGTGCGGAGCTAGGCTCAACGCTACGTCTTATTTATAGTCCGTGGACTGGTGCATGCGGAGTTAGGCTCAACGCTACGTCTTATTTAAAGTCCGTGGACTGGTGCGTGCGGAGCTAGGCTCGACGCTATGTCTTATTTATAGTCCGTAGACTCTCGCGTGCGGAAGCTGAGCTCAACGCTACGTCTTATTTAAAGTCCGTGGACTGGTGCGTGCGGAGCTAGGCTCGACGCTACGTCTTATTTATAGTCCGTAGACTCTCGCGTGCGGAAGCTGAGCTCAACGCTACGTCTTATTTAAAGTCCGTGGACTGGTGCGTGCGGAGCTAGGCTCGACGCTACGTCTTATTTATAGTCCGTAGACTCTCGCGTGCGGAAGCTGAGCTCAACGCTACGTCTTATTTAAAGTCCGTGGACTGGTGCGTGCGGAGCTAGGCTCGACGCTACGTCTTATTTATAGTCCGTGGACTTTGTTCTGCTCAGCGCGGACAGGGGATGCTCTGGGAACAGCAACCTTTATTGAACTCCCGTTTGCGCGGGCGGGCATCGCATAACAAAGGGCTGGTGGCTCTACGCTTACTGTCCTGCTTCTAGGCGTAGTATCGCCGCAACCTGTCCGCGTTCCATGTGTGCCGGAGGGCTTGTCCCTCGAGCGTGGCGAGGCGGTACGCCCCCTTCGGCAATGCCTCCATCACGATGTACGGACCTTCCCACTTGGACTCCAGCTTGCCAACGGTCTCCGCCTGGAGCGCTACTCTGAGAACGAGATCCCCAGGCTTGAACTCCCACGGGCATATAGAGCGGTCCCGAGTACGCATTGTCTGTCGCGTGTACTTCTCAACATGGTGGGCTGCATCTGCCCGTATCCCGTCGAGGAGGTCCAAGGACACACGGCGCTCCTCTTCGGGTGCTTGGACGAGGACCCTCCGCGAGCCGGCCTTGATTTCCTCGGGCGTCACCGCCTCATCACCGAAAAGGAGCCTGAACGGCGTGAATCCCGTCGGGCGCGTTATCGTTGTGCGAAGCGACCACAGGACGCTGTGAAGCTCGCTTGGCCATTTGCCCTTTGGCAATCCGACCAGGCGCTTTTTGATGGCGGCGGAGATGGCGCCATTCGCCCGTTCGACCGCCCCGTTGGACTGGGGATGCCCTACCGAGGCGAATTGGAGGGTGATGCCCATGCTGTCACAATAGTCTTTGAAAAGGGTGGCGTCGAACTGCAGACCATTGTCAACCGTGAGCTCCCGGGGCACGCCGAAGCGACATATGATGTTTTGCCATAGGAAGCGTTGTATGGCTGCAGAAGTTACATTGGCCAGGGCAACCGCTTCCGGCCATCTGGAGAAATACTCCAGCGCAACTACCACGAACCGGAGGTCCCCTGGAGCTCGGGCAAGTGGTCCTACTATGTCGAGGCCCCAGCGTGCCAGTGGCCACACCGGGGGAATGGGGTTGAGGCTCGTCGGGGGCTTGCGGATGATGCGCGCCATCCACTGGCACCCTTGGCACCGACGGAAGAGGTCCTGGGCGTCAGTGGTGGCGGTTGGCCAGTAGAAGCCTTGCCTGAACGCCTTGCCGACCAACGACCTCGGCGCCAGGTGGGATCCGCACACGCCCGCGTGGATCTCCGCCAGTAGCTCCTTTCCCCCCTCCGTCGAGAGGCAGCGCAGGAGCGGTGCGCAAACCCCCCTCTTGTAGAGTATCCCTTCGAACACCTGGAAGGACCTTGCGCGGTGCTGCAAGCGCCGAAGCTCGGCGGGGTCGTCGGGCTCGGCGATGCCTTGCAAGAAATTGAAGATGGGCTCTCGCCAATCTCCTGGCCGATCAATGCGGTGGACGAGTGCCGCGTCCCGGTTGTCCTGCGCGATGGCCGCCTGCGCTAATATCTCGTAAAACGCCCCCTCAGGGGGGGGCAGTTGCTGGCTGGCCGCCTTAGCGAGGGCGTCGGCCCGCTCATTCTCCGCGCAGGGGATGACCTTGACGGTGACACCCAAAAAGTGCCTTTCCCTCGCCCTCACCGCCGCGAGGTACTTGGCCAACTCAGGGTCCTTGGCTTGATATGACTTGTCCACATGGCCAGCCACCAAGCGCGAGTCGGTGCGGACCAACACCCGTCTCGCGTCGACTGCCTTGAGCTTCGCCAGGCCAAAGAGCAGTGCCTCGTATTCAGCCGGGTTGTTGGTGGCAGGGAAGGCAAGGCGCGCCGAGTATAGCAAACGCTATCCTTCGGGCGTGACGATCACCGCCCCTACGCCCGCGCCGGCGACGCTGTAAGCTCCGTCGATTGTAAGTGTCCAGACGGGATCATCGCGCGTCTAGACGGGTTGGGCCGGCGGGGTCCATTCGGCGAGAAAATCCGCCAGGACTTGGGATTTGATTGCCGTTCGCGAGGCATACGTCAAGGAGAAGGGAGCGAGCTCGGCAGCCCATTTGCCGATGCGCCCTGTGGACTCCTTGTTGTGTAGCATCTCTGCCAGGGGGAATGATGAAGGCACTGTGATCGGGTGGGCCAGAAAATAATGCCGAAGCTTCCTGGAGGCCATGACCAACGCGTAGGCGAGCTTCTCAAGCTCCGTGTATCTTGTCTTGGCGCCTTGGAGGGCTTCGGAGACAAAGTAGACGGGCCGCTGCATGGCGCCTTCATCTAAGACGAGGACGGCACTGACCGCGGTGGCTGACGCGGCCAGATAGAGCAGGTGGGGAGCCTCTGGTGCCGGGGCAACCAGAGTGGGGAGGCTTGCCATGTGCTGCTTGAGCTCGTCGAAGGCCTTCGCGCAATCTCCGTCCCAACGAAATCCATCGCAGCCGCGGAGTGTCTTGAAAAACGGCAGGCCCCGCTCCGCCGCCCTGGATAGGAAGCGGCTTAATGCTGCCATGCGGCCCGCCAGCCTCTGGACCTCCCTCGTTGTCTTGGGCGGCTCCATACCCAGGATGGCGTCTACTTTGTCGGGGTTCGCCTGGATGCCCCGTCCGGACACGAGGAAACCCAGGAGTTTGCCCGCCTGCACCCCGAAGACACACTTGTCGGGGTTGAGCTTGATGCCCGCCTTCCGGAGATTGTCGAAGGTCTCCTGGAGGTCCCGGCCATGCAGAGCAAGCTGTCGGGTTTTGACCACCACGTCATCGACGTAAGCTTCGACGTTCCTCCCGAGCTGGGCGGCCAGGGCAATGGCGACGAGACGGGTGAAGGTAGCGCCTGCATTCTTCAAACCAAAGGGCATTCTGACGAAGCAGAACGTCCCAAGTGGTGTGATGAAACTGGTCTTCTCCTCGTCATCTTCGGCCATGTATACCTGGTGGTAGCCGGAATAGGCGTCCAGGAAACTCATGAGTTCGCACCCAGCAGTGGCGTCGACCAGCTAATCGATGCGCGGCAAGAGATAATTATCCTTCGGGCACGCCTTGTTGAGTGCCGTGAAGTCGATGCACATGCGCCAGGCCCCGCTGGCCTTTTTGACTAGCACCGGGTTAGCGAGCCACTCTGGATGGTGGACCTCGCGGATGACCCCGACGCGAAGGAGCTTCGCCACCTCTGCCTTGGCCGCCTGCTGCCGATCCATCGACATACGCCGAAGCCTTTGCTTGACCGGCTTGGCGTCGGGGCGGACCGCCAAGCGATGCTCGATTACTGCTCGGTCTACGCCCTTGATGTCCTCCGGGGACCATGCGAAGATGTCAACGTTGTTCTGAAGCACTCGGAGCAAATCCCGTTCGACCCCCGGTGGGAGCCCCTCGCCAATGGACACAAACTGCCCGTCCGCCTGGAGCGGCACCTTCTTGACTCCGCCTTCGGGCCGAGGCTTGGGCGTCCACCCGGGGGCGGAGGGCCCATCACCGAGCGCGCCGGAGAGGGCATGCACCGGGCGATGCGGAACGCGGCTGCCGCCTTCGGCACGCCTGGCCAGGTCCTGGTCGCCGAAGACGGTGATAACACCCTCCGGGCCCGAGAGCTTCACACACAAAAACGCGTGGTGCGGGATTGCCTCGAAGGAGTTGATGGCGGGTCGCCCCAGTATGGCGTTGTAGGGGTGTGGGATATCTACGACATCGAAGGTGACATGCTCGATCCGGATGTTACCTTTGTTACCCTCCTGACGGAAAGTGACAGGAAGAGACACGTGCCCCAAGGCCTGCAGCGGTTGGCCCCCGAAGCCTTGAAGTGGAGCTACTGGCTGCTCTAGCCGGCTTCGGGGGATCCCCATACGGTCGAGGGCCTCTGCGAACAAGATATTCGCGGAGCTTCCCCCGTCGACAAGGACGCGTCTGACGTCACAGCGGGCTATGTGGGCCTGGATGACTAGAGGGTCTTGGTGAGGATACTCCACACCCCTGGCGTCGTTCAAGTCGAAGGTGATGTTGCGGGGCGGCATCCACAGTTGCGGCTGCTCCCCGGGGGCTTTTGAAGAGGAGCCTCCGGTGATGACGCTGACGGTGCGATGCTGCGCGCCCTCCATCGCGGTGGCTCGTATGGTGCTATCCCTTGGTTGCCCCCCGTGGTCTCCAGCGGGGGGCCGAGGAGGCCGAGCCCGAGACCCGGCCGTCACCCTCCGCAGCTCCATAACTGCGGTGCATGCCCTTGTGTAATGATCACCGTAGCCGTGTACCTCGCACCACTTGCCATAGTGTAGGAGCTCTTGTTCTGCGCGGGGTTGGACGCCGCAATCAAGTCCGCCTTCCGATCCCCGGTCTCCCCTCCAAGAGGCGGGGTCGGGTCCTTGGCGGGCGCTCTCGGTGTCGAGGACACGATGGGCCGCCTGCGACCTGCGTTGGCGGCGCCGAGGTTTATGCCTGCTCCTTGAAGAGCCTTCCTGTACCCCGGTATCGCTGCCTCGGGGAGGGCCTCCTCGGGGCTCCCGGCTGCGGCCCTGCTTCGAGGAGAGACCACCCGCCCCCACTTCGCGCGGGGGGCGCTCCTCCTGGGCGAGGTCGAGGGCGGTAATGCTACGTCTTCGCGCATCCTCCTCCGCCCGCGCATACTCGTCCATTTTGTCGAAGAGCTTGGCGACTGTCTTGATTGGCCTCCGCGCGTTGTACTCGGCCATCGGGCCCGGACGAAGGCCCTGTATGGCTGCATTAACGACGGTGGTTTCGTTAATGTCTTTCACCTGGCATCGAATCTTGGCGAAGCGCTGGAAGTAGTCCCGGAG
Source organism: Dendrocalamus latiflorus (assembly GCA_017311315.1). Lineage (NCBI taxonomy): Eukaryota > Viridiplantae > Streptophyta > Magnoliopsida > Poales > Poaceae > Dendrocalamus > Dendrocalamus latiflorus. The sequence continues at coordinate 24,078,416 of CM029667.1, forward strand.
CTTCTCCGAGGGGCCTTGCTTCACAGCGAAGAGTTGGTCCGCATCGACTCGCTCGACATAGTTTCCTTGGAAGTTGCTGTGGAGGCGGTCGCGAAGTTGCTCCCACGCGTAGATGGAGCCCGGCTCTATGGTAAAAAACCAAGAGAGTGCCACTCCCTGCAGCGCGAGGGGGAGTCCCTTCGCCTTCGTGGTGTCGTCTCCGCCCGCGGCCTCGATCACGGTTTCGTACACGCGCACGAACTCGCGAGGATCCGTGTCGCCTTTGTACGGGTTGGTAACGCTAGGAAACTTGAAGTCTTCGGGCCACGCCGCCTGCTGTAGCCCCGCCGAAAGCGGGGACTCCGGATCTACGCGCCTCAACGGCACGCGGCTGGACGTGGGGGCTTCGCGGCTTTCCGCCTTCTCCGGCGTGGGCTCGGGCGTGATTACTGGTGTGGCCTGCTGGCTCCGAGCCTCTTGTATATCGCGGACGGCTCCGCGAAGGTCCCCTAGTTCCCGCTGGAACGCGTTGAGGGCTGCTAGTAGGGCGCTTTCCCCGACTGGTGCTGTCGGGGCCGCCGGAACGCCCAGCGGACGGGTCGGTGCAGGGGCCATCGCCTCGCGAACTCCAGATCCGCCGGATGGCTCGTTGCGGCTACCCCCGGCCGTCTGATCCGCGCTGCCGGCGAGGGTGGCGGGGGCTGTCGCCGCAATGCCCGCGACGGGGTTGGATGTCGTTGTAGGACGCCCAACGGAACTGATGACGGCAAGGTGATCAAGATCCAAACACTGTACCATGCTGACAAGGAGAAGGCTGAAGACTACATTCTGGATATGATGCTTGTTGTGGCTACAGACCAAACAGAGAGAGAGATGGTAGTGGAGAGTGATGAAGATGAATGTAATGGCCTGGTCCCTCCCCATGGCCTGTACTCATATATATATATATATATACACATGAGGAGTGCTTTTACAGTTATACCCTTACATCTGGTTATCCCTTCTGGGGGCAGTTATGTCATTACACATGTTACTCTGGTTCTTATAACCCCCTAACAGGCCTGCTGGGCTTAGGTGGGGGCCACCCCTACGACAATGCTGCCTCTTAATCATCTCGTATGCGGAACGTGTGAAACGCTAGATAAGCTTTTAAACAACTACAATACTTCTGATCGATCTGCGAGGCAGAGGGCAACCAATTTGGCTTAGTAGTAGCCGTGGTGATCAAGAAGTATTGTAGTTATTAAAAATTGTGACACTACTGACCCATCTTTCATAATTGAGAGTTGCTTCTTCTATGGCTCATTTACAACTACTAACTATGCTTTATTACTGATGTATTTTTTAATGTCCTACCGTTATCTACATATGTTTACATATGAATTGTAGTTATTGCTTCTACTTTTTTCATACAAATTATAGTTCTTTACATGCGAATTATAGTTATTGTTTCACTCACATCCGACTCCATCCTAGATATATTTTTTCCTAGGTCCATCATTGCACGATTGATTGCCTCTTGTCCCATCAGTTTGTTGGAAGTCTGAACCTTCGCTCCAAATTTCTGGCAGTCAGTTTTGTTTCCTACGCTAGAAAGGGCATTGAAGATAAGGACATGCGGTGGATACTTTTCGGTTACGATGGATGATTTTAGTTATAGCTTGAGCATTCGTGTCAATGAGTTAGATGTTAATATACAAATAAGCAGTTTTAAAAAAATTATCTTAATAAGTTACTTCAAAAAGAGAAAAGACTATTTTGTTTATTTGTTCGGAAAAAGTTATAACCTATGAACTATAAGCTAAAAGAACCTATCTATAGAAGGTAATGAGTTGAGATAAACAAGGCACAAGATTCGACCATTTTTGTTCGCGCATGCGCTGTTCCAACTTCCAGGAGCAAAAATGGTCTGTTGCTTGTTTGAGAGGAGGTGATCAGGATGCATGAATTCTGTACAACTATATGTCCATAGTCTCGTTGAACACCATGGAAAGTTGTATATTTCGCACAAGGCATGTTTGAACCATAGAAATTTTACGTAACTTTTCGAACAAAAAACATAAGCCGTGAGCTAATTTAAAATTTCCCAACAAGGGCGAAATTAGATCAGACGAGATAATAATCTAGCAGTCTATTGGCATGGTAGTCAGCATAAGATGAAACAGATACAACTGAATTTAAAACGTTTTCAGCAGAAGCAAAACACAGACGAAGGTAACCTCCTCGGTCCCTCTTTGCCACTACCACTCCTTACTCCGATGGGCGATGGCTATATATTACTGTCTCACTCCTGATGATTTCTGCTTCTAACTTCTAAAATAAATTAGTTTCTTAATTTTATCTTTTTTTATTTTTTATCATACTTTTTACATTGTTCATAATAATATAACATTTTAATTTTTAAAATTTAATTACTCAAAAATCTTACTGCCGCTATAGCGCTTTTTTAGCTAGAAGACAGAAGTTTGAGCACCCTAATAGCTGCAACGGACCGCTGTTCGCTGTTCGTGCCGGCGCAGCCGATCCCGTGGGCCCGCGTTTCCACTGGGCCTTAGCTACTGAAGCAGCGAGGGGAGCGCCGACCCCCTCCCCAATGACCAAGAAGGCAAGAAGACAAGCCAAGAACTCGCCATAATTCCAAACCACTGTGCCGCTGTAGCTAGCGCGCGCACCACCACCTCATCGTCCTCCTCAAGAACCCGGAAAATTTTGGTCTTTGGGGGGTTCCGGACACCAAATATTGGATTTTTCTGCTGTTTCTTGGAGGGAGGGAGGGAGGGAGGAGCTGCAAGGGCGGAGCGGGGCTGCGTGCCCTGATGTAGATTTATTTTCTACTTTATCTGTCTGGTGCTAACATCTCTTGCAGGGCTGCAGCATTTTTGGTGTCTCATGATCTGCCAATCGGAGGCCATAGGCGTAGGCGGAGGAGGTATTGCGTTTGTTGCTTTTGATGTTCCAGCTTCCAGTCTGGTTTGGGTTTGGTAATTTTGGCTGGTGGTTTGGGTTTGTGTCTGCGGTTGATTGCGTGGGAAGGCTTGGTTTTGGGAGGATGCTAATTAATGGATGCATGGCAGGTTTCTTGGGCAGGCAGTGATCGTGGTGGAGGTGGAGGAGGAGGCGATGAAGGAGGTGGGCGAGGAGGAGAGGTGCCTGGACCCGCAGCTATGGCACGCTTGCGCGGGCGGCATGGTGCAGATGCCACCCGTGCGCTCCCGCGTGTACTACTTCCCGCAGGGCCACGCCGAGCACGCGAACGGCGGCGGCGGCGCGGCCGCGGAGCTCGCCGCGGCGGCCGGGCCGCGAGCGCTCCCCGCGCTTGTGCTCTGCTGCGTGGCAGGGGTGCGGTTCTTAGCTGATCCGGAGACTGACGAGGTGTACGCCAAGATCCGGCTGGTGCCGGTGGGACCCGGCGAGGTGGAGTTCCGGGAGCCGGAGGAGCTTGGCCCGCTCGGTGGCGACCCCGCGGAGGCGCGGGAGAAGCTGGCCTCCTTCGCCAAGACGCTGACGCAGTCCGACGCCAACAACGGCGGCGGGTTCTCGGTGCCGCGCTACTGCGCGGATACCATCTTCCCCAAGCTCGACTACAGGGCCGACCCGCCGGTGCAGACGGTGCTCGCCAAGGACGTGCACGGGGAGGTGTGGAAGTTCCGGCACATCTACCGGGGCACGCCGCGCCGGCATTTGCTCACCACGGGGTGGAGCACGTTCGTGAACCAGAAGAAGCTCGTCGCGGGGGACTCGATCGTGTTCTTGCGCACCGAGCATGGGGAGCTCTGCGTCGGGATACGGCGCGCGAAGCGGGTGGCGTGCGGGGGCATGGAGTGCATGTCCGGCTGGAGCGCGCCGGGGTATGGGGGCTTCTCGGCGTTCTTCAAGGACGAGGAGAACAAATTCATGAAGTGCCCCGGTGGGTACGTGAGGGGCAGGGGGAAGGTGAACATTGCGGATGTCGTGGAGAAGGCCAGCCTAGCGGCGAGCGGGCAGCCATTCGAGGTGGTGTACTACCCGAGGGCTAGCACACCGGAGTTTGTTGTGAAGGCCTCATTGGTACAGGCTGCGATGAGGTTCCATTGGTGCCCCGGGATGAGGTTCAAGATGGCGTTTGAGACAGAGGATTCCTCAAGGATTAGCTGGTTTATGGGGACGATTTCTTCTGTTCAGGTTGCTGATCCACTCAGATGGCCAAATTCACCGTGGAGGCTTCTTCAGGTTCACTTGATCTAACATTATTCATAGCCACATTCCATGGAACTGCAATTGATGATGGTCTGTATTATTCACTAGCGTTTGCTGTTTTTTAAGTGTTAATTTAACGTACTATCAGTATAGAGGCACTCTCACTGGGATGCTTTGATTTGCGGTAGAAGGTAGCACGTATAACATGACCGGTTGACAATGTTTTTCTCTCCACACAACACTGCCAGAAAACCTTTTTCGTAACATTCAAATGATTCCTGAACCCCTACTATCAACAAATTAACCACTAAATTGTTTCAAATCATGCAATGAGTAAAACTGTTGGTTGGGAATCCAAACACTGAGTAGCAAAGTAGTTCTGAAGTAAAATGTTTTTTGGTCCTTTTGGAGCTTGATTGGTCTTTCAAATTTGAATTATCATTTTGCTTGGTCTCTGTAGCTGCCTTCTCTTTCAATAGTGGGCCTCTAAACTTTTTTATATTCCTTTTAGCATAGCATCCAAATTTCTTCCATGCAGCCACCCAAACGGAGTTCAAATGTCACACCTTTGTGTTCAGTCTTTGGCACAGCCCACATGAAGCATCCAGAAGGCATGGGATGCTTGGCAAATTTCCAATTATAAATTGGACGGTTGGGCACAGTCGTGAGTTAAACTAACGCAAATGAGAACCTACACGTCTAATTGCATTAGCCTAGGATGGGAAGAAACCGTACATAAAACTCTAAATCTAACCATAAAGAACTAAGAACATAGTAAAAAGTAAAACTTTTACCTATAAGAAACCACACCATCTGTCAGATATTTTCAGTTTCTCATCTGGAATTTGTTCTCAAATTGTTAAAAGTATGTGTTTAATCAGTCTATTCAAGTTGTCGAGAATTGAAATCAGCGTCTTCATCGTCAACAGCTTCATTTCTAATGATTCATATGCTCCAAAGCCCATCTATCAGGGCTGTATGCTAGTTGTTACAATGTTTTTTCCTTATGTGTTTACAGGCAAAATCCTACTTGCACTTCATAAACAAATGCAATAAGTAGTCTGTACTAATGATATACTGTATGTTATTAGAAGAAAGTAATTAATACCTGTACTGGTACTACTAGTAGTAAAACCTCAAATGTGGGCCGTTGGTGCACAAAGATTGCTGGCTGTACCGTCAGAAAGAGAGATTGAACTAATGATATTGGTCCAGGCATTAGTTCAACGTGAACATGCTAGCTCTATTGTTGGATATACCCTATAATTCTTAGCTCTCTCCGCTGTTAATTTATATTGGTAATTCATGGAATGTTGCCTCGACATGTACTAAATTAGGCAATGTAGGGATGCCAAGGGGTGTCTTACTAGTAGTGTTAAGTCAATCCATGTTCGCATTGTTATCATCAGTTACAGAAGATCTAGAGAGTTAACTTGTGAAAAGGAGTCATCAACTCTAGTTGCTTGTTGTGCCTTTTAGTCCATTTTAGCTCTGCAAGCACCAGTGCACTTTTGTTTAGTTATCTGCACTGTCTATTTTTTTTGCTTACACACAGTTAATGGTAGCAAAATTCTTACAGGTGACATGGGATGAGCCAGACTTGTTGCAGAATGTGAAATATGTCAACCCATGGCTTGTGGAGCTTGTATCAAGCATTCCACCAATCCATTTGGGACCATTTTCTCCACCACGAAAGAAGTTACGGATGCCCCAGCATTCTGATTTCCCATTTGATGGTCATCTGTTGAATCCAATTTTCCACGGAAATCCACTTGGTCCTAGCAACAGCCCCCTATGCTGTTACCCGGACAATGCTCCTGCAGGCATACAGGAAGCCAGGCATGCTCAATTTGGTTTACCCTTAACAGATCACCAGCTTAATAAGCTGCACCTCGGTCTGTTCCGAGGCGGCAGTTTTAACCATCTCGACGATATCACTTCTCCTTCCCGGATATCTAAGGGCTTTGTGACCAGTAGTGCACCAGCCCACGACAGCGTCTCTTGCTTGTTGACAATCGGTACACCACAGATCACAGAAAAATCTGATGACAGAAAGACACCCCATATAATGCTGTTTGGAAAGGCTATTCTTACCGGGCAACAAATAACTTCAAGTGGATCAAGGGAGACATTCTCCCCTGGGGTAACTGGAAATAGTTCACCTAATGGCAATGTGCAGAAGCCAGGAAACACATCTGATGGTTCTGGTTCATCAATTTGCGTTGGTTTCTCGTCTCAAGGTCATGAGGCTTCTGACCTTGGATTAGAAGCTGGGCACTGCAGGGTTTTTATGGAATCGGAGGATGTTGGTCGCACCATCGACTTGTCTGTCTTCGAGTCATACGAAGAACTGTATGGTCAGCTGGCTGACATGTTTGGTATCGAGAAAGAAGAAATAATAAGCCACCTTCGTTACCGTGACGCAGCTGGTGCAGTCAAGCGTACTGGTGAAGTACCATTCAGGTGAGAAGTTCCTTATAATATCTGCATTTTTCCCCCTTCTGTGTTGTATATCTTCTAATTTATAGTGATATTACAACGACGTATATCTAATTCATTCTGCATATGTAACAGTGACTTCATGAAAGTAGCACGGAGGCTTACAATAATAGCCGTCGACAGAGGGAGACTGCAGAAACCTCCCATCGAATGTATGGTTGAGCGGGTGTGATCTTTCGATGGATACCAATTTGAACTATTCAAGAGATATTAAAACTAGAGTGAAGGACTTCATTTTCATATGTATTTGTCCGGGCTGTTAACTAGACCTGAGTTAGTTTGTTTAATCTCGTGGATTGCCTAAGGGTTTTCAACCTGCCCCTGAGTTGGTCATCAGGTACTGCATGTATTGTACTAATCAGTAGTAATGTACTTCTGTGGAAGTTCCTAAATCAACTTTTGGACGGGTTTGCTCAAAATAAAGTTTCAGTTGGGTCAAGGAGATGCATATCGAGAGGCCCTGTTCCAAACACTTCTAATTTTTGTCTTGTAGAAATCGATTTTTGAATAGAGTGATTTTTAATGTGGCTTTTATAAGCTATTTGTAGAGGTCACTGTATGATTTATTTTGAATGCAATGGCTTTTCAACGCGAGTTTCTTTTACTTTCTTAATCTCTTGCAATTAGACAAAAAAAACAAAAGTCACAATACTTTTGAACAAGGTCTGAATCTTTTATCTGCTAATACTTTTGAACAAGGTCTAAATCTTTTATCTGCTTTTTTTAAAGCTGCTGTGTGATCAATTCATTAGCATGAGTGTAACGCCCTAGTGTTTAAATCAGCTTAGGCCTAACTCTATTTTAGATAGACCACACACACGTAGTAACCCGTTTACACTTTCGTTCTCGTTTCATGCAAAACGGTTAACCGGAAGTTGCTACCATTAAAAGCCCTAAGCTTATATGTTAGTGCTTCTTAAGCTAAACTAACAAGGTAGGGCTAATCCAAACTCTCATGTGCACACACATATAGGCCATCATGAGCCTAATTCTACAAGGGCCGAGGTGCCATAATGAGAACCAAGGCGTATTCGACATTTATAAGTTTCACAATTTCTTTAAAGATTCATTGAGAAATTGTCTGGTGTCTCTGAGAGTTGAATTTGCAATATCGTGCTGTAAAATTGAAGGAATCTTCACGTTCAAATTCTATTTCGCGTTTTGTAATTGAGATGTACTCTTGCGCGTTGGTTAGGGAAAGTTAGTTAAATGGTGCATTCTTTTCAGCTACGAACAATGTCTTTTGTCTAATACGAGCGTTTGTGTAAATGAACCGAATATTGATAAATCGTTTTAAAAATGCTATCCGATAAGCTGTTTCAAAAGACGACAAATAAACTGCTATACTTGTTTTTTTAAGAAAAACTATAAACTGAAGATAGCTCCAAAACTACCTATTGTACGTGGAGCGCATGCCATTGTTTTTTTAAAAAAAATTTTGCAACATATGTTTGTGTACTGTGAAGAAGGAATCTGATTTATGGGGCACGTGCACAAGTTGCAAAAGGACCCTTGGTACGAGGTGTATCGATCATGTGCTTGTCATTTCCTCTCTAGAGAGAATCCTTCTCGTGTTTATATTTAGTTTCGATCGTACGATAGAGTACTGAATGCCACATTACATATTCCTGGTACTGAACCGCGGGCGGCGGGCGCTACATGAGGAAAGTCGTGCCTGCACGATCTATTCATGGGCTGGCTATGGACCTATTTGATACGGTAGCAGCTTATAATTTTTGGCTTATTTGAATTTTTTAAATTTTAGTTATTTGTGACAGAGATTATAAAGAGAGATACTTGCTTGTGATTTTGGTTGATACAGATATTGGTTTTTAACATGTACTACAATTAACTTGTAGACCTCGTCTTGAGAAAATACCCTATTTGAAAGTTAGGTACTATATCAAAAGTCAAAAACTACTAACTTCGGTCGAAAAGAGCATACCCTATGATAAGATGCCATCAGACCATTGCTCCTGTTTCGGCTGCAGTACGGGTGAGGTGGCTTTCGGGCCGTTGTTCTTGCCAACAGATTTAGATTCGTGGAGGACGTACGTGCGAATGGAAGATTTCCATCGCAAATCCCTATGAACCGCAACAATTTCACTAGGTGGTTGGGTTAGAGCCGACTAACCGAGCAAGCTCCTTCCTTGCGTCTGGAGCAGGCTCTGGTCGGCCGCCGGAGCGCCGAGACCGCGCGCCGCGCCACAGAAAAACGAAGAAACGACGGCGAGACAAGGGGCCGCCAGATCGCACCGCGCCCGGCGAGACGCGCAGAAACGTCGGAGGCGGGCGGCGTCGGCAGACGAGCGCATGCATGCACGGAGCTAAAGCCGACGTACGCGACGGGACCAAGAAAAACTTGGCAGAGACGGGCACGTCCAGGCAAGAAAAACTTGTCATTCCTTTGTGACGTCCCAATCCTTTCTTTGCTTGTTGGTCAAGATTAACTGGATCGGAGCTCCGAACTCGATCTACCGGTATGTGCGCGAAACTAGGAAGAGAAAGCACAATGGCGTACGTGCATGGTGTTCTATCGTTTCTTGATCCCGACAGAAGAGGACGTCACGCAAAGGACAGGGCAGGGGCGGACCCAGCAGTGGGTCAGGTGGGGGCGCCAGCCCCCTACCGCCGGCCGGCGTGTGTACCTTCTCCACCCCTCATAGCTCCACGCTAGCTATATGAATGATCTTGTCGGGCTTAAAAAACCTTTGCATGATGGAGAAGATTGTATTTGTAGCGGTGATTACAAGCCACAATGATATCTTGTTTCTTGGCGTGGAGTCTCTCTCCCTCTCGTGTCTACAAGTCTACAACTCTATAAGGGTCGAGCACGAGCTTTGAGTATTGGCCGCTAATTTCAGGGACTTAGCCAACCTCAATACTCAAATATCAATGGACAATAGTTGACCTCCAAAAATAAAGAAATCCCAATGGTTGAGGCATTTCGCATGTTGCAAGTCAATATTAGTAGTTATTGATATGGATTATGTAATGGGCCGTGGGTGTATGTACAATTATTTCATACTAGCTCAGGGTTGTACAGAATAAAGCAAATACAGATTTAAATAATGGTTATATGATAATACTAACGATAATCTGTTAGGCGAAAAGGTAATATTTTTGAAAATATTTTTGCAACTGATTTTTTCGCAAAAATGAATATTTAACTGTATTATTCAATAAATAATTTTCTATTTTAAGGTATGTTTACCAAAAATTAGTTTAAATTACTGGCTAACGTCTCGTTCCAGGTGGTCACCGCGCAGTTCTATCTGGACCGCGTGATGGCCGCCGTTTTCTCCTGTACACCATGGAGTTAGCACCGCTACCCTCCTTTGGCAAAATATGACGTATATCATAGTTTTCAAGATAGCCCGTAATAGCCACAATAGTGTTTTTCTATCTCTCACCGGCAACGTAACAGGCTACCGTAGGCCGGCAACTCGGTATTCGACAAACAGGTCAGTAAGTTCTATTAGCCCCCTAAATTTTCATCCTGAGTCCACCATTGGGACGAGAAAATTGATATTATGCCACTCCAAAGGCGTGGCTTCGATAAAATGCCACCCTCTAGGTGGCAATTGTTAAAATGACACTTAATACATGAATTACTCTATGATTTGCCCTTTTAGGGATTTTATCCATTTCTTTTTCATTTTTTATTTTGTTTTCACCAAAATTCTGTGTAAAATGACCATAATAGCCTTCTTCTGAATTCCACCTAAACCATTCCATTCTCCACAATCTCTTCGTTCTTCACAGAAGACCGAACAGGCGACGTGAAGGGAGAAAGGCCTGCCTCCGCCGCCGACCGCACGCCCAGGCCGCCGCCGCCCGCACACACGGGCTTCTTCGCCGCCGCCTCCGCCGGTAGTTGCCTCCGCCCCCGCCAGTACGGGCCGCCGTCGCCGCCGCGCCCGCGCACGGACGGGCCGCCGCCGCCCGCAAGCACGCACGGGCCCGCCGCCTGCGGCGGAGAATCCCTCCAGGCGGCGGCGGCGGCGAAGAAGCCCGGGCGTGCGGCGGAGGCATCCCGTGCCGACGGCCGAGCGGCGGCGCCCTTTCTTTCTCCGTTTGCCCCTTCGCCTCCCTCTCGTTCGGTTTCTCTGGAACGAAGAGAGAAAGATCGAAAAGCAATGGAACGGCCGAACGGGTTCCATTTTGAGAGAGAGGGGTATTATGGTCATTTTACACAGAATTTTGGTGAAAACAAAATAAAAAAACGAAAAAGAAATGGATAAAACCCCTAAAAGGGCAAATCATAGAGTAATTCATGTATAAAGTGGTATTTTAACAATTGACATCTAGAGAGTGGCATTTTATCGAAATATCAATTTTCTCCCATTGGGACAGGGTAACGGAGGCGGCCACGTTACTGGGCCCGTACCAGCACCGTACGTAAGCAATGTACATGCTCATCAACCTGCAGCCTTGCCTTGCCTGCCTTCGATTGCTGCTTGCAGGCAGCGGCCAGCTAGCTATGGCGCCAACGTACGCACACAGCAACAGCAACTGGAGCTAGCCATATTCATGTGTCATGCGGACAGGCAGAGGCAGGCGTGCGAGCATGCGCTCGCACACGCTCGCATGCATGCGCACGTAGCGGCGGCGTGGTTTCGCCGGCGCCATCATGCGCCTCACGGAACCACGGATTCGATGGCAAGACGCATCATACATACGCGGCCACGGAGCAGTACTGGATAGCGCCATGCCCATCCATGCAAGCATGCATGGGTACCAGAGGCAGCTAATTAACAGTAGTGATCCCAATTCGATCGTGTGCGTGCAGTGCTACCGTACGCGGTACGCCCTCGCCTTGTCATGTGCAGGCATCTAGCACTACTGTTTCTTAGTCTCGTCGCAATTAGTACTAGCTAGGTAGGGTTACACCAGGAGCTTTTGGTACTTGCTTGGAAGATCGGTGTTCGATCCAGTCTACGAAGGCATGCAGTCCTGTCTTGATCTTTATGCGTGTCTCTCGCCGATCGGTCGGATGGACAGGCCGACGGGGCGATCGATGGATCGATCGGGATCGTCCAAACGCTAGCTAGCTGCACCAGAGAAGGAAGGGACCTGTGTTGCAGGGGCGGATTTTGCGCTGCACCCCAAAATTTTTGAAAGAAAAATAAATATAATATATATGTGTGTGATGTTCTATTTGTACTTTTTCTGTGATTTCAGCTCAAAATCGTCTTTCTCGTGTATTTTGTATTCTGATTGTACTTTATAAAACTGTAACGTTTTATACTTAAACTCTTGTACTTTAAAATTTTAAATTCCTAGTTGTACTCTCGTGTGCTAGCTTCTGACAATCTGACCACTCATCACAATGAGATCACTTGTGGAAAAACGCTCGCTAGATGGGCAGGCAGGAGGCAGCCAGCCTGCACGCATGTGTCCTCAGTGGCGGAACCAGAACTAAATTTTAGCTAGGGCGAATAATTGGCCACTTAGCATCATGTAAACATATTTAATTTAATCAAATAGTTGCCTATTGTTGTAAACATGCTACAGATATATATTTCCACTACTCTTCTCGAAAATGAAACCATCAGAACCCTAGAGATATGAAAAAAACCCCAAAGAACATCTTGGACACAATCACACAAGGAACCGAAATGGTACCCCAAAAAAAGTAAAAAAGAGAAGGGAAAAAAAAGCTCAAACCTACAAGAGTCGTGCTATTCTTGAAAATTAAAAAATCAATCAATCAATTGAGAAAGGGAAGGAAGAAAAACCCAAATGGAAGTAGTTTCATGTTGGCGGAGACTGGAGACGGCCCAAACTGGCCCAAATTGGAGACTGGAGACTGAAGAAAGAGAGCGGGGAGTCGAGCGCAAGCCATATGTTCTTGCCCTTACGCCGGGTGGCGGTGATGGTCCTTCCAATCTGCTCTACCTCCAGCCGCGCTGGGGCGATGCCATCGATGACCTTGGTGTCGTCCACAGTAGAACACCATACAATCGTCTTCCCAATGCAGTGCTCCTCATTACCAAACAATACCAGCAAAAAAACTAAGTGATAACAAGTAAGAGAATTCACACAAGCATAATATCGAGCACTTGGTGTGCATGCGTTCCGGAATGGACGGCGGCTGGGCATGAGACCCCTCCCAGGGAACTAACTCAATTTTACATGGTTGGGGTATATCACTAGGGCATATGTCAGATCTCCCCTAACTTTATCGTGTCTAATCAAAGTAAGAGTAATAAGATCGTATTTTTCTGTAAAGCATAAGATCGTATAGTTTAGTATCGAGTTGCACAAGATATAGTGTGTGTGCTATATATGCCCCGCAGTACTGTCCATAGAGCCTGGCTATCCGGTACATATATGCATGTGTAAACACACTCTCCAACCAGTTCACAGCATGCATGCAACTAAGTACTCCTACCATGTGAGCTTTAATTAGTGTTGGCCTGGTGGTACTAGTACGTACGGATTGTTCCTTAATTAGACCAAATTAAGCTTCATTACATGAGCACCTGCTGTGTAGGTATGAGGTGCAAATGTGCATGCACTGTACTTTCGAGAGTGGCGTGAGTGAACTCGCCGTGTGCGTATGCATGGTTGCGTCCGGTACTGGATAATATCATGGTTATTGCACTTCGGTCCCTACATGCAGTTCCATTTGCATAAGACAGACTAGCTAGTCCAAACGAGATGGTTAATTACTGGCATAATTAACAAGCAAACAGAAGTCAAGACAAACTTCCCAACACGTACGACTGCCGACAAGTCTGGAGGGAGGATGGCCGGCGACGGAGCTCGGGCGGCTGCCCGAGCTCACCCGAAGGGAGGGTCCGCCCCTGTGAGTCCTGATCTGCAGGAAATCATTCAATTGGCAGCCGTGATCGATACAGTGCCATATGGAGTATTCAGGTTCACTTACCATTGCCCGTCCTGTAGTTGTGCTAGATTTACAGAAGCCTGCCCTGTCATGCATGTGCTTACATAGTGCGTTGTAGAAGATGGCAGTGACGGTTCGTTTGGCCCCCTCCCCTCCAACAGGGGAAGCTTCGGGTGGCAAGTCAGGGAGGGAGGGGGAGTAGACTGAAGATGAGGACGGAGGAGGGGATTGGGATTGCAGATCCGACCAGGGGCAAGGCCGACAAGGTCGACATACTACCGGAGCTCAACGGTGGCGACATCAGAGCAGGGGGAGAGAAAGGAAGAGGCAGAGAGGAGAGAGAGTGGAGGAGAGAGAAGGAGGTGGTGGCGGTAGGCTCGCCGTTGGCAAGGGGTGGTGGCGTCACACGCAAAGGAAAAAGGTGGCGTCGAGTGAGACAGGTAGGGAGGGGGAGGAGATTGGAGGAGAGGACGGATGATGGGAGGAGGGGATTGGGCTTGTGGATCTGGCCAAGGGCAAGGCCGGCAGAATATCGGAGCTCGGCAGTGGCGCACGATGACGACGGCACCAGGCAATGGTGACATTAGAGCATGGGAGAGAGAGAAAGGAAGATAAAGAGAGGAGAGAGAGTGGGGAGAGAGGAGAGGAGAGGAGAGGAGGAGAAGGTGGCGCCAAGCGGTTGGCTTGCCGCTGGCAAGGGGGCGATGGCATTACGTGCAAAGGGAGACGACGTCGGGTGAGCCAGGGAGGGAGGGGGAGGAGACCGGAGGAGAGGACAGGAGAAGGGGACTGGGGTTGTGGATCCGGCCAGGGGGCAAGGTTGATAGACTATTGGAGCTTGACAACGACGCATGATGGTGGCGACGGCACCAGGCGGCGTCAACGTTAGAGCATGGCGGAAGAGAGAAAGGAAGAGAAAGAGTGGAGAGAGTGGGGTAGTGAGAAGAGAGGAGGTGGTGGTGGTGGTGCCAGGCTTGTCATCGGCAAGGGGCAGCGATGTCACTTGCAAAGGAAGGCAATGGCGTCAGGTGCGTAGGAGAAGACAAAGAGAAGTAGAAGCAGGGCAGAAGAAAAGGAGGAAGCAAATAGAAAAGGAAGAGAGAAAAGAAAGGAAAATTTGGAAGAGAAAAATAGGAAAAAGGAAGAAAAGGGAAATTTAGCTAGAGTTGTACTAATCATAGTCGATTTCATGGGATTTTTTAGGATTTTATAGGAGGATCGGAAGCCTATCTAAAAATTATGGATTATGATCTGGTGCACATGTGCGTGGTTCAACAACTTGGCAATTTAGTCTCCATTAGTAGCAATAGAAGATCGTGTCCTCCAATTATGACTTCACGATAATTTTCAACTTAGTCCTTTGAGTTCACCCTCTATTTTCATCTAGCTTCGCCACTGCAGTCGAGGTCCATCTCGTGCGGATCCGCTCTTTTGCTCGCTGCGCCACCACTCTTTGCCAGCCAATGCGCCACCACCCTCTAGTGGTTGTTGCTTTGTTAGTCGTCGCGGCTCTGAGCTAGGAGGGTGCAGATGGTAGGCGATGGATTTGTGCGGGTAAGAGGTGGTTGCGGTGGGTGGTTGTGCGCAGAGATAAGATGGCCACCGGGGAGTTGTTCGAGTCCAATCGGCGCCAGAGTTAGAGAAGGGATGAGGAGAGCAAGAGGGGGCAAGGGAAGATTGAAGCCAAGTTGCAATGCAAAAAACAAAAGGCTGGCGACTAGGGTTTATTGACCTGGTTGGGTTCCTTGGTAGTTTGTGGATCAACCCTCTAATTCAGTTATATTTTTATTTAGGCCCTAACATTTTTCCCTTCTTATGTTCTAGCCCCAGAGAGTCTTGATTTCATCTCGGTTTGATCATATATTTGTGTGCTAACGCGTACTTTTATATGGAGCCATCCCATAATACAATTTTGTCATTTACGCACTTGATTGTGATGACCTATAGAAAAATTATTAAAATTGCATAATGCTCTTTTTCAGTAATTAACAATATAAATATGTGTAAGTGACAAAATATGATCACAAAATGCAAAAAAAATGACAAGGTAAAAGATAGGAAATATGCATAAATATGACACATGTTAGTTGCCTCACTAACCATTGTGTCACCTTCTCGCATCACCGGGCACCACGCCATTGAGCTAGAGAAGTAAGCAAGAGACGGAGGCACTTGGTTATGCAATGGTGGAAGAGTTTTGTTTATGTATGAGATCGATTTGTTTCAGACGAGGAATATTATGTGATAAACCTACTGTTTTTTACAATGTCATCAGTCAGGCTTTAGAATTTGAGAATAGCAAAGTCAATGAGAAAGACTACGTTCTACGGTTGTAGTCACAAGTGTAACCATATGTGCAGTAAATTTTTATTTTGTAATGAGAAGGCATGTTACTTCTTTAGCTTGGGTATTACAAGTCAAATATTTCTCCATGTCCATTATGCAAAATTAGTTGTTTCATATCAAGGATTTGATTTACTTAAGTTACAAACAACTAAGGTTTTTTTTTGAAATTCTGTTAAGCCGGTTGGATCAATATGGAGCTAGTGGTTAAACTAGTGCTCTGGAGCTTTTCAACTCCTTCTCTAAGATATTTTAATGCAATTTAAGAGTTCTTTCCAATTGATAATTGTGATGATCATGACTATATGACTAATGTTAATTGTATCCGTATCAATTACTTGCTGCGTGGGAAAGTTTACTATTCTCTCTCAATGATAAGAGTCCTGTGCTACATGCCACGATGATGGTTGATTGTAGGCTCTATCATGTGGGCGAGATGGCAATGCGGGCAAGCCATCGGACTGGCGAGAGGTGACCTACGTAAGATGATGGCACGCAGCATCTCCATAGACATGGTTGGCAGTGGCACAACAGCATTGATGTAGCATGGAGCTTGATGCATCAATAAGACACACAATGCGATTGAACAAAGCAACAATAGAGCTTGGTGGTGCAAGGTAGGAGTTGCTTGACAGCTCAGGAACTGATTGGAAAGTGATGGCAGTAACTACTCAATGACGATAATAACTTTAGATTATTTTGGGAGTTTTTAAGCAGTAATATGATTTTTTTAAAGTTGTAGCAAGTACGGCATTCAACTAGTTAACAATTCAAAAGACAGATTAATTATCTAACTAAACCATCACATGCATGCGGGCATGGTTTCACGAACCTACTACTGGTCAAGAGAGTATCTCGCAACTAGTACATGACATGAACGTTGCATGAGTCAATGGGGGCCCATGGGAACCGACACGGCAAGGCCTTCTTTTCTCAAGTTCAATGATCATGACACAATTCCTTGTCTCGATCGGCTTGGTACTCCAAAGAGAATCACCATTGCACAAATCTTAAGAGAAAAGAATAGAAGCAATGGCATAGAGGGCACAAAGTTTGAGAGATAATAATAGAAGAAATGGCATAGATAAGCACGCTCCACCACGGCAAGCACTCCACACTAACAGGACGATAGCAGCGAATTCAAAATATAATGGTGAGGAAGCAGCCTCTCTGCTCGACGACGATGGTAGACGGCATGCAGAAGAAGCCGGTAGCTCTAACTCCCCTCTTCCTCCCATGGGGCTCGCCGACGATAACCTGCCTCTAGGACTAGACCAGCTGCTACTCATGAGGCCTCCACAATGGTCGCCTTGCACTAGGACAATGACCCAACTACCAGCGTCAAACTTTTTTGTTCTCTTCAATGACCGACCACAACAGCCCACAAACGAGCAGATGGGTCCACGGAGGAAGATTCCTGACTGACAACGAACGACAGTAGATCCGGAGAGGAAGGACAACAGGGAGGCTTCAGCTCTGGCGATGAGGTAGACTCTCGGGTGATGATGACAAATGGTGACGGATCTAGAGGAAAGAGTACGATGACGCCTAGAGGAGGTTGGCAGTGGCTGGACGGACCGGTGGTGCTGCTTCATGGAGGCGTAGAGGATGCGGAGGCCCGGGTCTGACCCAGCGGCGAGGGATCCAGGCGGTGGGCGCCTAGATCTAGGAAGCTCCGGCTATAGGAACAGGGGAGCCTGAAGATGACAACATCTAGAAAGGCAGCTGCTCTTCTGAATTTGATGGGATCCGAGGCATGGGGACGGCGACGTTGCCAACCTTCTGCACCTAGGCTCTTCGCAGATCTAGCATGGGGGTGCTACCCGCAGTCGCCTTCCATGGATACGGATCTGGGGAAGAGGATGACACAAAGTCGACGCACAGTCCGTGCTCATGCCGCAATAGAAATGACGCAGCACAAACAAAGCAGCAATGGAGTGGCATCAACAAAAGCATCAGCCTCCACTTGCGGTTAGATCTGAAAAAAAGAGGAGGGAGAGGGAGGGAAGGAGGGGGCCACCGTCGCCACCGGCAAAGCGAGGAGCTAGAAGCGGGGAGGCTCTCAGGACTAAAGATCTCCCAAAGTCACGATCATTGTTCTCCTCTTACTTTGCTTCATAAAGTTGGAGAATCTCAATCTAGTGGAGTTGGTCATCTTGCCTTTGTTTCTATTATTCTCTCTTAAGCTTTGTGCAATGGTGAACCTCTACATCTAGTTTAAAAATCAGTTAGAAGCTTTAGCATATCAGGTGCAGCTCTCACGAATAGCACACAACGCAACTATCAAAAGGACAATGGAACCGGATCCTCTGATTTTGTGAAACAAAGTCGCAGTACTACAGTACCGTGGCTCTGCTTCTGAGCTATCGGATAAAAACAATGGTTGTTACCGATCTGGATACTGTATCAAGACGACGTGGTAGGTACTGTAGTAAAATATTTAGCACGGGACACTGTAGCACCTTAGCTGTAGGCCATCCTTTTCCATCCGACAGCTAAAATTCTTTGAAAGTCATAGCCACTATTGTGCTCTGCGTTTTCTTCACAAGATCTCCGTTCCCCACGAAACAGGGACACAGGAGTCGGGCTGCTATGATGCAACCGCCACAGTTAAAGGGCCTATTCTTTTGTGGTTTCTAAAAGTGTTTTTTGGCTTTTGGTACAGTATCTAACTTTCAAACGGAGTGTTTTTTAAGACAAAGTCTACAAATTAATTGTAGTACACATCAAAAACCCAACATCTGTATCATCAAAAATTGCAAGCGACTATCTCTCTCCGTAATCTCTATCGTAAACAATTAAAATTCAAAATTTTCAATCAAAAGTCATAAATCACAGTTATATCAAACAGGCACTAAAGTCTACGAGGCTCCTCGTTGACCTATATGCGCCGATCTCTTTTTTAAGGAAAGGAGTACAGAGCTAAATGATTTCGAATCTCTTCCAAATTTTTACCAGGAGGAAAAAATGACAAAACTGGCAGACGCAAGCCATCATGGCTCCTTGGCTTAGTTCACAGTTCGTTAGAGCAGTCCCAAAGGTGTATTGATGATGGTTTCTATCCTCATTAAATGACTTGCCACGTAGGTAAAATGCTGACATGGCAACGTAATTAATGATGAAAGAGAGCACAAATCCTAGAAACGGTTTCCTCATGAAGAAATCAGGTCTTCACTCCACCCAATGCACCAAGAAACTATGAAATCGCCATTGGGAAGAAACCACCAGTTTCTAGGGGGCTCGTGGCACACTCTCATTGGAGGAAGAAGATAGAGTTGGGAGAGAGAAAGAGAAAATAATTATTACTCGAAGACACCTTCACTGTGGAAGATAGTTTCTATAAACGATTTCTTGTGCTATGAAAATCGTGTCAGTTTCTTCCATTGGGACTGCCCTTATGCGTCGTCTTCACCGACATTTCAGCAACATGTTTCTTGCTAGTCTCTCATGCATCGCTAGCTGGAGTGTACTCGCATATAGCACGTACGTACACTTAACACACCACAAAGGAGTCGGTCGTTCTGTAATAGTAGTAATTATATATTCTTCTACAACCTTTGAGATATCTCATGCATGCCATCGTAGCGTAGCCCGGCCTCTCGTAGGTATTATTTTTCTACTTGTTATTCGCCCTGTTAGGTGTCGGCGTGTTAATTGCAGGACTAGCAAAAAGGGCAGGCAATTGCCGTCGTCTTCAGCAATGTTTCAGCGACGTGTCTTTTAATTGTACCTCTACTTCTGTACTATGTGTATTTATATACTAGTATCAGTAGCCTAGCATATACAATACAAAAGTAGGTCGTCAGTTAGGTGCTTACTCTATCCTCAAGGTAATGTAGTATTTCTTTTGCGTAGCTGGCCGCATGTTACATGTGTACTCTACTTAAATATGTACGTAGCGCCTGTAAACATGTATATAGAAGTGTGACTTTCTCATGCTTGCAAGGAAGGAGAGGCGTCCATGGAAATAAACAATGGTCCACGCCTCGCATGCGCGCGCCATTCTTGTCTTCCAAGGCGCCAACATGTGGAACACCAAGCAGCTAGCATGCATGCTTGCACGCCTGCGTGCGCAGCCATGGATGGATGCATGGGCTTAGGGCCTGTTTAGTTGGTGCCTAATTTTGCCATGCCTAAACTTAGGCAATATGTGGCTGCCACAGAAAGTGTGGCTAACAAAATCGAAGCTACACTTGTGGTAAAGTTTGGCAAGAAACTGAGTCTATGACGTGTGGGGCCGGGTGCTAAAAAAGTGTGGCATGCCACAGTTACGTCAGTGAACCAAACAGCTACCTAAAAACTGTGGCACGCCTAACTTGTGGCTAGGCAACTTCTGGTCATGAACCAAACAGGCCCTTAGAATTCTTTTGCCAAGGCCGGCTAGACAGAGCTAGCTTATTAAGGTGGAGCTCCAACAAACTTATGGTTTAAGTTTATGATTATGGCATTTGGCTAAAGTTACACCGTAGTGGTGATTAACTTTTTCTGAAAAAAAGAAAAAAATTAAAAAAATTTAGAAAGAATTGAAAATACATGTTATATCGTCGCGGACAATACAAAGGAACAAAATGAAAATGCTAAAAACTAAAATAAATCAAAATTAGAAGTTGACATGTTCAAAATAGCTTTTCACTTAAAAACACCGAAATAAAAAAACAGAAGCTAAAACCGTTTTAAAGCATGTGCGTACGCTGGTGCATGCTGGCGTGTGAAGCAATCAAAGGGGAGGCAGGAAAAGAGATTGAGAGGAGAGCGAGCGCACGCGCGCGCGAGACGAGACAAACCTGAAAAGAGGATGTGAAATTGTGAAGGAAGGGGTACCTAAGCTAGCTTAATTAGGTCCTGTTTGGATCCCTCCATCTAAAGTTTAGGTCTAAAGTCTCTAAACAGGTGGTCTAAAGTTAGATCTAAACTTTAGCTAACCTCTAAAAAACACTTTAGACCATTAGTACACCAAAATAAACTAAAGTGGTCTAAAGTTTTGGGTTCTTAGGCACAAAGACGTGTTTACCCATGCATGTTGGTCTCTCACCTCCCATTTAATGGCTGACGCACGAAACGAGGAGAGGTAGTATGGTCTTTTTGAAACTTTAGTCCTATCCATTAGTACATGATCTAAACAGGACCTTCGACTAAAGTTTAGTGGCTAATGTTTAGCCAACTAAAATTTAGTCCAAAACTTTAGACAACTAAACTTTAGACCATAGGATCCAAACAGGGCCTTAGCTAGCCAGGGTGCTCTGCAACCAAAGACGAAAGGCAGGAGGTCCCTCTAGCCAGTGGCGGACCCAGGATTTTACCAAAGGGTATGCCGTACCAAAATTTTCATATACAATTCAGTAAAACCATTTGCCAATTCAGTAAATAATTGTAAAATTTGCACTGTAATTCGGTATACAAGCACTAAATAATATGATAAGTCTTAAATTCAAGGATTAAGTTGAAAACTTGCACAACTTACAATATAAATAGTTCAAACACCATACTAATAGTCTCAAATATACATAAAAGAGACTTACAATACTACTTGTTTGACTTTTTTAGCCTACACTTTTTAAATGACATCATTTTCAACTGCTCTGGAGTCCAGGAATCCAAATTTGTTGATCTGCAGATTACAGCAGTTGCTCAAAGTTCTGTGATAAAATTTCATAATCCCTATTCAACGTTCTATAGCAATGGAGTCATTTAATGTGCTTTTGAATAAAGTACAAATGTCTAATAAATACATTAAATTTCCATAGGGGTAAGATGCTAGATGGTCAGGATTAGAAGGAAAAGAAAAAACAGGCTACCACAAATATTAAATTCAAGAGCTGATATGAAAAGTCCATGGATCATGGCAATAAAACCAGAAAAAAAACTCATTTTGGCCTAAATTGAAGACAATGATGATATATTGGAAACCCAAAATTGCATCATGCACACCGATGTAGAACAGGGCACATGCCAAAATTTCAAGTTCTAGATACATGCAAGTTCAACTACAGGGCATATGAATTTGCTGCAAACCCATAATGCAAGTATATTGGATTGATTAGACTCCCGGTAATAAGGAGAAAAGGCAGAATTGCCGTAGAGAACGATTCTGCCACAGAATTACACCTTACCTCATCCACAGCACAGATCAGTACATGCCACATCCTATCACAGAATTTGCTGCTACGCAAGACATGATAATTTAAAGGGAAAATTTGTTCAGTAGCACTGAAAGATCACCTCTTTCGGAAAATACCACTAAAAAACGGGGTACCGGAAATTACCACCGAAAAGTTCATTTTTCTTCGGGATTTAGCATTTTGGACAAAATTACCCCTCTCCCTCCCCTCCCCAGCTTCTCTCCTCCTGCGCCCCGCCCCGTCCGCCTCCCTCCCTCTTTGCCGCCGGCCTCCCCGCCTCCTCCCCGCTCCTCTCCCTCTTCTCCCCGCTCCTCCTCGCCCCCGCCTCCTCCCCGCTCCTCTCCCTCCCTCTTCTCCCCGCTCCTCCTCGCCCCAGTCGCCCTTACCCCTCCGCTCCTCCTCCTCCGCAGCCGGCTGGCCGAACAGAGGAGGTGTGGGGCGCATGGCGGCGGCGGGGGCTCCGGCGAGGGGCCAGAGGGGCGGGAGATCCGGGCGGCCACGGGCGGAGGACGGCGGCCGGAGGAGCTGCGACGACGAAGAAGAGCCTCACCGTGACACGGCGACACCATCCCTACCGCCGGCCGAAGCTCCCGCTGCCCGTGCGTCGCCGGCGCCGTGCGCATGGCCGCGCCGCCCTGAGCTCTCGCCGCCGACTATCTCTGGGTCTCCCCCGCCTTTTCCAACCGCCTCGGTGCGCTCCCCTCGCCGGAGCCCCCGCCGCCGCCATGCGCCCCACACCTCCTCTGTTCGGCCAGCCGGCTGCAGAGGAGGAGGAGCGGAGGGGTAAGGGCGACGGGCGAGGAGGAGCGGGGAGAAGAGGGAGAGGAGCGGGGAGGAGGCGGGGAGGCCGGCGGCAAAGAGGGAGGGAGGCGGACGGGGCGGGGCGCAGGAGGAGATAAGGTGAGGGAGGGGAGGGAGAGGGGTAATTTTGTCCAAAATGCTAAATCTCGAAGAAAAATGAACTTTTCGGTGGTAATTTTCGGTACCCTATTTTTTTAGTGGTATTTTTCGAAAGAGGTGATCTTTCAGTGCTACTGAACAAATTGTCCCTAATTTAAACGACCACAGCACGACAGGGACGACAGAATACAATGAATTCAAACACACATACAAGCAAACCCTAACCACGCGGACCAAATACGGTTTCTACATCCATGTGATTTTGAAGAAAAAAACATATGCGTGATTAGTCACCCACCGCACCGCACTAGATTATAATATACAGAAGCACGCGTCACGCGAGCGAGGAAATAAGGGAGGTGACCTGACGAAGGAGACGTGGACGCCGAGGCTGCGGTGGACGGCGGAGCAGTCGATGCAGAGGAAGACGCCGTAGGTGACGGAGGCCCAGGTGGGGTTCGTGGTGTTGCAGTCGAAGCACATCTGCGCACGCAAAAATTAGGGCACGAAATCAAATGGAACGAAACGAAAGCAATCACCTTGTTGTCTGATTTTGCGCGGAGCCTGTGGAAGACGGCGATCTTATCGGCGGTGGCCATGGCGTCGCAAGCCGATCGAGTGGAATGGCAGGCGAATCGGCGGATTGATGCTGGAGGCGCCGGACCCAGGGTATGCCGTGGCCCACCCGGCATACCCTGTGGGTCCGCCCCTGCCTCTAGCTAGCTACGATGGCCAGAGGGAAAGGAGAAAGTGCTGTGGGGAGTATTAGTTTCGGATTCATGGAATGCAATGCATCACACTCGTCTTTAAATCCCCGCTCATTTTGGTTTCAGCTTATGACTTATTTTTCACTATTCATAAAATTTCGTCTTTTTCTGTATTTTTGGCTTTTTTTAGCTTTTTTGCCGGTTCTTTTTTCCCGTATTTGTTTACATTATACGTGATGGGCTAATATGTTTTTTCTATTTTTAATTTTTTTAAAAAAAATTAATTATGCTAAATAAGCCTTATCAGCTACAGTGCTTTTTCAGTCAGCTACAGTGCTTTTCAGCCATAAGGGCATCTCCAATAGTTCTAGCTAGCAACTAACTAGAAGACTTCCACATCATTTATATAGTACACACTAAAAGCTAGCATTCTAAAGAACTAGATGCTCTAAGGATAGCTATTTGATGCTTACATGCACACACAGAAAAGGACTATCATTTATAGAGGCTGCCTCGTTTTGCGTTATAGACTAGTGCTTAAGGAAGAGTTGGCTCAGTTTTTTTACATACTCTATTTCCTCCACATATGATATATGCTGATGTGTACATACATATAGCTAGCTGATTCAGACCATTGAAGATGCTCTAAGCCATCAAAAAAGTCATATTAATCACAACCTAATTAGCTAGGGACAGCATGTTGCATGCATGCGTGCATGGATGGTCACTCCGCTCGAATTTTTTGTACGGATAATCCATTTTTTATTCAAAATTACAGAAATATACCCGCGGGAAAATTTTTTACAAGAATAGGCTCCAGTCGCCTAATGGTTGGGCGACTGGAGCCTTTCGCCCAACCATTGGGCGACTTCATGAAAGTCGCTCTACCCTTGAGCGACTGCATCCAGTCGCTCAACCATTGGGCGATTTTAATGCAGTCGCCCAATGGTTGGGCGCTGCACTCAAGTCCCCCGTGAATGTTTTAAATTTTTTTCAATTTTGTAGTTTTAAACTGGTAAAAATCTGCTGGAGTTGTAATAAAAGTTTATGTTCATTGTATGTTGTAGGTGTGTAAAAAATTTTGAAATTTTTTTTTAGGAACGATTGACCGTAGAACGATCGGTACATACGATGGTAAATGATATTTTGATGTTATTGAGAATTCGTCTCTGGGCTAGGATTGGGTTGAGAAGGATCGACAGGCTCAGCGGTCAGATTATCACAGACGGTTCTACATACAAACCGTCTATAATACTCTCTATCACAAGTTTTATATACCGATGCAATATAAACAACTAGTCTGAAAGATAAAATAGCAAAGTTGTATATGGTTTATATATACTCATTTAAAAGGTTTCGACGAGATCTACAACTTTTCAGTTGAAGCAAAATCCAAATTCCGAAAGGAAGACCAAGAAAAAGGGCAAAAACAGAAACCAAAAACTTACGACGCAGGTTTAGGTCCAAAGATGGCCGATTTTCGGGGCCTTGGAGGGCGACTAGCGCAAGCGGGTCGTTTTTATTGGACCGGGTTCGTCGTTAGCTTTCCAACGAGTACAAGAACGTCGAAAACGGACACCGTATGCAAAAGTTATGCCCGTTTTACTGAAGGTGTGTCAGAAACAGACTGAAACTGCTATAACTTTTGATCCCGTGGCCACAATTGCTCAAACTTTTTTCTAGAGGCTGTTGGATGTATGAAGAACAGCTCCACCAATTTTCACTATTTTTGGCGAAGATTTGATGCACTTTGCAAATTCTCAGTAACATCAAAATATCACTTACCATCGTATATACCAATTGTTCTATGGTCATTTGTTTCTAAAAAAAGTTTTCCAAAATTTTTTACACACCTACAACATACAGTGAACATAAACTTTTATTACAACTTCAACAGATTTTTTACCAGTTTAAAACTATAAAATTGACAAAATTTAAAACATTCACGGGGTCCTGAGTGCAGTCGCCCAACTATTGGGCGACTGCATGAAAGTCGCCCAATGGTTGGGCGACTGCATGAAAGTCACCCAATGGTTGGGCGACTGGATGCAGTCGCTCGAGGGTAGAGCGACTTTCATGAAGTCGCCCAATGGTTGGGCGAAAGGCTCCAGTCGCCCAACCATTAGGCGACTGGAGCTTATTCTTGTAAAAAATTTTCCCACGGGTATATTTCTGTAATTTTGAATAAAAAATAGATTATCCGTACAAAAAATTCCACTCCGCTCTATGGTGGGGCACGTGTGTTGAATCCTATGGTGTTTCAAGAGTGCATGTGGCAAACTGATGGAATTTAAGGCATGTGTGGTAACTAAAAAGAGAATCCGTAGGTGGAGCTGCAAAATGTTTTTTCTTTCCTCAAACAAGGAAAACATACGGTGGATTGAACTCAAATGGCCTGAACCACCACAACCGGCCTTGTGCTCTACTGCTGCTACAATAGGTGCCTCTTACCTGTGGTATTTTGCACGCCTTGATTAGAAGAATGCGATGAAAAATTGCCATGAATTGTAATTTAGAAAATTCAATTGCATGTGGTCGATTGTAGTGCAATTTACTCAAACCGCTGCAGAAGGAGGCCCATTGTACTGTTCCCAAAGTTGAAGGGGACCAAAAATGTAGTATGTACACTGTGGGGATAGGCAAAAAATTTGGATTCAGAGTATGTGCCACATTCATAGCTAGCTAGGGACAACATGCATGCATGGTCACCGTAGGGGTCCAAAATACCCATTTGTCATGCATGCATGCCCCCGTTTCAAACAATTTCTGGTTTCAGAAGTCATTCAGAACTCGTTGGTTTTTAACGTAATTGTTTCTCTTTTTTCTTTACATTATCCATCGAGATATAACATGTTATTCATTCTTCCTATTTTTTTATTCATTTTTAACTACATAACTCAGGAAAAGCTAACAGTTGTTACAATGTCATTTCAGCCAAAAGCCACGACACTATTAATTAGAGCCTTAAGCAGTTAAGCTTATGGACGGCCCTGCTCAATGTGGTTTCTAGCTGTTGGCTTTTGGCTCTTTTATATTGCAACTCCTGAAAATACACTGTAGCGGCTGTTAGTTTTTTTAGTAAGCAAATTTTAAAAATAAAAACACGTTATGTCATCGCAGACAATGCAAAGAAATAAGATAAAAACAAAAAACACAAAAAAGCTAAAAAAAACTAAAAAGATAAAATTAAGAAGTCAGAAGCCAAGAGCAGAAACCAGGGACAGACCCACCGGTGGGTCAGGTGTGGCTGGTGTCCCCCTACGACGGCCACCCCTACCCCCCATGGGCCAAGCTCGAGGTGCATTGCCCTGGCTACTCCAGGCGTGGAGGCAACTAAAACCCTGCTTTCCCCATTTCTTCTCTCATCTAAAAACCAAATGCAGCGAAGTACCAAAGAAACCCCACCATGGACGCCATCACCCGCCTCCGCCGCTCCACGCACCATTCCTACACTATCCGCGTCGTTGCCCACCCAGTTTACGCCGTCTTTGGGTTCGCACCAACTACTAGCTCCACCTCGGCCACCTTCGCTCTGGCCGCCTCCTGGTCGACCTCGGCGTCCAGTGGACCCTGATCCGACGCCCCCTCCACGGTGTCACCCCGCCATCAGCCACCCTACAACTCTGCGTGGGGGCACCGCTACTTCGTCTTCCACCTCGCCCAAGCCGACGCCGTCCACGATATGCTCTGTCGCTTCCTTGCCAACCCCCACGTCACACTCGTCGAATCCGACAACCGCTCCGATCGCTGCATGCTGCGCGATCACTATGGCCTCCACATCGCGTCTGGGCGCGAGCTGTGCGTGGTGGCTAGCATGGGCAAT
Source organism: Dendrocalamus latiflorus (assembly GCA_017311315.1). Classification (NCBI taxonomy): domain Eukaryota; kingdom Viridiplantae; phylum Streptophyta; class Magnoliopsida; order Poales; family Poaceae; genus Dendrocalamus; species Dendrocalamus latiflorus. Next base: position 24,105,815 of record CM029667.1, read on the forward strand.
ACCTTTATAGAGCACATGACCAATCGCTTCCTTGGGTACCCTGGGATCAAGAAGTCCGATAACATAGCCATGAACACGTGGCATGCACCTTAGCTCTCGCTGGAGCAAATTGAGTCCATTAGTCTACTCTAAATTTTAATCCTAGATTAATGGCTGCAACTATTTAGAGCGGGCATTGAAGATGATCAATGTGCCTCTACATGCGTACTACCATGCGTATTATCCACCAAGATCTCGGTATGTCCGATAAATATGTCGGGTTGTAACATCTGTACCTCATCGTTTTGTTCCTTTGCCCTTGCCACTCGCTGTACGGCAGTATGTATCGCAGAGGAAAAACCATGCACACACCTGTACTCTGTACTGTGCTAGCCAGTGAATTGAAATTGCCCCGTACGTACGTGTATCTATGTGCACATTCGTGCTTTACAAATTTACTGCTCATGCAAGTCTCTGCATTTCTGATTTTCTAGCAAACAAACAAAGATCACAATCTTAAGCTGTAGACTCGACTGAATTCGATCGAATTGTGAATGCTTTGTACCAATTTCATCGTCATTTTCGGTGAGAAATGTTCTTCAGTTACATAAGCAATTGTTGGTTACTTCTGATATTTGTGTGCGTATACTACTACCACCACCGTCGTTTCTCCACCGGCAAAGCAAAGCAAAGCAAACAGTATGGAACATGCAAGCGCATGGTGTCCTACTGTACGGAGAGATTGGCACAGCCCAACAATAGAAGAGAAAATGAACAAATATTCGGTTGACCAAGTGATGGGTGAAAAGGACCACCGTTGTGCAATCTTGTCTCCAAGACAGGGTCACAGACAGCCAGCGTCATAGCTTCGAGATAGATAGAGGCGTACTTTTCAGTTTTTCAACGGATTTTTAGTTTTAGGTACTATTTATCAAAACTATCGGTGACAGTTTAAAAAATGGACCGTGCATTCATAGTGGCGAATTCTACCTTCTTTGCGAAAAGTGATAGTGAGGTGCCATTCTTCTTCTATCGTTTGGACTGAAAAGGAATTCATGTTGTAGATCAGGCAGCATAAATGGTGTGGTAAAAGTTGTAGCCTGGTATATAGCATGTTGAGTGCTGTAGCAGTTGATCTGGAGCGTCAATGAAACTTCATCCAAATGGTGGAAAGGGAGGGAATATCACAATATTGTGCTATGTAGAGTTGGTGTGTACTTGTTTTGGAAGCTTGTCCAGGGTCTTAATTAGAGCATGTGAAACGCAATAACCAAAAAAAAAATGGTGCCATGCTGATTGCAAATATAATCATGAAGTTTAACAACACACCATGATAAAAAAATAGATATAAAAGTAGTACCTTGGAGACTTTGCAAAAGTCTAAAAATGAACTATATTTTCAATTTGAGATATTATTAATTCAATTATAATGAATATGGTAGCGAAGCATGCATACAGCTACGTAGAGTCCCATTTCGTCGTTAGCATGGTGATCTTCGATTAGGTGCTCTCGCCAAGCCGTGATTAAGAGAAGGCAAGCAGATATAATTCTAATGGATGCACGTGCACGAATTCCTAAGTGAAGGAGTTGCTCTTGACCTCTTCAATTAGATATAGATCGATGCAGTTGTGAACAGGAAAAATTACGACAAAGAAAAGGCGAGCCTCCAAGATGTTATTTCCTTTTTTTTTCTTGGAACAATATAAGGTGTTGCGTGTGAGCATGTTTGTTTGCCCAATCCTGGACCTCCTCAACATCGATGTGCTGACCGACCCCCTTGCTGGACAGGTTGGGGCGGCTCGCCTTGATCAACTTGGTGATCTTGTGGTGGACATCTCCAGCACATTGCGGGCTCATAACGCCATGGTCACGCTATGTGCACGAGCGAGATCGTCATGGAGGACGGTTGGCGTGTGATAGCTTCTTGCGTTGATTGATGAGCGGAGCAGCGTCAGGCGAGCGCTACCGGCGAGCGGCGAGCAAGCATTGTGGTCACGGGCGAAGCGGGTGCGGCGGCGGCAAGCATGGATGTGGCGAGCAAGCGCGGTGGTCGTGGGTGAGCAAGCGCGGGCTGCGCGGCCATGGTGGGCGAGCATGGCGTTGTGGCCAACGGCCAGCGCAGCTTCGGGTGTGCGACGCCCGGTCATTTCGGCTTAAACTTCTGGTTTTTAACTTATTTTTCACTATTTATAAATTTTGTCTTTTTCTGAACTTTTTGGCCGGTTCTTTTTTTTCCATATTCGTTTGCGTTGTTCGTGATGAGCTAACATATTTTTTCTATTATTAAAATTTTAAATTTAATTACACCAAATAAGTTACCTTCAGCTACAGTGCAATTTCAACCATAAGCCACTATTTTTCAGCCCAACCGAGCGGGGCCTAATTCTACCGTCTATGATTGAAATATAATTATATTTACTATATAACTCTAATATTTATATATGATTAATCTGTACTGTTATAATTTGATCTTACCAAAATAAGTGATGAAGATGCTTCTCTTTCTCAATTAATGTGATAATTTTTTCGGATTTTTTCTTTTTTAAAATTATTGTGGGATTTTTTTACTCTCAAAATGAATGATGTACCTTGAATCTCACTATTTGTTTTTATTGTATTTGCTATATAACTCTTATATATATATATATATATATATATATATATATATATATATATATATATATATATATATATATATATATATATATATATATATATATATATATATAATCTGCATCTTTATAATCTGACCTCACCAAAATAAGTGGTGAGAATTCTTCTTTTTTGATTAATATGAGAATTTTTAAGATTTTTTTAGAATTATTATTAGATTTTCACTCTCAAAACGAAGGAGATGCCTTAAATCTTATCACTTGTTTTTATTTATATAGACTACTTCGCAGTTCAAAAAAGATCCTTTCCACACGATGGAATTGAGGAGTCCTTTTCTCAAACGCTAATAACATTTTCCTCACCATGAGTCTTTTTCCAAAGGAATTGAGAGGTCAATAGCAACCATTTTTTATTCATGTTTGAAGTTTTCTCAACGGGTTGACATCTAAATCTTGTTGCCATGAGAGGACAGCAAAAGGAAGGGAAATTTGAGCATTTGCCACTTATAAGATTAGGGATTGAGGATTTGCCACTCAAAACTTTTTTTTCGTGATGTTTTGCCACTCCAAACATCAAAATACATAGAATTTGCCACTCACCCTTTATTCTGGTATTTCCTTCCTCTTTTTTTCCCCCAAAAATCCATGCGAAATGTCGTTTTTGCCCCCTGCCCACCAACATGGCCTGTCGTGACTTTGGTTTCGTCACACCGGCTGCACAGTTCATCGCTAGCGCGGAGGATGCCGTCGTTGTTGGCCGGGTCGTCGCTGCGCCGCGCTAGTTCGTCGCCGACCACCGAATCGCCCCCCTCCCCGCGGTGGTTCGTCCTCGAAGTGTCCTTCTCCAAGCCGCTTGCCCCGCCGCCACACGGCCTCACCCTCCAACGGCGGCAGGCAAGCCGATTAGGGTTGTGAATAGCGTTTATCTTCTGCGCAAATGATCAACCTGTGTGTGCTCTCAGATTAAGCACGAAGGATCTGAGTTGGTCATTTTGTTTGCCTCGGACAAATATGTAAGTCATTTATGCATGCGAACAGTATCTGGTTTGCTTTGTTTTGCCTTTGTATCACGAACAGTATCTGGTTTGCTTTGGTTTGCCTTGTACCATGAACAGTATCAGGAGAAGTGCTAACTGCTTAGTGCTGCTGCAGACTGCATACATGTGATTTATACATCTGAGCTTGTTTTGCTGCCTATGACAAAGTCATGGACGTGCCTCTTGATGAAAAATTCTGCCATTGTTGCCATAAAAATTATCTCAGAATGCGCCCCGAGAGAAACCGGCTGGTCGACTTGTTTGATGCGGACCGGTGTGAACCGGGCCAGGCCACATTCGGGCTGGGGTCAAATGCGTCCTTTCACATGTAATTTCGGGGCAAAAAGAAAAGAAGAGAATACTGGAATACACGCTGCGCGGCAAATCCTATGTATTTTGATGTTTGGAGTGGCAAATCCTCAAGAAAAGTGTTTGGGTGGCAAATTCTCGTTCTCACATTTTGAAGTGGCATATCGTCAGTTGTCCTCAAAAGGAATGTACCCATCTCACCCCATACATGAGCGGAAGGTTTCGCGGCCGGCGAGAGCAGCCACGTCGCCCCTGCACACGCTCCGCCCGCCGCGTGGCCAAAGGAATTTCGGTACGGTCTGGTGAGCTGTTTTGCGAAAAAGTCTCTGCATTTTTCTGAAATTACGTAAAGGTCCTTTTTCCTCGCGAAAAGGTCCCTACCAGTTTTTTTTAGCCCCTCCACTTTGCAGGATAGCCCCCCGCGGTTTCTAAATTACGTACAGGTCCTCGTTTATTACGTACAGGCCCTCGGTTTTTTGCGAAAAAGACCTTTAACTTTTTTGTTCTCGCGAAAAGGTCCCTACCACTTTTTTTCAAGTCCCTCCACTTTGCAGGATAGCACCCCATGGTTTCTAAATTACGTACGAGTCCTCGTTTATTACGTACAGGTCCTTGGGTTTTTGCGAAAAAGACCTTTACCTTTTTAAAAAATACACATGTGCCCTCGATTTTTTAAAATTTTTAAAAAAAAACTCCTCACGAATTATCGCCTCTTTCACTTCGGTACACACGGTGGCTGACGCGGCGTGGCGCCGCGCCTATGAGGCTAGTATATATAGCATTTGGAGGCTCCCGAGCATAGAGAAGTAGTACTCATGAGACATGCAACGCAAATATTCTCATTAAACCTGATAAATGAATTCTGAAAACCTTAGTTGCCTTGTCTATTACTACCTTGTTTTAATTACAAACTATACCTTACTCATCAATATCTTTTAATTATCCAGGCATGACAGTGATCAACGGACATGTGGCCAGATCGATGGTTAGGAGCCTAAAAATGAAAGCAAAACACCACTTGCTCTTTGATTACTAGTTCATGTCATTCTACGGCCCTACCTGAGTAAAAAAGAAAGGTTTTTTTTTATTTTGATGGAAAGGACTCAAAGAAGCTACCTTTGAAAATATGCTGAGATTTGAGAGGCAAGGTGTCCCTGTGGAGGATTGATAATTCAAAGATGGCTGAACAAAAACTTTTAAAAAATTTCAAAGGTCTTATGAAGGGCCCTACTATGTTCTATGATTTGCACCTTTTTTCGGTTCAAATCTCTTTTTGCTTGAACCGTTCTTTTTCTTTTTCTTTTATCTCAAGAACTTTGAGTTAGACAGGCTTTGGTCGAGTTAGTCAAACTATAAATCACACGCTCGACATGGCCCGCTCAATTTGATGATAGCTTATATCTTTTATTCATTGTAGCTAACTTGTTTTTTAATGTAGCTAATGATGGTTTATTTGGTATAATTAAATTTAAAAAATTTTAAAAATAAAAACACATGTTAACCTATCACGGATAATACATAGGAATACGGAAAAAAAGAGCAAAAAAGCCAAAAAAAACGAAATAAAAAAATAGTGAATTAAAAGCCAGAAACTGAAGCTGAAATGAGTGAGGCAGTTTGCTCATCACATCTGACATAAAAAGCTAGCAATCTGGTTATATATATAATACTATCCTGATGGCGCCGTGGATTTTTCGACATCGAGGTATCTCTATAAATCACATGCTCTCTATTTTGGACCCATTTTGAATTGGTCCGGTTTCTTACGAAATTTCTATGAAAAAAGTCGTTCGTGTTGTAAACATGCTTTCAATATTAGAACATTCGACTGTCCACGGCGATGTACCGCCCCAAAATGCTCGCGAGAAACATACCTGCATAAAAAATTGCCAATTTCTTCTGCGAAGTTATCCATTACTAAGTCATCCATTACTGATCCAAATGCTCCAAATGTTGTGCCTTGTTACGGCCCGTGTACTCTCTTTAGAGAGCATATTCAATATAAACAGATTATTCAGTGGTAATATACAAATATGAACTAGGACTGTCAGATCTACCTCGGATTAGCCATAATTCAGACGGGCGGGTTGCATCCACATCACTTAAGCATTTTTCACAAAACCCCCCGCCTCCCTTCTCCCCTTTTGCCCGAGCGCCTCAACTCCCGCCCCTGTCACCTCAGCTCCCCCCTGCGCGAAGCTTTAGGGTTAGGCGAAATCGTGCGCCGTCGCCTCCCTCCCGCATTGCATGGCCGGTGCCCTCCCCAAGCTCCACTGTACTCTGACCCGGGCTCCTCCCCGATCGCCGAGTGGGAGGACCTGAGGCGGGAGGCGTGCAAGCTAGAGGGTGACCTCAATGTCAAGCTCTCCTCCTACACGCGTCTCACCGCGCGTTCCGCCTCCCGCCACCACCTCGGCCTCCTGTCCCACCAACCACTCCTCCTGGATGTTCATGGAGTTCGAGATCCAGTTACTGCTCAACAAGCTACACGATGTCAACGATGCCATGAGCCGTTGCGCCGCCCCTGCTGCCCCACCACTTCCGTCTCCCATAAGCTCGCGGGCCACCGTGACGTCCTGCTCGTGTTCACGCAAGTCCCAGGCACCTACCTCTAATCTGCTGTTTTGACGGGTTAGTTAACTAACGAACTGATCGATCGAGGCAGGCAGGAGTTTAAGAGGACGAGGGGGAACCTGAGCTCGACTAGAGAGCACGCGGACCTCCTCAGCTCTGTGCGGGACGACGTCACTGAGTCCAAGGTTCATGTCACAAACGCTCAACTCCTCAAGTCTTGGAATGCGCTATTGTCTTGTGCCAGTCTGATCATTGGAATTTTGTTTAGGCTACCGGTGGCATGTCACCGACGGCGCATTTGCTTAGAGAGAGGGCTTAAATTTAGAAGTGCCCCTTTATGGAAGTAAACTACATTGGTGATCATTACAAGTTAAGACCTGATTATCCTCAAAATGTAGATACATGTGACAATGTTCATCGGCTTGTTCAGTTTACATTCAACATATAAATTGTGCACTCTCGTGCTGTGCATAGCAAATATTTGCATAGTGCACTGCCTCAGTGCCTAATTATTTCATTGATGTCAGTGCCACTGCTTATGGAATCCTGATCTTTCTGGGTTCATTGTTCGGGGATCTTGTCGAGTCTCTGATTAAACGTGACGCCGGTGTGAAGGACTATGGATCACTCATTCCTGGCCGTGGTAAAACACTATTAATTCCTCTCTTGTTTTATTGCATCGGCTGTCCCCTGAATATGTTTATATATATGTATATGTGTATACAGTCCCGCCTCGTGTAGCCATCGTGATCATGTACACATTTCCATTTGCAAAAGAAGCAAAATCATATCTCACCCCCCTGGCTGATACATTCCAATTGCATCTTAAGTACAGGAAGAAAGTAAAAAGGAAAAGGAAGGAGAAGGAGAGGAAGAATAAAAAGGAAAAGAGGAGGGAGAAAAGCATGCAGGCATACTAACATGCATGACCCTATCATTGGGATCGACAATGGCGTGGAAGGGATAACAAGGAGGCAGGGGAATGTTTTTTCTCCCGCACGCAGCAGCTCCCCAAAGATAAAGAGGGAGGTCCAAGAAACAAAGATGGACATGACCTCCCCGTTTGGCTCCGACTGGCCACCGATCCATCCATCGATCAGCTCTAGCCACTCCGTCGCTTTCGGCTTAATTTTGCCGGCCGGCCTGTGCATCTCTCCAAGTAATCCCCACTCAGTCCCTTTCAATCCGGTTTCGACTTCTGACCTTCGATTTATAGAAGTTAGAGCGTGTTGGTTTTTTTTATTATCTGTAAAGATGTAACTATACATTTTCTTATTTTTAATTAAATAATTTAAAAAACTAATAGCTACTGTTATACAATTTTAGTTTAAAGCTAATAGACAAAAATTAGAAGCTGCTCAAAAAACAGGATTGATCTGGACCAATCCTCCCTGTCCCTGGTGCATCCATACATGACGGGTACATCTGCCATGCGCATAGGCCGTGGCAGCTTGGGCTGTGTGTATATCAGCCTATCACGTGAGAACTCAGCTCATGAGCCGTGAACATTCTGCACGAATTGAGCTACTTAGCACCAGGTAATCAGGCCAAACATTTGTGGCCGTATTTTGACATTTTTACAAGCAATGTAGGTCATGGAGCGCCATACCTAACCCTTGTTGGTCCCAAGACTACGACCTGATGCTCATGACATGCATGCATGAACCGGCTTTAAGAGAGGTAGGGGGAAAAATAACAAGAAAGGGTCGAATCGCTGAGAGCAAATTAAGCAGCCGTCCGTACGGTCGAATTAACAAAGTCGGGCCCACGCTCGTGTGGAAACCATTAGTTTACTTGGTAGTTAATCCACCAGGTAAAGACCATAGCTAATTATATATTGTCCCGCTTTAAACGGTTTCTGCTTTTAGATTTTAAATTATGTCGATTTCTTAATTTTTTATTTTATTTTTGTCTTTTTTCTTATTATTTCTTTGTGTTATTCATGATAATATATTTTTATTTTTAAAATTTAATTATTTAAAAATACTAACAGTTGATATAATATATTTTTAGCTATTACAGTATATTTTAGATCATAAATCGAAAGCCAGAAGTCATCTTAAACATTATCTCCGTCCACAGCCATGTAGTGTGAGTTCAGAAGCTGGAATTGAATTGGAGCCACGTGATGGGGCATCGCTCCTTTTCTCGCGTGCGTACAGTGTACTGCTAGTCTGCTACTACTATTCTTCCCCGGTCAATCACCAATCCTGCAGTTCTTCTTAGGTACCACTTAGTTAGACTAAAATAAACTAATTTATGGTTATAATTATATTGTAGTTGATTAAAATTATACTATATCTGATAGCGACGTATTTGGCATAACTAAATTTTAAAAAAATTAAAAATAGGAAAAAAACAAGTTAGCCTATTATGGACAATACAAACGAATATGAAAAAAAGAACCCGTGAAAAAGCTAGAAAAAACGAAATTTAAAAATAATAAAAAAATAAATCAGAAATTCAAGCACGCTTTAATTTCAAACGGAAAAAAAGAAAGAAAGGGAGCAGGCAGTTTTCCTCTGCATCCGCAGAGGACATGCATGTCAGGGGTGTGCGTTCTTGCATGGTTAATTTGCTTCGCTACTTGGGGACTCAGGGTTTGCTCCACGACAACCCAACGTTTTGTTGTTTCGCAGGGCACAGCAAGACGCTTGAGGCCATTTTGGAAAACAGGTTTTTTCCCCTTATTTACGTAGGAATTGGACGGTTTTCAGCGAAATTCCGGCGTTCCAAACGTGTCTTAATTTGTGTGTTTATACAAGATATTTACTGTTCGATTAGGGCACTAAGTATTCATCTGGCCGGCGCTTAATCAGACATAGGGCTCAGCAGAGCTCGCAGCAGGCCACCGGCATGCACCGAAGAAAGGGGAGATTTGAGAAGCAAGTTAAAGCAACGCAAAAACTGCCCTAGCTCGCATGCATGGCGATGGCGTTGCAACCAGCTCTACAGTTGCAAGCGTACAACACATCACAGCCTCTTTTCTTCCTCTATCTACAGTTTGTTCTGAGTCGCTGGCTGATCCCTTCTTCTTATCCCTTTCACCTTTTGATCTCCTCTCACTCCTCACGGCAAGCGTGGTCTCTTTGCTTCTGCTTTACTCCAAGTGGCAGGGCCTGGCCCACCTCGCAGCCCCACTACCAGTACGTACCAACTCGCTCAAATCTCAATGACGCCCTTCTTATCGGTTGCCCGCTCATTTCGGCTAAAAAAAAGATGATTTATAGTTAAAATTATATAATATTTAGTTAAAATTATACTATGATTAATTATAGCTTATTTGATGTAATTAAATGTAAAAATAGAAAAAACAGGTTAGCCGATCACGGACAATGCCAACGAATACGGAAAAAAGAACCGACAAAAAAGCTAAAAATTCAGAAAAAATAAAATTTAAAAATAATAAAAAATAAACTAGAAGTTAGAAGCTTAAATTAATGACCGAACTATCCTAACCTGTTTGTTTACACGTAACAACAAGCAAACGCTCCCTCTGGAAAGTTACTAATCGTCGCCAGCGCTTGTCTAAGGTTAATTAAGCCCCCCTCTCTTTCCCCCTAACCATTTGATGAAAACCTGACGTTTCAGATGGATTGCTACAGCCACACCAGACTCAGACAACATTTCAATTTTCGCATTGCAATGTATCGGTCGATACATAGCATGTATATATACATGTTCTATGGTGTAAATAGTGATATCCCGCGAAAAAGACTAGTTCCCTGTCTAAACATACGCAATTACACTGCCTGTAATCGGTCACAAAATTACACTGCAACTAATCTTCTTTCTGGGAAAACAACTTGCAAATAGGCGACAAACTCGTGTAGGTGCAATCAGGGGCGGAACTGGGCCTCGGGCTGGGTGGGCTATAGCCCGAGGCCCAGCAAAACTCCTAATACTACCCCCACTAATATATACTCAAAAAAATATACACCCTACAGCCCAGCCCGAGGCGCATGGTAGCCCACAGCCCCACCACACAACAAATCAGCCCACAGCCCCACACAACAAATCAGCATTTCAGCCCACAATTCAGCCCACAGCAGTCAGCAGTAGTCAGTAGAGACATCCACCAGCAATAGTGCAAACCCTAATCCCCATTCGGCCATTCCCCAACCCGGCAACCCAGCCCCAGCCGCCCATCGCCAGATCTGACTCCTGCGCGCGCCGCCGCGCCCCCACCGCCGGCCGCCGCCTTCCTGTGCCGCGCACGCCTCCACCGCCGGCTGCCGCCTCTCCTGCGCCGCCCGCGCCCGGCGCCTCCACGGCTCCACCGAGTCGACGAGACGGCGACGGCCGACGGGCGAGCCCTCCTGCGCGGCTGCGCGGGGAGCACGGCGAGCGGGGACGCCGGGGAGGAGGACCGAGGACTGGAGTAGGCGAGCAGGCGAGCAGCCGAGGAGTGAAGGAGCCGACGGCGAGCGGAGGACTGGAGGAGTGGAGGACGGCGAGCGCCGCGCGGAGTGAGCCGAGGGGCGAGGGCCGGCCGACTGGACGGCGAGACCGAGAAGACGGGGCTAAAGTGCTAAACGCTGAAAAGCGGATGGGGCCGGCGGACGCTGCGTGACCTGCGTCGGATTTATGCTATGGCGCTATGCTGAATTGCTGAGCACAGTAGCACACAGTGAGCAGTAAGCCAGTGAGCAAGCGCCAGCGAGGTAATCAGCAAAATTTTCTTTTTATGTTTTAAAATATGTATGAATGATCAAATGTTATATATGTAATGTTTCACATTTTCTATTTAGGGACTAACTAAAAAGATTTAAGGATACAAATTTTCATACCAATGATATATTCATGGCTTATTTTTCCTTATATCATAATATAGTTCTAGACTTATAGTATACTATACTATTACTTAGTTTAAATTTAGCCCGGGGCGTGCTCCGATCCTGGATCCGCCACTGGGTGCAATCAAATTTCGCCAAAAAAGTTTTAGATGCACAGGGCATCACCAATGGTGCCGCAGCCCTAGCCTTTTATTGAAATGAGTTGTCGAGCAGTTTGGTGATGGTTTATGATTTTTTTTACTATAATTGGCCTATTTTTTTTTACTGTAGTTGGTTTATTTTCATTATAACTGATAATGGTTTATTTAAATAATTAAATTAAAAAAATAAAAATAGAAAAAACATATTAGCCCATCATAGACAATGCAAAGGAATACAGAAAAAATAAAAAACCAAAAAAACAAAGGATTAAGGAGTGATCCGTACTCCGCCCGTTTCTTTCTAAGCCATAATTTGCTTGATACGAGGATCAAGGAGCACAAAAAACCAAAAGAATGGTAGATGGAAAAGGCCATCAGACTAGGAGATGATATTTCTGTATGTGTTTACTCATAAATACTAAGAAGAGAGAAGATTAACGAGGAAAAAGAGAGAAAATATTATTAAAACCGCATGCACACCTTGTTTTTTGACACAAGATGCAAAAATTATAAGGCTTGTATTTTCAAACAAACAGGGTATTCGTGAACGGAGACACCATGGAAATTAAATGTCCGAGAAGCACAGCCGTGGAACTATTCACACATTTAGTATTGCAGCGTATTTTTCTAAATTTAGTTTCTGAATACCCGTTTTTGTAAAATAGACCCGTCCTCAAGCTCGACAGTCACGTCAGGTGGCACATGTTCTCATTTCATGCCACCAGAGCACGGTAAGTGCGGGTGACAGCGGTTGGCGGGCTGAGCGTGGCAGGCAAGAAGACGGTGCGGGTGCCGATAGGCCCCACAAGGTTGACGAGCTACCTTGGCTCGACAGGTGTCTCTCTGGAAAAAATGTACCGTCCGGATTTTCGGAGCTTCCGTGATCTAAAAGTACTGTTCAAGGGTTACAATACTACCGCTCGCTGATCAGACCACTCACACAGAGCCGATCGGACCGCTCACACAGAGCTGGTCCAAAGTATCATTCGTCAACTACACTGGTACCTAAAAATATCAGATGATTCAACCACTCAGGCCTCCAACCATATTGATCACCAACCATGTTGTTTGGATCGACCACACAGTCTTCGACTACGCTGGTCTCCGATTACGTTGATCTTCAACCATGTTGTCCGGATTGACCAAACAGGTCTCCAAACCACACTGGTCTCCAACCACGTTGGTTTCGACTATGTTGACCATGTCGATCTTAAATCACGTCAATCTTCGATCACACAGATCTTTGATAACCACGTCGATATTTGACCATGTTGTATCAACCACGTTAATTCGACCATGTTGATTTTGATAACACAAGTTTCGACCCACATCGGTTCCGACCACACTGGTTTCGATCACACAGATCTTGACCACGTCGGTTCCAACTATGTCGACTCTACCACGCTGGTTTGATCACACATATCTTGACCACATCAGTTCCGACCACACTGGTTTGGATCACGCAGATCTCAACCACGTTGGTTTCGATCACTTCGATCTTCGACCACGTCGATCTTCAATCTTGTTGGTTCAACTACGTCGGCTTTGACCATGCTGGTTCCTGACCACATTGATCTTCGACCACAATGGTTCTCGATCATACAGATCTTTCGACCACCAACAGACACGGTAGTTTCATGATCACAATGCTGATAGTTCTAACTAGAGGTAGTACCGCAGAATATATTACAGTAGTTTCGATTTCTCTAAGAAGTGCATATACTTCAATGGATTTTGCAAAACACATTTGCAAACTATAATATTATGCACACAGAGATTACGAACACACATTTGCACAATTTTAGAATCATAACATAAGGATTATATATATGAGTTTCAACTATTTACAAAATACATTTGTAAATATAAGCCCCATATTATAAAGAATAGAAATATGGACTTCAAACACTTACAAAACGCATTTGCAATGTATAGTCCCATGCTACAAGGATTCAAATATGAGCCACAACTATTTGAAAAACACATTCGCAAATATAAGTCTCATGTTAAGGAGAGTTAGAGCAAGTGAGGTTGAGCTATCAATACATGACGAGACTCAAGTTACTAGATATGATCCTTCTTAATAGTACGGCAACTTATAGAAGCAACCTGATCTTTTAATCAAACATCAAGACCAGTAAAAGACTATGAACACATGCTTAGTCCTAACTAGTCATATCTTTACCTTGCGCATCCCTTTGAAGCTTGATGACTCAAATCTATACTTCAAATCTAGGTCATTGTCTTTACATGTGTCAACACATGATACATCCTTTACTTGACCTCTATTATCACATGATGGGTCTTCACTTGACTTGATGATCAACATATGATCATCTCCTCCTAGACATACATCAACTCATGATGCATCCACCAACTGACTTGATGATTTTCAACACATGAAGTCATCCCAAGTCATCCTCCTTTGTGAAAACTAATCTATTCATCCAACTCATGTAAAGTATTAGTCCACAAAACAATTTTCATTAATTACCAAACTTCACTATTAACATATAATAGAGGGAATAGATTCTACAATCTTTGTTTTTTGGTAATTCATGACAATCTCAACAAATAATGAAATAAAAATTAGTACGCGAGTATACATCATATACACAACACTTATATATTTTAAGATAAGCTTTTAAAACAAATCTTACTTATTCAATTGACATTAATCATGCAACCATTAACACATAATGGAAGAATTAGATTACAACCCAATCATGAGTATATATGAAATACACAAACTATATATACTCAATGGATATGCTTCAAAGTAAATATCCTTAATATGTGAAAATGGTGAACTCTCTCTAAATGTGTGCATACAAGAATGTATTGTGAAAACATATGTATATATTTAAGTTTGACTTATTTGGTGAAGTTCATTCTATATTTTGGATCTGAAGAATGTAATAAGATAAGAGTGTGATATTGAATTCATATATCTTTTGTTTTTCCACCTTTTTATCAAAATTATACTAAGTAATATCATAATCAATAAACATATTAGCTTCATAATTGTATTTATCATTTTCAATAAAACCAACTTACTGGAGTTTGAACTTACAGAGTCGTACGGGGTGAACCTTCAAAATATGAATGGATCATGATTTGAGCTTTGGGACTAAAGGAGATGGGTATCATTGAGTTTAGGAGGTGTGTATAGAGTGCATTTGACTAGAAGAATGGTAGGAATAAGCTTGTCATCACGGTGGTGACAACCACAGTGGTTGGACCTTTGAGGGAGTGTTTCTGAGAGCTGAAGAAGGTGATTGGCTATGTCGTTTGGGCCGGTATACGGAGATTACAAGTAATCCTAGTGCGGCGACATATGGGAGGTCAATAGCATATATGCAATTTGTAGAGAGGGTGGAAGTGTCAAGCAGGGGCCGAGGCCAGTGAAAGTGGTGGTGTGGAAGTGCCGCGGTTAGTTGGTGGCGGCGGTGCGGAGCATAATGTTGGTGGGGATGGTGACGGTGAAGTGAAACCCACTGGTGTTGCCCATGTTGGTAGTGCAGTGGAAGATAGTGTCGGTTGGGGATGATGGATGGCTGCCGAGGTTAGTTCATAACTTTGAGCCAACCGAAGGTGTAGGGAGATGATGGGTAGCGCGTATTGATCACCATGAATGTTTGGATGGCCTGTTAGATAAAAGTCATTCTGTCGACGACGAGGATGCCGACACAATCAACAGTGGAGACGAGGCTGGTGTAGGCGCTGGTATAATATTAAAGAAAGTACGCGCTATAGTACGAGCCAAACTTGTGAAGCCAGGTGAAAGTTCTTTTCGCTAGTAGTTTTGGTGTTCTCTTCCCTTTCATCCAATTGCAGATAAAGCTATTTCTCTCCTTCGATTGTGAGGCCCTCGCCCGCCGGAAGGTCTCTACTGCAACTGAGTTTTAAAGCTTTTACTAGAAAAATCTTTTAGGCAAGTAAAGTAGGTATCAATCTGCTTGAAAGCCTGCAGGGTCCAATTTTGAGTATTTTCAGTTAGAATCTAGAGTCAGCCTATTCAGTTCTTAGCCCTTAAGGGTAAGGCAGGGGGTAACATGGATAGTCTCTGTCCCTGTATTCACATTCCACCTTTAACAAAGTGTTGATTTCCCGTAAAGCTAACTGTAGTCCTTTAAGGCCCTGTTTGGCACAGCTTCACCAACAGCTTTATGAGCTGTTGTGAGCTGTTTTTTTGCCAAACACCCTTTTTGCAAATAGCTTCACCTATGAAGCTCCTTTTTTTGTGCTCTCACAAAGGAATAGGGAGAGGTGAAGCTGAAAAAAGTAGCTTTTCACAGCTCTCTCCCTCAGGCCCATATTCCAAGGAAGCGAATGCCGCTCTAGTTCACAAAAATTTACACGTATTTGCCACTCTCCCTCAGGCGTACGCACCGCTCAGTTCACAAAAATCCCGTTCACTTTTTTCTTTCGCGTACGCACCGCTCTCTCCCGTTCACGTATTTTAATTTTTTTATTATTTTAATTTTTTAATTCATACTCATTCAAATATATTATTTTTTAATTCATATGACCATATACAAATATACAACTCCAAATGTTAGAACAAGTCAGGTAAACAGGGGCATCTTGGACAATTGACCTCTCTCAGCCATGCATGAAGCTGTTGGTGAAGCTGTTTTGCCAAACAGTTTTCTAAAACAGCTTTAGCTTCACCGGTGAAGCTGCTCGTGAAGCTGAATCTAAAAAAACAGTTTCACTAGTGAAGCTGAGTTGTGCCAAACAGGGCCTAAGTAAATAGATATCTTAGACAAGTTAGCAATCCCGTTATATCACCAAGACCTTCCCTTCTATTCTAGAAAGAGTTCTCAGCCATCTAACCGTGCGTACAACAAACACCGCCTGCATTTACAAATCGGAGAGGGGAAGGGCTAGAGCGAGGAAAAGAAATTAAATGGAACGCCAATAAGAAAGAGCAAAGTACAGGCAGTAATAAAATCGGCTCGACGACGCGTCAGGGATAAACCCAGAATGTCACGGGGAAAATAATGGCGGGCGGTGTCCTCTCCGCACGGACAGTGACGCCGCGGTACGGCGACCACTGCGCGCGGGCCCCACGCCGGCGCCCCCATGGACCGAGTCCACCTGCTTCCCTCGCTAGCTACTGCCGCTGCTCAGCTCAGCTTTCTCCGCCTCCTCTCCTCACTAAGCTACAGCCTATGGAGCTCTAGCTCGCAGCGTGGGTGGGAGACGTACGAGCCGAGGCACTGCCACTCGCGACCGCGCGCGCCTGCTCTCCTCTCTCTCTCTCTCTGGCCTTTAAAGCTGTCACCTTTTGCCACTTTTCTCTCGCTCTCTCTCTCTCTCTCTCTCGTGCTGTTCTGTGCTGTGCTCGCTCGGTTGCCTCAGGTCGGGCGGGCGGTGAGAGCAGGCAAGGCCAGGCTTCCGATCGGATCCGGGAGTACGGCGCGTGAGCCCTGGTGGTTTGCTTTGGTCTGTCTCGGAGGAGGAGGGGTGATGGACGCGGCTCCGTGCACCGGCACGCGAGGCGGCTCGGGCGGGGGGAGGCTGTGAGGGGCTCACCGGCCGCCCGGCGAGGGTGCCCACCTCGTCGGCGCGCGCGCGCGCGCGCTGAGGTACGCGGGGATTTAGGCTTCACATCTGTCTGCAGCTACTGTTCGTCGTTTGGGGTTCGGTGGGGATGGCTCTCTCGCCTGTGCAGCTCAACCTGTTCTTCCGCCTCGTCATTGCGTGTTTTGATGATTATTCCAGATTTCTTTGGGCCTGAGCTTCTTCAGAGCGATTTTTCGAGAATATTTTCCTATGTTTTTACGTGGTACGTAAGCAGTAAAAGCGCGGATTTTTCGAGAATATTTTCCTATGTTTTTACGTTGTTCTCGTGCGGCTGGTTGTGATTTTTTTCTGGCGAAACCTTGCGATTTTGGGCGTCATCTCCTTAGATTTTACGACGCCGCGGCGTCTAATCGCCCGCATTTGCGTGTTCCGTTCGCAGCGGCTAACTTTTCCCCCGTCTCAGATTTTAAGCCAAAAGCCGCCTCCTTTGCTTGCTTTCCCACGTCTTTTTTTGTTTAATGGAGGAGGCCAGCTTGCGCAATCGCGCAGCCGCCGCTCGTTAATCACCACCCTTTTTTTTTCTCCAAGTCAAATTTATTCTATCTAATCACTTTCCCTTCCGCTTGATATCTCCCAGGTTGTTCTGCTCCTGAGGATTGCTGCTTCGTGGTGGTGGTGGGATTGAAGGCGGCGAGCAAGGAGGAGGCAAAGGGAAAGCTAGAGGGGCGGTGATTTTGCTTTGGTGGTGGGGTTGGGGGGGCCGGCGATGGCGGCGGCGGTGGCGACGCGGAGCGGGAGCGGGAGCGACGGCGGGTACGACAAGGCCGGGATGGACTCGGGCAAGTACGTGCGGTACACGCCGGAGCAGGTGGAGGCGCTCGAGCGGGTGTACGCGGAGTGCCCCAAGCCCAGCTCCACGCGCAGGCAGCAGCTGCTGCGCGAGTGCCCGATTCTGGCCAACATCGAGCCCAAGCAGATCAAGGTCTGGTTCCAGAACCGAAGGTGAGCGTGCCTGCCGCGGCCTTGTACAGATTTGGGTGGAAACTGTTCAAGGACTCGGCGAATGCTGCTGGCTTTAAGGCTTGCTCGCCTAGTGTTGCAGTAGGCAGCATGGAGGTGTAATGGTAGCTGTAGAAACTTGGTAGGAATGGCCGAATGGGTCAAGCTTAATTGTTGGGTCTCTGGTGTGGTTGCAGATGCCGTGATAAGCAGCGGAAGGAGGCTTCCAGGCTACAGGCCGTGAACAGGAAATTGGCCGCGATGAACAAGCTTCTTATGGAAGAGAACGAGCGCCTCCAGAAGCAGGTTTCCCAGCTGGTTCATGAGAATGCATACATGAAGCAGCAGCTGCAGAATGTAAGCCTTCGTTTTGTTGATCTCAGGCCATGTTCGATGCAAATCAACGCCTGACCGTGGCTACCTTTTGTTTTTCTCTCCTCGTACCATCCATCTTCTGTTTTCAGCCATCATTGGCCAATGATACAAGCTGTGAATCAAATGTGACCACTCCTCAAAACCCTCTAAAGGATGCAAGTAACCCGTCTGGGTAAGTAAATTTTGCTATGGATGTCCCAGTCTTGGCAATTGGTGGGATTCGACTTACTCTTTCTTAAAGAACTCGTTATAGCTTCTTCTTCCATTTTCTTTCCAGACTCCTTTCAATTGCAGAGGAGACCTTGACAGAATTCCTCTCAAAGGCTACAGGGACTGCTGTTGATTGGGTCCAGATGCCTGGGATGAAGGTTGGTTGACAATTTCGGAGCTACTTTTATCCCATGAGGAATGTTAACTGGATCTATATGTGCTTATTTTGTTCTCCTTTCTGTGATTAGCCTGGTCCGGATTCGTTTGGTATTGTGGCTATTTCACATGGTTGCCGTGGTGTTGCTGCCCGTGCCTGTGGTTTGGTGAATCTAGAACCAACAAAGGTAACTGTATACTTCAAACTTCGTTTGGAATTTCTTCTTAGTTCAAGAACGTTACTTGTTTTCAGCAGAATCACGTTGCAAGTAACTATGTTCTGCTTGTCTGATGTATGGCACGTTTTTAGAAAAAGGGAGGTCTTTGAAAGTACCTCATTATTAAAAGTATTTGTGGTATTTCCTAGCTTTTAGGGTTTAGTCTTGTGTGTATCCTATGTACTCTATATATAGCCCTTCGGGCTGAGTTCAATGTAAGATTGATTCATCCAACTATTCTATCTAACATGGTATCGGAGCATAGGTTTAAACCCTAGACTCCATCCTCTTCCACCACCATCACTGCCCCTTGGAGGAACAATCTCCACTCCTGAGGGTAGGCATCCAACTATTTTAGTCTTAGTTTAAGATTTTAGGGTTCAAGCACTAGTAGCAAGCTGCCTCTTCACTTGCCGGGATCTGACGATCTCCATCACCGCCAGCCTCGCTGCAAGGAGCCTTGCAGCTCGTCCACAGGTGGCCACCTCTTTCTCCAGCCCGGATCCGAGGGGATCGACTCTAGCCATTGCAAACCTAAGTGGATTCGCGTGGAACTACAGGAGTTCCATCTGGCACTCGGCCTTCTCCCGTTGCAAGCGCAACATCATGGCAATGGCCTTGCTGGCGGCGCTGGTGGCTGCTAGCTGCTACACCTCCACCTCGACTCGCAGCATTGCTGTGGCTTCCTGTGTTGCTGCCGATGGCACCCTTGCCTCAGATTCGCTCGGATTTTGCCAAATCCGCCGTTGCCAGCCTTGGATCCAAGCTAAAGGAGTCCACCTCGACGCCGTTGCCTCCAAGGCCTCCGGATCTGTCCTTCGTCATCATTGTTGGCAGCCTCTCCTCGCTCTCCCGAGCCCAGCCGCTGCCAGCCTCGCCGAGCCTCCACCTTAGCTTCATTCCCCAGCTCCGGCCTCGCATTCCCTCATCCTCGTCGCTGATTTCCTTGGGGCTTCTCGCTGTAGGCTCCTCGGCGCCGCAGCCGCCAAGGTCTACACCGTAATTGCTGTCCTCTTCCCGTCTTTCTCTGCCGGGATTTCCCTTCCCCGGGACGCCACTGCCGCACTGGGTCTGCTGCTCCTTCACTGTTGGGCCTTTCTCGTCTCAGGTGAGGCCCTTGGAGGGCAGTGGCCATGCTTCCACTCATCCTGGATGGTTGCGGCTGCAACAGCAAAAATCACACCTCATGCCATGGCACCACATCGTGAGAAGCTGGATGGAAATATTCCTTGGCAATGGTAGCGAGCCAGTGAGATGGATCGGGGCTATGTTTTATAGAATCAAGAGAGCAAATGTGGGGAATGGATCGAGTGGAGTGGGAACTATGAAGTAACTGAGTTGAGGTGGGGTTGGTTCTTTGGTCTTGGTGTTGAGCTGCTGAAGGATGTCGCTATTACTGGCTGTGTCGCTACTAGTGGCTGTTGCTTTTGAGTCCTTTCTTTTGAAGCTTCCGTTGCGTCCATTTAAGTTTGTATCATCTATTTTTTAGTTCGTCAAAGCTATGCGAATCCACAAATTCCTTGTCAGTCAGTCGGCTGCTTTGCTAGCCACGTTTTATCCTCTTGGATCGAGTGTGGTCCTCTCCTTTCTTTTGCATAGCCACAACCGTCACTCCTCTTTGAGCTGTTGCAGATCGCAGAAGTCTTTATGATGCCGCCGCTTCTCTCTGAGCTGTCGCCTTGAGTTTCTAAGGTTGTCGTGCTTCCCTTCCGCACCACCGCCGTCTCGGGCTTCGATCTATGCTGCCATGTTTCTATCTATCCCTCTTCGGTTTGATTTATCAACTCTCTCTCTATTTGTGTCACTTTCCACAATCTCTTTATCCTGTTACCGTGGTCGACTTTACTCCCGCTTACTCTACTTTCCTAGCCCCTGCACTTTGTGCTTTATGGGTTGCTGCACAATTCCAGATGGGAGGGGATTCTTTGGTACCCGACACAATTTTACAAGAGTTGCACATTATGACGACATCTTCAAGGCTCGGAGTGTTAACCTCTTCAAATGTGACGCTATTGCATATGCTTTACATTTGGAAGGGGGGGGGGGGGGGGTTGTTCAGAGTATTGTGGTATTTCCTAATTTTTAGGGTTTACTCTTGTGTGTGTCCTTGTACTCTATATATAGCCCTTTGGGCTGAGTTCAATACCAGATTGAATGATTGATTCATCCAACTATTCTATCTAACACGCATCACGCACAGCTAGCAGTGCATATTTAACCCCTAATTTTACTTAAGGGGGTAAATAAACTTCATTAGAGCAATGGGCTGCCAAAGTTTAGGCCTTCAAGCATAAGAACTTAGGTGCTCCACGTACAAAGATTCTTTGCAGAATCCACTTCTTTTTGAAACTTAGCAGAATCCTCTTGTCATCACGCATATTGGGCCTTGTGGAACATAAATCATCTTGTATGATTTTTTTATTCCGAACTTTTCTAGAAACTTGGAACACGGTCGTATTCAGCAAATTCTCTGGACTTTCTAATATTAGTGTGCTTTGTAGATTGTGGAGATCTTGAAAGACCGCCCATCTTGGTTCCGTGATTGTCGGAGTCTTGAAGTCTTTACAATGTTTCCAGCTGGAAATGGTGGGACTATTGAACTCGTTTACATGCAGGTAAGCACTATGTCATTGATTAGTCCTTTCTTTGAACAATAATAGAGTCTCATTAATTCTGTCACATGCATTCCCTATTTTATTCATTTTTCTTGCTTTCGGTATTCAGATGTATGCTCCTACTACTTTAGTTCCTGCAAGAGATTTTTGGACACTGAGATACACAACCACAATGGAGGATGGCAGTCTTGTGGTGCGTATGAGCGTGAAACTTTTCTTTTTGTTTAGATTGCCTGCATAGTAAATTAACACAAGGAATTTGTTTCTTTTGCTTACGTCCCTGTATCTTGCAGGTCTGTGAGAGATCTTTGAGTGGTTCAGGAGGTGGTCCAAGTACTGCTTCAGCACAGCAATTTGTAAGAGCTGAGATGCTTCCTAGTGGCTATTTAGTTCGGCCATGCGAGGGTGGGGGCTCAATTGTGCATATAGTGGACCATCTGGACCTCGAGGTCTGATTTTCAGATTCTATGTTCTTACTAGTCAGATGTGGAATTTCGTGCATCAATGTTCCCTGTCATATTCGTTCGTAATTCAGTTCAATTCTATCTTACAGGCTTGGAGTGTTCCTGAAGTGCTTCGGCCGCTCTATGAGTCGTCTAGAGTAGTTGCTCAGAAAATGACTACAGCTGTGAGTTTTTACAACGTTTCTTGGTCTTCTATTACCTGTTACTTTTCAATGATATCTTCTGTTCATGTAAGGTGGTCATCTCCTTAAGACTCTAGCTTGGCATCAAAGCTTAGTGTTACATTCTTCAATACCTGTTATTTATGGGGACACATGCTTGTAGTAGAGCGTTTGGAAAATTATTGAGTCCCCATCTCGTATTGTAATGCCTAGACATGAGGGAAGTGTTGACGTGTGACTAGAAATGCCTGTGTTTTCCAGAAAGTTTAACGTCTTAGATAAGATGGTTTTTGCATTGAGCTCCAAAATGTGATGTTAATTTCATAATCTTTAAGGGGCACTTTGAGAGAATAATTATGATTCAGTGCTATAAGTTTTTCCTTGGTAGTACATTGTGAAAATAACTCCTTTGCATCATTCGACTGCTGGAATGATTCGTACTTTCTACATTTCATACTGACTATTCTTCTTATCAAGGCACTACGGCACATCAGACAAATTGCTCAAGAAACTAGTGGGGAGGTTGTATATGCTTTGGGGAGGCAGCCTGCCGTTCTACGGACATTTAGTCAGAGGCTGAGTAGGTGAGTCCTGGATAAAGAGAACATTCTTTTTATGGTGAATTTTTTGCGCATGCTGTTTATCCTAACTCCATTTTTATGCCTCTTCAGAGGATTTAACGATGCTATAAGTGGTTTCAATGATGATGGTTGGTCTGTCATGGGTGGAGATGGCGTTGAAGACGTGATCATTGCTTGCAACTCAAAGAAGATTAGGAACAATAGCACTGCTGCCAATGCTTTTGGAGCCGCTGGCGGTGTTATATGTGCTAAGGCTTCCATGTTACTGCAGGTAAGTGTGCAGCTACTACATATAAATTAATTTGCTTTCTCATTTATATACACTATTTTTAAGTTTATTTGAAAATTCAGTGCCTAAAAGTGTTGAGATGAAAGTCTGCCTGTACTTTTTTCCTGTGTATGTATTCAATACCCTTTTAATAGTAAAAGAAAACCTCTATGGTGCAAAACTTAAGATTTGTGGAAATCTGTTGCACACTGGTATAACGTATACTGGCATCCTGTCAAAAATCTGATTAACTACATTTGACTGGGATTTGAGGCTGTTGTACTGTACCTGCTGTTATGGACCTGGTACTACCATAGAACAAGTTTACCTAGGACTTACACTGGAAATTGAACAGAGTTGGAGCTTTCTATTGTTAATTCTTATCTGTTATTTCTTTAAATCTGACATTTTTGTTGTTGTTTCGTATCGTAGAGTGTTCCACCAGCAGTACTGGTTCGGTTTCTGAGGGAACATCGGTCTGAATGGGCTGATTATAACTTTGATGCTTATTCGGCTTCAGCACTGAAGACGAGCTCATGTTCACTCCCTGGGTTGCGGCCTATGAGATTTTCTGGGAGCCAGATCATCATGCCACTTGCTCACACAGTGGAGAATGAGGAGGTATATTCAAATGTCTTTCCATGTAAAGCTGTATGACTTGCTAGGTGTTATTATCATGATTTAGTCACTATTGGAGATATTTCAGATGTTATGTTGGTCATTGCTATAGATTAACTTCATCTTTTGAGAGGATTGCTATATATTTTCCTTCTTGGTTGTGTTGTCATTTTTCTATTTTCTTGTAAATTTTCGCTTTGATAAGAATTTTGTGTAACCTTCCATGGTTAGTATTGCCCCATTTGTGTGTGGCTTTGTGCAACTTTCCTGGTTTAGTGGTGTGGGAAGAGATCTCTAGTTAGGTTTCTGACAAGTGAGATTTATAGCCAGGCTATATCATTTGGAGGAAATACTAAAAAAAAGTATTTATGCAAGATCTATTAATGGATTGTATGATATTTGTCTCGAGGAGTGTAATAACATGGATCCTCGATCAATATGCAGATTCTAGAAGTTGTTCGTCTTGAAGGACAGGCGCTTACACATGATGAAGGTCTTTTATCAAGAGATATCCACCTGCTTCAGGTAATAATTAGCTGCTTTAGCGATTTTGAGGTGTTCTATTTTGTTATCACTTAATGAAGATGGCAAGTTACTTATTAATTGGATTTCTTATCTATAACGCTGGTACTGTGAACTATCTTGATAAGAGCTTCTAATGGATCTCGTTTGAGGGAATTTCTAATGGAACTCTGAACTTGATTGATCTCTCAGCTTTGCACTGGAATAGATGAGAAATCAATGGGATCCTGCTTCCAGCTTGTCTTTGCACCAATTGATGAGCTTTTTCCTGATGATGCTCCCTTGATATCTTCAGGCTTTCGTGTTATACCACTGGACTTCAAAACAGTTGAGTGTTTCTCACCAATTTTATTTGTTCTAGGAAAGTTCAGGATGTCACATTTCCTTTCATTTCATCTCGCTTAGATCACTGAGTGGTCTGTTGTTCTCGTTTTTTTTGTCACTGCATTTTTGTATGTCCGTCTTAACGCGAAGCTTCCATTCTGTTTTTAAGTGCACTGTAACATACTTATGTGCAATACAAATAATTCTTTAAAGATTTAGGGTTGAAAGCCTTACAACTTTACTATGATAGCATTTTTTTTGAACGGGAAACAGTAGGGGAGAGCCCTACTTAAATATATTAAATATAAAACATAACAAGAGTATACAAAGAAGAAACAAAGAGACAACTAAAAACAGAAAAACACCACTAAGCCCTAGCTAACCAATCAACTAGGAGTGGCAACATTTCCTTGGAAGCCCTTTCTTTTAAAAACTGTAAATCTTGGAACAATAGTCTCTTCCATTTTGAGGTATCAGCAGGAGATCCTTCAAAGATTTTGTTATTCCTTTGAATCCAAATGTTCTAGATGACTAATGTGACTAATTCTTTAAAGAATGCCTTCGTAATTGATGCTTGCGAGAAGCCAATAGATAGCATATCGAGCAAGCTAAAATTGTAATCCCATGTTATATTTATAGAATTCCAACATTGCTGACTGAATGAACACTCAAAAAATAAATGGGACCAATCCTCCAATACTCCATCTCTGCAAAGAACACAGTTTACATCATCTACAAAGAAGTTTTTCTTGAGTAGCACGCCTTTTGTGTTTAACTTCTCATGTAAACGATCTCCGTTGTGCCCTCGTTGTCACTGTCGTGGGTGAGTGCTCTGGCCTTTCCGTTGAGCTCCTCACGATGCAGATCGCCTCAAGGTTTAACCTAATGGAGGAGGAGTTGGTCGTGCGGAGGAACTCGTCTTCAAGTTTTCTCCTCTTCCTCCCGGATATGGCCTCTGCTGATCGCGTCTACAACGTCGGGCAACCTTTCATCTCGCCCTCCCTCAGGCTCCATATCATGCGTTGGTCCCGTTTATACCGCTCCAATGGTCTGGTTTGCGCCAGCGAGGTGGACGTCGCGATCTGTGGCATCCCGGCGCACGCCTGGGAGTTGGCCACGGCTGTGCAGCTCCTCGACGAGTTCTGCCTGGTTCGTGAAGTCCATCCTGACACTTTTGATCAGCGGGACGTCTTCCGTCTGCGGGCCTGGTGCACGAGACCTGAGCTCCTTCCTCCGGTCATGGAGCTGCTCGTCGAAGAACCGTCCCTGTCCCACGGGAGTGTTCCGCAAGTTCTTAGGACCTTGTCGTACCCCGTTGAGATCAAGGTCTCGTTCGCCTCCCCGGCATCCGTGGCGGCTCCCCCTCTGTCACCGCCCCCCGCCCCGGCTGGTAATGGCGATGGTTTTCTGCAGCGTCATGGTGGCCCGGTTGCCCCCTCCCTGTCGCAAGCTTCTGGGACCGGGTCGGTGCCCCTCAGCGGCGGTCCTCGGGCGACAGTCCACTCTCGGTTGGGCCCACGTCCGGCTGGTGCATGCGTCGCGGCGACTTCCCCGGTGCTGAGGCGCCTCGGGTCAGGCGCTTCTCCCGCGCCATCGTCACCCGTTGGCGGTTCGGAGCGCATGCCATGCATTGATGTGGTGCCGGCGGTTGGCCTCCCCCAGGAGGATTCCTCCTTCCCCAGGGAGGATGTGGGCCTTGACTGCGGTGTGATGTCTCTTGCGGCTGCGGCCACCCTCAGACCCGGTGCAGATGAGATCTCCGCCGCTCCTGGTGGATCCCCTGCAGTTTTTGCGTTTAATGCCGCCCCGGTCCCTGGTGGTGGGCTGGGTGGTCTGCTTTCTGAGGTTGAGCCTCCCGAGCTGGCTCCCTCCGTCGATGGGCCGGTGTCTCATGGCGCTGGGCCCTCTGAGGTTGAGCCACTTGGGTTGGCTCCCTTGGATGGCAGCGCTAATCCTCAAGCCTTTGGACCGGCTGCTTTGGCTAGGGCGGACCCGGTGGTTGCGCAGCTGATTGCCTCGAATGGACCTGCTCAGGCTGCTCCGGTCGCGACGACTGTCTCCTCGGACACCTCGCGGGTGCCTGCGGTCTCCGTCCGTCCGCGCCCTCTCTTGGTCTACTCCAGGCGACGCTGGCGCTCCAGGTCTCCCTCTCAGTCTGCCGTCGGGGATGGAGCCGCTCTGCAGCAGTTCATCTCCAGCATCACCAAGCCCGTGCAGCAGCTGCTGCCTCGGCCAGCCGTTCGTAAGGGGCGCTCTAGGCCTCGTCCCCCTACGTCCCTCCCCCGACGTAGCCGGCGCGTTGCTGGGGTTGGGCCTTGCTACCCGGGGCCAGTTCTGAATGATGCCCAGAGGCGGGTGCTCAAGTGCCTTGGGATTTCTTCGCATGATGAGAAGGTGGGTCATGAAGATCTGGAAAGATACAGCAAGCTGTTCGAGAACCCCCTCACCGACGCTCACCTCTCTGCTTTGGCGGCTCTTTTCGGATGGAAGGTGGAGGACGGTGATCAGGTTCGTGCTGTGGACGTCCTGTCTGTCTCTTGCTGATTCTTCTTGTGGTCGTCCCCGTCAAGTTTTTTCAATGAATCCCTCTTCAATCCTTGTCTGGAACACGCGGGGCCTTAATCAGCAGGGCCGTCGCAATGCTGTTCGGGATGTTATTTTGTCTGTTAATGCTGATGTAGTGTGCCTTCAAGAAACGAAGATTGCTGTCATGTCTCATGGGATTTTTCTCTCTGTTTTTGGTTCTTGCTACGACAAATTTTTTGCTCTGCCTGCTCACGGCACTAGAGGGGGTGTTCTGATCGCTTGGAAAAGCTCTGTTTGTCAAGCCCTGGCCTCTCGGATCGATCTCTTCTCGGTTTCCATCCTCTTCTCTGAACAAGAGGGGCGAAACTGGTGGTTTACTGGTGTGTATGGTCCTCAAGAAGATGAGGAGAAGGTGTTGTTCCTCCAGGAGCTGAGAGATGTGCGTGCCTTGTGTGCTGGCCCTTGGCTGGTCGCTGGTGATTTCAACTTAATTTATCAGGCAATTGACAAGAACAATGCAAATCTGAATCGGGCCTTCATGGGAAGATTTCGTCGCTTCTTGGATGACACTGAGGTTATGGAAATTCCTCTGCTAGGGCGGAAGTTTACTTGGTCAAATGAAAGAGCTTCTCCTACTTTGGTGAGGCTTGATCGAGCCTTTTGCTGTTCTGATTGGGATGCTATCTTTCCGGATTCCGTTCTTCAGAGTTCTGCGTCAACCGTTTCAGATCACTGCCCCCTTATTTTGGGTCTGAAGGTCACCACCCGTGGCAAGCGGCGTTTCCACTTTGAGAGTTTCTGGCCAAAGCTCCCGGGATTCTATGAGGCGGTGCAACAAAGCTGGTCAGCTCCTGTGCAATCTCTTTGCGCGGTGGAGCGGGTGTTCCTCAAGTTGCAGAGGCTCTCCAGAGGCCTTCAAAAATGGAGTCAAAGAAAGGTCGGCAATGTTAAGCTTCAGCTTGAAATGGCCAAGGAGGTCTTGCATCGTCTTGAAATTGCCAGAGATTCCAGGAATCTCGACCCGGGGGAGGAATGGCTGAGGAAGAAGCTCAAGTTGCATTGTCTTGGCCTCGCATCTCTGGAGCGAACTGTTGCCCGGCTGCGTTCCAGGATCCTCTACCTGCGGGAAGGCGATGCTAATACATCCTTTTTCCACCAGCAGGCCCGTTACAGAAAGAAGAAGAACTTTATCCCCAAATTTCAGATTGGCGACTCTGTGGTATCTTCGCAAGAAGACAAGCTTGCTGCTGCTTCTGGGTTTTATGAGCGTCTCCTTGGTTCGGCAGTGGAGAGATCTTACAGCCTGAACCTTCCTGCTTTCCTTCAGCATCATCAGGATCTGTCGGCCCTGGATACGTTTTTCACCATGGATGAGGTTTGGGCTGCTATCAAATCCTTGCCTTCGGATAAGGCCCCCGGACCGGATGGTTTCACAGGAAGATTCTATAAATCCTGTTGGGAAATTCTAAAGGATGACATATTGCAGGCCCTCGAGGCCATTCAGAGGGGTCATGTGTCCAAATTCAGATTGCTTAACACCGCTTTCATCACCCTTCTACCCAAAAAGGCTGATCCTTTGCAGGTCAAGGATTATAGACCCATTAGTCTCATTCATAGCTTTGCCAAGCTGGTTGCGAAGATTATGGCTAACCGTCTGGCTCCGATTCTCCCTGATTTGGTCTCCAAAAATCAGAGTGCTTTTGTCAAAGGAAGGAATATTCAAGACAACTTCTTGCTTGTGCAGCAGCTGGCCAAATGTTTGCACAAGAAAAAAGAGCCTCACATCCTTCTCAAGTTGGACATTTCGAAGGCTTTTGATTCGGTCTCTTGGCCTTTCCTGCTGGACGTGCTGCAGCAGCTTGGATTTGGTCGCCGTTGGTGTAATCTGCTTTGTTTGCTGTTATCTACTGCATCAACTCATGTTCTGGTCAATGGTGAGCCTGGGGATTTAATCCACCACCAGCGGGGCCTTAGGCAAGGTGATCCCCTGTCTCCAATGCTTTTTATTCTCGTCATGGATGTTCTTAACTCTTTGGTCAGTCATGCCTCTTGTGAGAACCTGCTGCAGCCCTTGGCGGTTCCTCAGGTACAGCACAGGATTTCTTTTTATGCGGATGACGTTATCCTGTTCCTTCGGCCGGCAAGCAATGATATATGTCTGATCAAGCAGTTGCTGGAGGTTTTTGGTCATGCCTCCGGCCTCAACACCAATTTGGAGAAGAGCTCGGTAACTCCTATTCAGTGCTCCAATGCTGAGATTGGAGTAATTTCAGACTTGGTGCCTTGTGAGATTAAGAACTTCCCCATCAATTATCTTGGTATTCCCCTCAATATCCGCAAGCCTTCTAAATCCGAATTGCAGCCCCTTGTTGACAAGGTTGCCAACAACCTTCCTTCCTGGAAAGCATCGCTAATGAATAAGGCTGGCAGACTTATTACAGTGAAGGTGGTCCTTTCTGCTATCCCTATCTATCTCTTGATCGCCCTCGACTTGCCTAAATGGGTTTTCAAGGCCCTGGACAAGAGGAGGCGTGGGTTCCTTTGGAAAGGGCAAGAGCAGGCGAACGGTGGTAACTGTTTAGTTGCTTGGAGCAAAGTCCAGCTACCGTTACAGTATGGGGGACTCGGCATTCTTAACTTGGAAGTTTTGGGATGGGCGCTGCGTATCCGGTGGCTTTGGCATCAAAAAACTGACCCCTCTAAGCCTTGGGTGGGATTGCCAATTCAAATTCCACGAATCGCTCAGGCTTTGTTTGATGTTGCTATTGAATCTCTGGTTGGCAATGGTGAAGGCACCAAATTTTGGGCTGACCGGTGGCTTCAAGGAAAATCTATCTTGGAATTGGCTCCTAACTTGATCAAGTTGGTTCCTAAGAGAACTTCCAAGAAGAGAACAGTAAAGGAGGCGCTGAATAATAGAAGATGGGTTTTTGATATCAAAGGCGCCTTAACTGTCCAGGTGATTCTTGAATATTTGACCATTTGGGGTCAGGTGGATGATATGGTTTTGGATCCTGTTATTTCTGATCAACACTCTTGGCGCCTCTCTAAGAATGGCAGCTACAGCAGCAAATCTGCCTATGAGGCCTTCTTCATTGGTTCGGTCAGGTTTGCTCCTTGGAAGAGAATTTGGAAGAGTTGGGCTCCCCTGAAATGCAAGTTCTTCATTTGGCTTGCTCTCAACAACAGATGCTGGACGGCAGACCGTCTTGCAAAGCGTGGCTTGCCTCATCCCGCTGCTTGCCTTCTTTGTGATCAGGTCGGGGAGACCGTCCAGCATATTCTGACGTCCTGTGTCTTCTCTAGGCAAGTTTGGACAGTCATTTTTCTGAAACTGGGGCTGGTTTCCTTGTCTCCCCAACCATCTGATACTCAGTTCTCTAGTTGGTGGTGTAAGTCCATAAAAGGCTTGCCTAAAGATCCTAAGAAGGGCCTAAATAGCCTAATAATTCTGGTGGCCTGGGAGCTTTGGAAGCACAGAAATTTTTGTGTTTTTGAGGGAGGCTCCCCAAGTATCCAGCTGGTTCTTCAAAATGTCAAAGAGGAATGTGGACTTTGGTGTTCGGCTGGTGCTCGAAGTCTTTTCAAGTTGGTCCCCTCAGGTTTTCCGTGCTAAGTCAAGGGAGGGGGGGGGGGGGGGTTGGCAGTACCTTGTTGTCCTTGTTTAGGTGTTTGTGGGTGCGGTGGGCTGGGGTTGATGGCTAGGTCTCTTGACCTCTGCTGTGTAGCCCTTTAGTTTTGTTGGTCCATTGTAACCCTTTTTATTTCTTCTTCTTCTTAATGAAATGACACGCAGCTCTCCTGCGTCGTTCGAGAAAAAAACTTCTCATGTAAAAGAATCCAAAGGAACACTTTGTGCTTCATCATGCATTTATTTTTCCAAATCCAATTAAATATAGGAGAGAGCTGATTATGACCAGAGAGTGCCAGGTATATTTTCCTGGTAGAGAGATTCTGAATTCCAAAGGAAAGTTCAATTGTCCATATCTTCATTAGGAACAACCCTTGACAGTTCAGTTTGCAAGTTTTGTAATTGAGTAGAGGCAATCTGAGAAAGTGGATGATGGAATAGACCATGGTCATCAGGTTGAGAGAAATTTTGAAACTAAAATATTCGTTTTCTTGGCATGGGACATTAATTGAGGGTAGTCTTCACATAGAGTAGAATTCAGCCAAAGGCCCTCCCAGAAAATAATAGACTTTCCATTATTAAAAATAGGTCTAGCCACCAAGGTTCCAAAAACCGGAACCGGAACAAATCCCGGTCGGTGGCCGGTAACGGTAACCGGGCGGTTACCGGCCGGTTACCGGAAAAACCGGTAAAAAACCGGTCACAATTTGAAAATCAAAATTTGAATTTTGAGATATTTTGAAACCGGTAACCGGAAAAACCGGCCGGTAACCGGAAAAACCGGCCGGTAACCGGAAAACCGGAAAAAAACCGGCCAAAATTCGAAAAATCAAAAATTCATACCGGCCGGTTTTTTGTTTACCGGTCTCTACCGGTAAAACCGGTAACCGGCGGTTACCGGCCGGTAACCGCCGGGAATTTGAACCATGCTAGCCACTGCCTTATACCAAGTTAAATTTTTGAGAACATTTCTTCACCAAAATGAGCCTTTAGAGCTTTCTTGCTGTGGAACTGAGTTAGAATAAAACCTCTTCCTTAAAAATTCCACCAAAGGGATATCCTTTCTATTGAAAAAAATTATGAATAGACTTAATGAGAAGAGCTTCATTCTGTGTTTTGGTGTTTAAAATTCCTATACCACCAGCTTTCTTGGGCAAGCATGCCTTATTCCAAACTACTAGACAAGAGCTTCCATGACATGAGGAATCACCGGTCCAAAAGAAGCTTCTCCTTAATTTGTCTATCTGGATAATTACTTCTTTTGGTAACAAAAGGTACTCATATTAAACATGGGCTGACCTGTGAGCACTGAATTAATCAAAGTTAGTTTGCCTCCCTTGGATAATTTGGAGGCCTCCCAACCAGCAAGTCTATTAGAGCATTTATTAATAAGAGCAGCAAAATCGTTCACTTTTGGCTTAACAACAGACAAAGGTAAGCCAAGGTATGTGAGGGGGAATTGTTCTACTTTGCAACCCAAGATATTAGCAAGCTGCTCAGCAATTTCTCCTGGCAGATTAATAGGAACTAAAAAGGATTTGGCAAAGTTTACCGTAAAGCCTGTTGTTATAGCAAAGGAATCAAGTGTGTTCTTTAGAAGCTATAGATCTTCTTCGCAAGCTTTCATGACCACTAGTGTTATGACCGGCATCCCATACACACGCAGGCCGCGCGCGCAGGGAGGAGTCCCAGCCGGGCATTAGGAAACCCTAGGCCATATCTTCATTAGGATATTTCCCTTTTCTTTCCGTAACAGAGTAGGATTTGGATTGCTTTGAGAATAGGATTTGGATTGCTTTGTAAAGGGGGATAAATACTCTCCAATCATCATGGAAATAAACAAGCAAGGCAACAATCGTTGTTGTGCTTACCTGGGAGTCTGCTCCGCCTGTTCCCGCGCGTCCCCTGCTTGTTCTCTCACGGCGCCTTCATGCCGCCTAGGGCTGCAGCCCCGCCGCCAAGGCGTCGCCCACCGGTATCCTCTCCGGAGTCTCCGCTTCGCCCTAGATTCTTCCAATCTGGTATCAGAGATGCCAGGAGGCGAGGAAGGCAGCAAGCAGCCAAAGGGGACACCGCCGCCGCCGGCCGATCCCATCGCCAAAGCACTGGCCGAGCTCGCCCAGCAGATGGCGACGCTCTCCGCGCGCATGGAAGCCCTGGAATCCCGGCCGGCTGCGCCCACCACCGCCGCCTCCACCGCCAGTCCCCCAGCCACCCTCCCCGCCGCCACCACGCAGCCGATCCCCATCCACCACATTCAGTTCTCTCACTCGCCGTCGCCGATTCCCCCGATCCCCACTGGACCGCAGCTCCCCATGCGGTCATCCTGTCCGTCCGGGCCAGATATAGGGTTCGGCGGTACCGGTTCTGGCTTAAGTGCCCCTCGCTTCCACAAGCTTGATTTTCCCACCTTCGACGGAAAGGAGGATCCTCTCAATTGGCTCAACAGGTGCGATCAATTCTTCCGTGGACAGCGCACCATAGCCTCGGATCGCGTGTGGCTCGCCTCGTACCATCTCACGGGCGCCGCCCAAACATGGTACTATGCCTTGGAGTAGGACGAGGGCATGCCCTCCTGGGAGCGCTTCAAGGAGTTATGCCACCTCCGCTTCGGGCCGCCAATACGCGCCAATCGCCTGGCGGAGCTCGCCCGGCTGCCGTTCTTATCCACCGTCCAGGACTATCAAGAGCGCTTCAACGCGCTTCTATGTCACACCGCAGTTGACGTCAATCATAAGGTGGAGCTGTTCACCGGTGGCCTCCCTGAACATATCAAGATCGACGTTGAACTGCATGAGCCCGGTGATCTGCAGACGGCAATGCACCTTGCTCGAGCATATGAGCGCCGCGCCGAGACGACACCACCAGCGTCGCTGCAACGGCCGTCCCGCCCCTTCCAGTGTCCACCGACGGCCCTTCCTACTCCGCAGCGGGCTGCCACCACACCCTCGGCCGCACCAGCCCTAATGCCGCCGACTTCGCCTGCGGCCACATCATTGCCGGCAGCACCGCGAGCTTTCCGCCGTCTCTCCCCGGCCGAGTTGGCCGACCGACGCCGGCTGGGACTCTGCTACAACTGCGATGAGCAGTACGTCCGCGGCCACAAATGCCAACGACTGTTTTTCATTGAGGTGACCGATTATCTGGACGACGATACGGCCGACGACTCCAGCAGTGCGGCGGTGGACGAGGCCGCGTCTGACTTGCTGGTGGTATCCCTTCATGCGATCGCCGGCATTCGCACGGAGGACACCATGCACCTCCACGTCAATATCCACGGCCATCGGCTTCTGGCGTTGCTTGACTCCGGCTCCACCCACAATTTCATCAACGCCGAGGCCCTGCACCGACTCCATCTGGAGACATCGGACAACACCAATATGCGCGTAGCGGTGGCTAATGGCGACCGGGTCCCCTGCAAAGGCGTGGCCCGCAACGTCGCCTTGAGTATCGGGCCCGAAGACTTCTCCATCAGCTGCTACGGCATCAACCTGGGCGGCTTCGACCTCGTCCTCGGTGTTGACTTCCTCCGAACCCTGGGACCCATTCTTTGGGATTTCGAGGACCTTTGCATGGCGTTTTGGAGGGGCGACAGGCGAGTGTTCTGGAAGGGCCTTGGCTCCCCCCGCGATGACATCCCATAGCCGGCTCTTCGCGCCATCACCGGGGTGTCGCCGCAACCCCTCTTGGATCACCTTCTACACCAATACAGCATGGTTTTCGAGGAACCAAGGGGCCTTCCACCGGCACGACCCTACGACCACCGCATCCACCTCCTGCCGGGCACCGCGCCGGTGGCCGTCCGCCCCTACCGATACCCTCAGCTGCAGAAGGACGAGCTGGAACGCCAGTGTGCCGCCATGCTGGAGCAGGGCATCATCCGGCCAAGCACCTCGCCGTTCTTCGCGCCGGTGCTCTTGGTCAAGAAGGCGGACAACTCCTGGCGGTTCTGCATCGACTACCGTGCGCTAAACGACAAGACCTCCAAAGATAAGTTCCCAATACCACTGGTGGACGAGCTCCTCGATGAGCTCCACGGCGCCCGGTACTTCACCAAGCTAGACCTCCGTTCCGGATACCACCAGGTGCGCATGCACCCGGACGACATCGAGAAGACGGCTTTCCGTACCCACCACGGCCACTTCGAGTTCCTCGTTATGCCCTTCGGCCTGTCCAACGCGCCGGCTACGTTCCAGGCCCTTATGAACGACGTCCTCCGCTCCTTCCTCCGTCGGTTCGTGCTCGTGTTCTTCGACGACATACTCATCTGCAGTTCGTCGTGGTCGGAGCATTTGCAGCATGTCCGCCTCGTCTTCGACGTGCTCCGCGCCCACTCCTTGCACCTCAAGCGCTCCAAGTGCTCGTTCGGAGCGTCTTCGGTTGCCTACCTCGGCCACGTCATCTCCGCCGACGGCGTCGCCATGGATAGCGATAAGGTGGCCGCCGTTGCATCCTGGCCGGTGCCCCGCTCGACCCGGGGTTTGCGCGGGTTCCTGGGCCTCGCTGGTTACTACCGGAAGTTCATCCGGGACTTCGGCACAATAGCGGCACCACTGACAAAGCTTCTGCGCAAGGACGCTTTCACCTGGTCGGACGATGCCGCGGCAGCTTTCCAGGCGCTGAAGCACGCCCTGACGACGGGACCGGTCCTGCAGATGCCTGTCTTTGACCAGTTGTTCATCGTCGACTGCGACGCCTCGGGCGCGGGCTTTGGCGCCATCCTCCACCAGGACGCCGGAGCCCTCGCATTCTTCAGCCGGCCGTTTGCTGCCCGCCATCTCAAGCTGGCGGCATATGAGCGGGAGCTCATCGGCCTCGTGCAAGCCGTTCGGCACTGGCGTCCGTACCTGTGGGGACGCCGCTTCCTCATCCGCACCGACCACTTCAGCCTCAAGTTTCTGCTGGACCAGCGTCTCTCGACAATTCCGCAGCACCAGTGGATTAGCAAGCTGTTCGGCTTCGATTTCACAGTGGAATACCGTCCCGGGAGACTCAACACGGTGGCAGATGCCCTCTCGCGCCGTGACTCAGAGTCAGCCGCACTCCTTGCTATTTCGGGGCCCTCCTTCCACCTCTTCGACGAGATCCGAGCTGCAACGACCACCGACGAGGAGGCGCGTGGGCTTCGCCAGCAGCTCCAGGACGGCGCCATTGGGGAGCCATGGCACACGGCCGACGGGCTCCTGCTCTACGGCTCACGCATCTTCGTGCCAGCGCAACACGACTTGCGCAACCAGGTCCTCTCTCTGGCTCATGCGGCCAGCCACGAAGGCATGCAGAAGACACTCCAACGGATGAGGGCAGACTTCTACATTCCCGGCGACAAGGCACTTGTGCGGGACTACGTACGCTCCTGCCTCACTTGCCAGCGCAACAAGACAGAGACCCTGCAGCCGGCTGGCATCTTGCAGCCCCTCGATGTACCATCCCAAGTGTGGGCTGACATCTCGATGGACTTCATCGAGGGTTTGCCGAAGGTTCACGGAAAGTCCGTGATCCTCACCGTCGTCGACCGCTTCTCCAAGTACGCTCACTTCATCGCGCTCGGCCACCCATACTCCGCCACATCCGTCGCCAGGGCCTTCTTCGATGAGATCGTCCGTCTCCACGGTTTCCCCACCTCCATCGTCAGCGATCGCGACCCGGTCTTCACCGGCCACATGTGGCGCGACCTCTTCAAGATGGCAGGCGTCAAACTCTGTATGAGCACGGCCTTTCACCCCCAGACAGACGGCCAGTCCGAGGTCGTCAACAAGGTCATCGCCATGTACCTCAGCTGTGTCACGGGTGACCGGCCTCGCGCATGGGTCGAATGGCTGCCATGGGCAGAGTAATGCTACAATTCTTCGTTCCACACCACGCTGCGCACCACTCCATTCCAGGTGGTCTACGGTCGGCCTCCTCCACCGCTGCTGCCGTACACGGCCGGAGCCGCCAGGATTGACACGGTGGACACCCTCCTGCGCAACCGTGATGACTTTCTGGCGGCGGTTCGCGAACGCCTCCTCCAAGCACAGCAATATGCCAAGCGCTACTACGACGACCACCACTGTGATTTGGAGTTTGCGGTAGGCGACTGGGTGTGGTTGCGCCTTCTACATCGACCGGCACATACATTGGAGCCCCGGCCCAAGGGAAAGCTCGGACCGCGCTACGCAGGGCCGTTCCAAGTCTTGGAGCGGATCGGGCAGGTGGCCTACCGTCTCCAACTGCCGGAGGGCGCCAGGCTCCATGATGTCTTCCATGTGGGACTGCTTAAACCCTTCCACGGTGACCCTCCGTCGACGCCGCCTCCAATGCCGCCTACGCACAACGGCAGGCTGTTGCCCACCCCGGAGCACGTCCTGCGCGCCCAGCTTCGCCGTGGTGTCTGGTACGTCTTGGTGCAGTGGCGGGGGATGTCCACCGACGACGCCACTTGGGAGCCGCTGTTGCATTTTCAGGAGAACTACCCCGACGTTCAGCTCGAGGACGAGCTGTTTGCGGAGGCAGGGAGAGATTCCCCGGCATCCCATACACACGCAGGCCGCGCGCGCAGGGAGGAGTCCCAGCCGGGCATGAGGAAACCCTAGGCCATATCTTCATTAGGATATTTCCCTTTTCTTTCCGTAACAGAGTAGGATTTGGATTGCTTTGAGAATAGGATTTGGATTGCTTTGTAAAGGGGGGATACATACTCTCCAATCATCATGGAAATAAACAAGCAAGGCAACAATCGTTGTTGTGCTTACCTGGGAGTCTTCTCCGCCTGTTCCCGCGCGTCCCCTGCTTGTTCTCTCACGGCGCCTTCATGCCGCCTAGGGCTGCAGCCCCGCCGCCAAGGCGTCGCCCACCGGTATCCTCTCCGGAGTCTCCGCTTCGCCCTAGATTCTTCCAACTAGGGTGTCATCTGCATATTGATATATAGGGAAGTCTAGATCAAAGACTTCACCATATGGCACAGAAATTAAATCTCCATGTAAAACTTAGTTGAGCATGTCTTGTAGCAGATTAGCTACTAACCCAAAAAGTGAGGGGACAGAGAATCTCCTTGTCTTAGGCCTCTTTTGCAAAGAAATTTCTTCCCAGGTACACCATTAAGCAAAACAGAAGAGGTTGCACTTTCAAGGATAATTTTTATCCAATTTAGTCATCTATTTCCAAAGCCTTTTGCTTCCAATATTTTAAAAAAGGCAATATTTTTAAAAAAGGCTGCATGCTCAACTGTATCAAATGCTTTTTCGAAATCTAGTTTCAGAACTACCACTTCCTTTTTTGCTTTCTTACATGCATGAATGTATTCCACAGCTGATGCAAAACAATCTTGAATGGTCCTTGTTTTAAGCTTTCTTACATGCATGAATGTATTCCACAGCTGATGCAAAACAATCTTGAATGGTCCTTGTTTTAATGAACCCAAATTGATTCTTATGGACAAGTTTAGGCATATTAGGCTGCAATCTGTTAGCCAACATCTTTGTAAGAATTTTCAATGATTCACAAACAAGAGAGATGGGTCTAAAATAGATACTTCTTGAGATGATTTTTTTGGAACTAGAATTACAAATGAATAATTAATATATCTCAGATCTGCTTTTTGCAAGTAGAGTTGTTCACATAGTTGTGTGAAGTTATGTTTTAGAATGTTCCAACATTTTTTGAAGGAAAGGCTATTAAAGCCATCAGGACTAGGGGCGATGCCCATGGTTATTAAGTCGGTAAGTCGAGTCGAGTGGAGTCGCTAAGGGACCAACTTACCGACTAGTCGACTAGTCGTTGACTACTTGTCAACTTGCTATCAGGAGTCAAGACTGTAGTTGGATCGATTTATGCTCTCCAATAAAGAGGAAAGATGAATGCAATTCATCATTTCATCACAACAAATGGAACAATGTATGTTTCAGTGCATTAGATTTGAATACATAGGCTTGCACATGTGATAATATAAAACAAACCCACGATTCCTATCCAGAACAGAGTCAACAGACGATATAGGGTATCCATAAATAATGGAATCACTTCAGCATATGTTAGGCATACCTGAAGCACAGTAACAATCAGCAATGTTTTCTCGAGTCTTGACGCCAACCACCTGGCACCTGAAAAGCAAGTGCAATGTGTGCTGATCACAAGAAATTCAACCGTAAGCGTAAGAGAGTCAACTGTGTATCCAGCGTCAACAATAATGCTGCAAAGTAGGCAAAACTCATCGGAGAATCTGCTTGAGCTTGGCAACGGTAGCCCCCCTCCAACTCCAACGATCTTCAGGATCGTTTCACACCAGGAAGGTCTGAAAAAAGTGGTTCTGGTTGAGACCAACTCAACTCATCATGCGCAACTCCTGATGCTGCAAGAACCTTTCCGGGAGCAGTGAAATTTTCCTGCATCTCAACAAAAGCAAAAATATCAAAGGGAGGCATTTGTGACGAAATATTAAAAATGGGAAACAGTTCAACAACTAACTGAATCTTACAGCAATGAATGTAGCATACTAGCATGCACCAGCAGGTCCAGCACTCCATCAGTCCAACACAATGCATCTCTGATGTGTATACCATATTACCATCCAAAATCCAAATACAGAGCAATTCTATTGCAGCATTGATGACTGCCGATTGGACTGGAGATTCTTCTCGGGACATTTGAAGAACAGAGCAATCAGCAATGCATACTACTATACTACATCAATACTTCTACTCATCTACATTCTACAGATTTACTACTGCAACTCTGCAAGTGACCACAAGAGCCCATGAGAGCAGAGGCCAGAGAGTAGCACACATAGCAGTGACCACAAGGTCCACAACTGCACAAGACTACAGGCCTACAAGAAACAAAGAGATCAATGGAAGGGATCAAGGGATGAATGGAAGCGCACCTGGTGAGGCAAACCCAGCTTGGCCGCTGGGGGCTTGACGGTGGCGACACGGTGGACCCTACTGGGGGTGACGGCGACTAGCAATGGGAAGGTACTCGGCTGGGGCGAGGAGCGGAGGAGTGGGAAGGGTTTCAGCTACGGGCGACGGCGACGAGGTGGGATTCGGCTGGGGGCGATGCGACGAGGAGCAGTGGGATTCGGCTGGGGTGTGGGCGACGGCGACAAGGTCGATCCGGCCTTGGGCGACGGCGGGAGGTGGGATTCGGCGAGGAGCGGAGGAGTGGGAAGGGTTTCGGCTGCGGGCGACGGCGACGAGGTGGGATTTGGTTGGGGGCGACGGCAATGAGAGGGAGCAGTGGGATTCGACTGGGTGGGGGCGACGGTGACAAGGTCGATCTGGCATTGGGCGACGATGGATTCGCCAGCCGCTGCGGGGCGTTGCTCTCGCGGAAGCTGTGCGTGGTGCTTTTGTCTCTTAGTGCGGACTATGCGGTGCATCGCTCTCGCTAAAGCCGTCCCAAAGCCAGCCTAAACCGGCCGACACACGTGATTTCTCTTGCCTTTTCCCAGTAGGCCGGCTACCTACTAGTCGGAGACCAGTTGCTCCAAGTCAGCTTAGTCGATGGCAAGTCGCCCAACAACCTCAACTAGTCCAGTTGCTGCTTCCAGTCGAGCGGCGCTAGCCGACTAATCGACGACTTAATAACAGCTCTCCATTTCCTCAATTGAGAACGCTCTTCCCATGTGCAAAAAAATTAATATGATCATTGATATATGTGTTGGATAAGGCAAACTGCATAGAAGTGTAAGAAGATTGCCCTGTTCTATTCTTGAAATAATTTCAGAATAAAGAAGCTTTCTGAACATAGTCATATATGAAATTCCCCTCATTATCTTTAATAGCAGCAATAAGGGCCTGTTCGGCTGGTAAGAAGCCGGCCGGCTTTTCGCAGCCGCTGCAGTACCTAACTTTTAAACGGAGTATTTTCTCAAGACGGGGTCTATAAGTTAAACGTAGTACACGTTAAAAGCCCAACATCTGTACCAGCCAAAATCGTAAGTGAGTATCGATCTCTCCGTAATCTGTACCGTAAACAGCCAAAATTCAAAAATTTCAGCCAAAAGCCATAAGCCGTAGCCAAAACAAACATGCCCTAAGATTGGAACGCTTATTTGTTGTGGCAATTGCATGAAAATACTTAGCGTTTTCATCCCCTAGTTTGACCCATCTCCGTGTGCACCTTTGTTTCAAGAAGGTGTTTTGATTGAGATTTAAGCAAAATCAAAAGGTTATTTGAGACTACTTTCCTTAAATTGTTTTCAATAGTGAAGAGAGGTAGATGCTCCTCAACCAAATCAAGAAATTGGATGATTGCATTACTAACATCAATGTGCTGATTGAATTTCTTGATATCTTTGCTCCAGGTTTTAAGCACCCTTCTTAAGAATTTAAGTTTTTGAGCAATATATTTAGCTGTATTTTGTTCTACAGGGGTCGAGTTCTGAGATGCTTGTAACTAGGCTGAACTGACCACATCCATGAAATTAGGGTGAGATAACCAGTAGTTTTCAAATCTGAACAAAGAAGATTTTGACAATTTTGTACTAATCTGAACTGAACATGGCATATGATCAGAAATTATCCTTGCTAATGGAATAACAAGTGTATTGAGGAACTTACATGTCCAATTGGTGGAAGTAAAGAACCAGTCAATTTGCTCCAAGAGGAGAAAATTCTGTTTGTTGCTCCATGTATATGAGACCCTTTTAATTGGAAGTTCAACCCAGGCCTTCCTGTTGATAATTTCGTTGAAAACATGCATTTCAGACATGTTCGACAACCCTCAAAGTCAGTTTGCTCCAAGAGAAGGAAATTCTGTTTGTTGCTCCATGTATATGAGACCCTTTTAATTGGAAGTTCAACCCAGGCCTTCCTGTTGATAATTTCGTTGAAAACATGCATTTCAGACATGTTCGACAACCCTCTATTCCTGCATTCTATTTGTTTTTTGACCAAATTGGAGCCAGCAGCAATGAGTGAAAAGTTATCATTTGGGATATTGAAGTCCTTGAGCCAAGATAAGAAATAGGGCCTGCTCTTTTTAGCTTTTAGGGGTGTCTTTTGGTTTTGGCTACAGCACTTAACTTTCAAACGGAGTATTTTTTCAATACAGAATCTATAAGTTAATTGTAGTGCACAGTAAAATCCCATTATTTATACCGGTCAAAATCGCATGTGAGTATCTCTCTATAATCTCTGTCGTAAACAGACAAAATTAAAAAATTTCAGCCAAAAGTCAAAAGCCGTAGCCACAAAGAACATGCTCTTTTTCACCCCTGTGAGCTGGACCAATATATGTTAGTGAAGAACCATAGCATTCATCTGGCTGAAACTTTTGGTTTCTACTTTGTTAATTATATCTGGCTTGATTTTCACCTGCTCAGATTTTAACTACCAATATCTTCCACAGGATGGTGCACCCACTGGTAGAACATTAGATTTGGCCTCTAGCCTTGAAGTTAGTTCAGCTACACAAAAAGCCTCAGGGGATGCATCTCCGGATGATTGTAATCTGCGATCAGTGCTGACAATTGCCTTTCAATTCCCTTACGAAATGCATCTCCAAGATAGTTTTGCAACTATGGCTCGGCAGTATGTTCGTAGTGTTGTTTCTGCTGTGCAGAGAGTATCGATGGCTATTTCTCCCTCTCGATCTGGCGTGAATGCTGGGCAGAAAATAATTTCTGGCTTCCCTGAAGCCGCAACACTTGCTCGCTGGATTTGCCAAAGCTACCAGTAAGTACACTTGTCATTTTCCTGTCTTATTAATGATTTTTTTGTGTCAGTATATCAGTGCTGCATTATTGCTCTATAGTCTATACTTTAAGTATCTATTATATATTAAAAGCTCATGACAGGTCATTTAGAGCTGCTAAGAAAAAAAGAGAATTACGCTAGAAATTCTCATAAAAAAAGAAAAACATCTAGCCTTTAATCTGGTGGACCCTAATTAAAATTGGGCCATAGTGGCCATTGGATGTTATTGAATAAAAGAGAATATGCTATTTTTTTTAAAAAAAGAAGCAAGACGTCTAGCCCTTGATTTGGTGGACCCTACAACAACCATTGGATGGATAAAGCCAAAAGATAAACAAAACTTGTCTACCGCAAGGCAGAAAAGGAGGAAGGGGGGGGGGGGGGGGGGGGGGGGGGGGGGGGGAGCATGCATCCATGGACCACGTACAACCAACTCAAAACAATCACCATGCACGGCAGTTAAAATGGAATTAGAGTGACGGCAAGAAATAAGAGAGAGATTACGCACATGAAAAAAAAGGTAAAATTAGGACTAGAAATGGAATGGCACCTCTGCGGTAGTTTTGGCATGAAAATTTAGTTTTGCAAAGTTTACTCATTAAGCACTGCTCATTTGTCAGTAAACTATCTACACTTATACACATTACAGGAAAAATAGCTTTAAATTTGCCAAATATATATGTAGCTACAAGTCATTTTTTTATTTTGTATGTGTTTGAACAAAAGTTAATTACAATATTATGAATCCTGAAACTCGAACAACAGATTGCTATACCTTTTGAAAAGACTTGCGCATCACATACAGTTGCACACATGCGTATGGAAACAAAAATTAGAACATACATGGTGAGAGAGCATGAAGTAGCAATGCCGGTCGGCGGCCGGTAACGGTAACCGCATGGTTACCGGAAAAACCTGTAAAAAACCGGCCACAATTTGAAAATCAAAATTTGAATTTTGAGATGTTTTGAAACCGGTAACCGGAAAAACCGGCCGGTAACCG
Organism: Dendrocalamus latiflorus; assembly: GCA_017311315.1. Classification (NCBI taxonomy): domain Eukaryota; kingdom Viridiplantae; phylum Streptophyta; class Magnoliopsida; order Poales; family Poaceae; genus Dendrocalamus; species Dendrocalamus latiflorus. The sequence continues at coordinate 24,149,141 of CM029667.1, forward strand.
GAAAAATCGGGGAAAAAACCGGCCAAAATTCGAAAATCTAAAATTTATACCGGCCGGTTTTTTGGTTACCGGTCTCCACGGGTAAAAACGGTAACCGCCGGGATTTTGATCCCTGAGTAGCATAGCACAGGAGATCAAAGGCTTAAAAAGAAAGGACAACACGTGTTAGATGTAATTCTTTCTAGAGTTAGTCTGATTAACTTTATAATATTTTCAGTGTAATCAACATAGGGTTTACGATAGACTGAAGGGAGCTTAGTTAGCACTAATTCGATGAACCATTAGAATTCAGAGCAATACATAGTTTTATATGTTTGGCATATCTCAATTGAACCATGCATGCAAAGACCAAAGTTTGAAACATTAGCAATAGATTTACATGGCATCTACGTTTTAGCATGTGGAGGTACATTTAATCTTAACAGTTGCTTGCATGGAAACAAATAAGAGATTGTATAGGGAGGAACAGTCCAATAATTAATGGGACTATCCGTGCAATCGCCCGGGCTATTTTGGTAGTTATAGATAAAAGACCAATACGTGGCCAAAATCAAATGTTCACCAAAGATTAACTTGTACAAAAGCTGATGAAATCATCTTTTTGTAGGTTCCATTTGGGAGTGGACTTACTTAGGCAGGCAGATGAAGCTGGGGAATCATTGTTGAGAATGCTCTGGGATTATGAAGATGCTATTTTGTGCTGTTCTTTCAAGGTAGTTAACCCCCTCCCCTCTTATATTGTTCTCCTTTTCCATGTTCATTTAGGTCATTTGGACGTAGGGTGCTCTTTGATTTACAGGCAATTAAACTCATGTTTATCAAAACTAGTTAGCCTTAGGGATTCACCCAAGTTGAGTGCATTGCCTGTAGAAGCTTAGCTCACTTCATATGACAAGGCAAAAATGTGGCTTTGCTTGGCTCACATATCTGCATTCTATATTCTTTCAGGAAAAGCCTGTATTTACTTTTGCCAACGAGATGGGACTTAACATGTTAGAAACATCTCTCATTGCTATACAAGACCTCTCATTGGACAAGATATTTGATGAAGCTGGTAGAAAGGCATTATACTCGGAGATCCCAAAATTGATGGAACAGGTACAGTTGCTTCTTTCAAGCAAGGAATCGAAACTGCTATATTTTTGTTCCTGGAGTATCAATACTGTTTTACTATCACTATGTAATGTACTCCCCTGCTTTGTTCCTTGGCTATGTGAAATATTTCCAAAGTCCTAACTGCCAAGATAAGTCAGTTGGATCCAGACCCGCTGAAACTAACCTGGTATTTGGCATTTCAACCTAGGCTATGTAAATTTGAAGTAAGTGCCTATGTAGTTTCTTCTGTTGGCAATTTATTGTAATTTTTCTCGGTAGGGTGTTCCTCTGTAGACTATCTAGTCTAGCTCCCAGAAGAGCCCTCCAACAGAGGATTGTTCCCATCCTAATATCCCACAGTTCATCCTTAGTTATGTGACTCATTTGAGTCATTTCTGTTTTTAGAGCCTTCACTACAGTGCAGACGCCCTTGAAATACAATTTGGCGAGGTTTGCGCCTTTGCAGTGCTTCTTTGTTAATCGTATGCATGTTCACAGGGTGCCTTGCACTATCTAGTTCACAACTAATTATTCGGTTTTCATCTGTTCAGGGCTTTGTTTACCTGCCGGCCGGTGTGTGCTTGTCCGGAATGGGCCGCCATGTCTCCTTCGAGCAAGCTGTAGCCTGGAAAGTACTTGGTGAGGACAACAATGTGCACTGCCTGGCCTTCTGCTTCGTCAACTGGTCTTTCGTGTGATCCCGTCCGACGCATTCCGTGCCTGTTGTGAGCAGCTCCATTTTTGCATTCTCTGTAGAAGAGAACCATCGTCGCTGTTTGTTAATGCTATCTTTAACTAGTTTCTAGACTTGGGAAAGCCAGTGTCCGTGAAAATGCTGCCTAGTGCTCTCTCATCTCCACTAATTTAACCAGGCAAGAAGCTGGCTGCTGTTTGTTAAATTGAGGATACTAACCTTGAACCCCGAATGGTTAATATACTTAATTTATATGATGGAACGCTGGTAGCGAATTTCAGATGGCTCTATAAGGACCTCTAGTGTGTTGAAGCTTTTTTTTTTTGGTCTTGGTCCTTGGTACGCCTTCTGATCAACTGTTCAACATGATGTTATCTTTGCCATGATTTTAGTTCATGATGACAAGTTGGTGATAGTTGACATTCTTCTGAAAGACAAAAACTAACAAAAAGATTCGATGGTTATTTAAAACTTTTAGTAGATGTCGAGAGTTAATACTGTTTACTCGAGTTACGGCGAAAGAAAGTTGATTATTTGGACGGACAGTTTGGTATTAAACGATGCGAAATTCGGTGACAGGTGGTTCAAATAAAAAAAGGAGATCGAGCGGTAACACCGAGACGCGCTTTGACGAAAGATGCAAGGGTGAAGGGGAACGCGACCAACTTGATCAGCAACAGCAGTAGTAATATCTGAGAGAGCGGGTCGACAACGGGGAGGAGAGGCCGAACCGCCGAAGAAGGGGACTAAGCAGTTGGGGCGGCGGTACAGGTATCAGAGGTACTCCTCTCGGAGTCGAAGAAGGGCGGCAGAAGCAGCGTCGCCACACGCGGCTACGTCCAAACCCGGCGACGAGAAACCGCGGCCGGCCGGTTGTAACGTGGAAGGGCCCGTCCGGAACGGCCTCAGGAGGCCGCACAATAAATCCGACGTTTCCAGCGTTAGTAGTGGGAGAAAAATTTATGATGGTATTAGGGGTGGCAACGGGCCGAGCCAAGCCTGGCTCGGCTCGGCTCGTGAAAGCTCGGTAGAATGAAGGCTCAGTTCGGATCGGCTTGGTTAGGATATCAAGCTTTTTTGTGGGCTCGGTTCGGCTCGAGCCGGCTCGCGAGGGCTCGCGAGCCAACAAAACCTGACACTAAAAATTAGCGTTCTTTCCTTTCCCTTGTAGGATATTTCAATTATGGTTACTATAGAATAATAGTTACAGTCTTACAAATAGTACTAAACACTCTTTCATGGCTATATGCTCAAATAAATTACTATGTCATTTCATCATAGCAATTGCCAAATAAAGCTCGAATAAGGAAACCATATCATCCAAAGTCAGGTTTACAAGAAGCAAGGTTATGACAAAGTCTAGATCATTGTGATGAACTGATAAGTGATAATGCATGATAAACGCTTGTGACCAAATCAAAAAGGCATAAGTCAGAGACACAGTGGAAATCATTCATGCTGAGTAGTCATCCAGAGATGGCAACATAGCAAACCATCAAATCTCAGACACAAAAACTGGATGTTGCTTAAGTATTTGAGACTGTTAATTCAGGGTGGCAATTTGGCAGAAACAATAACAGGTGGTTGGCTTCAAATGGCAGATCTCGCAGCAGAAAGGAACCATAGTCCATAGCCCTACAAACCAATAGAAATTAGTGTGAGGAATGAGAACTAACACAACACTCATTTGCATTCTTTGTTTAACCACCTGAATGTAGTGACATTTAATTTAAACTTGAGCAACATTAGTAAGTATCAAATACAAAAAACAGACCTCTGTGGGAACACGAATGAGAGAAGCAGCAGCCCCTCTCCAATTGCCCCTGCAGTCTGTAGCATACTTATTAAGAAAAGAAGGCCATTGTAATTTGTAAAGCAAAATGTTTCAAAGGTAGCAGCATAATACATCAATTCACAATTCACCAAGTCCAACACAGAAGTACCAAGTCCACAAGTCCAACACAGAAGTACCAAGTCCACAATTCACCAAGTCCAACACAGAAGTACCAAGTCCACAAAATGCAAAATAACAAATGAAACATCACATTTGCATATAACAAGGTAAGTGGAGCACACCGTATACCAGCCATCTAGTCACACCCCTTCTTTTAGTAGAAGGGGCCATAATATAACAAATAAAAATAAAAAAGAATAGCAACTAGAAGATGCCTTCCAAGTTCCAAGTACGGTATCTTCAAATGCATGTCCTAATGGCCAAAAGCAAGGATAATAGCCCATAGAGGCTTCAGTTATTGAAGTCTTTGCATATGCATGCAAGGAAGTAAGCAGTAGATAAACAGCTCCCAATAACATAATATACACCCCCATGACACACATTAACGCTATTTCTCGTGATTTTTATTATCTTTTGTGTTTGTTTCAATGATTCTAGTACTGGTTTGAATGACTTTGGGGTTGGGTAATACACAACTGTAACATGTTTTCTTCACTAATATAGCACCTAAGGACTTCATATTATCATAAAGATCTCGAAGAGGAGGAGATTAACCTGTTCCTTTAGCTGATCAATACCCAAACAAGCAGTCAATAGACTAAGAGCAACGTTAGCTGATGAATAAAGGTCGTTCTCAAATTGCTTGTGCCTTTCGGGACGAGCAACTATTTTATGACTAGAGGTTTCCTGTCAAGACAGAATTGAAGTAAGTCCGATTTCACCAAGAAAAATATAGAATATGGTATACAAATGGTGTAATACATGAGTCATTAACTGGTGATAATTAGGATCATATGGACACTTGTTCATTTAATGCAAATATGCAATAGTTATGAACAACAAGATTTTGAGCAGATGATGTACATCACTCTATTAAACTCGAGCATGAGCACAATGTGGACATGGCAAAAACAAAATCATAATAATATCTTTGTGATTTAAAACAAATATCTGGTTAAAGATTTGTAAGCTCTATGAGAAATCATCTAGCTTAAGACCATCATAGCAGTACAAAACACTAACCCAATGCTCCCACTCTTGCCATAGGTGAGAACTGAGAAATCAACATCCCACTGCATCGAGACTGGTTTGGTTCAGAACCCCGAGCAAGCAAGCAATCAAATCAACCATGCATAATGAAGAATCAGATTTGAATCACATCTACACATAACGGCATAATGAAGAAGGGAGATAAATCTAGGATACCGATCTGAGAGATGAGATGAGGAGGCGCCGCCGCGAGACGAGGACGGGAAGTCGGGGACGGTCGCTCGAGACCAGACCAGATCGACGCCAAAACCCTTGCGCCGCCGCGAGATGAGATGAGGATTGAGGAGGCGCCGCCGCGAGATGAGATGAGGAGGCGCCGCCACGAGAGGAGCACCAAAACCCTAGCGAGCGCTGGGGTCGGGGGCTCGGCCGCTCGGGGCCTCGGGGGAGTCGGCGAGACGGCGAGTCGCCGACGCCGAGTCGGGGCCTCGGCTCGGGGGAGTTGTGGTTTGCGGAGAGGGACGCCTGCTACTGCTACTCTGCTAGTGCGGTGCCGCCTGGGTGGGATTGGGATCATTCGGGAAACTAGGGTTTTACGGGGGAGTTGGGCCTAACTGGGCCGAGCCAACCGAGCCGCTCGCGAGCTGGCTCGGGCTCGGCTCGTTTAGAGCCCGAGCGTTTTTGCTGGCTCGGCTCGTTTCATTTACGAGCCGAGCCAAGCCTTCACGAGCCCGAGCCGAGCCCGAGCTTTTTTGCCAGCCCTAGATGGTATACTGTTTCTTCCTTCGCCGACAGCACAGCGCAACCTTCCCTTCCTTCTCCCCGCTGCCTTCGGCTCCGAATCTAGCGAAGCACCGCTGCGACCATGGGTTCACTATGCTCCCCCAGATGTCGAGGGAGGCTGGGGACGTGGTGGCCCGGTGGTGGGTGGTGGCGGAGGGAGGAACGGGTGAGACGGTGGCGTTGTAAATATTAGGTTGGGCGGAATGGTGGTGGTGGGGGAGGAGGAGATGGCAGTGCGGCGAGATGGCGAGATTTTCACCGGCCGTAGGTGATGGAGGAGGGGTGCGGAGCCGAACGCTAGAGAAAAAAGAGGGGAGGAGTGACTGTGGGGGAACGGTCAGGGAGTGGCGGGAGAGAGCCTGGGGAACGACAATGAGAGAGAGGGGAGGGGGAGTGGCCAAACGGTTATCTCGTTAGATTGGGGTCTAAATTAGGGTCTAACTGGTTACAGTTGGGTATAGCCCTCCAATAGTAGGTAGAGCTTGCCTCGGGTTGGAGTGGACGGTGACGACCCAAGCTAGGCGGCAAGATTGCACAAAGCGGGCAATGCTGCTCGACAGAGAAATCCACGGGCTAGGCTGGCCCATGTCTTGTGCCCGCGCGAGCCTGCTCGGTTACCTATGCCGCGCGATTTGGAGGGAGCGCATAGCGGCGGCTCAGGAGTGGAGCGGGAGTTGCGGTGCCGTTCCTGGTCCGATGACTGCTCGGCGGCGGCGCAACACGCACTCGGCCCTTGGGGCGGGAAGGTTGTGCCTACAAAGTGCTTGACGTTCGGCTCGGTCGCTGGGTGAACCGAACGCCACGGGAAGTTGCGCCGATCAGAGAGGTCGCGTCGCGCATTGTTTGATCCGGGTTGCACTTGCACACATGGCAAGGATTGGATACACGATGAGCTGGGGTGGAAAATATATATATGAATTATCTGTATTATTATGTTATCATATTCGATAGGATACAAATACAGTATAAATTTTTCATCTAAATAATAATTTCTCTTATATTTGTATTTTATTCGAATCTGCATAACGAGTTACCCATGCGATACTACTACTAACACTACAATCTTCTCTCCAACTGAAGTATCGGCAGAAGTATAACACTTTCGGTTCGGCTGAAAAGCTCGTGACTTATGGCTGAAAACACTGTAGCTGGCTAAAAAAAGCACTGTAGCTGACAGAGGCTTATTTAGCATAATTAAATTTAAAAAAATTTAAAAATAAAAAAAATATGTTAGCCCATTACGTATAATACAAACAAATACGGGAAAAAAAGAACCGGCAAAAAAGCTCAACAAAAAGCCAAAAGTTCAGAAAAAGACGAAACTTATGAATAGTGAAAAATAAGCCAGAAGCCGGAGCCGAGTTGATCAGGGCTAGATCTGTTATTGAATGCTAATGGAGTAGACGTCGTTTTAGAATGCTTCAGTCAAACTTTCAAATTTTTGTAATAAAAAAATCTTTTTCTAACATATAATTTTCGTTTTAGATCTGCCACATGAAAATGGTATTAAAGGATTTGTAATAAAAAAATCTTCACTGTATTTTAAATATTTCTAACATATAATTAGAAAAATAACTATTAAAAATATGTGTATTGGAAACCATGTTAATGTCCATATTGGTAAGTAAAAAAGAATGGAGAAAATATTAGTTCCATTCGTTTTTTTTAAAAAAAAGCGCAAGGCATTTCCCAAATTCTTTCTGGTTGCGTTAACAACACTTGTTGGTTCTGAACTTCAGCTACAATTGGTACTCCCTACAGTAGTACTATTTCGCCGCCCGCAGGAAAGGTAGAGGTCTCACAGCCTACACTAGAGCGTATGCTAGTGTCGTAGCGACGCAAGGCGAGATGGCAACGCGCAATAAATTCCGTTTTGATGGCATAGGTCCTCATTTAGGTTTAAGTTACTGGCTTAGATTTATTTTTTACTATTTCTAAATTTTATCTTTTTTATTTTTCGGGTTTTTAGCTTTTTTGCTGGTTCTTTTTTCCCTGTATTTATTTGCATTATACGTGATTGGCTAACCTATTTTTTCATTTTTATTTTTTTAAATTTAGTTATGCTAAATAAACCACCATCAGCTACAGTGTAATTTCAACCAGCTACAGTGAAAATTCAGCCATAAGCTACTAAAATTCCCAACCGAGCACTCTGTCAGTGCCATAAATTGCAGCCTCCTGTTAGCTGGCTGTCCATGTTGCGCATCAATTGTTAGCTCTGGTTGGCACAACGGGCAAGAAAACTATGCCCTCCCTTTCTCGTCTCATGTGGGCCTCGGTGAAAACTGACTAAATTTCATCTATGATAAATTTAGGGTATGTTCTTTACGGTTTCTAAAATCGGCTTCTAGTTTTTACTAGAGTAAAGTCCATTACCGGTCCTTAAATTTTTTATACTGTGTCATCCCGGTCCATAAACTTTTAAAGTATGTCATCCCGGTCCTTAAACTTTCAAAGTGTGACAATATCCTATGTAGTTGTAGCAGTGAACTTTTTATGCTGTGTCATCCCAGTCCATAGACTTTCAAAAGAAATTGCCACACTTTGAAAGTTTAAGGACCGGGATGACATATTTTAAAAGTTTATGGACCGGGATGACACAGCATAAAAAGTTTAAGGACCGGTAATGGACTTTACTCTTTTTACTATAGTACCTAACTTTCAAACGGGGTATTTTCTTAATGTGGGGTCTACATGCAAAGGAGTATCCAGTAGTATGTGTTACATATGCATCTACTCTCTTTTGTGCAATGGCATGGTATACTAGTCTGAAAACTTAACTGGGCCATGGCTGCTTAGCCATTAACAATGGATCACGATAGGCAATTATACAATGGGGGGGGGGGGGGGGGGGTTAGGGTTAGTGGCCAGCTGCGCTTTGGGCTGAATGGGCCGCCCAACCGGGCCAAGGCCATTCATTCATCTTTTCCTTTTTATTTCTTGTTTTTCATACCTTATTTATTTTTAGCTGCTCCATTACACCTCAAATTAAATCAACAAAAGATAAGTAAATAACCGAGACAAAAGAGAAATATTTTAAATACAAATTAGGAGGAATCACACGAGCATGCATAATGATGTTTTACATTGTACTTATGAAATGCTTTATTTGTAAATTATCACTAGGTGTTGATTCTGAGGGCAATCTAGGGCACATAAGGCTTGTTTCTGATTTTAACAAGTTGGCGGGAGCAGGAGTACATTCAGGACATTCGCACATTTGATCATGTCTTCTAAATTATTTTCTATGGAATGTGGGCTAATTTAAAATAATGCATAAATATCAACTTTAAATTAAATTCTAAAAACAAATAAAAGTGTCAGGTGCATCGAGTAGATCCACTAGGTGATGATGAGGCTAGACTGGAGAGGTCCAGCAATATTACTATAACCGGTGAGGGTTATGGATTATTTGAGGCTGTACCGGGGAGGTCCAGCAGTGTTGCTACAACCCAGGGAGGGTTATGGAATATCTGGTGGGTAGAGAAACTCAAGAAAGTTGAAATAAAGACAACCCAGGTAGGGTGCATTTTGGAAGTCAAGGTTCCTCTACATAGAAATAACATTTAAGGGTATAACCAACTAGGTGCACGTGTCAAAAGCGGTGTGTACCATGCTGACCATAGAGCTAGTATGGGAAGGATTGAACTGATTAACCAACTAAGTAGCTACCTCTGCATGGGTGAGAAGGTGGTTATTGCCAGGTAGGAGCAACCACCCTAGGGTGGGGGATTACTAGGTATGTATCTCCATCTGCGTGGTAGGGCTGAGCAAATAACAGAGTTTATAGTACGGGTTGGCTAAAGGTTCTATTTCCCTTGCCTTACTCATGCGCCAAGGGTAGCACATGAGACAAGTTAAGCCAAGTGATGCTATGGGTAAAGTAGTATACATCTGATCGGAGTAAAAATATGATATCACTCCTAGCTTTCAGGTTTGAAAAGTGCGTCGTGTGGGTTCCTATGCCAGGATGTAAAATCCCACGTTGTTCTGCTGCTAGTAGAATTTTTAAATTAAAACCTAACTTTTTTCAACAAATAGGTAAAGGTATTATTTTGGAATAACGGCATGGTGGCCATGAGTATATATGCTATTGCATGCTATGTTGTTTTTCAGACAAGGTGATGGGTGCTAACCTTGATGGGATAATTGGTAATTATATTGATGTGGAACCTTTTTATTGACAATGATACATTGTGGATGGATATGACTACGGGGAATCCGGTGACCAGGACTACGAAGAATAAATGCCCATAAGGAGGGAGCCTTAGAAGACTTAAAATAATTAGGTGGGCGGTGCGGTTACACCATAGCTAGACCAAAAAAACACTATATGTGCCATATGAACAAGACACCGTGTACTAAACGGTGAAGGTACCAATTTGGTATGTCACTGTTTCCTTAGTTGATTCGGGCACTACTATGTTAAATGATGATTTTTGTTATGGTTATTGGTTAACCTAGGATGTGTTTGGTTGGAGGGATATGGTGGGATAGGATGGGATGAGATAGTTCCACAAAAAAAGTGAAACCACATGGTCCAGCATCTAAGAAGAATATTCTCTAAATTTGCACAGGCTCATCTCACTTTGGACCATTCCATCCCACCTCATCCCTCCAATCAAACACACAGATAGGCGTGGTCAAAGGAATCATCCCATCTCATTCTACTCCATCCCTCCAACCAAACACATCCCTAGTAAACCGTGATGCGGACGTCACAACCTCCTTCCTCCCCGCTTTCTTTTTGTCGAGTTCAATTGCGAAAAAATCCTGAACATTATGAGTCGGTGCCAATGCGTCGACGTCTTCTACTACATGTACTGTGTCTACTCCTATCCCATCTCGTCGCAAAGCTTACTCAACTAGCTAGCTACAGCTGCTGCCTGATCCAGGACATCAATGCGCGTACTGAGGTCGTAAATGGCGTGTCCCGGCCGGCCGGCCGGTGTTTCCCCCTCACCTCCCCCTTGTAAACTGCGACGGCGGCTAGCCATTGCTTGCAATGTGGCAAGGCAACACATGCAGACTCGGCACTTGATTACTCCCCATCAGATAGTAGTAGTAAATGTGTATACAGTGTCTGGAAATTTTTTAGTTGCGTGGCTCCCTGCATCGTCGTTACGCCACCTTGTCTTCTCGTACAGGCGTGCTCCAAGTTTTGAATACGGCTTCCGTGTTTCCTTTCCGGTGTCCCCTTCATACGTGGCAGCAATCTAGGAGAGATGAGTACTGTTGCAGGTCCACAGAAAGTAAAGCAGAACGAATAATTCGCTGACATGTGTAAGAAAACACGAACAGAAACAGAGAGAAGGAACAGAAAAGTCGCGTTCCAAAGTTTTGGCCTGCGTGCATTGCGCGGAGATGCATCCATGCATGCGTGATGCTACGGCACTGGCTAGGCCGGGTCAGCACGCTGTAGGGAGGTCAAATGGCAGACGAACAGATACCTGTCAGCCATGGTAGGATCAGGCTACACACATGCTCGGCATGCAGCGCGACGCTGCTCGCAGCGCGGCGGCGATTACTTGAACGCGTGCTGCAGAAAGTACAATAGTATAGCCAACTAATGGCTATAACACTTGTCCATTTCATCTATAGCTTTTGAAAAAATAGTTCATACAATAAGGTAGCTATTACAATAACTATTTAGCCCCACGTGTAAGAGAGTGAAATGCATATTTTTACGTGCTATAGCTAGCTGTAATTTAATAGCCAACTTCCTTCTCTCTCTTCCTTTCTCTCTCTGCCACGTAAGATTTGGTTGATATTATATTTGTTATAGCCTGCTGACTAAGCCTTATTGTACCTGCTCTGAGGCGCTGACTGAGCAGTGCGTGCAGTGCGGCTGCCACCCTGAGAGCCTCTCTATTTCTTTTTTCCCTTTTGGAGAAGGAGATGCAGCGATTACTTCAGTTCTGAGATGCAATCTTTGAAGCAGGTTTAAGGAAGGTGTTTCTATACTTTTTAGCAGTGATTTATATAATTTTTAAAGCACGATAAATAGTAGATAGATATTACTTACCTTTTCATGTATTTTAATATTAATGTTACCCTTTCTAGAGAGGAAATTTATTATCAGCCATGCTGGTTTACGATGTAAATGCAATGCAAGATTTTTGTACCAGGCCACAGTTGCGTGGCTGTTTGTGGTCACCAGGCAGCCAAACAGCCACTTGAGTTTGAGCTAACTGGTTTGCTTTTTATGTTAATCGCGCAACCGAAGCAACGTAGCGGTCCCAAATTCGCTTGCCAAGGGCTGGACCAGCATTATGGCCAACCCCGTCCTGGCCTCTGACGCACCAATACTCAGTACTCACATCACATTCCTGAAGGATAAGAAAGCAAGTGAGAAAAAACACTTCCCTTTGATCCATCTCAACTTGCGGCATCATATCACCAACCTTAGCACAATTCCTCTGTCATATAGATGTATAAAAGAACAGAGCAGGGCAAGGGAGTTGATAATGGCACACCACTCCCCATCAAAGGATATAGCGTATAGCAGAGCAGTAGAATAAGAGCCAGGACGATTGATCGACGGTAATAATTACTAAATTTAGGATGTAATTGCCACCTCATAATCCTTCCCTAGAGGCACACAATATCCACCTCGTCATTGGGGTAAAACCTGACCACCAACTGCACATCCAGCCATCCAGGGAAGTATAACCATCTCCAAACAACGGGCAAACCGCCTACCACTGCATGCTTTGTTTCTGAACAAAAAGCAAAGCTAGGTGTCCCTACTAGAATGCAGCTTGCAAAATCTGGGATACACAAAACTAAACAGGCACTACCGGAAAGCTGCTATATGCCGAGTGTCTGGAGTTTTGCCGAGTGCAATCTATCGGGCACTCGGTAAACAACCGCTTTGCGGAGTGCCTCCACGGGGACACTCGGCGAAAATAAAACACTCGGCAAAAGAAGCTCTTTGCCGAGTGCTGCCAAGAAAACACTCGGCAAAAATAAAACACTCGGCACCTTTTCCTTTCCTACCCTTCAAACTTTTTCTACTCTCCACATACAACATATGGTACTCCATGTTAAAATTTGGTATATTTTTGTATTTGTTTGCTATATTTAATTAATTAATTGCATTTCAAGCAATTTTTTGAATCAAGTCAAATTTGAACTGCAAGTGATTCAATTAATAGAAAAAAATGAGTAGAAAAATGATATTCATGTTATTCAGCCCGGTTTGAGGCCTTACCTGTGAAATGAAAAGAAATTTCGAACATCTTGTTCAGGAAACACGACCACGAACGTGTGGCCGAATGGTTTTTAAATTTTAAAAAAAGCAAACGAAGTCTGAAAATCATGAGATTTGTTAAGATGTCATGATATCATACGTGGAGGCTGTGGTAAAAAATTGAAAAGATTTCGCATAAGTTGTCACGTACGATGCTTACAAACCGAAGCATTTCTGAAGAAGAAGCATAGAGTTGAGAAGGATCCGGTAATATTTGGGGTCAAAGTGACGGTCGAATTGTGGTTTGACTACAAAACTTTTTGTATAGGCAATAGACAACAGAGATTGTTTCATGTGAAATTTTGGTAATTTTTCGGATCCGTTTGATAATTTTAATTTTTAAACTGCAATTATAGAATTTTAATTGATATAAATTGAATTTGAGCTATAACTGCATGAAATAATGGTCTAATATTCATAGAAGCATCGAATATGCATTGTTGAGTGAATTTGACAAGGCATTTTCAAAGTACATTCGAACAAATTTGTAAAACACGTTATGGAAAAGAAAGAGAGGAAAGGAAGTTTTATTAAAATACAAAAAATCTTTGCCGAGTGCCTTGTGGGCGACACTCGGCAAAGGAGGAGGGCTTTGCCGAGTGCCAGATCGGGGGCACTCGGCAAACAACACAAACAAAACGTTTCCCCGCGGCCGCGCTCACACACGCAACAAACATAGCCCGCCGCCCCGCCCCCAAGCGCCCCGCATGCCCGCTGCCGCGCCCGCGCCCGCGCGCCGCCCCGGCCACCGCTTCGACTGCCGCGGCCGCCCGGCGCCGCCCCGGCCACCGCTTCGACTGCCCCGGCCCCCGCGGCCGCCCGCCGCCCGATGCCTCCCCCGACTGCCCCCGCCCCCGCGGCCGCCCGCCGCCCGACGCCTCCCCCGCCCGACGGCTCCTGCAGGTTGGTTTGTATATGTGTTTCGGCCGTATATGTGGTTGTTGGCCATCGTGCCGTATATGTGGTTGTCGGCCATCGTGCCGTTGGTGTGGTTGTCGGCCATCGTGCTATTCGTTTGTTGCAGGTTTTGGAAACCTCACCGTGCAGGGGAGGTGCTGCCGAAATTTTCAATTGACACTATTATGTTCCTTTTTTTGCAGGAGAGGCTATTGCACTGTCCACCGCCGCCGCCTTGGCTGAGGGCGGTTCCTGGGCTCCCGACTGCGCGGTGTACCTCTGCTTCTCGGGTTGGAGCCGTGGACGTCTCCCTCGGCTCCGACAGCTTGTCTTCCCACGTAGACAATCTACGTGCTGTGAGTTACCCTTTTCCTTGCTCGATTTACAGTTCAGCTATTTATTCATGTTCATAGATTACGTAACCTAGTTAGGCGTCTCCCGTTCGAAAGAGATATGGTTGGAAATATGCAGCTCTTTGCATATCTATAACCGTATCTGTTTCGAATTGTCCACATTTTTTGGACAGACCGAGGATGAGTAGATGGGGTTAGTTTCCATGGTCTACTCCGATCTGTGACAGAGTTTCGGCATCATCTCCCTGTTGTTCTCCGGATACACAATCTCCCTGCCAGGACGTGTATTTGGAGAACAGCGGGGAGGTGATGCCGAAATTCTGTCTCGGATAGGAGTAGAGCATGGAAACTAACCTCATCTACGCATCCTCGGGTGGGATTAGGACCTATCTTCACCTATTAGATAGGAGAAAGATCGTGTAGATGCATTTGATTCTTATATTACTCCCTGATATGTTAGAGGATGGATGACCGTGAGTGGATGTACACGGGCCGCTCAAGTCAGGGTTCGTTGTCCGATGAATGGATTAAGAAGACCGATGCTTTCTTGGAACTAGCATTTGCCAAGGTTAAAGGAGCGCGTGCCACTTGGTGTCCCTGCAGCAGATGTGCAAACACGCGTCGACAAACAAAGGAGGTCATGGGTAAACATCTTTGCAAGTTTGGATTTACGGCAGACTATACCCGGTGGATTTACCACGGTGAATCCGATCGTATGAGAGAGGAGGTCGTGAGACCACGCGTCGAGGATTATGATGCTGATGGCGGGGTAGGAGACATGTTAAATAACTATCATGAAGCACACTTCGCTGAAGGACGTAGGGAGGAGGAGCCAGAGGCAACCGCAAAGGCGTATTACGACATGTTGTCTGCGGCACAGAAACCCCTTCACGGCCAGACGAAGGTTTCTCAACTGGATGTCATTGGACGCGTAATGGCCTTGAAGTCCCAGTTTAGCGTGAGTTGAGACGCCTTCGATGCTATGTTGACAGTTTTTGACAGCATGCTTCCGGAGGGTCACATTCTGCCAAAGAGCATGTATGAGTCAAAGAAACTCCTTCGTGCACTTAAGATGCCATATGAGCAGATACATGCTTGTCCGAAGGGGTGCATCCTATTTAGGAAAGAACACGCGGAAGCAAAGTACCGTGCAAAGTGTGGATCCTCTAGGTTCCTGGAGGTAGACTCTGGTGATGGTCAGAAGAGGCAGCTTGCGATCCCCGTGAAAATCCTACGGTACCTTCCGTTCATACCGAGGATCCAACGGCTATACATGACCGAGGAAACCGCGAAACAGATGACATGGCACAAAAATGGACGTCGATACAATCCTGAGAAGCTGGTACATCCATCCGATGGTGAAGCATGGACCCACTTTGATGTGATTCATCGTGAGAAAGCTCTAGAGGCTCGTAATGTACGTGTTGCGCTGGCAACAGATGGGTTCAATCCTTATGGAATGATGGCCGCCCCATACACTTGTTGGCCCGTGTTCGTTATCCCCCTCAATCTCCCCCCCGGCGTCCTCTTCCAACGACAGAACATATTCTTGTCGTTGATAATTCCTGAACACCCGGGGAATAATATGGGTGTGTTTATGGAGCCTGTGATTCATGAATTGGTCCGTGCTTGGGAGGAAGGGGTATGGACATACGACCGAGCTACAAAGAGAAACTTCAAAATGCATGTTTGGTACCACTACTCCCTGCATGACTTCCTGGCGTATGGGATATTCTGCGGCTGGTGTGTTCACGGGAAGTTCCCATGCCCGGTATGCAAGGCAGCTCTGAAGTTCATTTGGTTGCTGAAGGGTGGCAATTATTCTTCGTTCGACAAACATCGACAATTCCTCCCTCTTTACCATGCATTCAGACGAGACATCAAGAACTTTACGAAAGGTGTCGTAGTTATAGACCCTGCACCGCAGATGATGACCGGTGGCGCGGTTCGTGCTCAGATAGATGCTCTCGAGGTCAATCAAGAAGAATGTGGTTTTGTGGGATATGGTGAGCAACATGCATGGTCTCATAAGTCGGGCTTGTTGAGGCTCCCCTATTTTGATGACCTTCTTCTTCCACATAACATTGATGTAATGCACACTGAAAAGAATGTCACCGAGGCACTTTGGGCAACAATCATGGATATTCCTGATAAGACAAAGGATAACATTAAGGCTAGAGTAGATCTGGCAACGTTATGCGATAGACCAAAGCAAGAAATGAAGCCTCCTAGAGGCGGCAGGACATGGAGAAAGCCTAAGGCCGAATTCGTCTTGACCAGGCCCCAAAGGAGGGAAGTACTAGAATGGTTCCAAACGTTAATGTTCCCTGATGGGTATGCAGCGAATCTGAGGAGGGGAGTGAACTTATCTACTATGCGAATCAATGGGCTCAAGAGTCATGACTACCACATATGGCTTGAACGGCTTCTTCCGGTGATGGTTCGAGGCTATGTCCCTGAGCATGTCTGGCTAGTGCTGGCAGAGTTGAGCAATTTCTTCCGCCAGCTTTGTGCCAAGGAGTTATCTCGGACCGTGATTGCAGACTTGGAAAGAATGGCACCTGTGTTGCTCTGTAAGTTGGAGAAGATCTTTCCACCCGGCTTCTTCAATCCGATGCAGCATTTGATTTTGCACCTCCCGTATGAGGCACGAATGGGGGGGGGGCCCGTGCAGGGCCGTTGGTGCTATCCAATTGAGAGATGTCTAAAGGTTCATCGAACTAAATGTAAAAATAAATGCAAAATTGAGGCTTCCGTTGCAGAGGCATACATTTTGGAGGAGGTGTCAAACTTCACAACAACGTACTATGGTGACAACCTTCCTAGCGTGCACAATCAACCCCCTCGTTACAATGCTGGCGAAAATGAATCGAACCTCAGCATTTTCCGAGGGCAACTCGGAAGTGCAAGTGATGCGACCCCCAAGACCTGAAACATGAAGAGTGGCGCACTATCATGCTATATGTGTTGAACAACCTTTCCGAAGTGGAGCCGTACATGCGGTAAGTTGTCAACAAACTTGTTCTCGAGTAGTCACTATTCTGCGTCCAACCCCCTTGTTTCTCGTTGGTGCAGGGAATTTCATCATCAATTCTGGCGTGAATCAAGGGAACCTACCCCGCAGGAAGCTAAGACCCTTCTTAGACAGGGTGCGGGAAATGGAATGCCCGATTTCATTTCTTGGTTCAAACAAAAGGTACTGTCCAATTTAGCTCGTACTTAGTTTGACATTACAAGTTGCTTGTACGGGCGAATAATATAACGAACTATCCTGCTTGAGCTTGCAGGGCCAAACCGATGCGTCTATGAGTGCCGAGTTGAGACAGGTTGCCGATGGCTGTGCCTATAGGGTAAGCTCATTTACCGGTTATGACGTGAATGTATATCGCTTTCACACAACAAGACATGAGCAGAGTCGGCCCAATCGAAGAACCACAAATACCGGAGTTTTTACGCCTGGCCTTGATGGGGTCGAGTATTATGGAAGAATTGAAGAAATATACGAACTCACGTTTCATGGTTGCAAACCTCTTAATCCTGTCATATTCAAATGCCATTGGTTTGATCCTGAAGTAACGGGACGGACCCCTAATCTTGGGCTAGTCGAAATTCGACAGTCATCCGTCTTACCAGGAGACGATGTGTATATTGTGGCTCAACAGGCCACGCAAGTTTATTATCTCTCATACCCGTGCCAAAAAGACGACCGTCTTAAGGGTTGGGATGTTGTGTACAAGGTATCTCCACACGGTAAACTACCTGTCCCAAACAATGAAGATTACAACTTTGACCCAAACACATATGACGGAGAGTTCTTTCAAGAAGAGGGGCTAGAAGGGAGTTTTGAGATAGACTTAACCGAAGCGATCGGAATGGAAGTAGACAATGAAAGGGTTGTTGACGAGGACGCTGGAGATGAGGTTCAAAATGTGAAGGACTTAGAATTACTTCAGCGATTACATTTAGGCAATGACAGTGATGACAACATTGCTCCTTCGAATAGTGTTGATTATATGGACATGGCTGATAGTGATGATGAGACTTATGATCCAGCTAATCCCGATCATGATGATTATTTCTAATACATGTAATACTTTGTTATTTTCTAATTATGTTTTGTTTATTTTGCATCTCTTTCTAAGTACGTCTTGTTTATCTGTGCTTATTGGTTTACTCTTTTTAATTGCAGGTGATTGAACAAAGATGGTGGGCGGTATGAGGAACGTAAGGTCGCTTTACCAAAGACGGCCCGATGCAGCTGAGCAGTCGGGGAGCAGGAGTAGGAGTAGCGGGAGGAGTAGCAGGAGCAGGAGGAGCAGGAGCACTCTTGAGAGGGAGCAGGAGCAGGAGCAGGAGGAGGAGGAGCAGGAGGAGGAGGAGCAGGAGGAGGAGGCGGCAGGGGGTTCCGCTTCCTCTGGTTCGTCGGGTGTCTGGTTGCGAGGTCCCTCGACCCTCCCGAGGCGACCGATACCTCGTGAGAGACGCCCGCTGATTCGACCCACTGGGGCTAGGTAAGTAACTTTAGATATTATCACTACTTTTTCATTTGATATGTTGAAAATCACAATAGAAACTAATAATTTATCTTAATCACTTGGGCAGGGGTTGGACGCTTGTGGCTGCAGGTGATCACAAACACCATGTCAATGGCATCCTGGGTCTTTTGTGCAGGCTACACTTCCCTGGCCTGGTTGCGTTTGGCGGAGGGCAGGAGCCGGCCTACACGTGGGACCACTACGTCGCCTTCCCCGATTTACCAGATCGGGATGGCAGGGTATTCGCCAACAAGGCGGAGCGGGTGACGGCCGAGCTGTGGGTAAGTCTTCCTCGCACTACATTGCTCAATACATCGCATTCATTGGACATTCTTGAAATAATGACTGGATACATCGCGTCTATATGCAGGATTTCTTCAGATGCCAGGAGGGATATGAGGCCAAGGCGGCTAGTGTGGCTCACAAAGCTTGTTATAAACTCGTGAAGGACATGCATTACGAGGCGCGCGTCCAGGCCATCGTAACATACAACGCTACCTACCTTGGAGTGAAGATCAACAAAACTCAAGCAAGAAACATGAGGCTGACCCGGGAAGAATACATGCAGGTAAATATAGAACATTAATACTGATTTTTTCTGAGATTAAGTACGCTTAATTTGATCTTCTTATATGTCATATACTTGATGGCGTGTAGGTGCCTCCGTGGTGGTGCGCCCAGCATCTCCAGTGCTGGGCACAGATGGTGGACAAGTGGTGCGCCGCCGAGTGGGAGGAGACGCACAACGCTTGCCGGGAGCGGCGTTTG
This sequence comes from Dendrocalamus latiflorus, assembly GCA_017311315.1. Taxonomy (NCBI): domain Eukaryota; kingdom Viridiplantae; phylum Streptophyta; class Magnoliopsida; order Poales; family Poaceae; genus Dendrocalamus; species Dendrocalamus latiflorus. The sequence continues at coordinate 24,168,462 of CM029667.1, forward strand.
ATGATGCCAGGTGCACCACACCATCAAGGCAACCATAGCCTCGACGAATTCGCGGCTACATGGATACGCGAATTCATTTCTTTATTATAACGCTCAATTCTGCATAATTTCTAATCATCTTGCTGTTTTTTTCGCAGTCGTCGTCACATGGTGGCCAGCCTTGCTCCCAGTTCAAGGCATGGGCTTTGGCCCACAAGGGCAAGGCGACGTCCGACGTCGACTACAACCCGGAGGACCCGCCCTCGGTGTACAGCAATGCGACCGTCCACAGCCGCCTCAGGGAGTACACATCGATGGCAAGGGCGGTCCATGGGCCAGAGTACGATCCGAGCACCCAGGACCTTGATGGAGAAGCCGTCATGAGGGTGGGAGGAGGCAAGAAGCATGGGCGGTACTGGATTGGCGACAGCACACTCGACACGGCCACTACTCCCACTCTCTCCCAGATTCGAGCAAGGAGCACGAGCTCAAGCCCGGCCATACGCCCACGGCCGGACACTGCACAGTCCCGGATGGAGGCACTCTAGGTTATTTCTGTTTTATTCGTCGTTCATTAATTTTTACATACCTTTGCTTTGCATTGTAACATTGGGGTGAAATATTGTAGGCCCAGCTGGAAGAAGAGAAGAGGCTACGGGAGGAGATGGCGGCGAGGATGGAGGCCGATCGGCAGAGGAATGAGGCCGAGCGGCAGAGGATGGAGCAGATGTTTCAGTGGATGCAAAGTCTTGGCGAGAGGATGGGTCAACCTCTGCCACCGGAGCTATTCCCTCCTCCACCTCCTCCTGCAACTACTCCTGTGAGTTTGCCTTCTCTACCTTGAGCTCTTTACTTACCATGTTTATTGCTTTCGCTTGTGCTTTGCTTGTATGAGCTCTACCTTCTTAGATTAGCTATAGGCAAGTTGATAGGATTGTCTCTAAGTTGCAAAACTCTTTTGTGTTGAGGGTAAGTTAGAACACACTACAAAAACCTTAAGTAGTCCATATCTCTTGTGCATTGCGGCCTAACTTCCAAGTCAGCATCAAGTTCCTTTCACCTGAGCTAGTGGAGTATGAATGTTTAAGTTTGTATGTTCCTACCTTAAATCTGGTCTCACACATGCAATCTCTTCTCCTTTGTGCAGAATCAATCGGCGGCTTCGAATGATGTGCCTCATGACCCACCACATCAGTCGGGGTGGCCAGCTTGGTGAATGATACTTGTGGTTGTGATGCTTATTGTGAATGGTACTTGGAGATACTTGGATTTGCATTTGTGGTTTACTTGTGGTTGCACTTGGATTACTTGGTTCACTTGTGGTTGCACTTGGTTCACTTGGTGATGCACTTGGATTATATGTGATATATTGTGGTTGCACTTGGTTCACTTGGTGAATGGTTGTGAATGGCACTTGTGGTGATTACTAATGGACTATATGTGATATATTGTTGATATATCTGTGATATATTGTGACTTGTTTGAGTGGGGTGCAATAAACAATTAAAATAGGCAGTTTTTGGCCACTTTGTCGTGTGTTACACTCGGCAAAGGGAGGCTTTGCCGAGTGTCATAGTAAAAACACTCGGCAAAGTAACATTTCTGTGCATTCTGGGAACATACTTTGCCGAGTGTCATGGTAATGACCCTCGGTAAACTCTTAGTCTTTGCCGAGTGTCTTTACCATGACACTCGGCAAAGCTTAAGATTTTGCCGAGTGTCATTACCACGACACTCGGCAAACTGGAAGGATTTGCCGAGTGCTCGATGAAATGCTCTCGGCAAAGAGCTCTTTGCCGTCAGAAACTTTGCCGTGTGAACTATGCCGTGGGTGGCACTCGGCAAAGGCATGCCGTGGGTGGCACTCGGCAAAGCCTTTGCCGAGTGTTTCTCGTGCTTTGCCGAGTGCCACCGGCACTCGGCAAAGCTGCTGAGCCCGGTAGTGAGGGATGTGCACAGGAGGCAGCTAATTACAAAATCTGGGAGAAGATGACGGGTTGCACTTTTCTGAAGTCATTTTATCTCTAGATGCTTGATGATGTCCTCCACTGCTTCATCCCCCGGTTCACCGTTGTCCCCATCAGCAGCCCTCAACTGGCTTTTGTTGGAAGAAAGCCTGCTGATGTAGTAGTGCATTCCACAGCAGAAGTAGAACCATCAGCAGAACATGGCACTTCAATGGTAACTACCTTTGAAACCTCCTTGCCTTGAGCTGGAGCCTCGATCTTAACCGGAGGCCTGATCACTGGCGATGGAACAGCCAGTGGTGAGCCCTTACCAAGTGTCAGTGATTCCTTCAGCGGTTGGGTTTGCACATCCTTTATCTGAACAGGGATCACCGGTGACGGTGACAGCGATTCCCTAATCAGTTGGTGTCGCGCATCCTTTACCTGAAGAGGGATCACAGGTGACACTGATTCCTTTTTTGGTTGGTGTTGCACATCCTTTAACTGAACAGACATCACAGGTTTCGGCCCTTGAACTGGAGCTGAGGGAGCAAAGTGTGGGGAAGCTGGTCTGATGCGACTTGGGGATGCCATCCGAATTGGCGGTGGGTGGCTCATGAGAGGAGGAAGCTGCTGTGTGAGTGCACCTGGAGGTGGGAGAGGTGGAGCAGAGAACACAGGGACAGCAGTCCTGAGTGTGACTGGAGGAGCCATGCTATGGCAAGGCATGCGGTAGTGCCCAACTGGGACATAAGGGGCTGCCTCTGCTGCTGGGAACCTTGACCTTGGATTAGGGCTTTCAATGGACCGGAAAGGTGATTGCGATGCTCCATCAGTCGCTGCTGGCGACCCTGGTCTGGATCTTGAATTAGACTTAGGGCGGAATAGAGGGAGAATCTTCGAGTAGCTGGACTGAGAGGATTGAGCAAAAGAAGGCTTCCTCTCTGGCTGCATGGGAAATTTCTTGGGAAATGGCGAAGCGTGAGGATTATTGGCCATCGCTATACTCTCCTTCAGGCGATAGTTGAGAAGAGCTCGGGGAATTCCGTGCATGCGCGCGCGCGGCCAGGCCAGGCGAGATCGATCGACCGCCCGTCGTGGCCACCGACGCCGCCACATGGCCGGCGCGCGGGGCGTCACGGCCAAATCCGAAGGGCCGGAGACAGGAACGAAAGGAGGTGCCGATCACTGGGTGGGAAGGAGAACTGGAGAAGCACAGGGAGGAGGTCACTGTACTCATTGGTGCTCTTCCTTTTCTATTGCTTCTACACGTCTCAGAGCAAGTAGTGAAGTCACAAGAGAGTTCCATCTCTATCAATCACACTAGTCTATGTGCTCGCCGATCATAAATTACTGACGAAGTATAATGGTTGATTGATTGGGACTGACAGATTAACTTTTTTTCTAGAGCCATCAAGATCAACAACGCCCACAGCAAGAGTTCACCATGGTATTCACCTTTCACAAACCGGAAGACAAATTGTTTGTCCACAATGAGTGGACTGGAGCTTAAATACTAAAGTTGAGAAGGGCCGGCCATTAAAAAGTATTTTTCATATATATATATATATATATATATATATATATATATATATATATATATATAACATTACAATTTTATTAGATTTTATAAATATGTCATGATATAAATTAGTGGTTAAAATTGTGTTTTAGAGACTATATCAATATTCAAAACAATATATATTTATGATCGGATTAAGTAACACTCAAAGTGGACCAACAATTTGGATAGCACCGGACTTGTGGGCTTGTATCATTGTATGCATAGCATCTCGATCAATTCAAGGGACCCCATTTGGCAGTGACTCCTCTCGAGCCCACAATAATATTCATATTGTCAATGTTTTAGTATCGATCTTACATATGATTATTTGGATTTCGGAGAAATTCTTGAAGACCTGGCAGTGATCACACAGAGATTTTTATATAGGTTCAGACCTTCTCCTGTTAGATTAATAACTCTACTCCTGTGTGGCTATCGCTCAATGAACTAATTAGTAATTACAACCAAGAAAGTAATGCAGAATGTCTTGCTCTACTTCTATTCTCTCTCGGGTCTATCCCATTTCCTCCCTGATGTCCACCATTATATAGCTTGCAAGGCGGCGGTAGTTTTTCCATGCCAAGAGACATCTTAACATTTCGAATGATAACCGTCCGGCGAGAGTTATTAGAGACGTGGTATCTCACTCATCATGGGCGGTTACTGTCAGAGAGAAGTTATGCACAGTTATTCCAGAGAATAAATGCACGTGCTAACCACCTCGTCAGACAAACCCATGATGCAATGTGTTATCGTAGACAGGTTAGTGAAGTTTGGCTTAATCGTAGGAGGATCTACGACCACAAGGTGGTCACAAAATAACTTACGACTATATCATAGTTGTAGAAGAACTTACAACTATAAGTTAATCCTAAAAAAGGCTTACGATCAAGGAGTAATTGTAGAAGATCTTACGACTAAAAGGTTGTAGTAGAAAAGTTTATGACTAAGAAATTGTCGTGGAAGAATTTACAACTACATAGTGAAACCTCTCCTTTACAGATAGGAGATATACTCAAAGAATATAATAATATCATAAAATCATTTACCGATAAATAATAATTTAAAAATTATTATATCCTTATCACACATGTAAACAGTGGTCCATAAAGATGTTACTAAACATTTGACATTGGACTAGTATATAGGTTGGTTCAATCATAAGGGCGACTACATGCACGGCAGGGTTAACGTACGACATCGTCGCTTTGGGTGACAAGTTAGCAACTAGTTCGGCCTTTACAGTTCACGCACGCCTGAAGATTCCTCCTCTCCCTCCCTTGATAACCTGTGACTGTGGGACGTCAATGGTTGTCTCCCATTAGATTAGTGCCGAGAGGGATGGAACTAAACGTGAAAGAAACAACCCATGTTGTTTCCGTTGGCTTGCAAATAGTCTGTCTGTTCCCTGTAGTGACAGTGCCCACCACCCCAGCCGTAGCTTCATCTTCGGCCCCATTGGGTCCAGTCTTATGTCCTTGTGCAGTTCTTCTGCAATTGCACTGCACTGGTCAGTGGACAATCGCCGTTGATGTGCTTTTTTGTTCTCCATTCTGAACCTGTCCATGTTGGTATAGACACCCGACTAACTGATTAATGGATCCAATGCCAAGTTAGTCATGGCCCCTGAAACAAAACCGAAATTTCAAAAAGGATTTGAATTTTTATTGCATTTTGATTTTTCTTGAACCCTAGCTAAATTCATCACCCATCTTAGCCATTCACACCGTGAATTCACTGCCAAGCCATCTCCTCCATCCCTCCACACTCACGCACTGTTCACAATACGAAAATATCACCACCATCCCGATCTTTTGCCGCTGCGCCTTCCCATCACTTCCCCGCTGCCACGCCACTGCTTTCGGTCAGAAACCGTACCACCTCGCCCTTCCCGCCTCTGACATCCCTCTTAAATGCACCCGGCTACGCATCAAAGCAGCCCGCTGCCATCCCTGCTCTTCCCGCTCTCTCTGCCGACAAACATCACGCCACAAATTTCAGCACCTCCCAAGCTCACCGCTGCCAGCACATGCCACCTTATCCTCCCTCATCATTGCCCTAACCCGCACCCGGATGAGCGCCGTACCCATCTCCCCTCGCCATTCTCTCTGCATTATGATCTCTCACAGCCAACTTAACACCCCTGTACCACTTTTTGGCCACAATGTTGCACCCAAGGCAACCCATACTTCCCCTCTATTAGCTGCACCGCGCCGTCCCACGCCTTCCCGACCAACCAACGTCGCCTCCCCATCAGAGCACCTCCTGTGCCAAACCGCCTCCCCTGCGCTATTTAAGGCCCCGAACCCCCTTTAGAGCAACGCACCGGTGTCTAATAAGCCACCCACACACCGCAATTGAGGCCTCGCCCGAAGCACCACCGGCAATCATCAGAAGACCCCAACGTAAGCCAATCTTCAATTCTTACTATCAATCCATTCTAGTTCGATTGCTTTCGCATGTAGCCTCCTCATGCCTCTAGTATCTCACCGGAAGTAAAGCCCCAGCTTCCGAGCCTCCTATTACCCTGGCAACTAGCGCCGTCGTGGACAGCCCAACCCAGTGAACCTTGAATCAAACTGTCACTCCTCTGATCCCCAGAGGTACCCAAACCCTAACACCATTGTCCCATTAACCCGCCATTAACCCTATGCCATTCAAACGTCCCGAAGGGAAGAGACCTTGCTGCCAGCGAACGCCAACTCCACAGCCACCACCACCCCCCAAAAATGGACTTCCCACATCACTAGGAACCCAAACATGGTCCCCGATTCCGGCGCAAGCCATCGCAACACCGCCAATCACCGCCGCCTTCTTCCCCTACTCTCGGTCGCTACAGTGACGACGAGAGGGAAAAATGATGAAAAGTAATGGGCCATGGGCCGAAACAGTAGAAGCATAGGTTTTTAAAAGAAAACCGAGCATGCCTTTTACTGTGTAGAACTATAGCAACCGGGCTCACGTGAACAGTAGAAAAATCTGTGATGAATAGTAAAAATCGGTAATGAACAGTAACCCCACCCGTTATTGTTCACAAAACCCAAAAATACACGTATACATCCATTTCGACTGTTTTGAGCCTGTCTACTCATTCCTCAGCTCTGTTATCCCATACTGAACTTCTATAAACCCTACGTGCTAAACAGGTCATCTTTGACTATCAGGCTACACGTACACGGACTGACACAACATGACCTATAGCCTTCTTAAGTCGTTAGACGTGCCTAGGCCCACGACGAAGCTCGTGGGTTAACACGATATAGCCCATTTAGTTAATTGAGCCAACGAACCATATCTAAATACGATCACAACTATATAAACTCATGCTTGGACGACACATTTGGCCAGGTCCGGCAGCAGAGACAACTTACCCGCATTTAACGGATGTCCATGTCCAGGCAACGCATAAGCAAACGCGGCGCTCCGTCACCAGAGACAACTTACCCGCATTTCACCGACGTCCATGTCCAGGCAACGCATAAGCAAACGCGGCGCTCCGTCACCATGCGGTCATGCGCCACGGCTTAAACGGAATGGGCTCAGGTGCAGGGGCCCCTGCACTTAACGCCGTGCAGGGGTGCCCAGGAGGTCGACACGTGTCCCCTAAAATTCAAAAAATTCCGAAAAATTGTAAAAAGTACTTTTTAAAAATACTTTTATTAAAATGTATTTTTTAAGTACTTAAAAATACTTGTTAATAAAAGTAAAAATCAAAATTTTTTCTTAAGCACTTAAAAAATACCTTTTATACTTAAAAAGTACTTTTTATAATTTTTCGGATTTTTAAGTAATTGTTTTGAATTTTTTGAAGTGCAGCGCCCTGCACCTGGAATCACGAGCTGCTGCCGCACTGCCACCATTCCCTGACTCCCTCCTTCCGCTGCTATGTTTTCTCTCTCTTTGCCTGTCAAAATCAAATGTTTGTGCAGAAAACAACGGCCAGGGCATACGTATCGCTCTCGCTGGCCAGACGCGCCAATCCAATGCTCTCCATCGAAAGCTTTTTTTTTTGCCTTCCATTGCCTTGCCTCGCAATACTCGCTGGCCATCTCTCTTTTTCCTCGCCGCGAATATTCCCCAGACCTGAAATGAGTTTTGTGCCGACTGCCATGCCACTGTCCAATAGTAGCCGTTTAGCCAGCGAATACAACCCAATACGTGCCGTTGGAAGAAACGTGCATTTATCCAATATCCTGAAGAGGTGCTATCTCTGCACATAGAGAGAGAGAGAGAGAGAGAGAGAGAGAGAGAGAGAGAGGGAGAGAGAGAGATGTGTATAACTTTCGACCTGGATTTGATCAAACGGATGGATGATACATGTTTCTCAGAACAGAAGGTGGTTTGATCTTGCTCGATCGATTTTGGCCACATTCGGAAAAAACAGATTGCATGGGACTTTTGCACATGGTGTTCTGGGTGGATTAAACAACCCGCACTCTAAATTAAATTAAGCAGTGAAATTAATTTGATTAAAAGTAATTAAGAAGCACATAAAATAATTACAAGGCAGTTACTTGCATCGCATGGAATACAACTCATGCAAGCAAAATAAAATTATTACAACAATTAAATAATTATAGAATACAAACTTTGCAACCAAAAGTAAATTAATTACCACAATTGCACGAGAATAGAAAATAAAAAATACAAGATTGCATCATTCATTATATTATAATTTCTTTTGCATGCATTCACAAGTAGTTGTATTCCGGTTGTCGAGTCAAAGCCGTAGCAGTCATAAGTCGCCGCCAAAACCCTGCATTTTTTATAGCCCAAGACATTGAGTAGAGACAATCCAAAGGAGAACAAAAAGAGATAGAAGAAGTTACCGTCAAAACCCGTTCGGCTTTAGAATACTGAAACTTTTAGTGCTCATCGAAATACCAAGACTGTCCGGAGCCAATCAGCACCTCTCACCTAAGTGGATTTCATCATCAAGCAAAAAAATCGAACCAATACTATACCCACTTTATTTTTCACCGACTTATATCAAACAATAGAAAAACTAGATTATAGTACCGAGGCCACCTTAAGGACCATTGGTCGATAAGGGTCACCCAAACTTTACGAACTACACAGCAACCATAGAGAGGGCCAATGATAAGATCGAACCTATCATAGCAATACCAGAGAGAGGAGGGGATAAGACTAAACTCCTTAACAAAAAAGAGCCAGCACTCATCCTCCTCTTAAGCAACCCAACCTAAAAAGGCAACCATTCCCCATTGCCATTTCTCTGCCAAGACCAAGAGCAAGCCAAGCACATCCACAAGCCAACTGAAGCACACACCACATAGAGGGGAGCAAGGGAGAGACAGCCAAGAGGAGGGGAGCCACAAAGAAGTTGGGGAAGATTGACGGAGCGAGGATGGTGACCTAGAACCGTCAAGAGTGTCGGGACCACGCCAAGTCGACAAGGGGGATCAAGGAGCCAACCGAAAGCAGTGGAGAGCATCATTGCCACCACAACCCTCATCGTTGTCTTTCTATTTTCAGCCCAACCAAGCCAGGTAGGGCATTCAAGGCCTGATCAGTGAGGTGGCAGCGCCGTGCTAGCATGGGCTAGTTGTAGCAGCGGTGAATGGGCAGCGAGCTAGTGGTGGTGGTGAAGAGTGTGCGGGCGTGTGGCGGAGAGGAAAAAGGCACAAATGGTTAGGAGAAGGCGGAAAAACCAAAAAGGAAAGTGGATTGGCTTGAGGACTTTTCAAATTTGCTAAGAATTCAAATTCAATTGAAATTCAGAAAAAATCAAAATTTTGAAATTTTAGGATCATTTCACGTAGCTAAATATATTTTCTCAAAACAAATCCATTAAGAGGCCGGTTGGTTGCTTACGCAAGGTTAGCTCGACTAAGTGGAGCCGGCTTGTTTTGGTACGGTTCGCAGAAGCCATAAGGTGATAGGAGATAAAGCAAGTTTTTGTGTTAGATGGCTGCATGAGCAATGCAGGTTCCGAGACGTCTAAGGCGGGAAATATTTATCAAAGCTAGTGCTTCGTTTTACACCTTAGCCATCCTAATTAATCCATGTTCATTAACCTTAATACGTGTTACTCATTTAGTCCAATCGATTAGATAGTGATCTCTCACTCGTATGCTCGACTTCTCTTATAGCCCAGCTTAAAACGAACCTTCAACATCAGCGCAGAGATTGGGTAGTCATGTGCAGTGGCGGAACCAGGATTTGGCTACGCCCCGAGCTGAACTCTAACCACCTAAAACTAACGCCAATTTATACTCATAGTCCCATACCACGATATAACAAAAGTATATCATAATTGGCTAATTGTATTACTGACATGAAACTTGAGTTCAATACTAAACAAACAAACATAAAGCATAATACGAAGAACATGGCATGATCTCAAAGTACAAAAATGTAACATAATAGAGTAATAGAGATACAATTTGAGTACCTAAATTACGATGAATTGCTCTCTATCCTATCCTGTCACTTCTTCATTGATAGTTGGACATGAACCAGAACCTATAAAGACAACATATGAGAGTAAATCAAACATGTGTATGAATAAATATGAACAACACGAAATCTATATTTATAAGAAGCTAACTTACCACTAGCACGAGATAATTGTTTCTTACGTGACCTCATTCCTTGAAAACGCTCTAAAATCTTATCATCATTAATGTTTGCAAATATGTCTCGTTCAATATAGCATACCATAGTATGATTCATCCACTCATCATTCATCTTATTCCGTAAATCAGTCTTAATAATCTTCATAGCTGAAAAGGCTCTTTCTACAGTTGCTGTTGCCACCGGTAAAATCAAAGCCAATTCAATGAGATGATATACCAATGGAAAAACGGTGTGTCTATCAGTCTGAACCATCTTCACAGCAAGATTTCCTAAGTCAGTACAATTTGCAAAATGTACTTCACCTCTCACATCACTAATAAATGAACCAAGCTGATCCTTAAGAACTAGACAATCATATTCGGTGAAGTCATCACGATACATCCTTGCAAGTTCAATTAATTTGTCTTCATCAAAGTTGACAAAAGAATTCTTTGGATCAAGACAAGCAATGCACATCAATAACTGGGTCGATCTTTCAGTAAAGTGATTATTCATCTCAACAATAATTTGGTCATGCACCACAATAAATATATCACGATAAAAATGGTCATAGTAAGTTACCATTTGGCCCCCACGACCCCTTGATCGGCCCCTAACTGGCATTGTATCATTCATATTTGGCACAATGATCTTATGTTGGAGGCAAAAGGCATTTGTCTCTGCAAAAAGCTCATCCCAACCACATTTTAGTATATCAGCAGGACATTTCAATAATTCAATTCAACATTAACACAATCCTGCTAAAGTGCTAATCATGCGTCACATTTTAATACAAGAACAGCTACTGTCCGTCTGTCCCTCAGGATTTCACATTTCAATTCATTGCTAAAGTGCCAATCCTGACATTTCAATTCAACAGAAACAGTGAAACACATTTTAGTATTTCACAAATCACCTCAGGATTTCAATTCATATCTAGCAATATTAGACTCCATAGCAAACTGTACCTCAGGATTTCACATTTCAATTTCAATTCATATCTAGCAATATTAGGCTCTATAGCAAACTATACCTCAGATATTCCCAAATCCCAAATCGGCAGACGGCAGCAAATCCCAAATCACTGAATCAGCCCTCAGCGGCTCAGCCGATGCAGCGCCGAGACGGGGCCGGGCAGCGCCGGGAGGCGGGGCGGGGCGGGCGGCGCTGGATCGGCGACTCGGCGTAGTCGCGCTCGCGCAGATCTGAGACGGCGGAGGGCCGGAGGCGACGAGGCGGAGGCCGGTTGCGAGGCGGAGGCCGGAGCCGGAGGCGACGAGGCAAAGGCCGGTTGCGAGGCGGAGGCGGAGGAGACGAGCGTTTGCGGTGCGGCGGCGGGCGCTGGATCGGCTTGCGCTGCTGCAGGCGAGTGGCGAGCGAGGCGAGAGTTTCCTCAGGAGTCAGGGCTGAGCGAGCGGCGCCGCAGCCAGCATCGCGTGAAGACCGTGGGGCGTGGGCCGCGCGGAGACGGGGGGCTGCGTGAGGAATGTTGGGCCGCGCGGAGACGGGGAATGGTGGGCCGTCTGGGCTGAAATATATATGGTACCTGGGCTGAATACTAACAAAAATACCCTGGGCTGACCTGGGCTATACATTACAAATTTTCTCACGCCCCGGGCTGAAGCCCACCTTGCCGGGGGCCCAAATCCGCCCCTGGTCATGTGACTTGACACAACCGAACGCTCATTAGCATACATGATTGCAGTGGCGGACGCAGGAATTTTAGAATGGGTGTTCGAAGTTGTAAAAGTATTTTTCAGTACAAAACATAAAGACCTACAATAGCAATAGTTAATATACAATTGTTCATACTAGGGATAATATCTCAAATAATATAAAGATATTACAAAACAATTGCAAAAGTTCACAAAGCAGGAATATAAAGGTTGTGTTGCAATGTGGCAAATAAGACCGTTAGATATATGCAAGTCAAAAGGAATAACTGCACGAAGAATTTACATTATGCAAAATATGATGATAGTATAAATGGGAAAAAAGATCAACACTTACAGAGCAAACAGTTGAGTTCCTGTGCCAAGAGCAGCCGAAAATAATGACTTGTTCTTGGGGAACCGGAAGACATCACCATGGATATACTTCCATCCAGACTCTTCTTGGTCATCAGCTGCTTCCTCATCATGGGCATACCTTCAAATGAAGACAATGTTCAGATACAGAGAAGTGTAATGAACATTCTTATGCTAATACATCAATAGAGAAGACCCAATTTGAGGACCTCATAGTTGAACCATCACTAAACAATATTATATAATGGGTGACAATCTGAATGTCCATGAAGTCAGAGCTATGTTTCACAGACTTTCTTAACGAGTCAATATTCATTTCAAACAAAAATTATTACTTTCTGCATCATGCATTGGCCTGCATTCTCAACTGCAGAATATCATTATTAAAGAGGAAGCGCAGGTCTAAATAATGTAAAAATTAGTAATAAATCAATATGTTGCATACTTGCATTTTAAGCAAACATTTTCATGGGAATGCTATGAACTATAAAGGTACCAGATTTGCACATTATTTGAGAAGCTTGCGGAACTGATGTGCAAACTAGTCAAAATATATTAATTGAGCAAAGATAAATACAGATAAAACTTGAAGGGCAGCCATTAGAAATTTTTTCTAATTAGGATCTAGGGGCACTAATTAGGATCTAGGGATTAAATGGGGACTGGAAGTAATTTGTGGAGTTAGCAGAATGAATAGAACAATAGATGCTACGGAATATTCAGGATAAATTGCCAGATGAATGAACAATAACTGAGATGTACATGCACATGTATCATTAGTAACTGAGATGTACATGCACATGTATCATTAGTACCTGGACTGCGGCGGAGCGGAGGGCCGGAGCGGCGGAGCGGAGTCCCAGAGCGGCGGAGTCCCGGAGAGCCCATATCTAGCCGGAGCCCGGAGGGCGGAGGCGGCGAAGCGCGGTCGCCGGCGGAGCGGAGGGCGGCGGCGGCGAGGCGGAGCGGAGGCGGAGGGCGGAGGCGGAGGGCGGAGGAGGCGAGGCGGAGCGGAGGCAGAGGCAGAGGGCGGAGCAGAGGCAGAGGGCAGAGGAGGCGAGGCGAAGCGCCGGAGAGGAGATCGACGCGGGCGGCGGGCCGGAGGCGCGGTCGGCGTCGAGTCGCCGCTAGGGTTAGGGTGGATTGCTCGGGCGGGATTTGGGGACCGGGGGAATGGGGGCCGGGGGAGCAGACGCGCAGCAAATGTGGGCTGGGCTGGCTTCACGCACACGCGGACGCACCGACGCAGGTTCCCTCGGGCCGGTCGGCAGATTTATCATCCGAAACAGTTAAACTGATCCAGTTATATATATACATATGTAATATACCTCATATATACTAGATTTTTTGTCAAAAATTTTGGGTGTTCAGCTGAACACCCATGAACCACTGTAGATCCGCCCCTGCATGATTGCGATTTGTCTCTCCACTCCCTCCCGATCGATTCCCCGATCTCATTCATGCATTACACATACACACTCTCTCTCTCTGCCCTTTGCGTTGAAGTACGCAATTCTTAGAGGACAAAAGAAAAAATCACGGTGGAACGCCTTGGATTGCCAGAAGACCTATCTATCGTCTTGCGCAGAAATGCAAGCGAAGCAACACGCGGCGGCACCCATGCCTCCACTCCACCCCAATTGCAGCCATTTCTGGCTCCTTGCCCTGGCCGTGCCCGTTTCGCTCGTCTTCCCGCTTGCAAAACAACAAAGCCATAGCCACAGTTTTTTCCAGCCTATAATTTATAATTTTTCTTAAGGTTATGTTTATTTTAACTTGAGCCTCTGATTTTTAGCTTATTTTTTTTACTATTTCTAAACTTCATCCTTTTCTAGTTTTTAGCATTTTTTGAGTTTTTTTGCTGGTTCTTTTTTTCCGTATTCGTTTGTATTATCCATGATAGGCTAAATTATTTTTAATTTTTAAAATTTTGTTACGTCAAATAAATCATTATCAGATACAATATAATTTTAACTAATTATAATATAGTTTCAGTCATAAATTAATTTATTTCAGTTCAACCGACCGTTTCTAAATAATAAACCACTTCCGTCACGGCGCGAAACAACGTTATCCACACTGGCCGCACCCCGTCGCCTTCCCACCGCCCATAAAACCCGCGACTACGCCCGCTACGGGAGAGAGCCAAACGCTCGTCGCGGTTTACACGCGCACACAACCGCACAGCGGAGCGACCCGCCCCACCGGAAGAGAAGAGGAGGGCCAGTCCGAGAGGTGGGACCACCCGCTGGAAGATGGCCGGCCGGAGCAGCAGTCTCTCCATGGTCGCCGCGCAACGCCTCTTCGCGCCGGCGCCGCACGCCGCCGCGGGGGACCCGGTCGTGGAGCTCGACGAGGCCGACGTCATCTGGGGCGGCGCGGCATCGCCGTCCTCACCGGTTGATCCGTACAGACGGGCCCCGTCGGTATCCGCGCCGTCCAAGCGCTCCAAGCCGCGTGGCGCGGCGGCGCGGGACGCCGGCGCCGGCGGCGGGGCGGCGTCGCTGCCGGTGAACATCCCGGACTGGTCCAAGATCCTCGGTGCGGAGTACAGCGGGGGCAGCGCCGGCGCGGGGCGGTGGCCGTCGGACGAGCGCGGGGACGCGTACCTGGACGGCGGCGAGGTCGACGCCCGCGGCCGGCAGTGGGTGCCGCCGCACGAGCTGCTGCTGTGCCGGGAGCGCGCCGCCTCGTCGTTCTCCGTGCGCACGCTCAAGGGCCGCGACCTCCGCCGCGTCCGCAACGCCATCTGGGAGAAGACCGGCTTCCAGGACTGATCCCGATGACCTGATCTCGCTTTGCCTAGAGGAATCCTTATGGATTGATTTTATGAGTTATTTCTCCTTTTTTTCTCCTCTCTGTTTCTTACTAGTTGTGAACTTGTGATCGATGCGGAGAGTAGCGGTTAATTAAGGGAAAAATTGCTCCTATGCCACACAGTTTAATGGCGTTTGTTAAAATGCCCCATGATGTCTCACTGACATACAGGTCTAGGGCCCACATGTCAGTGAGACATCATGGGGCATTTTAACAAACGCCATTAAACTATGTGGCATAGGAGCAAATTCCCCTTAATTAAGCCTCTGGTTTTGGCATTTTCCCCGGGAGAGGCTCGATGTACTACTAGTACAGTACTGCTACTGGTGAGTGGTGAATTCTATGGCTCGTTAAGAAGATGATTAAGATAGCGGTCCAAATGAATTCTGACTTATGGTTTAAAATGTTGTAACACTTTTAGTATTTTTAAGTAATTAAGTTTAAAAAAATAAAAAAATTATATCAATACAATGTAAAAAGAATAAGAGAGAAAAAAACGAAAAGTCTAAAAAATCACAAGGCCAAAAAGTACAAAATTAAGGGCCGTTTTAAAGAGCTTAAGTTTAATTAAAAATAAGAAAAATATATATAAAAAATATCATTAGCTCGTCACAAGAATAAAAACTACAAACTGTGGAGAAACCAGAAAAAAAAAAGGTTTGGAGAGGGATCTAACTGTTGCCGTGCTCTAATTTCTTCCCGATTAACTACTGATCTATTATTGCCACCATCAATCATGGCCCCTTTTTTCTGCCCCGAAAGGGCACCACACCACACCACGACAGCGCAGGCCTCCGTTCTCACTTCCCACCGATCCCATCAGTACCCCCAGAACGGACGGCTCCCGTAGAACCACGCCTCCATCCGACGGCCACCTCTCCCCCCCCTGATGTCGGCGTGCGGAAAACGACAAGGGGGGCAAAGCGCTCGCGGGCGGAGGTGCGTTTCGGTAACATTCCCCGCGCACTCATCTGGGTGTGTGTGGGGGCTGGGGTGGGGCAAAGCACTCTGTTGTCGCGACGCGGGGCGAACCCGACACGGTGACACGTGTTACGAAGCGCGTGGACGACACATGGCGGGCTGGGAGAGGCTGGAGCGGCGGCGGGCACGTGAAGCGGAGCCCACGTGGAAGTGGGACTGTCACTCTCGCCGCCCCCCTGGCGTCGGGTCCCAATCGCATGGTCACCTTAGAGCTTTCGTTTCTAACTTCTTTTTTTTTCCTTTCGACTTTTTTTGATGATATAGTTTTTTATCTTTTTTGTTTTTTTCTTTTATTCATTTTTATTGCTTGTGATGATATAAGTTTTTATTTGTTTTTAAATTTAATTACATTAAAAAACTACCAATAATTATAGTGTATTTTTAATTATTATAGTATAAAATAAGTCATAAATCAAAAATTTTATGTCTAAATAAGCACCACCTGACTTTGAACTGAATTGGATTGGAGAGCTGCAAAGCTCTGAGAAAACCGGCCAGATCGCGCAGGGCACCGTCAGGTCGTCGCTGTAGCAGCCTGAAGCCTCGGTGTATGTATACGGCAAGCCGTTGACGTTTTGGAGGCTTCGCTTGGGAACATAGCTGCATGGAAGACACGATCACACGATGCCACAGGCCAGAGCTTAGCTTCCTGCGGCGGCCGCAAAGACCCTAGGAGTTCCATGTTTACTTTGAATCCACCCGTGCGTGTGCCAATTGGGATATTTGCTAGCTAGGTCTCAAGCAGGCAGCTGACCTTAACACACTTAGCGTGTCTCTAATAGACTGAGATTAGCCATCTCTAAGCAATGTCACATAGGATTTGCGACGAGTGGAAGAGGAGGAGAGAGAGCGAAGTCTTCTGTTCGGTGGAAGAGGATTCTCTGATGTTGAGAAGAGAAGTCAGAGAACTATGATTTTTGGGTGATTATGAGTCAGATGCCATGTATGCTTCTGAAAAGCTCACGAACAGTGGAATCCCTGCAGTTTTTTTTTGCAGTCTGTTCTCATCGTGCGCCACTGTCGGTCTCTGACTTTGCACACCGGCTCGGCACGGGAAACAATACCGAAGCGACGAGGAGTTTCGTGGTTGGAGCGATGCCGTCATTCATTTTCGTAGGCTGCTTAACTGGAGATGAATGCTATGCTGAAGCTCTGCCACCAAAGGAAGAGTGGATCCTTTAATGAAATTCCCTGATCAACGTTCTCCTCCATGCAGTTTAGCTCTTTATGTAATATTTGGAAATATGCAGTGTAGCTCCTTTTGTAACTTTTGGAAAGAAATGGCCCTTAGATGTTGGTTTGTGATGGTGCGCAGACTACATTGTTTACAACTACTACCTGTCCATGAACCTTAGAAACCTGAAGTTGCTGGTTTTTGTTGGTACTCAGATTTACAAAACAAGTTGATGCGGGCATTTTCTAGCTAGATTCTGGAATGGTTATTTTGATGCATTCTTATAATTACATACAGTACAAGTGATGCTCATGGTAATGTGATAAGCTAGGGATGATCAAGTCGATCAGGTGTGCGACAGCTGTCTCGCCGGCAAGCAAAGGTGCGCGCCGTTCCCTGATAAGGCGCTACGACGAGCGGAGCATGTCCTCGACCTCGTCCATGGCGATTTGTGCGGGCCCATCACACCCACAACTCCAAGCGGTAACAAATATTTCCTACTGCTTGATGATTTGAGCCGGTACATGTGGCTCCACTTGCTGTTGAGCAAAGATCAGGCATCGGCGGCGATCAAGAACTTCCAGGTGGCCGTGGAGGTTGAGTTAGGGAGGCAGCTCAAGGTCCTTCGCACTGATGGGGGGGGGGGGGAGTTTACCTCCGTGGAGTTCGGCGAGTACTGCGCTGAGCGTGGCGTCTAGCGGCAGCTCACCGCCCCCTACTCACCGCAACAAAACGGGGTGGTAGAGAGCCGCAACCAGAGCATCGTCGGCATGGCGCAGTGTATGCTCAAAGCGAAGCGGCTTCCCGGCTACTTCTGGGGTGAGGCTGTGAACACCGCAGCCCACGTCCTCAACCGCGCCCCGACACGTGCGCTCAACGGCAAGACCCCATTTGAGGCTTGGCACGGCGAGCGCCCCACTGTCCACTACTTCAGGACCTTTGGCTGCATCGTCCACGTCAAGACCACACGGCCAGGACTCAAGAAGTTGGATGATCGCAGCACGCCGACAATCTTCGTTGGCTACGAGCACGGCTCCAAGGCCTACAGCTGCTACGACCCCTCCACCAAGCGTATCATTGTGTCGCGCGACGTCGTGTTCGACGAGGCAGGACAATGGAGCTGGGCGACGAAACTAGCGGTGATCCGGGCGACGGCGAGCCCTTCAACGTTGAGTACACCACGGAGTACTTCTCTGGCACGCCTCGAGCCAATGCGGCATCACTAGCTCACATGTCTTCGTCACCCACGCCAACGTCGGCCCCTGCACCCATGACGCCGCCGGAGCAGTTCGCACCTATGACGTCACCCACGAGTGCGCCGATCAAGTTCGTCTCGCCACCGGCTGATCCTGAGGAGAACTTGGACGTGGACCACGATGATGCTCCACTTCGGTTCCGCGTCATCGACGCTGTCATCGGACCAGCCTCGCCTCTTGGGCTTGTGCCCCGGGTGCTCAACGAGGAGTTGCAGTTCACCACGGTGGACGAGCCTGTCTCTTTCAGCGACGCAGAGTGCGAGGCGAGCTGGTGTCAGGCGATGCACGAGGAGATGAAATTGATCGAGGACAACAACATGTGGGAGCTCGTCGTGCTCCCCACTGGGCACCGTGCGATCGGGCTCAAGTGGGTCTTCAAAGTGAAGCGCGATGAGCACGGAAATGTCATCCGACACAAGGCATGTTTGGTCACCAAAGGCTACGTTTAGCGTGCGAGAATCGACTTCGACGAGGTCTTCGCTCCGGTCACGCGAATGGAGTCCGTGAGAGCGTTGCTGGCTCTGGCAGCCCACGAGCGCTGAGAAGTCCACCACATGGACGTGAAGAGCGCCTTCCTCAATGGCGACCTCAAGGAGGAAGTGTACATGAGCTAGCCACCGGGCTTTGTCATCAACGGCAGCGAGCACAAAGTACTGCGTCTTCGCAAGGCGATGTACGGTCTCCAACAGGCACCAAGGGCTTGGAATGCCAAGCTTGGTGCGTCCATGGCATCACTTGGTTTCCAAAGGAGCAACTCCGAGCACGGCATGTACATGCAGAGTCGAGGGTCATCGCGGCTGGTCATCGGGGTCTACGTCGACGACTTGATCATCACTGGCACCAGCAGCGACGAGATCGTGGCGTTCAAGCTCGAGATGAAGCGTGTTTTTCTCATGAGCGACCTCGGGCTACTGTTGTACTACCTCGGCATCGAGGTGAACCAAGGTCCAGACGGCATTTCCCTCCACCAATCTGCCTATGCAGGGAAGCTGCTTGAGCGGAGCGGCATGAGCACCTGCAACCCCAGTCTGGCACCGATGGAACCAAGGCTCAAGTTGAGCAAGGAAAGCACTACTCCATTGGTTGACGCCACCGAGTACAGGCGCGTCATCAGCGGACTGCGCTACTTGGTGCACACCCGGCCA
Organism: Dendrocalamus latiflorus; assembly: GCA_017311315.1. Classification (NCBI taxonomy): domain Eukaryota; kingdom Viridiplantae; phylum Streptophyta; class Magnoliopsida; order Poales; family Poaceae; genus Dendrocalamus; species Dendrocalamus latiflorus. The sequence continues at coordinate 24,187,930 of CM029667.1, forward strand.
GATCTTGCCTACGCGGTGGGCTATCTGAGCCGGTTCATGGAGAAACCACGCGAGGACCACCTCAATGCGGTGAAGCGCGTGTTACAGTATATAGCGGGAACGTGTGACTACGGTCTTCACTACGCCAGGAGGGAGGATGAACGAGTTTGACTGGTCGGCTATAGTGACGCCGATATGGCGGGCGACGTCGACACGTGCAAAAGTACCAGTGGCGTCGTCTACTTCCTCGGCGGCAACCCCATTACCTGGTAGTCCTCCAAGCAGAAGGTGATGGCTCTCTCCTCATGCGAGGCAGAGTACATTGCGGCAGCTACAGCAACCTGTCAAGGCGTCTGGCTAGCTCGGCTCGTGTCTGACATGCTCGGCATTGAGTCTGGAGTGCCGGAGCTCAAAGTGGACAACCAGTCCGCCATCGCCCTCAGCAAGAACCCCGTCTTCCACGACCGAAGCAAACATATCGACACTCATTACCACTACATTCGGGAGTGCATCGACGGGAACAAGATCGTCCTTCGGCACATTTCGACGGAAAACCAGCTGGCGGACATTCTGACCAAGGCGCTTGGACGCGTGCGGTTCCAGCAACAGCGTGCGTTGATCGGCGTCAACAAGATCGGTGAGCACAGCAAGGACTGGGGGGGGGGGGGAAATGTTGAAGTTAATCCAGCGTCTCACCATTTCGTTTCAATTAATTGTTGCCGTTTCTTTGTTTAACTGCGGCTGTTTCAGTTTGTTTCAGTTAGTAGTTGCATTTGTTTGTTTCTGTTTCCTGTTTGCATTAGTGCCATGCAAAGCATTAAACTGGGTGTTCCGTGTGGCATGATCTCAAACGCCATGCAGGCATGCATTTACAATTCTTAGTCAGGTAGTAGTCATCTTTAGCTTGTAACCATCCTTTAAATAAGCAAGCAATATATCAGAAAAAGCTGTCCCATTTTTGCAGCACCAAACATCGAGTGTTCACTTGTGTTTATCGTGTTCTTGAGTGCGCATTCGAGAGTTCGTCGGCGGCGAAAGATTGCTGGTGATCCACAACACATGCCGCTGACAGCGCCAGCGTTGATGCGCGCCATCTCCTGGTACATGCCGCCGTCGATCATGAGGTAGTCCCTAAGCGCGTGGTAGTTGCCACCGAGCGCCTCGAGCATGGACGCCACGTACTCCGCCTTGGCCTTGCCCACTGTGGCCAGTGCCTCCGCCTCCCTCTGATTCGCATACAGCTTCGTGTCCTCGGCTAGCTTCTGCTCAAAGAACCGCGCGTCGGCTTGCGCCTTGAGCGCTTCTGCCACCTTCATCTGCTCGAACAGCGCCGCCTCCGCAGCCTTCTGCCTGCTGTACAGCGCCGGATTCGACTCTTGCACCTAGATGAACACGTTAACATTGCACAAACTCATATTACATGTTCTTATGGTTTCTCATTTTTGATCGAAACATAATAGACGAGAACACATTTACGCATCTACTTATCTACATACCTGTGTATCGTACTGCACGGTGGCTTTGCTGAGTTGGTCGGCCTTGAGCTTTTCAGTCTGACGCATCGCATTCTTGCGCTCGACCTCCATCTGGAGCTCGGCCTCGCGGATGGCGACGGCCTTGGCAGCATCGACCTCGGCCACCTTGGCCTGCTTCTCCCACCGGCCTTCTTCATCGCCAGCCCAGCCTTCGCCGCGGCGATGTCGGCCTCCCTTTCATTCTCGGACACCTGCACCTGACTTAACCCTCGCCTCCTCCTTGAGCCCGATACCCTGCTGCCGCACCGACAATTCCTTCGTCTCGGCGTCGACCTTGGCCGCGTTCTGCCGCGTCAGTCCCTCCCTCTCCTTGGCGCCGATCTCTCCTTTCATCGGGGCCTCCGGCCACGTCCACCTTCGCCTGGTTCGCCGCCCCCTGCTGCGTCTTCTGCCCCAGCTAGGAGAAGTACTCGTGTCCCCGCACGTCGACGAGCTGCTTCACGTTGGCGTTGTAGATGATGAGGCCGAACTGGTTGAGCTCCATCTGCACTTGATCGAACACAGACTTCGTGAACTCTTTGGTGCCCTTGAAGATCTCTTCCATGGTCATGCCCGCGGCGAGCACGCGGGTCTCGCCCTCGATGACGCCCTTGACGATCGAGCTCCTTGACATGGTTGGCCGTCTGGTGGAGCGGGGCGATGAGCTTGGCGTAGAGGAGGAGATGCTTCTGGTCGTCATTATTGACGTTATCGTCGAGCTTCGGGCCGATAGTGAAGACGGCAGGGAGGATGAAGGGCAGCTACTCGGCGCTCATGGCGTACGTGCACCTCGAACTCGTAGTTGACCGGCGTGATGTCGAACTTCTTGCACTTCTGCCGGACCCACCCACGCCTTCTTCGCTAGCTTCACGTCGTCGATGCCGCAGCCGGTGATGGCCAGGTACTCCGACGCGTCGGCGACGTGGAAAGTCGCCATCTTGCTCTTCCGATCTCGATCTCTAGTTGTTGGAGGCTAAAAAACATCAAGATCTACGGCGAAAAGCACCGAAATTTCGGAGCGCGAGGAAATCTGTTAGGATCTACGTGATGAGGGAGATGCCCTATATATAGGAAGGGAGAGGAACGAGATAGGGACGAAATGGTAGCCCCGTGTGATCGTGATGATCCCTTCAGATCGGACGGTGGGGATCGAGGAGTCCTCAAAACTGCCGAGGATCATATTGGTCAAACTGTTGTGTTTAGTATTACATGTTTAGTTATGGACAGATTATATTTCGTAGTAAATCGAATTACGTATTTTTCTATCTATCTAGAACTGCAAAATTAAGATTTTTAGACATCAATCCCTGGCTTTTTGTACCAAGGACGCTCTACAAATATGATAACCTGTGATCGAACCACGAAAAGAATCATCTCTTTCCTAGAAAATTATTATTATGAAAAATTGAGCATTTGCCACTTGAAAGATCTGAGATCGAGCATTTGCCCTTCAAAACATTTTTCCTGAGGATTTGCCACTCCTGTTGTATTCCTATATTTCTTTTTTTTTTTGCCCGAAATTACATATGAAAGGATGATTTTGCCCGACCCCAATTTGGCCTGACCAGATCGCACAGAACTACTCTCACATCACAGCCAAATCGCAGTAGTGACATATTCTAATATATTAGTAATATCCCTATGCATTGCAACAGAAACCAATATATTTGTTGGCGCCAACTGTGTGCAATCAAATATAACCGTAGCGCATGGGTCAATTGTAGCTTTTCATCTAGAGTATTCCAGAGCTTATCAAATCCACAAGCAACATATGTAACGATTAATTATGGATTACTAACAATCCATATAACTACCCATAGGCACCGAGGGACGATAAGATTGTATGAATTAATGATCCAATCCATAAATTCATGGAAAATTCCCAACAATAGATAGTCTTGTTTTGGAGTCCTTAGCCAAAGTTGAAAATCAAGCTGTGATGTAAACTTAAATCTATATAATTCAATCTTCTCAAATGCTGATATAAAGCACAAACTAATCTAGGGTCTAGCCCCTTCAAGCCGGTTCATAGAATACCATCTACTGCTTAGCCATCAACTTGTGTCTAGCTAGACACAAGGATCATGGAATGCAAAAGTAACAAACTCTACCCCGCGTACAACAATGAACGAAAAATCCGCCAAGGAAAAATAAGTGACCTAGTGAGTCGACCGGACCTAGGAGTAGTTCTGGATGACCTTGTTGAAGCCGTGGTGGTAGGCGTGGCCGACCTCATTGACGAAGTCCTCGATGAGGTCACTCTGCTTCTTGAAGAACTGAAACTCACCCTCACGATTCCCTCGCGATTGTTGGAGGTGCACAACATGCGGTAGCAAGTCGAACTTGCCCTTCTTTCAGGTACTACACACCTAGACTCCACATTCAAATCCCGATCACATATTCCAGGTTAGGAATTAAGGGTAGGGAACGGAGGCTTACAGATTTGACATTGCCGCCAATGGAATCGAGGGCGATGTTGCACTTCTTTGACATTGCAAGGCACCAAGGAGGTGAATCAGGTGGAGGCGGCAAGGTCAAGCAAGAATCCACTGCCGACGTCTGCCAGGAGAAGGCCAGTAGTGGCCAGATCAGGAGGTGATGGGAGGAGACGAGAGAAGGGGTCGGCTGGATTGCTGTGTCGTGGCCATGGCAGGGAGGGTAATGTGCGAGACGTTGGGGTCCAGATGAAGGACGTGAGGTCGAGCGACTCAGAGGAGGTGCAAAGCCTGACCAACGCACGGGGATGACCAAAAAAACATATCCTATATGCACAAAACAAGCTTAGGAAGAGCAGATATGTTATGAGCTACATCCAGTTTAGCAGTTCAATACAGAGCAATCAGGTTCCCAAAAACACAATTATTTCCAAAACTCGCGACAAAATAGCCAACAAGTTCAACTGTATGATCACGTATAATAGCAGATTCCCATATGAGATCAGAGCATCAGTTCACCAATACCAATTAAAAAACAAATGCAACAGACAGATCTTATATATCTGTGAAGTCCGCAGCAAATCAAATCAACAGCTTGATCCACAACTGACAACTCTAATCATGACGCCATTTGTACATCACTAAATTACATTGCATGGAAGAAAAGCAACTATTGTAAGTAGATCCATACTAACAGGACCTGACAAAAACCAACTTGTAAAACACCAGATTTCATGCAGAATCACATGAAAGGTTCTATGAATTATATGACTGTAGTATTGTACTAATTGTTACTTCTACAACCTAATGAACTTATCCTTTCATGATCATCCACACAACATCATTGTAAAAATGTCCAGCAAAGGAAATACCATGGATGCAAAAACAGGCTTAAGAAAAATATACATTTCCTGAAATAAACTAGAACATGGACAATAACGAACACAAGACATCCAGTTACTCTTCAACGACTCATATTTCATTTAACAAAAAGTGCAGTTACCGAACATGCTACAGCAAGAAGTTCATCGAAACCAAGCAATACAAAATTAAGAGTCCTCTCAGGAGCCTAGAAATCAATGTGACATTCTGCAATATCAGCAACACTATCCCTTCTAGCATAAATCAGGGTTACCCAGTACAATTCAGTAAACTCCAGTTTATAGTGCACACTAGAGAAAACAGTTAATACCATCAAAACTATATATATACCTCCTGGGGGTTAAATGACTGCAAAATTGTTGTATAATGTCTAGCTGGAATTGGATCCTTAACTGGCAAGAGGCAACCTGGAATGAGATGCCATTACCCTCTGTGAAATCAACGGAAACTAATGGCAATAACATTTAGCAAATTTCGTCATCAAGTCACACCACCAATGACCATAACTGACATTAGTATAATGCTATGCTATTCTATATCTAAAAACACGCAACTACAAACATCCACTAATTTGGTGAAACACAAACCTAAACGGCAAGCAACCTTTGGTTAATTCCAAACAGCATACGAAGACTGATATATTGCAGACACATTACATTTAACGAGCAAACAGATAGGGCAACACAACATGTAGCAACATCTCATAGTAATATATCAAATCACTTAAGATTTAATCACTGCGATAATATAAAAACACATGTCCATCATACGCAGGCCGAAACACTGGAGAATTTAAAGCATCAAGTTCAAAATCTTACTCGCCACATAAGCAATCACAGATCTAAAACAACTTATAACTTAGTAGCATAACTACGAGAGGCGATGCGATCAAGACATAACCGCGGGGCTGGCGGGCGGGACCTAGACGCGGTCGCGGCGAGGGCCGCCGTACGGCGGGCGGCCGTAAGCGGGGGCGGAGGAGACGACGTCGGCCTGGCGTTCGACGCCCGGGAGGTCGGACATGCCGAGGGCGGCAAGCATCTCAATGGTCTCCTTGTCGACGCGGATCTCCTCGACCTCGAGCGCCGACTTCTCCGGGACGAAGTCCATGCGGCGCTCGCGCTCCTCCTCCTGCAGCTTGAGCGAGATGCCGCGGACGGGGCCGCGCTGAATCCTGCGCATCAGGTGGGTGGTGAAGCCGGCCACCTTGTTGCGCAGCCGCTTCGAGGGGAGGATGGAGACCTCCTCGAGCACCTTCTTGTTGGTGTGGAAGTCGAGGGTCATGCGAGAGTAGTACTTCTCGATGACCTGCCGGGAGGTCTTCTTCACGGTCTTGGTGCGGACGCGCCCCATGGCTGGTGGTTGGCTGCGTCTCCCTCCTTTTCTCCGGCGGCGGCTGGGCGCTAGTTGGCGGCGGCGGCGGCGGCGCGAGGATTAGAGCAGTGTTTTCGGGAGGTGGGAGAAGGGAAGTACTTATCAGGGAGTTGGCGGTGTGAGGGCTAGGGTTTCGGGGTGTAGTGCAGATCTCAGCCGTTGGCTTGTGATGGGCGGACGCGATCAAGACCAAACTTTGCTGGGCTTGGTATGTTCTGCGTGGCAGAAATCGTTTGGGCCGATCCGTTCCACTCTCAGATGATTTTGGGCCGAATCGCATTGGGCCAAACTGCCTAGCTAACCAAGGCTTATTCGTTAGTTTGTGTGTGTGTGTTTTTTTTTTGCGATTTTATTCGTTAGTGTTGAGGAAAACGGATCCCTTTCCTGTTGATCTGGTCTGAAATAGTACTCTGTTTAGGATGATCCTGTAGTGTTTGACCTTTTTGCAACGCCTGAACTGCTGAAAAGACAACTTGCCGGAAATCTCGCCACGGCTGCTAGATGCTATTATACGTGTGTTTGTATTTAAAATCTAAGTTAGTATTTGTTTATATATGCAACCTAAGGTGGTGATTATTTGGGGTTTTTTGGTGGCTTATAGCTAAAAAGTACTGTAGCTGGCTAAAAAAATATTGTAGCTGACAAAGGCTTATTTAGCATAATTAAATTTAAAAAATTAAAAAATATATAAAATATGTTAGCACATTACGTATAATACAAACAAATAAGGAAAAAAAGAACCGGCAAAAAAGCTCAACAAAAAGCCAAAAGTTCATAAAAAGACGAAAATTATGAATAGTGAAAAAAAAGCTGAAAGTCAAAAGCTGAAGCCGAAACGAGCAGAGTTTAGTCTGGCGTGGTATGACCGAACAACAATCTTGTCAAATCAGTCCAATTGAGCCTACTCAAACCAGCCCAATTGAGCCTACGGGACCAGAGACCAGCAAAGACAAGGACAACATCACAATTCACAAGTGCCGAACTGTCAGACATTGCTGATATCAGAGATAGAAGACTGGAATGCTCGCTTCTGAGATAACTCTATAAAACCCAATTAAAAAAGATTCTGTATAATTTCATTGCAAAAATGCATACACCTCTTCGTCGTCAAAAACGCGATGTGACCAACAAAATGCATTTTCTCCTCACAAACATACTTATTTTTCCCTGTAGGAAATCACTCTACATGCTCACAATACTATATACATCTTCAGACTTCCATCTAGTAATAAAGCTCCATGTGTTGATGATCTCTAGCTCAATGATTTGTTCCATTGATCATTTGCCAATCAAACAAAAAAGCACAAGACTGCAACTCTGAATGTATTGTGTCACTGCTCCAAGTATCACCAATTCACCATCATATGCACAAGAAGATCCTTTAGACGAGTTCTCCTCGAACGTTCAAGGACCAGTCGTAGCTCTGGTAAGATATGTTGATCAGACCACCGTAGTTCAGGAGATGCGTCAGGAGCCCAGCTTTGGTTGGGTCCAGGTAGCTCAAGATCCACCTGAGGATGTCCCTGTCTTTGCCCAAAATCAGCACTGTACCTGAACGCAAGCAATGCCGATCATGATCAGGCACTCGTCATGAAGCAGGCACAAGCTAGGGCTGAACTCATGAACAAACTACTGAACTAGTTGTAGCGTCTGAAGTTCTGAACACGCATCGCAGTGGGGTGACATGAGAAGGGGAATCATGCAGAAGTACCTAGTCTGAAGCAGCACCTGATCTGGCCTTTTTCGCGTAGGCGGTTGTCACGTCGGACCCGCGGTGGACGCAGAACAAAATTCTAATCTGGGCAAACGGAGAGCCTAACTATGGCTGTCACAGACAAGTTCGACATATACAAAGTTGACAATCACATATGAAAGTTGACAAATCGCACCACCCGCTGGCGGCCGCCGTTGCAAGTCCTCGCAGTTACCGCGCCGGCGGCGCTCACGGTAGGGTTTCACTTTTGCGGCCGTTGTCGCTGTGTGTAGTCTCGCACGAACAGGAAGAGAAGAAAACAAACCAGGTTGTGGACACCAGAGAGGCTGGGGCCTCAAGTTCCCACCATGGGCTTGGGGCCAGGAAGCCATGAGAGGTCCAGCAAGGCGGGGACCCCGCTCAAGAGCAGTGAAGCGAAATCCGAAGTTCCGAACCAGCACATGCATGAAATCTTTGGATTCTTTGTTGTTACGCAGGTGTGTGGCTGGCCCATCCACCATGTTGATCGGCATCACGCAGATCTCTGAACGTGCCGACGAAGCCGTCGACGACGAACATGGTCCGAGGGCTTTTGTCGATCAACTTTGCGCGGATGGCAGGCACGTGGTCGGATGAAACGGCGATCATCGCGCGCCCAAGCTTTATTCGCCGGCGACGAGAAGACTTATCACATCGATGGTGCGGCCCACGGCGACGAGGCTCTCCTCAAGCAGCTCCAGAGCGGTGTCATGGCCGTCCGTACAAGCACCAACGGATCGTCTCGTCCGGCCGGCGAGAATAGAATCTCCACCGCCGCGGCCGTCAGGGTCCACCGTTAACGCTCGCTCCCGGCGATCGAGGCGCGCGCGTTGCACTGTCTCGTCGAAGGGTGGCAGAAAGGCAAGGAGGCCATCATGTGACATACGCCCGGACGTCTAACTGGATCTGCTTCTGATGCATGCCCTGGGTAAGGAAGCAAATCCTCCGCCGTTCTCATCTGGGCGTTTGGATCCAAGCACAGCAAATGTTCCGATCGCAACCGATTTCCAGAATCAGCTTTTCTGGACATAATTTTGACGAGATGCATATGACTGTGCCATGGTGTGCAGTTGTGCATATCGGTTGCAGGTGTCCATCGACATCTAGCCGTGTCTTTCAGATGGCTCCTAGAGAGTGGAAGAAGAATATAGTGCCGACCAGCCATGGAGACTGTAGTGCCCGTGTTAATCACACGACTGCGTCTTACGCGAGCGTTGGCGCCGTTAGGTAGGGGTAGTACGTATATTTGGATGCCGGTATCGATGACTTGTTCACGTCGCGATTCACATTCTTGTGGTCGCCGCCGTCAATCGTTCTCGCTGACAAGATTTGGCGCTAGCTAGCTCCACAGTTCCAATGGCACCTTACCCAGCTATCTAGGGCCGACAAAAAAAACTCGACATTTTAGTTAAGTAAACGTTAAGTAAAATGATTTTATGTTATATTATGTTAATTTATAAATACTCGATACCTCGTTAAGCTTAATAGCCAGCTCTATAGCTAACCAATTGGATATTTTAGTTTAATCCCGTGGCAATCAGGAGCAGGCCCAGCATGATTCATGGGTATTCAGCTGAATACCCATGAATTTTGGTTAAAAATCCACTATATACAAGGTATAATACATATGTGTACTAGTAGTTGGACCAAATTCGTCCTATCTATCTACCCCACTTATAATACACCAAAAAAACATCCCTAAAGCCACACAACAAAATTCTCACCACAGTCATTAACTCATTAACAATCCTAAGTGCACCCCAAAAAATGTACCCCAACAAAAGCTAATCTCTTACTCACTCATATCCAACGATCCAAATCGTTTAATCAAACTCATCCCTCTCCTAATCCCTCCCGTCCCGCACGCATCCCTCATCCCTCTCCTAATCCCTCCCGTCCCGCACGCATCCCAGTCGCGACCGTACGACTCCCATCCCTCTCCCCCACGCTGCCTCGGCCGCCGCCCCGCTCGGCCGCCGCCGGCTCGGCCGCCCGCGCCGCCACCGGCTCGCCCGACATCTCCGCCCAGGAACAGGACGCGCGCCTCCCAGGGCAGCCGCCGCCCGCTCGGCCGCCCGCGCCGCCACCGGCTCGCCCGACATCTCCGCCCAGGAACAGGACGCGCGCCTCCCAGGGCAGCCGCCGCCCGCTCGGCCGCGGCCGCCGCCGGCTCGGCCGCCCGCGCCGCCACCGCGCCGCCGGCGGCTCGCCCGCGGTAGGCTCCCAGGGCGTCCGGCGCCTGCTCGCCCGCCCGTGCCGCCGGCTCCCAGGACGCACAGTAAGTATATAAAATCTTGACCCAACCATGTTCTGTGAACTGTATGATTTAGACAAATTTCTGGTGAATTTCTGGTGATGATATGCTCTCTGCATTTTGGGTTGCAACTATCATTCTCAGACAAATCAATGGACTTAGGCTCAGGGTGGAAAACAGAGGCCGCACAAACTGCATGTTCTTGCAATGGAACATGGTTGATTAACCTCCATATCAAACTCTTTCTTCAGTTCTACTTCTGAATAATTCACAGTGCCATTAGCTGCTTGCAATGGAACATGGTTGATTAACCTCTATAGTTGTGCCCTCTCTGCAGATTTGATTCTTTTAATTTAAGCTGCTTGCTGAATTTTCCATTGCTGTAATTTGCAGCAGCTGAAAATATTTTTTATGCAACTCTAAATTGAAAATGTGGCTCAATAAACAAAACCAATGAAGCTGATACCCTAAATATAACAGTTCAAAATAGCAACATGAGTCCACTTCTTTGCTTTCCATTTGCAGGATTTATTTATTTACTATTTATTTACAGGAGGATTTTAAGTGATCTGTCATGGGGGATAGACGACCAACACGCCATGCATTTAGCGACATATCAAACATCATTGGACGAGGTATATTTAATATTAGTTGCCACACCTGTTACACACACTGTACATCACAACAGAAAATTACTACCCTGCAGGTGAACCTGCAGATGATGAAGAGAGAAAAAAAAGGGAAGAGAGAATTAGAAAACAACGTGAATATCGTGCACGGAAAAGGGCTGAGGAAACCAACGAACAAAGAGAGGAGCGGAATAGAAAGCAACGTGAGTACCGTGCAAGTAGAAAAACACCGGCAGTACTAACGACTCCTGAACATGGTATACGCAATCTAATCATGTATACAATTCTTATTTGTTTACGCATGGAAATGAGTAACACGCTTAATTTTTTTTACACTCATAACCATGTCATGTAGAGCCTATATCCGGTTGCACATATGTCCACATGACAGGATCAAACATGCCATCTCGGTTTGGTACGTGTTCTATGTTGATTACTACACGATATAAATATGCCACCGGTACGTGTTGTTTAGTTGACTTGAAAACTGTGAGTTGCAGGAGGAAAAACACCACAACAAAGTGGTGTTTCAACCATCTGCCAAGCATCAATACATACTGTGAATGAAGTAGAGCCTAAATCCGGTTGCACAGATGTCCACATGACAGGAGTAGTATATTCCACCTTGCCGTCGTCACGGTTGGGTACGTGTTCTATGTCGAAGAAATTTTGATTATATACTACGATATATAAATATGCCTCATGTACGTGCTGCATAATTGAATTTAAACCTAAAATTTGCAGAAGGAAAAACACCACAAGAAAGTGCTGTTTCGACCATCTGCCAAGCATCAATACAACTTGAGAAGGAAAATGATGATCCAAATGAGTCCAGCGACTGGCTACATAGGAATGATGAGTACGTCAGGAAACAGCGGCCACCATTGACCCCTTTGCAGCCCCAAAGTTCAAATGGCACCATAATTAATACAGGTATGCTAACATCTAACTAATTACCTTGTAAATTTCGAGGGGTGCGGATAGGATAAAATATATCTCTTGTGTACACTGGTATAATCAGGTGCCTGCTCAAACGCTGCCAAGCTGCTCAAAAGCCGAAACTGGTACCTAAACATGGATGCGACAGCCAAGCCAAAATTACTACAACAGAAGAGGCCTACTCTTGCCCAGGATGAAATAGTTAACCATATGCCTGTGACACATGTACAGCCGAGATGTGTTGACACCAATAATGAAGTCGAATTTGATCCTGCTTTATTCGAACCTACTAACCAATATTCTGATCATGAAGGTTGGTTATACAAATCTGATCACCAGTGCACTTTTTTCTTTGTTGGCACTTTGTTGTGTGCATGTTTAGGATTATAATTTCAAACCCATGCGAAACAGATCATCTACGTGACATAAAAGAGGAATTTGTCGTAGAAGAGGATGATGGGCCTATAGATTTTGAGACAATGCAATTTCTTGGTGAAGGTAACTATTAATTAATTTGTTATTTGTAACCATGTTGATTAACTACCATATTGACATAATTTTCAATATAAAATACAGAATGTGCATGCGAGACGTATCGTGTCAACAATGATTGCACTAGCAATGCTACCCAGGATGATCCTTATGATTTCGTCTACCAAAACTTGCCGAAAGAGCACCATGTTTTGAAAAAGGTTCCTGACTGCCAATATTGTGGAGCCATGAGGTTTGAAGGCGAACCACCGGGATTCTGTTGTAGAGCGGGGAAGATAAAAGTGCATATCAATGATGTACCTGCTGAGTTGAAGAGGTTGTTCACGAGTCAGGTGGATACCGATGCAAAATATTTCAGAAAACACATACGGTACTTCAACTCACACTTCTCATTCACAAGTCTCGGAGTTACACTGGACCGGAGATACTGCACCGCAGCAGGTACTGGCATATATACATTCCGTGTACATGGTGCCATGTATCATCGTCTGGACCATTTAGTGCCAGGATCAAAAGGCCCACGTCACCTACAACTCTACTTTTATGACACAGAAGAAGCTGATACATTGTCACATAGAGTGAAAAGGTCACCTGATCTTGATAAAAATATCGTAAGAAACGTGCTAAGAATACTACAGGCGAATAACCCTTATGTACAGACCTTTAATACAGCTGGTTCTATTCCAAATCTTGGTGACTATATAATTGAGCTCAACACTAATGTGACACCTGACCAACGAAGGTACACCCTCTTGTACATTGCTCGCTGTTTTTTTTTACCTCAGACAGATCAATATGCTTAGTTAGTTAGTTAGTTTATAAAAAAATCTAGCATATGACTTGTGAATATACTACTTCATCTTTTTTTAATGGATGCGTAACATTTTATTTTAAGGTATAATGCCCGTACTGCCTCACAAGTTGCTGCTATCTGGACCGATGGAGGTGACCCCCAAAGATGTTTTGATAGGAGTGTTATTGTATACCCCAAAGGAGAGAAGATGCGCTATATCAAAGCATATCATGGTTGTTATGACCCATTAGCATATCCTTTATTAAATCCTAATGGAGAAACTGGATGGAATAAGTTCATGCCGTACAATGACAGTCCCAAAGAGTCAACGTCTCCTACTGATGGCGAGGATTCAGTGCAGCAACCATTGGGTATGGCAAAAGTCCAGATTCAACATACTTCATCGTACTATGTATACAATAAATAAATATATATAATAAACAATGTATTTCCATATTCATGCAGATGATAATGAAACAGATGATGACATACAGCAAGGTGACTACATGAGTAGACTTGCAGAAACAAGTAAATCTACAAGGTTTGTGACAGCAAGAGAATATTATTGCTTTATGATGCAAGTTAGAAAGGGTCTGTTCAACATCTTGTTGTTTGGAGGGAGGCTTTTTCAACAATGGGCTGTCGACATGTATATCAAGATCGAGTCCATGAGGCTTGACTGGTATTCTAACCCTGAAAACCAGAAACTCATAAGGGCTGAACTGTACCAGGTGAGTACTTCTAAATCTTATGTGTGCCATGAATGCTCTAAAGATGCATAAAACAATGGGATGTCGATATGAGTAGATTTGTTTTAAAAATATGAATTTCCAATAATTTTTTCATATGCATTGTAACAGAAAGTATTACTGAGTTTGGAATAGTTGAGTTACATGTGACAAATTTCACAGCAGCTTAGGCCCAAAAGGGAACTCAAACCTGAGTGTAGCTAATCTAACTGACTAAATATTGGGATTGTTGAAAATCTCTTGCTCACTAAACACAAACAGCAAAAAGATAGAGAGAGAGAGAGAGAGCTTGATAGCTTGATAATACAGACCTAACTATCCCACAATAGTTCAGTGGATTGTACTTAGCTTGCTGCTGTCAACACCTGCTGCTGACTTACAGCAAAAGACACAACTTGATCAATATTTTTAATTATGACAGACAGACCCCACAACCAAACAATTCATAAGTCAGGACAGACTCCCTATACACACTCACTTTGTTAGACCATTCATGAATAGCAGCATAGCTATCATATTTTTAGTGCATCTCTTGATATTTTAGCAGCATAGCTATCATATTTTTAGTGCATCTCTTGATATTTCAATGGAGAAGTATAATAGCTAATTCACTCATTTTGCAAATATTTTTCTTATGTGTGCCGTAGGGCTTGGTTGATGTAGTTTCTGCCGGAGAGACTAGAGCTTCAGAGGTTGGAAAGAGAGTTGTGTTGCCCCGTTCTTTTCCCGGTGGTGATCGCGATATGCAACAAAGATTTCTTAATGCAATGGCCATTGTCCAGCGTTTCGGGAAGCCAGATTACTTCATCACAATGACTTGCAACCCCTATTGGGAGGAGGTCACAAGCAATCTTGAACCTGGCCAAACACCACAGGATCGGCCGGATCTGGTGTCAAGAGTATATCGAGCCAAATTACGCTCAGTCAAGGATTTGTTGATAAAGAAGAAATATTTTGGTGAGGTTGCAGCATATGTGCATGTGACTGAGTTTCAGAAAAGGGGCTTGCCACATGAGCACATCCTATTGATTATGAAAAGAGGATGTAAGTTATCGAACCCAGATGAATATGACAAATACATCTCGGCAGAGATTCCTGACAAGGACAAGTACCCCGTGTTGCATAACCTCGTCATTAAGCATATGCTCCATGGACCATGTGGTGCCTTGAATAGGAAGTGTCCGTGTATGATTGATGGAGAGTGTCGCTTTCGCTATCCTCGGCAATTCAACCCAAAGACACAACAAGGCAAAGATTCTTATCCTTTGTATAGGAGAAGAGATGATGGCCAGCGTGTCAAGATAAGAGGGGTCGAGTTGGACAACAGGTGGGTTGTCCCGTACAATCCTGGCCTACTTATGAGATATAACTGTCACATCAACGTTGAAGCATGTTCAAGCATCAAAGCCTGCAAGTATTTATTTAAATATGTATACAAAGGCCACGATTGTGCATCATTCTCAGTCGTTGATGCTGGGGTAATAAATGAGATTCGTCAGTATAGGGATGCTAGATACATCTCACCGCCAGAAGCCGTACACAGGATTTTTGGTTTCCATCTTTTTGGTGTATACCCTTCTGTTTTGCAGCTCCAATGTCATCTGCCAAACATGCAATCTGTTATTATTGATGAGACAAAGAATTTAGAAGAAGTAGTGAACAATCCCAAATCTTCTATGACTACACTGGCAGAATTTTTCAAGGTTAGCTCTGTGGACACTTTTGCAAGAAGATTATTGTACAAAGAGATGCCAGAGTACTACCGGTGGATCAGTGGCAAAAAGGTATGGCAAAGAAGAAAGAAAAAGGGACAGATTGGGCGGATAGTGTATGCGCACCCTGCGGAAGGCGAGAGGTATTTTTTGAGAGTGCTTCTCAATCATGTTAGAGGTCCAACTTCATTTGAGGATCTGAAAACTGTAGCAGGAATCATATATCCTACTTTTAGAGAATCATGTGAGAAGAGAGGACTCATAGAGACGGATAAGACAATTGATGACTGCTTGTGTGAGTCAGCCACCTTTCAGATGCCATATGCTCTCAGAAGGTTATTTGCTACTATTCTGGTTCATTGTGAGGCCACCGAAATTCGTGCACTGTGGGAGAAGCATAAAGAATCAATGTCTGAAGATTACAGCAGAAACCAGTGTAACTCAAAAATAGTAGAACAAATGGTGCTTAGAGATATAAGGGATTTGCTCCAATCCATGGGAAAAGATATAAAAAACTATGATCTTCCGGAGCTGAATGATACAGGTAGCAATTTGCCATAACATTGTGTACTAATCTTACAAATAGAAAAAAGTATACTGATATATAATTTTTTTGTCAAACAGCTGAATTTTCCAATGACATAATGAGGGAGGTCAGAGAAGAACTTTCGGTGGGGGTCGACCAGGAACATTTAGAAATAAAAGGGAGTCTTAACAAGGAACAACGTGCTGGATTTGATGAGATTATGGATCATGTACTAAATAAGAAAAGCCAAGTGTTCTTTGTTGATGGTCCAGGAGGAACAGGAAAGACGTTCCTGTATAAGGCACTACTTGCTAGAGTGCGTTCTGAGGGACTGATAGCCATTGCAACCGCAACCTCAGGTATAGCAGCGTCGATACTGCCTGGAGGTCGCACGGCACACTCAAGGTTCAAAATCCCTATAAAGCTTGCGAGCAATAGCATGTGCAACTTCACAAAGCAAGGTGGGACTGCAGAGTTACTCCGTAGGGCATCTTTGCTAATCTGGGATGAGGTTGCTATGACAAATCGTCTAGCGGTTGAGTGTCTTGATAGGTCGCTGCAAGATATTATGAACTGTGAATTGCCATTTGGGGGGAAGGTCATGGTATTTGGTGGAGATTTTAGACAGGTGCTTCCAGTAGTAACACGTGGGACCAGAGCACAGGTGACAGATGCTACATTGCAAAGATCTTATTTGTGGGATAGTATCAGAAAGATAAGGTTGACACGTAACATGAGGGCTCAGTCTGACCCATGGTTCTCAGATTACCTCCTTCGAATTGGGAATGGAACTGAAGAGACAATTGCCAACGATTATGTTCACTTGCCAGAAGATATTGTGATTGGTTATACAGATACAGATGATTGTGTAAACAAGCTAATCCAACATGTGTTCCCATCACTTGATGACAATGCAAGATCAACAACTTATATGAGCACACGTGCCATCCTTTCTACCAAAAATGAACATGTGGATCAGCTAAATGAGAAGATGATTGACAGGTTTCCAGGTGAGGAAAAAGTTTACCATAGCTTTGACTCTGTACATGATGATTCAAGAAACAACTATCCTATTGACTTCATAAACTCCATCACTCCAAATGGTCTCCCACCACATGTGCTCAAAGTAAAAATCAACTGCCCTGTGATCCTTCTCCGCAATCTTGATCCAAACAATGGATTGTGCAATGGCACAAGGTTAATGGTTAGAGCCTTCCAGGACAACGCAATTGATGCTGAAATTGTTGGTGGGCAGCATGCAGGCAGAAGGGTGTTTCTACCTAGGATTCCAATGTCTCCGTCCGATGATATTTCACTGCCTTTCAAGATGAAAAGGAAACAGTTCCCGATTCGCCTAAGCTTTGCAATGACCATCAACAAAGCACAGGGGCAGACCATCCCAAATGTTGGGATCTACCTTCCAGAACCCGTGTTCTCACATGGACAGCTTTATGTCGCTTTGTCAAGGGGAGTTTCAAGGGAAACAACCAGAATTTTGTCAAAACCAAACAAGGAACTGGATTCTACAGGGAAGAGCACCAAAAATATTGTATATAAAGATGTGTTGAACTGGTGATGACTGGTAAGTAATATTTTCCAAACATGAAGTCACCCAAATAGTTCTACTGTTCCTTCTTGAATTTTTTTAAGATAATGTCTTGAACTAGATTCTGATGCATGCCAAAACAAATTGACTGCAGAACTTAAAGGCACTGAATATTACCTTGTAGAAGTACCCAACTACATCTCAGATCAGCCCTCCAGAATATGCATAAGTGTAGTAAGATGTCTTGCTCATATCCAGGTATATACAGATCCTAAGTTTCAGTGGGATGCAGCTGTAAAATCTGTCATGCAATTGATTTTTAGCCTGCAAAATACTTGTAAATTGCAAGATTTCCATCTTTTTATCAGGACTGTTTTTAAAGACTGCTATTTTACTGTCAATATGCAGGCAATTCTCAGAATGTCAATATTCAGCACCTCAGGATCTACATTTGCACCTAAACAACCTTCTCATATTGTATGACTTTCCCTGTATTTTTGAGATGTTTTTTTGAGCTGTTGAGATGCTGGGATGTTTTTTTCGAGCTGATGTTCAGTGGCAAGGTTCTTTTATTTAATTCTTATTTCAATATTGCTCATTCCAGTAGAAAAAAAACATTGTGGTAAGGTGGACAAACATTTTTCCTGCAGCCTGCACGACAAAAATATTACCTGATCTATTGCAGCCACTACATCAGCAGCAAAACCTCTGAAGCTTTTGTACAGAGCTTTATAGACAGCAACACTGAAGTACTATCTTGGTAGACTTGTATTTGATTATCCATTGGAAATACTTTACATGGAATTGCTGTTACTTTTAGCTGCCTACTCTTGGGAAATACTTTTTTAGATATATTCATTGGAAATACTTGCTTTAGTGTCCAGTTCATTTAAATTCTGAAGTTCACTGATGTTAACAGTAAACCACAAAATATTATTTTTGACATTCTACTTCAAGAAGTGATCATTGGTATAGATTCTGTACTTCCTTTACAAATCCTTCGAGATGACAATTTTCTCTTCCAATGAATGCTATTAATTTTTTCAATTCAAGGTTGAAGCAGGTGTAATTGTACAGGTCTCATCACATTAAAATTACAACTTTTATTGGGAATCTATTAAAATTCCACATCTTGATTGTATGCAAATTTGCTATCTGCTTGTAGTAGCATTTGATGTTCTCATCTAATATTATTTTACTTTCCATTATGCCGCACGACATGTTAACATTTTAGTGATCTGTTTCAGGAGGATAACGTGTTTACCTGTTGTATTGTTTTTCAGCAAATTTGGTGATATTTTTTTGTGAAGATCATTTTATTGAGATGCTCAGAGAACATGTAAGAGTTGTGAAGGAACTTCCAAAAGACGTTTTACTGCGCTTCAATCATAATGTCAGCAGCATACCAAATATGAGAACTAAAGCCTACTCATCTCCAAATCACTATAAGCAGAAGGTGCTTCCAAAACTGCTGGAGTTAGGGTATGGTCAACACTCCCCACCCCCACAGAAAAATGTGAGATAAAACTTGATTGAACTGTGAAAAGAAGGCATGTGTTTCATTTTATTTTCTATTCCGTGCAGGGTTGTGCGCATTGCCCCATTCTCAAATAGATTATCTCAGTCAGTTCCATCGAATATCCAGGCCTTGAGGTGTTTGGTAAACTACCATGCATTGAGATTTGCAGAGCCAATAAGAACTCTTGCAGAGGATATGGTTAACCGAATGATCAAAAAGAGCTCTTTGACAGGTGGGAAGTATGCCTCGGTGCATCTTCGCTTCGAAGAGGTGTTAATGCACTCAACACTTTCGGTTTAACAATTATAGTGTTCGCATCTATTCTACTGAGGTACAATGTTTTCTTCCATCCTACTAAGATTTTGTGCACACTGTAGGATATGGTAGCTTTTTCATGCTGTACATATGATGGTGGCTGGAAGGAGAAAATTGAAATGGAAAATGCTCGTGAAAGGAGCTGGAGAGGGAAGTTTCATCGACCTGGTCGGTTTGCAACAGGAGCTGAACTGGGGCTTCTTCAAAGGAAGATGGGGAGACAATGGTCGGTTTGCAACAGGAGCTGACAGGGGACAGCTTGTGTGCAGGGATCGGCTTCCGAATGGAAACATCTTCGGTCGCACAATTCCTAGGGGAGAAGATGTGCAGCCCCTAGCTTGCTCAAGGCTTGAGTGTCTGAGGCCATCCATGCTGTTGAAAGATGAGTTTGAGCAACCAAGGGCACCTGAAAAGATAAAAGCAACAAATGCGGAATGCCCGATTGTGTGAAATGAACTTTAAACTTCTACACAGCAGAATTAGAGAGAGAGAGAGAGAGAGAGATCATGGCATTTCAGCAAAGCTGGTCGAAAACATTGTTGACTATACATAGAATTTAGCATTAGCTTGCCAACGATTCACTAAGTAAATAGATGGCTGTTTCTCCATGAAACTACACATCAAATTATGCACCTATATCCAAATAAAAATAAGAGATACAACTGAAAATGATCAAAGCCACATGAAGCATTAATGAACTCTTGCGCCCACACAAAATTCGTGATTAACCAATAACAGTTCTTCACCTCCGAATAATGGTACTAATGACCAGTGATATATGTCCGTTATTGACGTTCTCTCGAGCTATGATAGACAAGAATATATATATATATATATATATATATATATATATATATATATATATATATATATATATATATATATATATACACACACACACACACAACAAGAATGTACTAGCAAAGATGTCTGTATGCCCCCACTTTCACCTATACAGTGGGTCTGAGGCGCAATTGTTTGATATCTCGAAACTACGAGAACATAACAAATCCGTGCAAGAGTTTGTACCACGGAGAGCAAATGGAGCATCTCTGAAGGGTGCAAATCGAGTGTTGCTGTGATACTTCTCCATTCCTTTCAAAAAAAAAGAGAACCAATAATCATACATTAGCATCAACACACTTTAATAAAAAAGAATATGATTAACCAAGTTTTGTCAAATGACTTTGAGAAAGAGCAGATTTGTAATTAATGTATCTTGGAGATCTCAAAATTAATTGAAACTACTAAGCTATATTTTTTAGAACATAGATCAAGTAATGCGTTTTAGCAAATTCTTAGTAAAACTCGAAGCTAAGCAAAAGCCGGAATATAGAAACACAGAACAGAGATCAAAATACGTTGTGGTTCACAAATCCATCTCACTGTGATGATGTAAAATTGACAAAACAACATAACAACACATCTTAGTTTTTACAGTATGTGCAGTACGTGCTATGCAGTGTTAAAAGTATGTAGGAGCTGGTGATGTCACAGAGAACATAAACCTGAGCATTACAACATGTTAAAATTTCCAATCACTTACTCACATCCAGAGCATAGCTAAAATCCAGATACACACATACACATTCCAAAGTAAAATAAGCCTAGGCATGGGTTGCCATACAATCGTACTATTGCAGCTAACTACAGCATGTCTATTAACTCTAATTAAATTTTCCAGTCTATTATTGATGTCACTGCTAATGCAAGGGGCATTTAAATAATGCCCGTCCACCTAAGCCTAAGGACCTCCTTGGATGACGAGGAGCAGTACGCAACATAGGTTTAGAACTACTTGTGATTTTAATAATACAAACCAAATTGCAGGACACAAAGAAAAGCTTTTCACTTGTAACTAGATTCACAGCAGCGGAGCTTTACCAATTTGGACCTGCACATCATGATCGAAACACTTCTATCATCCAATATCATTGCATGAAGCTATAAGCTATGCAACTTTGTCTCTAATCCGACAATACAGAGAACTGGCAAGTGCAGAGCGCAAGTGGTTTTGGCGAACCGCCCTCAACCTCCAATTGAATTTGGAGTTCACTACTAATTCTTATTAATAACTTAACAGTCTGTTACATAATAGAAATGGTCAATCGGAATTGCAGGATCACAGATCTCCCGCTGAACTCCCTACTGACTCAAGCAAACAGAAAAATGGCAAAAACAGCTACTGCATTGCCTGACTAAGTGCTTCTTCTCCATACGCCGGCAAACAACGCTTTATTTTGAGCTTAGCTAGCTTAGTTCTGAATGACGCTTCTGTGTAATTAAGTGGAGGTTTTTAGATGCCTGAACATCTCGCCATGATCACGTGAGGGTTGTTGATCGATGTTGGCTTTCATACGGCGGAAAAACCGAACGAGTACAGTAGTTACAAAAAGGGAGCAAATCCTCTCAAAAATGAAAAAAGAAGCAGAAAGTCTTAGCCAAACAAAACCGAAAGAGCAACTTTGAAGATCATGTTCCTCTCCAAGAAATGCACGCGCACGCTTGCGCTAAAGTGAAATTCAGCGAGAATTGGTTTAACAATGAGCAGTAGAAGGCAAGACACATTGTGGGTGGCAAGTAAACAACAGCTTGCTAAAACATCCGCCGCCGCCATTAATGGCCATGGACTCAGGGCCCAACGCCATCAACAATGCATCGGTACTCGCCCGCCTCCTGAGTGCAGAGGTGACGCCTCATCTCCCGAGCCGACGCCACATAAGTGCCCCCTCTGCTCCTCGCTTCATCTCCCTCTACTCCTCACTTCATCTCCCTCTGCTCCTCACTCGCACTGACAGCCTGCAATTCGGCGCAAGCACCAGATCACAGCGTCACGCGGCAAGGAGAAGCTCGACGTCGACGAGGTGATCGGGCAGTGGGAGACCACGGACGCCGCCGCCGCGAGGTTCTCCGGCGAGCTGGACCCAGAGTTATGCATCTTGCATATTTAGATTGTTTTTGCATTCTGGTGCATTAGGAACAAGCGTAATGACCTCTCGATTTTTTTTAGCCTTTTATTGTGTTTTCCAGATTATATACATGGTGATATACAATTGCGTTAAACTTAAACTATGAAAAAATATCCTCATTTGGTTGTTTTCATGTGCATCCCTGAAATGCCGCCGTGGCGTTAGCACGGGCACTATACTAGTTCATACCCAGTTAGTCTAAATTGACGCCAGATTCTTTTGGCCCATTTCCCCCTCCCATCGACACTAGCCCAGGACCACCTCCCATCGACACTGGCCTAGGCCCACTGTTGTCATGTTCATATCTAGTTGTGGGACCGTGTCTCACTTAGTCTCTCTGCTCTTTGTCTGGCGTCTGACCTTCTCTCTATCTCTCGGCAGTCGGCTGGCGCCTGGCGGCGATGGATGCCCCTTCCTAGTTCTGGTCTTTTGTTCTGGAGGTTGCGCATGCGGTAGGAGTGCTGGAGGCTGGAGTGGCCATCGGCGAAGCGAGGTTGGAGGCCGCGCAGGCGGTAGGAACGCTGGAAGTTGGAGTGGCCGCCGGTCGAGCACACACTATGGCAGTGGGGCAGATTCGTCTTCTTCGACCCGACGACCCCCATGCTCTAGAATCTAGATGCGTAGACGGTAGATCTGCTATACTTGTATGCCCCTATAGTTTATAGTTTTGTACTTCCAAGCTAGTTGGATAATGGATCCATGAATAACTAGATGGATATGGTGGATTTGGCATGTGCTTCTTCTTTGTTTCGGTGCTTATATCTTGTTTAGATATGGTGGATTAGTTATCTTTAAGTTAGTGCTTATGCCTTATGAATTGAAATTCATATTCTCTACATTTTTAAGTCTGAGTAGTCTATATCTATATACCAAGTATTTTGGAGGTGTGAGCTACTGAGCTTCATAGCCTTCATATCGTGCCTTCATCTGAGCACTTTGTTGTGAATTTATGAAATAAGGTCTTTAGCAGTAGGTGAATTATTGCTAAGTAGAATTGCATATTAGTGAAAATAGTTGTAATCTTTCAATCATGAAGGATATATGATAATATTCAAATCGCCAAATTAATTTGTAATTTTGTAATTATTTTATAATTTTTTTATATTATTTGAGATGTTGTCTCTAGTGGCAATATTTTTACTATTGTAGACTTTTATATTTTCTATTGAACAATATTCTTTATAACTTTGAATATCCATCCTAAAATTTGTGGATCCGCCTCTGGTGGCAGTTGATCATGAGCAACGGCGGCTGCAAGCATGCTGCACGAGACCTAACCAGTCCACATTTTTTAGTTTTTTTACCCATGAAAAGTTCTTGATTTCTAAAACCGTTTGCAGATTGTGATATTTTCCTGTACAAGGCTTATGCGTTAGGTATTTGTGAATCAGAAACTTTGTGAAATTTCGGTTTGTGAATTAGACACTTTGGGACACTAATTTGGCTATGTCAAGATTGTTTCTTTTCTATGCACCATGTTAAGATTGTTAACCCACACCAACAGACAACAGCACATCATTGAAATTTGATTACGTGTTTGAACCACATTTCCCTACTATGTTATTGGAATTTGTTCATGTGACATTCAATTCGGTCATCTGCGGTTCCAGGCGCACGTTTGAGATATTCAATTAAAAGTTTGAACCAAATTTCCCTAGCTACCGGCTACCATCACAGCAAAAAGATGCAGATAACAGTTCAGTTGAGAACAGAGTGTAAGACCGAAAAGACAATTTTGTGCTAGACGGCAAAGCTGTCGCCTTTTCCCAGGCTCCTCCATTCCGATTCATTCACACAACGATGGTTTCTAATTTTCAGAAGGTAAAGACCGTTTGAAACACGTTGATTTTTTAATATGGTCTTTTTCTGTTTTTTCCTTTGCATTCTCTGTGGAGATAATAACTGGTGTTTTTTTATTTTTTTTTCTTCATTCACTTTTAATTGAATATCTCATAAACATGGCTATTTTTTAATATAGTGTTATTTTAGCCATAAGCCACCGCATTTTAAAATCCCGTTTCCCACTAGATGCTCCTGCCCACATGTTCTCTTCCTCCACATATTTGTTCTCTTCCTTAATTGTCTTAAGTTGGACAGCAGGTTTTCAAAACAAGTACTGTAAGTGGTTACAGTTTGGATATAGGATGAGCATGACAACAAACCTAGATGATGTAAAATGATTTGGTAGATAGCGGATAGCGGACTTGTAGCAGATTGACTCTAGTGTAGCGGATATCGGATAGCAAGCGCTATATTCCAATAGCGTATTCTAAATAATAGTGATAATTTTGAGTTTTAGGTGCATATTTAAATTGTCTTGTATCAAACTAACATGGAATAGATACTATGTACCAAATTATAAGCATAAAAAGCATATATGTTGTAACAGTTTTGTATATATGACTTGAAGCAATGCTAAAACTGCTATATTGGCCACTACAACCACTATAGCACCCGCTACCACCGCAATAGCGTCTACTACAAACACAGTAACATCTGCTATATTCCGATCCACTGTTTTGAGCCGCTACGCCGTCGCGGTAGCGCCTAGACCCCGCTACCGCAATAGCAGCTGCTATTGTGCCCGCTATGTCCGCTATCTAGTACACTGGTCATGGTCTACCAATTACACACGAATTTGGCACATTTAGATGCCACTGCCGTATTTTCTAGAGGATTAGCTTCCAAGGGTATGTATTCAACAGTAGTTCCTTTAAAACTTACAAGTATCCTCATGAATGGATGTAAGATGTATTTGGAATTTTAAATCCTTTGGAAGTGTGGGTATTTAGTCAAACTATTATTACACCTAAAGTTGTGAAGAGTAAAACTGAAATTTTGTAAAAATTTGTAGGTAAACTTTAATGTGTTATATACAAGTTGGGCAATGTTTTCGTACTAAATCGATGCAGAATAGGAGAAACATAAAGCACAAGTTTTAAAAGTTTGACTTGCTGAATTTGTCCTTTGGCTCTCTTCCTTAGCACCACCTTGCATGGAGCCACAGTTTTACACCAAAGCACTGCCTTGCACTAGATCTATATGTATTTATGTGTATCCTGTTAATTACTGAAGTACACATCTAAGTTATGAATTTGCACAAAACTGGAAGGTTAAGGAACGCTTGTAGTGTGGTAATTGCCTTGCCAACAGCTCTGACATAAATTATAGGCAAACATCAAAAATAAATCTTTTTACAAACAGTTCAACTTTCCGTACTGAATTCAGCCAGTTTTTTTGCGGCTGATTATCCAAACTAAGAGAAACAAGTGGAGTGAATCCTAGTACAGATCTTCCTTCGACTCAGCTTGAGTAATGAAAAGTGAAATGTATCCTCCAATCTTGCTGCTTTAAATCCTTCGACTTCTCCTGACACCTGAGGCGATTTACAGATATGCACCTGGAACAGAAAAAACATATATGTATTTTAGAACAATCACTCCAAATAATTGGCAGTGAAATGAAGTTCACATCTGAGAGTCCAATTGATCTAGAGTGAATTAACGATGCCAAAAGATAATGTAGGAGGGTTTGCATAAATTCCAACACTCAAGAGGTCAGAGATACCGCCTTACCGGCCGCCATAGAAGTAACGCTTCCATAAGAACCAGCAAACAGTAAAATTTGGAAGCATATATGGACCACAATGATAGTGCTGCCGATGCGGTGCTGGTCGCCGGGTCCTGTTAGATGATGATCGTGTGTCTGTTCCATGCAATCATATCGTGATCTCACAGACCAAATTGCTTTCGCCTTCTCTGATAGATCTTGATTGATTTTTTTCAGACTTTTGATTCAATCATTTATATGAAGATAAAATTTCTAGGTTAGATTGCAGCACCTCCATAGAAGTTCTTATGAATGATTTGCACCGTGATGTTGAAATTCAATTACTTAAACTGAGGCAGATTAGGACAGGTTTTGAGGTGGCTTGTCTTTTATTGGAAAATATGACTTGAGGTGTACATACACGGTGCACAGCTGATGGAAGCCACGCTGGGACAAAGGGGGCACATCGTACTAGTCTCTGTACAAGATCCATTCTTATCTTACATACAGATCTGATAGGTTCTGACAATGCAGATTCTCAGCATGTGTTTCTGATGTTTTCATCCTCATGTATCACAGGAAGAATTGTACAAGAGCAATGCTTTTGCATGCTTTTCAGTTTAACAAGAATGATACTAATCTCAAAATACGTAAAGAGTTAAGTAATCACTATCTATCATTCAATTCTACTTTAAAAGTTGTGCAAATCACTTTGAAAAAAACATAGAAACACCTCATATTATACAATGCAGTGATCAATAATTTGAGGTGACCAAGCTGGGGCCTGGGGACACCGAGTCATGCTGATGGGGCTTAGCTGAGCTGCGCACTGGATCGTCTATGATCTGGAACATAAAAAGGAGTTAAACTAGCAC
Organism: Dendrocalamus latiflorus; assembly: GCA_017311315.1. Classification (NCBI taxonomy): domain Eukaryota; kingdom Viridiplantae; phylum Streptophyta; class Magnoliopsida; order Poales; family Poaceae; genus Dendrocalamus; species Dendrocalamus latiflorus. The sequence continues at coordinate 24,214,713 of CM029667.1, forward strand.
AGTCGTAGATATAAGGCATCCTATGATACAGTAACAGTTGAAGCTTAAGAATATGGTTGTCCTAATTAAAGCTGAACCCCTTGGTCAAATAATTCATATATTTGTAAAGTACAGTTTTTTTATCGTTACTGCTACTTCATAGCTCATACATTCTGGTACATTCTGGTATTAATTAGGTTGGGCCAATGTTGCTACTTCATGTTAGCATTTGACATTTTTCTTGTAAGCAACAGAGTAAAGAGCACCTTTACATCTTTCCTTTAATTTTTAGGAGACAGCTAAATTTTTTGGCAATATTTTTTGTCTAGAAAGATGTAGGAAAATGAATAGAACCTTCCTGCAATACAAACAGCTTGATGTCCGTGCTAAGCATGTAACTACAGGCTGCCATCATAAATTACGCAGTCTAAGTACAATGTCAAGTGTACCACTTTTAGAATGTGCGCCAAAATGTTTTTAACGTCAACCACTTATAAAACAAAAACAAACTTAATTTGCATTGTCTCTTCAGATGCATTCTTTATTACTTTTGTCTTAGACAGATAACGAAATTTATGTTCCATACTTCCTTGTGAGACAAACATTGTCTTTACTTTGCCTTATAATTCCAGGATGTGGTTAAAAACAGTTGAAAAAAAGCTGTCTTGACTTCGACTTTACCTCTATCTCCAAGCATCTCCGCATGCTTTTGCACCTCTATCTCCAAGCATCTCCGCATGCTTTTGCATGTACCTCATAGTGCCTAATGACTAGCCGTCACGTCTTCACGTATTCGGTCTTCCCTGAACCGTCTCTACGTGTATTAGCCCTGTCACTTGATGCGTCATATGCACCAATTCACCTCTTCATGATCCTTATCTTATCTATACTTCCCGCTTGAGCCGTGTAGGCTTATCCGAACTTACATGACCGCTCAGAACTTAGCTCTCCCATTTAGCCCCAGTCTATTGCCGTCGACCACTAATATTTTTCAAGCCACCTGCACATCCAAAGACCAAACAACCATCTTGAGCATAAGTTCTATGCTCTTGACTCACGTTAGACAAAATCATATATTATGCAACACAACACAACCAACGACACCCATGCTATGCTCACACTTAAACCAATTCAAAATCCAATTTCATCAACACCACAGACATGTCTGGTCCCTCTTGAAACCCTCTAAACACTTCAGACATGTTTGCCCTTGATAAGCCAATCTGACCGCCGTGCCACGGCCAATCAGACCATTCACCACCGGTCTGACCACACTCCTCATGACGGTCAGACCGCCGACCATTGGCCAGTCAGACCGTCATCCCATGGCAATCAGGCCGTTGACCACTGGCCGGTCAGACCGCCATCCCAGATCCAATCAGACCGCATGAATCCTGACAGCTACTCTGAAACCTAAATTTTCTGAAACTTTTGTAAAATTCAAATTTAACTCAATCAAAATACCAATTATTCATTACAAACATATTCTAGGCATTCACTTGGTCTCTCCATTACACTATGCGTCATGCATGCTTGAGAACAACATGTATCCTGTCATCAGTTTAATTATCACCATTAGCAAATGAATATTTCAGTGTGCATTATTAAGGGCGGCTCGAGGCAGACGTAGCAAAGACCGCCCTTTCAGTTTTGTGGGAGATAAGCAAATGTGAATAATCTAATGAGAAAACAGCACACAAGAAACAAGGGTACGTGGCTCTAGCTTGATTGGTAAAGGCTGACTCATTTCCTGTCAGAGATGTTTAGCCTGGCCAAATTGGTTTGCTGAGAAATGTCCAAAAGTGAAAAGGAGATAGAGGCAACACGGAGAACAAAGCCTTATATAAGACACCAACTAATCTAAACAAACAAAGCAAAAGATAATAGGAGGACAAGACCATCTGATGAAGTGTATGACAGCTTCTGTTGTTTAATCATGCAAGTGGTGAACATGTCACCAAAAAGAAGCATGACCATTTGGAAAAAAAAACACCATATTGTCCACATCTTTATTTGTTGTTCCACTTTCCTTTCTTCTCTCCACTTGTACGTGTGCTTGCATGGGAATGGACTTGGCCTATATATATATTGTTTCTGAATACCTAAAGGGTACCTAAAAGAAATAAAGGGGCCGGGATCTTTTTTGCCTGATCAACTAAGTATATAACGGTTTGTGTTGTGTAACCTGCAAATGTTTATATCAAATGCAATCGCTTTTACCACAAAACTTTTCCAACTGAGCAGATTGTAAGATTTGTATACAGATCAAGTGCAGTCATCACAAGAAAAGGCACCATATGTGTTCCTTTGTGTGTTCCTATTCCTGAGTAGTTATGTGATGGTCCCCATTATATATCTTATATGTCTTTAAAATTGAGAACTTCTATACCCACTTTTCTGTGACATCATTGGCATATATTTGCCAACGAATTTGTTTGCTGCATGTGATGAAATAAGGATCTCTGTGAAATTTATTGTGATGAAATAAGGATCTCTGTGAAATTTATGCTGCTGACAGGGAGATCATTCTGCGCTAGGAAGTCTGGAAGAACCACAGGTACAAAAGGTGTATATTAGAATTTTTTACGCTTTTACTTCATGGACACATTTTTTTCGTACCACATACACATATCCCCTCTTTTTCAAGCAAATTTAATTTTACTTGCATCCTGCCTTTCTGCTAAAAAGGCCAAGTGCGCCTGTTTTTTTTATTTACTCAATAAAGTGGTATAACTAGATAATCTATCTTGTGGAAGTACTCCTTAGGTAAGAAGCACACATATCGTTATCAAGTAAATCTTTGATTTGCCATCTCCTGGATAACCAATGACATGTTGGCCCAGCTCTAGGAGAAAACTAACACATCGAATTCACCATAGAAGAGAACAAGAACGTGCACACAAAAACTTTGGTGCTCGGTTGCAACTATCTAGCTAGAGCTTTTCCTTTTTCTCTATATCTCTTGTTCTCTTATTCTCTTCTCAACCTTGAGGTCAGTATTTATAGTACATGCATAGATCTATTTATGGAATAACTTAAATAAGGAAAGCCCAAAAAAGAAACAAACTAACAAATTTTGATTCGATGCCAATTGCATCAGAATTCTAACACTCTATTACTTGGCAAGTCTAGATTATTTTCCAACAATCCCCCCATGATCTAGACTTGTCTTCTTCTAGTTTAGACTCAACGTATGATCCGAACTACCAGCTACGCCTCTGTATGATGCGATCTACATGCAAACTAAACATATTGATGCATACAGGAACTCAACTCAATTGATGCACGCACTATCTACATGCAAAGACTCTAACTTGTTGAGACAGTCGATGCCAACTACAACTTGGCCAACTTATACTCGACATAGGACGGCAACCACATCTCTTCAATGCTCTGAACTCAACTCTAGTTACCTTACTCAGGATGGCGAATGCATCTCCTCAGTGTCCCAGATTCAACTCCATGGACTCGACCCATGATAGCGAACATATCTCCTCAATGTCCTGGACACATCTCCAGAGACTCGACTCAGCATCAGCTCAAAGTTATCATTGAACTCGGTCTTAAGAGTTTGCACGTTTGCTTTCTTCACACGATCGGTGCCAAGATACATCGTATTCAATGCCTCCCACGTATATTTGGTTGTCTCCTTTTCGACCAATAAAAAGAGCGTCTCCTCTGGGATGCCCTGATAGATGGCCACCAATACCATCTGGTTTTTGCGCTAATCGATGTTGTTGTTCTCGACCGCGTCCTACACTCCTTGAGCCCTCATGTACATCTTCATCTTGATTGTCTAGGCTGCATAATTGCTCATCATGAGCATCGGATAATGCAGCAAGACAGCGAAACTCTCTTTCGCCATTGCACCCAATGTTGCCTCATCACTGGTGACACTACGTCCCGGAGAGCGTGACATTATCTTGGGCATACACGGATCAAGAACTTAGGCTCTTATACCAATTGTTGGCTCAGTCACAGAAGAAAATTCACACATCTAATTTATTGTGAAATAGAACAAGAACATGCGTTCAAGAACTTTGGTGCTCGGCTGCAAGTGCCTAGCCAGAGCTTTTCTTTTTCTCTATTCTCTTGTTCTCTTATTGTCTTCTCAACCTTGAGACCAGTATTTATAGTACACGTATAAATATATCTATGGAATAACTTAAATAAAGAAAACAAACAAACTAATTTTAATCGATGCCGATTGCATCAAAATCCTATACCCTATTACTTAGCAAGTCTAGATTACTTTCCAACAAAACATTGTCCATTAGCACCACCAAATTCCATTGGTGTATTCCTCTCAGTGGTGCACACTGCACACCATGGAGGGGGAGAAAGGAAGCATGGATTGTTCTTTGTTGGCATAAAAACTTGAGCCGCAGTAGGCAGGACCACCATCGTACTCTACCAGCCATATGTAAGATGATGCGATCGGTGACTGTCCTGAGTCTATAAAGCCCGAATCTCCTTGGGCCCAACCACGCCATGGCTTTTCATCCTCCCAATACCGAGTAAGTTCCAAAAACTAGGGGGGGGGGGGGGGGGGGGGCGGCTCAGTGGAAAGGAAAGGGTGTGCCTGCTCTTTTCCTTACAGATTTGTGTTCATCCATGTCAGAGCTAGGGGATCTAATGAGGTCATTGGCCTCTTGCAAATGGGGAGAGAAAGGGAGATCTAGGAAGGACTTAGTGGCCCACCTTTTCCCTTTTCTGCCACAAGGACGACCTCATGGATTGGAGAGGGAAAGTGATTCTGAATTGGTCTCAGATCTTGGGGAAGATCACATTCTGTACTCTCCACTCAATCGGCAACGAGGCATTTTGTTATTGCATGATGCCACGCTGAGTCCCTGATCGACCCTGCTCGTGCATAGGCCAAAGAATTGGACGTAGGAGAGTAAGTGGTCACACTAAGATATGGTCTGCAGTAAGTGGTCACACTAAGATATGGATGAAATGAGTCTTGCGTGGATCTTGTTTTCTTTGTTTCTTCGAGCTTTCGGTTATTGTTCTAGCTCTAGATATGTGCACTATAAAACAATAGTATTGGACGGTTTGGCTTGCTTAGTGGTAAGTTTGCAAGGTTTAAGGTATATTGCAACGTGATGTCAATCGAGTTTTCATGCTTATGCAAGCAAGGAACTTATTCTGAGCCACTTAATTTGTAGACAGTTAGGGTACATATCAACGTAGAGCTTATAGCACATCTTATTTTATGTGGAAACTTTCGAGTGGAGATGTGGTTATTGAGTATGATTTTAGTTGTTCCAGCACTTCTAGCTAGGGATTTATTAAGGGAAGTTTAGACTTTTAGTGCTGTCATGGAGTAATTGCACCAGATATTGACGTCGTGTTTATATGTGATGAGGATTTGAAGCTGTGGCGATGCAGCAAGGCAGCATATTAGAAGAAATATCTGTTGATATTGCATTCATCTTTTTTTTTAAAAGACCCTTCATCCATCCGTGGGCAAACAATTTCAGCTATTTGATACCGTTCTAGCCTTCTAGGATTCTATTCTTGACATCGCTAATGATCTAACTAGATTATATTCCCTTATAGCAACATATTGATTCCAAATAAAGACAAGCTAACATACGATAAGTTTGTGGGCATTCTCTTAGACTGCATCTTATGACTTTTAGCTACGGATTGTTAGTCTAATAAATAGTGATTACTAAAAAAAAGCTGAAGCCAAAAACAACTGAAAAGTCAAAAAAAAAAACTAGGCCAACTTTGGCAAACCACAGTTGAAATGAAATTCCTAAGCATGACAAACTTTTTTGAGAGTATCAACATCAAAATGTAGATATGTCATATGCTATCTATAGAAAAAAGATGTAGTTATTGAAATACTATGCAGAAGTACTTGCATGTATGTATGTACTCCCAGGAGTACATACTCCCATTTCCAATATATCACTTAAACAAGTATATTATACCTCTTTATCACTTTTGATATACTTAAATAATAATTCTAATATACTCCAATACGATATGGTCGAAAAAATCTCATCGGGGTCATTTATTTTTGCTATATATTCTTTTCCATATATAAAAGAGTATATACATAAATTATACTATAAAAATTAGATTTTAATGAAAATTTTCGTATAATTTACTTTGAAGTATCTTATAATCATTATTAGAGTATATTCAAAAGGATAAAGATGTATAACATCATTTAAGCGGTATATAATAAGTGGGAGTACATACTCCTAAAAGTATAGATTTATTTTACTATATATATATATTCATATGTATATATACAATACATGTATGTATATATGTATGTGTGTGTGTATGTGTGTATGTGCACGTTGGGAGAGGATCAAAAAGTAGATAAATATTGTATTGAGAAGAGTCTGACCTTATTCTTTTTAGCTTTTGGTTTCAACTTTTTCGGAAGCCAAAACAAATGACAGCTTCTTCAAATGACTCCCTGAGCCCACCGGCGCGTGCCCTGTCAATGTCAACGTCCCTGCTATTCTCTGTCATCCCAAAAAATATAGCTAAAAACCATCAACCATATCTTAAAAAGAACATGGCCAATTAAGTTTCGCCGCATCATCCCATTGAAAGAAGGTTAGCAAGCCCTTTTTTTCTGTAGGACAAGTAGAACTCAACTATTTTTTTTTTGCCACTGAGTTATGGGTGTTACTTAATGGTGTCCTGGACCTTATTTATATTAGTAGTAATCAGGCAACCTTCCAACCTCATTAAGGCAGTAAGCATTTGGTTTTGGTGAAGGTTTTATATCTATTTTTCTTTACAAAACAAATGGAGTAGGTATTTGCACTTGCTGGTAAGTTGCATTGGAGCTCATGAATTCCAGCCACACAATCCATGGGCATCCTCCTTGGCGTGGGTAGTGGCCAATCATCGTCAGTGAGCCTGGGACCCTGCGAACAGTGATGCACAACAGTAACCCTTCGAAAGATTTGGTATCTAGAGCTGAGCCCCAACACGCTCTCCAATTGGTGATCAATGGTCAAGGGTAACAGGAGGAGCCACGGAGATTGGCTCACCTGAAAAGACTGTGCAGGTGGGATCACAGAACAACCATGGAGAGGAAAAGAAGCGGTTCATCCAGCTTTCCTTTGATCTCCCCACTCCCCAGTCCATAATCTGAGTAAGATCTTTTCCTTAATTAGCCACTCGCATGTATTAATCGATCTTACTTAATGCATGCTTGATACTTGAGAGTTGAGAGGGGAGAGAGAAGTGAGAGCTGATGAATAAAATCACATGGACCTCCTCTAAGTACAGTCTTCCGAAACAGAAAAGAGAGTGCAGTGTCTTTGCCCTTCCCTTTGACAGGAGTGCCTTGCAGTTGTTTCAGCTGCTTGAGAGAGAGAGAGAGAGAGAGAGCGCTACTGCTCTTAGGCATCCAGGGAGGATCACATGGTGGCCTTTTTTGCGCCTGTTCTTTTCGGTTGCGGCTTATGGCTGAGGTAAAGAACAGACCTTTTGGGTATGTGACAGCTTCAGTCTTAGTCTTTTAGTGCTTCCTTTTATCTCCTCCTCATGAAACCCCTTTCAAAACCTCAAATCACCTCATGAGCTGATCAGTGAATGCCTTCTCATGCTCCTATAAGAGCCCTCTTCCCTGCCCACCCTTTTCTTCATCCCCTCACCTTTGCCTACGAGGCAAGAACAAAGCCATATAACGCTCCGATCCCTCCTTCCAGCCTCTCCTCGCAATACACATTGTGGTGATACACCAAGATAATATACATACCTCTGTTTTTACCACCCTCCATATCCCTGCAAGAAACCACTCCAAGAATCACTCGCCATGGAGATTGCCATGCTCTGCACAAGAGTTAACCTGCTCATCGTCATCCTCTCTCTCTGCTCTCCATACAAGTTCATACAGAGTCCCATGGACTTTGGCCCCTTGAATCTGCTCCCCACCACCACCACTGCATCCAGTGACTTCGGTAGGATCCTCTTCCACTCCCCATCTGCAGTGTTGAAGCCCCAGTCTCCAAGGGACATATCTCTGCTTCTCAGCTTCCTCTCTGCCTCATCTCTAAGCAAGGTGACTGTGGCAGCCAGGGGAGCAGGCCACTCCATTCATGGCCAGGCCCAGGCCCTTGATGGCATTGTGGTGGAGATGAGCTCTTTGCCTTCTGAGATAGAGTTCTACAAAGGAGGAGAAGGAGATATTTCTTATGCTGATGTGAGTGGTGGAGCCATGTGGATAGAGCTCCTGAAGCAGAGCTTGAAGCTTGGGCTGGCTCCAAGGTCTTGGACTGACTACCTCTATCTCACCATTGGTGGAACTCTGTCCAATGCTGGCATCAGTGGGCAGACATTCAAGTATGGTCCTCAGATTAGCAATGTTCTACAGCTGGAGGTAGTCACAGGTAAGATAAATGCATGATGAAAAAAATAGAAGTATAAGATCTTATTTGGCTTTTGGCTGTGTATTCCTTAGCCAACCTCTTTTAACTGATGGGCAGTATATTTTCGGCTCCTCTTCGATTCACAGGCAGGGGGGAGATTGTGACCTGCTCACCCACCAAGGATGCAGAGCTATTCAATGCTGTTCTGGGAGGCCTTGGCCAGTTTGGCATCATAACTAGGGCAAGGATCATGTTGCAGGAAGCTCCACAGAAAGTATGCAGCTTTAGAACTGTCCTGTACATATTAGTATATTATATTATTGTTACCATTGTTCTGCATGTCAGGTTTCTGACATGTATAAACAATTAAGCAATTTTATAACTTCATTTAGGTGAAGTGGGTGAGAGCCTTCTATGATGATTTCGGCACCTTCACCAAAGACCAGGAGTTGCTGGTATCAATGCCGGATTTGGTGGACTATGTGGAAGGTTTCATTGTCTTGAATGAGCAATCCCTTCTCAGCTCCTCCATTGCCTTCCCTGCAAATGTGGACTTCAATCCAGATTTTGGCACCAAGAGCAGCCCTAAGATCTACTACTGCATAGAGTTTGCGGTTCATGATTACCAGCACAAGAACACCAATGTGGAACAGGTAGGCTCCAAAAAAAAAAGAATTAAAATCTTTTCAAGGCTTGGGGATGATTGAGTGAACATCTATTTCAGGTTGTGGAAATTATCTCAAGGCAGATGAGCCACATAGTATCCCACTTGTATAGTGTGGAGGTGTCCTACTTTGATTTCATCAATAGAGTCAGGATGGAGGAGATGAGCCTAAGGAGTAGTGGGCTGTGGGAAGTACACCACCCATGGCTCAACATGTTCGTGCCAAAGGCTGGGATCAGTGACTTCAGGAACCTGCTAATGGACAACATCTCACCAGATTACTTTGAGGGCCTCATCCTCATCTACCCACTCCTCAGAGACAAGTAAGCAGTACTAATACTAACTCAAAATAGACATTACATTAAGATATTCCAACTTGGGGGGCACAGAAACATTATATGTGATGAAAAGCTTATCTATTAATTATTTAATGGATCCATCTTTCGTGATCACTGCATTAGCTTCCAAGAAGTCCAAGTTGCATAAGTATTTTTCTGCATTATCCAACGTGGTGTGCCTTTGTGTTATAGTAGTAACAGGTTCTTTTAGATAATGAATTCGTGAGAAAAGTGATCAACGTGGGCTCAATATGCATGAGAACGAGAGATAGTAGTCCCTTTTGGCATTAGCATGTTGGGCCATTTTTCTACTACCAGCTTTAGCAGGTGGTACAGACCCGATTAGGTTCATATCTCAACGCAAGGCACCTTTCTGCTCTTCTTTGGAAGCACCCGTTGCTCTTTTCACAGCATTTATTTATGATTTATGTGTTCTCTTCAATTCTGTAAAATGATTCATGAAGAGAACATAATTTTTATAAATAATGTGTGATGTATCCTTCTGCACGCTCACCTAGGCACTTAGGCTCTAAAGCAGATATTCATCAGCATGCCCTTGTTGGCTCCAACTCTGTTCTTGTGGGAAGAAAAAAATGTTGCTGCATATTAGCCTTTTGGTGGGTATAGAGGGATCCATCCTCTGCATAGGCTTGCAGTGCCGCAGATAAGTTGCAGCCTTGCTTTCTGCAAACATTGGACACAAGAATGAGAATATGAGATCAGTTAGCTGTTTAATGCTGTGGAACTTTTTTTTTGTGGAAAGTTATATATTGTTATGAATATTGTGTATATATTCAAAAGATCTAATGAGCAATATATATAGGGTATAAAGAGGATATAAGACTAAACCCCTAGTATAATAGTAAATACCACTAATTCCCTTAACACCCCCTCAAATGCAAGGCGTATATAATAGCATTGCATTTGAAAATGGTTGACTCTAAAAATAGAAAAAAAAATTCGAAGCCCGAGTCTTGATAATGCCGTTATAGCGTGCAACTCTTAGAAAATATGTCGAGTCAAAGAGGAATAGATAGAAGCATGGCGACGCAGATCGAAGTTCAAGATGGCGGCAGTGCAGTGCACAAGAAGCGCAATACATAAGAAGTGTGGCGGTCTTAAAAGCTCGGGGCGGCAGTTTAAAGAGAAGCGACGTCATCATAACGACTTCTATGATCTGCACGCGGCTCAAAGAGAAGAGCGGCAGCTGCTGCCATGCAAAAAAGAAAATTCCTATGTTTCTATAACTAACAATAAATTTGTGGATTCGCGGCGTCGAGTCCACGGACAAGAAGACAGGAGGACTCGATGGTGAGTGAGAGCCAGTTGTCACCCCGAAGGGACGACTCGGTGAGCCGGTGAGCGGCGATGGAGCCATCGGTGTGGCCGGTGAAGAAGAGGTAGTCGGTGCGGTACGGAGAGAGGTACGCGAGGAGGGCGGTGACCATGGACATGCTGACCTCCAGCTCGAGTAGCACGTTGCTGGTGGTAGAGCAGGTGAGGACACAGTGCGACTTTAGATCCGGCCGCTGACAGAAAGGCAGTGCCAACGGCTGGGATGCTGGATTCAACAGTGGCGACCTTCGTGCGGATCCGCGGAGCGCAACGGCGCATCGTCCTCCTCCCGATATCAGCGATGAAGATGAGTCAGAGAGGACGAAGAGGAGATGCTGCACAACGACGACCCTGACGACGGGGGTCGGCGGGAGCCGGATCCAGGCGAAGCCGAGCGACGGCAGGCACGGTGATGGCTGGATCCGATCGAATCCGGACGAGGAGCAGTGGTCGTGCCTGCTCGGGACGGGCCTCGTCCTGGCAATAGCGAGAGGGCCAGGCAACGCTAGGAGGAGGTGGCTGCCCCCGGGAATGAAGATCGATCCTCCCAGCAACAACGGCAGTGGAAGACATGGGTGGCAGCTAGGATTTGTAGCTAGAAAAACCTAGGGCTTTGATACTATATTATGAATATTGTGTATATATTCAAAAGACCCAATAGGTAATATATATAAGGTACGAAAGGGACACAAAGACTAAACCCTAATACAATAGTAAATACCACTAATACCCTTAATATATATATATATATATATATATATATATATATATATATATATATATATATATATATATATATGCCTACAATATTTTTTGGTAGAAAGTCCACAACTATAGTGACTTTGTTGGTAGATTGTTGCATGATTATGAATCAATGAATGATTGTATCATGTTTTGTGGGTCCTTCAAATAGAATGACATCTGTCATTAGCATTGTATGATTCAACTGAAACAATAGCTTAGCTCAATCAATGGCATCTTTCATTATTGGTGAAGCCTTTGTTCAGTAGCAACAGTGAAAGTTATAATAAGAAGTTGCTTGATCTTTGAAATTAGGATATTTGACTTCAATTAAAAGGAGTTTTATAGTTTGTTTACGCTTAGATAAGATATGCTTATTCCAGTGCATGATAAACACTTACTTACATCCAGGTCAAACATCAGCAAGTAAGCTGGTTTAATTGGGATAAAACTAATATTTGACTAACTATAAAAGATTCATTGTGACGCATAAGGTTGTTCACACGGCACAAATTCTGTGTGGTATCAAAAATAAGTTTTAGGGTCTCATTGACCTCACATGCAGGACTTAAAATACTTATGATTTATTTTGTACTATAGTGATTAAAAATATATTATAACTACCGATAAATTTTTAAACATAATTAAATTTAAAAATAAAAAATGAACAAATATATCATCACAAACAATAAAATGAAATAAAGATAAAAAAGCCCAAAACAATCTATGTAAAAAGCCAGGAGCAGATACGTGCAAGAGGTGTTTAAATCACAGGTATTGATAAACATCATCCGGATGTTTTCTTTCTAAGATCCAACGGTCACGAATTCTCCTTGCCCCCTCCGAAAAAATCTCCCCCCTTCAAAAAAAAAAAAGAGGTCGTTAGATTTTAATCGAACGGTCCGAAATTTGAATGATCATTAGGAATAAAACACTTAAATCACAAGCAAAGTCTACTCTGCGCTAATTGAGCTTTAACAAAGGATCTAAAGTCATGGCTTATGGTTCATGTTCAGTGTACCGAACTAGTTTAATAGCCCCAATGTAATGTATGACTCAATACACTGAACTGCAGAATGTCAGCCGCCATATTGTTTCTGCCCTATCTTCTACTTAATCTTGGTGATGCTCCGGTAGGTGCTGGGATATGGTTTAACTGTTGCTCTCTTTATCTGACAGGTGGGACACCAACACATCGGCCGTGCTACCGGATTCCGGGTCGACGGACCGGGTAATGTACGTGGTTGGCATCCTCCGGTCTGCAAACCCTGACGACGGATGCTCCCACCGCTGCCTCCAAGAGATCCTCCGCCGTCACCGCCATGTAGTCGACAGCGCCGGAGCGCACGTCGGCGCAAAGCAGTACCTGGCTCACCATCCAACTCCGGCTGGCTGGCGCCGGCACTTTGGCCGGCGGTGGGAGCGGTTCGCGGGCCGCAAAACCCGGTTCGACCCGCTGTGCATCCTCGGGCCAGGCCAAGGTATATTCCCCCAGGGCGACGATGCAGCAGCTTACGGAAGCTAACAGCAGAAAGAGTGTTTGCGGCCATTGGTGGTGAAAACAAGGATATAGGTTATGTTTCCAACAGTTTTTGCCTTTTAGTTTTTAGAAGTTATCTTTTTAAATAGAGTGATTTCTATAAATTATTTATAAGAGTCATTATAAAAGCTGTTTTGAACGAAGCGACTTCTTAACGCAGAGTATCTTTTACTTCCTCAGTCTCTCGCAATCAGCCAAAAGTCAAAAGACACATCACTTCATAGATAGGCGACCTAGGATGGGATCTTGTTCTTTCTTTTCCATGGCTCTTTAATTTCTTTGTTTCCTCAGCATTTTGAGGCATCTATCGGTTTGATTATTATGGTGGGGGATTTTGAGTGCACCCAGTGGTAAGAGTAATCGCTGGGAATTTTGGAGCTTTTGTACAGGCTGAGGAAGCACAGCTCTAGGGATAGAGATAGTGATTCTATTCGATCTGTATTCCACGTTCGATGTTGCCAATTACTGTCGTTGCTACTGTTCGCGCTTCAACTTCACTCCCACGAGTGCGTGATCCTTTACACCTGGTTCCTTTTGACGTCGCACCATGCTTTGTGTTGGTTATTCACCTGCCTTATTGGAGCACCACCACAGCGTTGCAATCAGCATGCAGCATCCCGACATGGATACATATTTCGTACTATGAATTTCGAAATTTACAGTGAACTCCCGTTTCCCGATGTCTCTGTTAGCCAAACTGCATTGAAGTGATATATGAACTATGGTTATTTGTGGATGATACATCGATGTGATACGATGTTTTATCAGTAATAAGTGCTCTGTTAAGTATTTTTGTTTTATCAGTTTGCACAAAGCACAAGCAACATAATGGCGTGAAAGCTAGATTTTTCAGAAGAAGAAGAAGCAACCATGCACCAGCCACCTGCCTTGCAGGCTTGCGCACCTGCACCTTGGCACCTTGCAATGTGAATTCTATCAAAAAAAAACTTCTACACCATGAGTCATCATAGGAAATTTCCCAGCTTGATTTCGTGGTTTCGAACTACATCACGAGACAAACAAAAAGAAAAACAACTTGGCTTGAGTAAGAGTGTGCGTATCTAACAAGAGCCTGTTAGATATGGCTGCGGCTTATGCTTTTGGATTGAAATTTTTGAATTTTAGCTGGTTGATATAGATGTTGGTCTTTTAACGTGTACTACAATTAACTTATAAACCCGTCTTGATAAAATACTTCATTTGAAAGTTAAATACTGTAACAAAAGCCAAAAATCATTTTTAAAAACCGTTAAAAAAACAGGCCTACAATCCACCGCCCGGCGGTTGATGAAAAACGCTGAGAAGTGAACAAAATCAAGGGACGATCAACACGTAGCACATATATAGTTACATCCACACAACAAGACGATAGAATTTTCTTCGCACGAAAGCGATAACAAACCCTAACCTCTTTCCATCACCTAGCCTTTAAAACGGTAAAACTCCTTTGCGCTACCCAACTTGTGTTTGCCTTTTCTGGGCTACGCTAGATTTGCATGGATTTCGAAAGGGATGCGATATCAACAAAGGCATTGGGGGAGGCGATGCTACTGCTAGTCTGCTCCTGCTGCCAATACTCTTCTCGGAATAAGAATGGACAGGGCAGGCCCGGTCGAGGAAGCAGCCAGGATATAGTTACATTTTAGGCTCAGTGATGGAATGATCTAAATTATCTGAATTGGATCATAAAAATATTAACTAGGCTGAACTAAATTTACTTAGATTGTACACTATATATATATTTTTCGTATCTAGACTGAAGCCTACCCTGTCCGGGTTGTGGCTCCGCTCCTGCGGGGAAGGGAGTATGGTTTTGTTTTTTTCGTCTGTTCGATCAATATTTAGTTTTGATTTTTTTAATAATAACTATTCGTAAAATAAATAAACCATCCTAAAATAACACTGGAAAGTAGCGGCAGGAGAAAGACAACAAGATGCCCTTGAGATTTGAGGTGGTACCTTGGAAGATCTTTTGTTTTGGTTTCTTGCTAAAAATATTCTGGTAGGGTAAGAGAGAGAGAGAAGAAAGGCTGGGGCCAGCCCATCGCCTGTGGCGCGTGAATCTTGTGTGTCACAGTGCGGTCGACAGCCATACCGAAAAACTTGATGTATTGCCACACACAATCCTCGAAGGGTTTACGTTGTATATATACTTAGAGAGTCCAGACGAGCTGGTTTACAATCAAGATACAATCTGTTGGCAACACAGATTACACGCTACAGTCAACGGTGTAATTTGCAACAGGGCCAACAATATCGGATTTTTGAACCAAACAGATCAGAGGATTCAGAGTATTCAGAATCCGGCAAGATGCAAATTTATTTCTTGCTAAAATCAGAATAGCAAGAATATTTCTATCTATATTTTTAACACATATCTCTTGTTTAACATTCTTACATTCCCCCACAATCTCAACCGGTGGATACTAGATTGAGATTGCGACATAAATGATCAAAGGACTATTGTGGAAACGGCTTGGTGAAAATATCTGCCACTTGATCGCTGGATTGATGAACCTTACATCTAGCATTTTTAGTGCAACTCGTTCTCTAACATAGTAAAATTTTACTTCAATGCGCTTTGTACGAGCATGAAAAACTGGATTTGAAGTTAAGTGTGTCGCACCGAGATTGTCACACCATAGAACCAAAGGCCTTGACCGAGCTATGGTAGGTTGTTTCCTTAAGCTCTAAGAGACCAAATTGGGTCCAAGAAACATTGAAAAAACATTAGTTGAGCGTCGATCATCTGGGCAACCCACCCAGTCTGCATCCGATAAGATTGACAAGAGGAAAGAATTTGTTCTCTGAACAAGAAGTCATCTGCTGTGAGTCCCCTTGACATACCAGAGTATACATTTTATAGCTACCCAATGAACATCTGTAGAAGCTTGCAAGAACTGACATACTCAATTAATAGCAAAGGATGTATCAGGTCTCTTCACTTCTGTACAAGAAAACTTCAGGCTCAAATAATTGCTTCAGTCCATAAAGCACTCTCTGCAGCTTACACACATAATGTGGATGACAAGAGCCTTCAAAACCAGGAGGTTGGCATATGTATACTTCCTCTTCCAGATTTCCATGTAAGAAAGCATTCTCAACATCTATTTGTCTCAAACTCCACCCCTGGCAATGACAATGGAGAGCACAGTTTGCACTATTCTCGATTTGACAACTGCGCTGAATGTGTTGAGATAATCAATGCCATGCCATTGACTGAAAGCCCTTAGCCACAAGACGTGCTTTGTAATGATCAACAGGGCCATCTGGTTTTTGTTTTACCTTAAATATCCATTTACAATCCACAATATTCTGACCTGGTTGATACGGTACAAGATGCCATGTTGAATTCTTTTGCAGAGCTTTGAACTCAATCTCCATGGCATTCTTCCTGGTGTCCATTTTCTCGAGGCAAATGTCAATGAAGATGTCGGTTGCTTCGTCATCCCAAATAGCAGGGGTTGTGTGCTTGGAGGCCATCTCTAAAACCCCGGTGCCGGCAATCCACACAGTGGACGTTATAACAATCACACAAAAAGAAATGGAACGAGATGAAAATCACAGTGGAGTGCTACTACGGGCGACATAGAAGTCACAAAGATATGCTCATACGGAGTAAGAACAACGGTTACGAGAGATGGATTACCTTCAATCGGCAATGGAGAAGGGGCGGGAAGCGATGCACGTTGGGAAGGAGGCCGGACGGGGGTGGTGCACGTCAGGACGCAAGCTGGGCAAGAAGTAGTGTGCATCGGGAAGGAGAGTCCGTACGCCGGGCAATCCTCCCCATGAGGCCAGAAGGGGGCCGATCTGTGAGTAGGGGGATTGCCCGAGGAGGGCGCCGGATCAAGGTGTAGGGAGGGCGGATCTGGTGAGGGCGCCGGAGGGGGTTGGACAGTGGTCGCCTGACGGGATCGGAGGGGGGGGGCGATATGCAAGTAGGGGGACCGGGCGAGGGGCGTTGGATCCGGGTGTATGGAGGCCGGATCTTGCGGGGGCGTCGGAGGGGGTCGAACAGTGGGCAGTGGCTGCCCGATAGGATCATAGGGGACGGCGTCGAGAGAGGGGGCTAAGGCTTGACGAATTGGGGTAGTGCTGGGCCGAAGCGTATGACTTGCGTCATAAGGAAGGCGGTGTCGGCTGCGGCTTCCAAAAGCTGCTCATGGAAGCCGACCGTTCACATACACTTCGGCTTCTAGAAGTAAAAGCCATAAGTCGAAGCGTATATAAAAACACCCTAAGATTGATTTGATTGGTTTTACGAGAAAAATATATATCTAAGTAATATTATATAGACTGCGCAGAAATGTTACCTTTGTTGCTTGTTGATAGTATTTTGTAGCAAGAAATGAACAATGTTTGTCGTCACCCATGACATAAACATCCCACTACAAAAGACTATACTCAAGTAGCATGCTAGCAGATATTCGAACATAAGGCATGCATGGGATGCGAGCATAGCCGATCAGCCGCAGCGAGTCCGAGGCAGCATCCAGCAGGCAGTGTTTCTACCAACAGCTGTCACCTCTGCCACTCCTTGGACACGGCCACCCGTCCATGATCCGATTCGCCCACTTGGCCGGCCCCGTGAACTGAAATCACACCAACTTGCTGCAGCTCGCGCTATGAGTTGCATGCAGACAGCAAGAGGACCCAATCCCGATCGATCGATATTCCTTGCAACAAGATGATGGCATGCGTTCGCAGCAGCAGCAGCAGCATCCAGCAGTGCTCCAATGTCAGAACCTGCTGGTCGGGCACCGCACTTTTGGGCCTAGCAACTTGCAACGGCCACGGTCTATGATATGCTATGAGCCATGCTCTTTTACCTTATGGTTTCTGTTTTTGCTTTGCGGCTTTTCTAGAAGTTAAAAGGCTAAGAGTTGAAATAAGACTTTTAACATATTTTCTAAACAACTTGTCAAACATAAAATCATCCACTACCATATCGAAAAGCACAAAAAAAATTATGCGCCATTGCTAAAAGTCATCACCAGCAGCCCAGGGTCTCTGCTTGTGATTGTGAAGATGGGCCGTTTTCTTGTGAGATCGTTGTGAACATCAATCGATCATCAGATGAACCTACAGTCGATCGGCTAAAGGATTCAGAATGGCAATGATTTAGTAAGCGTCCAAGTGGTCACGGGCTGACGGCAGTGATGCAAAAACAGAAGGAAAATGCGCGAAATGCTTCGTTGACGTTCCATCCAAGGGGGAAAAAAGGACGAGTGTTTTTGCGATCGTAGGTGTGATGTGTCGAAGCAGACGAAGTATGAGCTGGTAACTCCCAAGATACCTCCGATATGCGCACATCGGCACATACATACATCGTCAACAGTTGCCATTTGGAGCCAGCTTGTACTCCGATCACTTCACTCATGAGGACATCAGCGTTCAACCAACCAACCCGTGGCCAGCCAACCTGTGGCTAGTCCAGCTACTATGTCACGTGTCCTGCGGCTAATTGTTACGGACCGAATGCCACTAACTTACATGTCAGATACAACTAGTCACTTATTCGTACGTTACAATAAAATTTATTGAATATACAGAGAATCATGCTACAGAAGATAGCTACTCTGATCAGTTAAAAAGTGAAGAGTGATAAGAAGTTGAGAATGAGACGGTTGAAGAAGAAAAGACATACAATCACTAACTGTTTTTTTATAATAGTAATGATTTGTTTGAATTTGATACCTAAGCTCTTGGTTGCCGAGCATAATTGCTGCACCCTTTGCAAGAAAAGAAAAAGGGCATCAGCATTCAGCACATTGCACACACACACACGTTGGCGAGAGCAGAAAAATAACTAGGAGGGGGAAGGAGAAGAGAAAGGAACAGAGGGTTCGACTCCTAAAGCTCGGTCCAAGGCGGAAGACAACGACAACGCTAAGACCCCGATCGTTTCGGCTTCAGTTTCTGACTTATTTCTTACTTTTCATAAATTTCGTCTTTTTCTAAACTTTTGACTTTTTTGAGCTTTTTTGTCGGTTCTTTTTTCCTGTATTCATTTGCGTTGTCTGTGATGAGCTAACATATTTTTTTCTAATTTTAAATTTTTTTTAAATTTAATTACATCAAATAAGTCACTTTCAACTACAGTGAAATTTTAACCGCTACAGTGCAATTTCAGCCATAAGTCACAGCTTTTCAGCCTAACCGAGCGGGGCCTAAGTACTCCGGCCCAAGATGCCTCCTGATCTGTCAACCAAACCCGGCGCTGTTTCCTTCGCTACTCTCAATCCCAGGCGAGGCGTGCGCTTCGTGCCGGCCGGTGGAAAACGCGCGTCTCCGCCTGGGCCGCGTCCCCGAAGAACACGACGTGCGCCGCGCGGGCGCCGGAGCGGAGTTCCTGGCTTGACGGCCGACCGACGCGTTGGCTTCGTTTCTACCATGACCGCCTAGTGTTCCTTCGGCCGACAAACCGACAATTTCGAGCCGTCGGCTGGGGCTCTGGGCCGTCGATCGCGCCGGAGAACACAGGTGGTGATCGGTTCGGCTGAAAGCCTCATGGCTTATGGCTGAAAACACTGTAGCTGACAGAGGCTTATTTACCATAATTAAATTTAAAAAAATTAAAAAAATAGAAAAAACATATTAGCCCATCACGTATAATGTAAACAAATACGAGGAAAAAAAGAACCGGTAAAAAAAAACTCAAAAAAAGTCAAAAGTTCAGAAAAAGATGAAATTTATGAATAGTGCAAAAATAAGCTGAAGCCAGAAGCTGAAGTCATATTGATCAGGGCACAATCAGACCAAACCGTCCAATCACGCTGTTCATTCATCTTGTTTTAAGGTGCAAATGTGTGATCTATCCACTTTCCGCCGCAGCACTCACGTCACGTGCCTCTTCACTTGTCGGTGTACGAGCCCACGGCGCAGTTCACTGTCCTAGATAGACAAAGAACCCCAAGGACAAAACTGCAAAACACGTATCCTCTCCTCCAAAACTCCTGTAAATGGTACACCGTTCACAGAACGTACAAGCAGGTCGAAGCAAGCTGCAACTACCGCGTTCGACCAACCGATTCGAGACTTGCGGAGTGAACTCAAAATAAAGAAATGGATATTCAATACTATTTATATCTAATTTTAACTCTAACAAAATTCAAAATAAGATACAGATAAATGATATCCAACCGTATTCGCTCTATCGACACTCATATTGTTTAATGGTATGTGTATAGGTGTAAATAGATTGGATTATTTCAGTCCGATTTTTCTATACTATTGCAAAGTACTTTATTCATCTAAATTTATAATATGCATTTTCTCTTAGTACATAGTTCAAGGAGATAGTGAAAATAACTAGATTACTCCTATTATTATTTCTAAGTACTACATTCAATATATAAAATTTCGTAATTTTTTGAGCTCATTTGCTATATTTAAAAATTCAAACAAATATTATACAAAAAATTAAGACAAATAATTAAGCTTGTTAATTAGCTGACTTAATTACCTGCCATCCGCTCGCGGGATGGTAGCGACACGTGTCGCCTCTCTAACATTACAGTCCGATCACAAAACAGCAAAAACATCATTTTTGCCATACTCTATATATACAGTCATTTTTATAAATACATACTACAACAGTGTTATATATGCTAAAAACTCACATAGAGAGTATAACACAGGACAATATATCAGCTCCAACACACTACCAGTGAAAGTCGAAGCCACTATTTCCAAATTTACAGTGAACGCCCTGACTTTCCAAAAACCACAAATCATCTATCCTCCTCTACTGATCACCGAAATCCAAAATAGAGAATAACAAAAGGATTCATTTGTAAGAAAGCCCTTTCCCTTCCAGCCTCGCCTTCTTTCGGGAAATTTAACTATTTGCCACCCTTAAGAATGCCACCTATCCAAATGACATCTTCTTCGTTGCATTCAACAATTTGCCACTCTTAAGATGTGGTTGACTAATTTTTTGCCACTTTCGAGCTCACGAAGCGCCAAATCATGCCATGTCAGCGCCTCCCCGCCCCGCTCACCGGCGCCAGCGCCTGCGCCTCCACCTCCGTCCCCGCGCCGGCGCCCGCGCCCGCGCCTCCGCCTCCGTCCCCGCACCGTCGGAGAGCACGAGGCGCGCACCTGTGCCCCACCTCTCTTCTCCATGAGCTAATTGCTCCTTCCTTGCCCGCAGGCCGCCGGCGAGCTGTTTCTTCACCACCGACGGCGCCGGGTCTTCCCAGGGAACGGTAGCGCCCCGGGTCGATTCCCCGCAAGTGGATCGTCGCTCGGACCCCGGGAACCCGTTCATCAAATCGCCGGATCCCACCGCCCTCCCCAGCAAGCCGCCACCGTCCACATCCCCGCCGCCAAGCCTCCTCTCGCCGCCGGCCCTCCCCGCTTCATCTCGGCCGCCGTTTGGACCCCAGGTGAGCTCGGGGCCCCTCGGTGATGCTCCACCGCCGATGAATCGGAGTTCCATGGCCCGAGACGTCGGCGCCTCGTGCTCTCCGACGGCGCGGGGACGGAGGCGGAGGCGCAGGCGCGGGCGCCGGCGAGCGGGGAGGCGCGGGCGCCGGCGCGGGGACGGAGGTGGAGGCGCAGGCGCTGGCGCCGGCGAGCGGGGCGGGGAGGCGCTGACATGGCGGGCCAGCAGGGCGGGGAGGCGCTGACATGGCATGATTTGACGCCTCGTGTGCTCGAAAGTGGCAAAAAATTAGTCAACCACATCTTAAGAGTGGTAAATTGTTGAATGTAATGAAGAAGATAGAATTTGAATAGGTGGCATTCTTAAAGGTGGCAAATAGTAAAATTTCCCCCTTCTTTCTCCCTCGAGGCCTTGAACTGAAAGCGTACAACCAGAGAACTAGTCTCCATTTTTGCCAACACCACCCTTCCCTTTCCAGAAATCAAAAAGCGCCGCCTCCTCCGGCTGCTCCTCGCCGTCGCCGCCATGGTTCACCGTCTCCTCCTGCTCCTCGCCGTCGCCGCCGCGTCCCTCCTCGTCGCCGAGGCGCGCCCGTGCGACACTTTCCTCTTCTCCTTCTCGGCCCGTCCCAACCCCAGCAACGACCCCGACCACCGCGTCCCCCTCACTGCGACGGTCGTCACCGTCTTCCGTGTCCGCCGCTTCGGCCCCCACCCCCTCTACCGTCACGGCCACATCCACGCCCTCCCCAACCACCACCACCTCCACTCCATCCCCGCCAACATCCAGATCCGCCGCCCCGAGCTCCCGGAGCTCGCCCGCCCTGTCGCCGCCGACGCCGCGGCCGGCCTCCAGGAGCGCGCCAAGGACATCCTCGTGGTCGTCGTCGGGCTCCTCTTCGGCGTCGGCTGCGGCGCGCTCACCGCCGCCTCCATATACCTCGTCTGGTCCGTCGTCGCCGGCGCCGCCCCGTCCTCGCACTACGACGAGCTCTACGGCGACGAGGACGACGAAGTGTCCGACTCCGAGAGCCCCAAGAAGGTCGGCTACGCCATCATCCCCGGCGTCGAGGCCCACGACGGCGGTAAGAACTAGGGCTAGGGTTTGGTGGTGCTCCCAGGAGGGCAAGTTCGTGTGGGTGGGATTATCTATGACATATACCTATGTGTTGATGTTTATGTGCCGCGTAATTCGTAGTTTCTCTGCTGTGCGGTTGGGGAGTAGTGGTGGTGTGCCCTCCATGTGAATACGCTCTTGATGCGCTCTTACTCTGTGAAAAATGTGCTTTATTTATGATGAACTTACCGGTGGCATGTCTGGCGACGTTGTGAAATGTTAGGAGTCTACTGAAGATCATAATGTTTGTTCTGTTGTCACTAGATAATGTGGCTCGGCTTCGAGATCATAGTGCCCAATGGTGATCGTTTCTTTGTATGCAGTTTTGCATACTAATTCTAGGCATTTTAGTGGCAGGGCTTTCCCCATGTGCCTGAAGGCGTAACTGATTCGCGCGTTGGAAATCTTGTTCTTGTGGTGGTCTCTTGTTTGCTTATCTGTGGATCAGTGATTCTGTAAGGGCAAACGGGTTTGATAGCCTGTTGATAGCCTTTGTATACGTTGATGGTCCATTTGTTTGTTAAAATGACAGCAGCATTTATCAGTTGAGGGTTTGGGTGTTTTTGCATTTGTATGCTTGAATCTTTGGTGGCCTTATAAGCACCGGCAACTGTTGCTAACCATTTACTTTCTTGAGCATATTCATGGGTGTCACTTGATCTTCAGATTGTCCAAGCTGTTGATGGTTATGAATGTACAATGTGCTGTTTAGAATTCCTTGCTTTTAATCAGACAAGGTTGTCTGATGCTCTTGGTTTAAAACAATACATCAAACTGCTAGTAGTCTTGTACGGTTGTACCTGGTTAGGCATTTTGACATTGCTGGATCGGTGCTGGTAGATGATTGGACCTTGGTTGCTTTCTGCTTGAAGAATGACCTCCGCTGTTCTGTTTGGGGCCTAAAATAGAATTTCATGGTAATGTATGTATTATGGGCTGTCTATTTATTAGTGTGAGCTATTACCATAACATACTGCGTTTTGAGTTCTTGATAGTCAAATACGAGCCTGATGTTGATGTAAGGGCATGTTTGGTTGGGAGCCTCACTTTGCACAACTTTTTGTGGCATGCCAATTTTTTTGTGGCTAACAATTTGTTAGCCACAACTGTGGCAAGCTCTGACAAAAATGAGTCTTAGGTCTTGCTCGTTTCGGCTTCAGCTTATGGCTTATTTTTCACTATTTATAAATTTCGTTTTTTATGTTTTTTTTGGTTTTTTAAGCTTTTTTGCTGGTTTTTTCGTATTCGTTTGCGTTGTCCGTGGTGATGAGATAGCATATTTTTTTTCTATTTTTAAAATTTTTTAAATTTAATTATGCCAAATAAGCTACCTTCAACTACAGTGAAATTTCAGCTGTTACAGTGCAATTTCAGCTATAAGCCACAACTTTTTAGCCCAACCGAGTGGGGCCTAAGAAAGTATGACATGCCATGATTTTGGCTGTGGCAAGCTCTGACACAAAAATGAGTCTATGATGGTCAGGTGACTTTAAGCCTCGCTCATTTTGCTTCAGCTTCTGGCTTATTTTCCACTATTCATAAATTTCGTTTTTTATGAACTTTTGGATTTTAAGCTTTTTTGCTGGTTCTTTTTTCCCGTATTTGTTTGCGTTGTCCGTGATGAGATAGTATATTTTTTCTATTTTTAAATTTTTTAAATTTAATTATGTCAAATAAGTCACCTTCAACTATAATGAAATTTCAGCCGGTATAGTGCAATTTCAGCCATAAGTCACAGCCTTTTAGCCCAATCGAGCGGGGCCTAAGAAAGTATGACACGCCATGATTTTGGCTACGAGCCAAACACTAGTCTCATTTGGTCAAACTTGTCTAAAGTAAGTGTGACATCCTAGGTTCCAACCAACACACTCCTACGCTATGAGAAATTTTATCGTGTCATTGTTACACAGCTTGGTTTGTGTAACAAATCAATGAATAAGTGTGGCATCATTAGGTTCCAACCAAAACACCCCCTACGATACGAGAAATTTTACCGTGTCACGATTACACAGCTCGGTTTGTGTAACAAACCAATGAAGCACCGACACATAGTGCGTATACTGTAGCCGGGCCTTGGACTCGCATCGCAACTGAGCGAAGCGTGCACACAGACATCTTGCCTCACCTTGTAGCGTCAAACGTGGCGTGCTTTCGATGCGCGTTGGCATTGGTGCCGCTCATGTCCGTGTCGGCGGCAGGGCCCAACTTGGCGACCTCCGCCTACGAGACGCACCCTAGCCTCATCGCGCTCTCCTGGTCGCGGAACTCGCTCGACCTCTCACTCTGTGCCGTCCTCCGCTTGTCGTCCTCGCTCATGCTGGCTTCCTCCTCTGCCTCCAGGGCCGGGTACTTTGACAAGAACCCCGACGAGGAGACTCTCACCTTCTGTGTTTGCCCTTGGCTCCTCTGGCAGTGGCGGGTCTAGGCGGTTTCATGTCGGTGACCACTGCGTCGACCTGGCGTGGGACCTTACGCGCGCGTTTCCTAGGCTCCGAGTCCTCGAAGCCCTCCTCAGGGTTCTTCGTCGCCATCATCGTCGACGGTGAGATGGTCCTCACTGTAGGAGGTCTGTCCGACGCGGCCAACCGCAAGACCCGGCCCCGCACCCGCCTAGCCTACGCCCCGCTCTCCTCTCCCGACGTGAGCACGTCGCCATGCAAGACGTCGGCCGCGGTCGCCGCCACAGGACCTGGGTGAACGTCCGGGGCAAGAAGCGGGAGATCTTTGTGGATCTCGTGTCCCGTGACCGCAGCAGGAGAAGGACAGGGCAGACGTCGGCCTGTCCGTCTTTGTCTATGGCGAGCGCTTGCTCCACGTTCGGCGGCTGCGCTGGAAGTTCCGCGGCAGCGAGCGGGTCGACCTGGGCGGCGGCGACTGGGTCCAGGTCTCCTGGGACCTCCACAACTGGCTCTTTCCCCGCACAAGCCACCCCCGCGGACGCTACAGTGCACGTGCACGCCGTGTTTGTCTTCCGGTTCTAGCTCAACGGTGATGGCGGTGAGGAGCGCGAGGCGGAGGAGGGAAAGGATCTCCTTCACAAGGACTCAGGGAGAAACATGGGCATTTGGAGAGGCTAATTTGCGCGTTGGGGGCAAAGGTATTGGAGCGAGATCGGCAGCAACGAGAAGAGGAAGAAGAACGGGAGAGGGCAGAGGGTGGCCAAGGTGAGCTCCTCGTTGTCGGCGTCCATGGCGTCGTCGATGGCATCGTGGGCTAGCGGTTCGATGGTCATTGTTGTGGCTACAGACCAAACAGAGAGAGAGATGGTAGTGGAGAGTGATGAAGATAAGTGTAATGGCCTGGGTCCTCCCCATGGCTTGTCATCATATATATATACACACATGAGGAGTGCTTTTACAGTCATACCGTTACATCTGGTTATCCCCTCTCGGGGCAGTTATGTCATTACACATGGCCTATTCTGGGCCTTATACCTTCCTACCAGGCCTGCTGGGTTTAGGTGGGGGCCACCCCTACGACTGGAGCCTCTCATGGTAAAGGGCTTCACAAGGCCGAAGCCATGTTGCCGAGTCCTTTGGCCCCCTCCGTCCCGCGGCCTGTGAACCTGTCCAGACTTGACCCGGGGCTGTGCTGCGGCCGAAGCAGCAGCGTGCTCTTCTGGCCGTCCACGTGGTGAAGCGTGCTCGGCGCGGTGCAGGCCTTGAGGCGTCGTGACCGTCCATGTGACGGCGGACTCCCGGCATCTGGGCTTCCGAGGCGCGCGCATTCCGCAATCGTTGCGACCTTGCCGCCTAGTTGGGTGCTTTTTAATGACGGTTGGCTTGCCAGGGGGCAGGATGTCGCATCGGTCGAAGTAGAAGTAGACGCGCGCGCTCCGTCCCCTACCCTTCGAACGGGCGGCAGTGGAGGCTGGCGCCTAGTCGAAGTAGACGCGCGCGCTCCGTCCCCTACCCTTCGAACGGGCGGCAGCGGAGGTTGGCGCCTAAGTCGAAGTAGACGCGCGCGCTCCGTCCCCTACCCTTCGAACGGGCGGAAGCGGAGGCTGGCGCCTAAGTCGAAGTAGACGCGCGCGCTCCGTCCCCTACCCTTCGAACGGGTGGCAGCGGAGGCTGGCGCCTAAGTCGAAGTAGACGCGCGCGCTCCGTCCCCTACCCTTCGAACGGGTGGCAGCGGAGGCTGGCGCCCAAGTCGAAGAAGACGCGCGCTCCGTCCCCTACCCTTCGAACGGGTGGCAGCGGAGGCTGGCGCCCAAGTCGAAGTAGACGCGCGCGCTCCGTCCCCTACCCTTCGAACGGGTGGCAGCGGAGGCTGGCGCCCAAGTCGAAGTAGACGCGCGCGCTCCGTCCCCTACCCTTCGAACGGGTGGCAGCGAAGCTGGCGCCTAGGTCGAAGTAGATGCGCGCGCTCCGTCCCCAACCCTTCGAACGGGTGGCAGCAGAGGCTGGCGCCTAAGTCGAAGTAGACGCGCGCGCTCCGTCCCCTACCCTTCGAATGGGTGGCAGCGGAGCTGGCGCCTAAGTTGAAGTAGACGCACGCGCTCCGTCCCCTACCCTTCGAACGGGTGGCAGCGGAGGCTGGCGCCTAAGTCGAAGTAGACGCGCGCGCTCCGTCCCCTACCCTTCGAACGGGTGGCAGCGGAGGCTGGCGCCTAAGTCGAAGTAGAGGCGCGCGCTCCGTCCCCTACCCTTCGAACGGTTGGCAGCGGAGGCTGGCGCCTAAGTCGAAGTTGACGCGCGCGCTCCGTCCCCTACCCTTCGAACGGGTGGCAGCGGAGGCTGGCGCCTAAGTCGAAGTAGACGCGCGCGCTCCGTCTCCTACCCTTCGAATGGGTGGCAGCGGAGCTGGCGCCTAAGTTGAAGTAGACGCGCGCGCTCCGTCCCCTACCCTTCGAACGTGTGGCAGCGGAGGCTGGCGCCTAAGTCGAAGTAGACGCGCGCGCTCCGTCCCATACCCTTCGAACGGGTGGCAGTGGAGGCTGGCGCCTAAGTCGAAGTAGACGCGCGCGCTCCGTCCCCTACCCTTCGAACGGGTGGCAGCGAAGCTGGTGCCTACGCCCCGCGAACCCCGCCGCTGGGCGGTGACTTGGGGCCTTGTGATGCGGTCTTGCGCTATAAAGACTCCTGGAATCGCGCCGCCCCCTGATCTGCCAGGGTTAGGTTTCCGTACTCTGCGACCTGGCGCGTCCGGGGCACGCGGCGGCCTATGACTGGTGGGTGGTAGGATGTGGACGGTTGCGTGTTTGCCGCCGCTCGCCTCTTCCCTAGGCAAGGGGGACACGGGGCGGGCAGTGGATGGCGCGTGTCGGAGCTGTTGTGACGGCCCTTGGCGCCTGTGAGTCGCGACCTTCCAGCGGTGGGCGGGGGGTTGCGCCAGATGGGCGCTTGTACGACTGCGGTTGCGCCTCGTACACGGGCCTTCGCGACCCTTCGCTTTTAATTACGGGGAATCGTGCGGGGCGGGCCTTTACACCGCTGCGGTTGCATCCGGCACACGGATCGTTGCGACGCTTCGGTAGCGGCGGCATGGGCGAGGTGGCCTGAAATAGCCCCCCCGTAACAGCGTCCCCGCACCTTTACGCCCTCTTTCCTGTCTGCTCCGCCTTCCACACCTTCGCGCTATCTTCACCACGTCAGTCTCGTCGTGGGAGGCGATGGCCTCCAGTAGCGAGCGTGGCCAGGCGGTTGGTGGCCCTGCCATTCTCCGGCGATCCTCGCCGTTAGAGGTGAAATACGCGCTCCAAGAGCGCGACCCGTCGGCGGCTGACCAGGAGCGGCTGGTGGCGGAGGAGGGAGTCACGTTCTCCGGCGAGCTAGGCCCTTCGCTCGTGACCAAGAAGACGATCCAAGGGCTCTTGCGCGCGGGGAAGTTGTCCGGGCGGCAGGACGTACGATTGCCCGCCGGCGACGAGACGGAACTGCATCCCGAGAGGTCGTAGGCGGTCGTATTCGTTGCCTTTTTCGACGCGGGGCTCCGGATCCTAGCGGCGGCCGTGGTGGGCGACGTGCTGCGGACCTTCGGGCTGGAGCTGGCGCAACTGACTCCAAACGCCGTGGCCCGGCTCGTGGTGTACAGCTGGGCTTTGCGCTCGGGGGCGTGCTGGCCCAGCGCGTCGCTGTTCGCCTATCTCCACGAGGCACGATGCCAGCTGAAGGGCCGGAAGGACGGAACGCTGTCAAGCTTCGGTAGCGTCTCTTTTATTCTTCGCTCGTCGTGCAAGAAGCTCTTCCCTGCGAACTCAACTCGCGGGAAGTGGGAGTCTTACTGGATGAAGCGGTGGTTCTACCACCGTGTGGAGAGCGGGAGCGGCCTTGAGTGCACAGGCCGACCAATCGCGTTCAAGCCCTCGCCCGGCCGAACGCTCGATGATGAGGACAAGCGGAGGGTCAAGCGGCTCGTAGACGTGATGTACGGCGTGGCGCCGCTTGCCTACGACTGGCGTCTTGCCGCCGAGAGGCATCGAGACGACAATGTCTCGCCGTGGGTTTGCTCGCTACCGGCGCCGCCCGGTCCCCGTAAGCCTCGATTGCGTCCCTCCTTTGTTGACGCGAAATGCGTTGTATGCTGATGCTATTCTCCTTTGCTTCCGAGATTTCCTTGGAGGAGGCGGAGCAAGCCGCGCGCGTATTCCTGGGGCCATACACCGCCAGGGAGCACGAGCAGCGCGCGTCTGCTATCGCCAAGGCGGGGCTGGGGCGAATAAACCGCGTGTGTGAGGTCTTGGGCCTTGCCGTGCCGGATCGTGTCGCTCCAAACGATGGTGGAGCGAAGAAGAAGAAGACCTCGTCTCGGAAGAGGGGCCGCAGCGGGGCGCCTGCCGCGCCTGCTGCTAGTGTTTCCGAGGGCGCGGCGGACACGGAGTCAGACTCGGCGAGGTACGCCGATTCGGGCTTGGGTGGTGCAGGCGCCGAAGGCGAGGTGTCTTCGGCGAGCGTCCCGGACGGCGGGTTTGCCGCGGGCAGCCGGAAGGGGGAAGCCTCACCGCCCGCCGTAGTCGTCGAGGCGGACTCCGTGCGGACCGGCGATGCCGAGGTGGAGCCCTCGACCGCGGCCGCTGTGGTGCCGGAGGCGCCCTCCGCGGGGGCGTACGTAGCCGTGCTGTCTTTACCAACAGCGGCGGGGACCGAGGTGCCCCCTTTGACGACTGCCACCGTGGAACCTTCGCCCCCGGGCGCAGCAGCCGCGGGGTCTTCCCCAACCACGGCTGCGGGGGCGGTAGCGCTGCTGGCCGCCCCGGCCAAACGGCCATGTGTGCGGCCGGAGCTCCACTGGACACCGCGGGGGTTCGTCGTGGCTACGGGCATCAGAAGCTTGTGGGACTCCAGCGCAAGCACCGGGGGCCCCGTGGCCTATGCGCCTTCTGCCCCTCTGGCCACACCACCCGCCGCGCAGGGACAGCCGTCGTCCTCCCCGAACGCGGAGGCCTCCGCTCGCGGCGGGAGCATCCCTTCTGCTACCGAAGGTAGGGTGGCTTAGCTTACTCTGGTGTATGCTTTTATGCCTTGGGGTGGTCACCCGTATCCTTATTTACAGCGTTGCTCATTCCGGAGGGGGAGCATCCGACGGAACATGGGGCCTCCGAGCCCGTGAGCCCTGCGTACTTCGTGCTGCCTCCGGAGACGCTGAGGGCGTGGCGCGGGATTGTGAATGACGCGGCCACGAGCGTCGACCCGCAAATGCTGCAGGCCTACGGTGCGGGGCGCCTCGAGGACGCTTTCGAGGTGTCTAGGGTGAGGGTAAGTACTCATGCGACCACGCCTGAGTTCAGCTGAGTTTGCTAAGTCTTTTCCCTTCCACAGACACTCGTGCTGGGGCAGGCCCTGCAAATGGCCTATGCTCGGAGCCAAAAAGCGCTCGAGGATAGGCTGCGGGCCGCCGAGGGGGAGCTGCGCGAAGCCTCTGGCGCCCGTTCCGCCCAGGACGCCCGCATCCGCCAGCTGGAAGCGGAATGCGCCGAAGCGAGGGCGCACGCCGAGGGGCTTGTTGCGTCGGCGCAGGAGTCAGCCGCGGCGACTGCGGAGCAAAAGTTCGCGGCGGAGCGTGACGGGCTCCTGGAGCAGGTCGCCGCGCTAGAGAAGGAAAAAGGCGAGCTTGCCTTGGCTCTAGCGGAGCGCAACTGGACGCTAGGCGACGCCTCGGTGGTTGCGTGGGACGCCATGCAAGCGCTGGAGAGCCATCTCCAAGGGCTGGTAACCGAGGTGCCGGAGCGCGGCTTTGGCCCAGAGGAGTTGTCTCGAACCCTCCGCTGGGTCGGGGATGCTGCCACCGTCGCGCGCGGCGCCACGACGTCCTTTGGCACCCTCTGCGCATACACTTCGGCCTGCTTGGTGTGCGAGCTCCTCCAGCACCGCGGCTGTACGCACGTCGCCGGGCTGAATGACCCCCAGCTGGAGATGCCGGACGGGGCCGGAGTATTGTCCGGCGCCGTCCGCTCCGCTCGCCGTGCCCTTGGGCCCTTCTGCGACCGGATCTGGGATCACGTCGGGGCGGAAGCTGTACGGATCGAGCTCCGAAAGTCGCTCTACGGGACGGGGAGCCTCGGCCAATTTCTGGACGGGGTCCCTCGACGCGACGATGGCGGCGCTGGGCCCTCCGAAGGCGCCGGGAACCCGCAGGTCTGATGCCGCGGCGCCTAGGTGTAGGCGTGCGTTGTACTGTCCCTTGTCTTTGCTAATAAAGTGCACACTTTCTGCATGCATGCTGATTTTCACCTATATCCCGGGCAGCTTCCTTGCTGGGGCCGGCTTCGGGCGGCCGACCTTTCAACCCGACGACGCCTTCGACGCTGGCGAAGGGCCGAAGAGTCGCTCGACTTTTGGGCGAGCCGGCCTTCTTCGAGCGAGGCCCCAACTTTAGCGCGTGTTAAGGACGAACCCGCGGGGTAGCGGCTTAGAGCGGCCGGGATGTTGGCGGACCTTTGTACATGTGATTCTTCCGGTAAGCAGACCTCCTGGCATTTTAAGATGTGCGCTGTGTGTTGATGCCGCCGTTGGCGACGTAGCTGCGCCAGGGTTCCGTAGAACGGACAGTCCGCAGACTGACGTATGCGGAGGCAGACCTCCGCGGTTTGCCTTGCTTTATAGTCCGGAGACTCGTGCGTGCGGAGGCAGGCCTCGACGCTACGTCTTATTTAAAGTCCGTGGACTAGTGCGTGCGGAGCTAGGCTCGACGCTACGTCTTCTTTATAGTCCGGAGACTCGCGCGTGCGGAGCTAGGCTCGACGCTACGTCTTATTTAAAGTACGTGGACTAGTGCGTGCGGGGCTAGGCTCGACGCTACGTCTTCTTTATAGTCCGGAGACTCGCGCGTGCAGAGCTAGGCTCGACGCTACGTCTTATTTAAAGTCCGTGGACTAGTGCGTGCGGGGCTAGGCTCGACGCTACGTCTTCTTTATAGTCCGGAGACTCGCGCGTGCGGAGCTAGGCTCGACGCTACGTCTTATTTAAAGTCCGTGGACTAGTGCGTGCGGAGCTAGGCTCGACGCTACGTCTTCTTTATAGTCCGGAGACTCGCGCGTGCGGAGCTAGGCTCGACGCTACGTCTTATTTAAAGTCCGTGGACTAGTGCGTGCGGAGCTAGGCTCGACGCTACGTCTTCTTTATAGTCCGGAGACTCGCGCGTGCGGAGCTAGGCTCGACGCTACGTCTTATTTAAAGTCCGTGGACTAGTGCGTGCGGAGCTAGACTCGACGCTACGTCTTCTTTATAGTCCGGAGACTCGCGCGTGCGGAGCTAGGCTCGACGCTACGTCTTATTTAAAGTCCGTGGACTAGTGCGTGCGGAGCTAGGCTCGACGCTACGTCTTCTTTATAGTCCGGAGACTTGTGCGTGCGGAGTTAGGCTCGACGCTACGTCTTATTTAAAGTCCGTGGACTAGTGCGTGCGGAGCTAGGCTCGACGCTACGTCTTCTTTATAGTCCGGAGACTTGTGCGTGCGGAGCTGGGCTCGACGCTACGTCTTATTTAAAGTCCGTGGACTAGTGCGTGCGGAGCTAGGCTCGACGCTACGTCTTCTTTATAGTCCGGAGACTTGTGCGCGCGAGGGCGTCCCCCCGGTGCGTATTTTGTTTATACTCAGTCCCGTCACCTTGGCGACGGCGAGTGCACACGCGAACGTGCGTCTTTGGTTTATACTCAGTCCCGCCCTCCCTGGCGACGGCGAGTGCACACGCGAACGTGCGTCTTTGGTTTATACTCAGTCCCGCCCCCCTGGCAACGGCGAGTGTACACGCGAACGTGCGTCTTTGGTTTATGCTGCGGGGGCGCGCGCGTTGGCCGAGCCGGCGCGCGCCCTCACCGCGTGCTTGCGTGTGACGAAGAAAAATTAGCGGCAAACGGCGATCTTCATTACATCCCCGTTTGCGCGGGTGAGCAACTACAAAGGGTGAATATACTGATCGTTTGCCCTTGGTGCGGCCGCAGCCTCTAGTCGCTAGACATCTGCAGGGCCCGCGTAGGCGCCTATGGACGACCCCACGGACCTCCGCGCCGTGGCGCCGGTTCTAAGAGCGGCGCTGGGCTTCGCGACGCGGGCATCTGGTGCCTGGCTCGATGCGCCGAGCCATATCCTGGTCGCCTCGGACGGTGATGACGGTCCGGGGACCCGGGATCTTCATGCACAGATAGTCGTGATGTGGTACCGCGCCGAAGGAGTTGAGGATTGGGCGCCCCAGTATGGCATTGTAGGGATACGGGAGGTCGACTACGTCGAAGGTGGCCTCTTCGGTCCGCACATTGTCATCTCGGCCGAAGGAGACTTGAAGGCCGATCTGGCCCAACGCCCGCAGGGGCTGTCCCCCGAAGCCCTGCAGTGGGATTCCCGAGGGCCCCAGGCGGCTTCGAGGGATCCCCATCTGGTCGAAGGCCGCCGCAAACAATACGTTCGCGGAACTACCCCCGTCCACCAAGGCGCGCCCCACGTCGCATCCCGCGATGGTGACCCGGATGACCAGGGGGTCCTGATGAGGGAAGTCCACACCTTGGGCGTCGTCGGGTGTGAATGTAACTTCGTGTTGCGCCCAATCCGGCGGTGCTTGCGCTGGGTATGCCACCACGTGATGCAGTCTTCGCGCGTAGGCCTTCTGCTGCCGTGCCGAGGCGAATTCCAGCGCAGAGCCTCCGGATATGACATTAATGACCCTGCGGTAGGTTGCGTCCGGGGCCTGCAACGACAGGAGGCCCTCCCGAGGCTGCTGTACGTGAGCTTGGATCCGCAAGGTGCCTTTCTGGGGTTGCATTCCCTGCGCCTGTACCTGCATGGGGGCCTCGTATGGGAATTGGACGTGGGTCACCGCAGGCGGGCGCGCCTCCGGGTTCCTGTCCCTAGCGACGCTGTCGCGGAGCGCCGCGATGGAGGTGCAGTTGCGGGTATCATGATTGCCGCGGCCGTGGACTAAGCACCACAGTCCCTGATGCTGGTCGTCGTAATCTCCACGATCCTTATCGTCGCGGCCCTTGCCACGGCTGCGCCCCCCGCCACGACGCCCCCGACCGCCTCGGCCTGCTGGAGCACCCTCGTCGAAGCCGCCTTCGATGTTGAGGACGTACCGGTTTCACCTCGACCTCTGCTGGCCGCGCTTGGGCTGATCGGACGAATCCTTATGCGAGTTGTCCCTGCGGTCGGGCGCGTCCCTGGGCGACTCCTGCTTACGTTTTCCCTTCGAAGAACCGCCTTTCGGCGGATCTTCGGCTTTTGCCGAGGCTCCGACCTGGTTGGTATCGGAGTCGTCACCTTGCCTTCGCCGCGCGTCTTCCTCCGCCCTGGCATATTCTTCCATCTTGTCGAAGAGCTTCGCCACCGTCTTGATTGGCTTTCGCGCGTTGTACTCGGCCATCGGGCCCGGACGAAGGCCCTGTATGGCTGCATTAACGATGGTGATTTCGTTGACGTCTTTCACTTGGCATCGAATCTTGGCGAAGCGTTTGAAGTAGTCCCGGAGCTTCTCCGAGGGTTTTTGCTTCACGGCAAAGAGTTGGTCCGCGTCGACTCGGTCCACGTAGTTTCCTTGGAAGTTGTTGTGAAGGCGGGCGCGAAGCTGTTCCCACGCGTAGATGGAGCCTGGCTCTATGGTAAAGAACCAAGAGAGCGCCACTCCTTGTAACGCGAGGGGGAGTCCCTTTGCCTTCGTGGTGTCGTCTCCGCCCGCGGCTTCGATCGCGGTTTCGTATACACGCACGAACTCACGGGGGTCCGTGTCGCCTTTGTACGAGTCGATGGCGCTAGGAAACTTGAAGTCTTCGGGGCATGCCGCCTGCTGCAGCCCCGCCGAAAGCGGGGACTCCGAATCCACGCGCCGCAGCGGCACGCGGCTAGACGTGGGGGCTTCGCGACTGTCCGCCCTCTCCGGCGCGGGCTCGGACGCGATTGCTGGCGCGGCCGGCTGACTCCGAGCCTCTTGTATATCTCTGACGGCTCCGCTGGAACGCGTTGAGAGCCGCCAGCAGGGCACTTTCCATCACCGGTGCGGGCGGGGTCGCCGGTGCTTCCGACGGGCGGATCGGCGCGGGGACGACCGCGTCGCGGGGTCCCGAGCTACCGGTCGCTCCGTCGTGGCTACCTCGGACCGCCCGGTCCACACCGCCGGCGAGGGTTGCAGTGGGGGCGGCGAGGTCGGCTGTCGTCGCGTCGGCGGGGTCGGTTGTCGCCGCACCCGTGTCGACGTCTTCGACCGCGGGGTCCGTCCTCGCAACGCCGGTGGTGGGGTTGGTCGTCGCGGTGCCGGTGACGAGGTTGGTCGTCGCGGTGCCGGTGACGGGGTCGGTCGTCGCCGCGCGAACGTCGACGTCTTCGGCCACCGCGCCTGCATCGCCATCCGCGTCCGCCGCTGCCGATGCCGAAGCTCTGGTACTCGTACGACGCTCCGGCCCGGCCGCCTTCTTTCCCTTCGCCGCCGCTGAGGAAGCTTTTTTCGGTGCCATCTTTTTCTTCGGTCTTCAGGCTTGTCTTCGTCCTCCCCACGGACGGCGCCAACTGTTGTGGCTACAGACCAAACAGAGAGAGAGATGGTAGTGGAGAGTGATGAAGATAAGTGTAATGGCCTGGGTCCTCCCCATGGCTTGTCATCATATATATATACACATGAGGAGTGCTTTTACAGTTATACCCTTACATCTGGTTATCCCCTCTGGGGGCAGTTATGTCATTACACATGGCCTATTCTGGGCCTTATACCTTCCTACCAGGCCTGCTGGGTTTAGGTGGGGGCCACCCCTACGACAGTCATGGACTAGGCCAGCCCGAGGAGGCCAAGATGCAGCACGACGGCGGCTTCTCGCTCCTGGTCTACGATATACATGCCACGTGTGAGTGTTTCATTGGTTTGTTACACAAACCGAATTGTGTGACCGTGCCACAATAAAATTTCTCCTAAGTTACATCCAGTTCTCTGTCTTGGATCTGCTTATTTATTCTAATGTCTGCACACATAAACACAGACTGATAGTTGTCTGCATCAGGGATCTGACGACACCTCTGCCCAGTCCATTTTGCTTACTCAAGTACCAATACGTAATTTAGATCTCTGTATTGATGCAAATAACTTACCTTGTGCACGAGAACACGCGCAGTATTACGTCTGAAAAGAAAGCAAACCTCTGTTGATACGCCAGTGTGAGGCTTCCTTTTAAAGAGAGTAGTTCTAGTAATGTTTCAGAAACACTACATTAGTAACTATCAAGTACTGTCATACTGAAACTTCGGTTCTCTGGCGTACACTTCGGTTCTGTGCCGGCCAGGTGCCTCCGTTTGCGGACGGGCAGCGCGTACGCTCCACTTTCGTGATCTTCGCGTGCAAATCTGGGGTTGTTTTTCTGCAGAATTTTCATTGTAGAAATTCGCAATTGAGGCTGGAAAGACAGTGAATATGTTGTGTCTGTCTCTGCTTCAGTTAATGCTAGGTTGCTAACTGACTGCCACTAATGTGTAGTGCTTATTTCAGCTTGTCGATAATGTAAACAAATGATCATAAATTTAAGTTTCTGGCTAGAAGTGAGATTGTTTAGCCACTTACAGAAGAGGGTGGCACGTCGGCCACCGGCCTAGGAGAACCTTGCACTGCAGCTCGTAGTTCAGTGTCCCCTCGAAGTTCTTCTCTTTGTACGCAAGACGGACCAGTACTGTTCTCTCATGAGTAGAACAACAGGATAATTCATAATTAAGAAGAGCATCTCCAGCATGTGAAACGGATAACAAACAAAGGTTTATCGCATGATTTGGCACTTGAGAATAAATTGTACTTCTGCAGACACATATGGCAAGGCTGTACAATGGTTCGTAGACCAGTCAAAAACAAAAACTACGTCGAAGAGTTGCTGGGAATGCAGCCAAATTTACAAGAGAAGCCAGTGGGCCCATTCCTCATGAAGATTATTATGTAAAACTTGAAATGATTTGAAATCTAATATGACAACTACCATCAGGGTTGGGGCTCACAAACATTTACCAAACAACACTCCAATACCTCATTTGTCAGGTTAAAACCATCAGCATGACAAACCCACATTGCTGGAGAAAGGTGTGTGCAAGCCTCATTATCATGATTGGCAAAGTGTGCAAGCGTTATTTTCTGATTAATTTTATGTGGGCTACTAACATGATGATATGTTGCATACTTGCACCCCAATGGAGTCGTGGAATGGCGATGTAAAGCCACTAAACAAACAGCCGTGTGTTGTATTCTGTTGGGGAGAATTGCCAGCCGGCTCAAGGAGTCAAGGACTAGCGAAGTATTTTCATCAGATTATCTGTGGCCCCTGCAAACCAAATAAAAATGTCAGTAACCTAAATACAATAATAGTAAATCTCCATTATCTTAAGAAGCCCAAAAAATAGATTTTGTGGTAACTAATGAGTATAGTGACCAGGAGATACAACACTTGGTTAGCACCTTCAGATCCATAGATTTGTTAGAGATGGAGTTCGACTAGTATTTGCTTCCAGTCCTCAATTTCCTACGTGATGCTCAAAAAAGAAGCATAGCAACGTGTCATGCTAAATATTCTGAAAGACCATTATCAATGCTAGTAGAAAATTTTTCGACTCATAAGCATAATCAGATACTCAAGTTTGCCAGGTTTACTTCATTTACTTCAATGCTAATACGATGTGCACCCCAAAATGACAATGTCTTATAAAGTACCAATAACTTGGATTTACAGATGTAAACTGATTCTAAGGTAGTTGGCTCCAATGCATGACAAATGACTTGAGCTATACCAAAAGGACAAAGTAATTCCTACATTGTATCACAGACGACCCACATGACCACATCCAAATATCCAAGACTAGAGGTGGCCAGGTGGGTAAAATATGGCCTAGCAGAAGGACCATCAATTTCTCATTTCTACCACAATCCAACTTTCCTTTGTTTTGCTGGGTATAAGCAGATATTGACAAGCTATGTAGTGCATTAACAAAACATACCATATCTTTCAGGAAGATGGCAGGCTATGAGAGGCTTCTGAGCAAGTGAGTACTCTTACATCAGGAACATAACCTTTTTCCATCATCCCCACCTTGATTTTTCATACGTGACCCCATTTGGAACTAGACCTTTCTCCAGCATCTCATTCAGCAGCTCATTAGCCTCCTCCATCTTCCCAATCCTGCAGAAGTACTTGACCAACACATTGTATTTGTATGTGACCACATTCGCCCGTTTCCTAGTCCTAATTTCATGGGCAGACTTAATGTTCCCCTTCTCACAATACCCATTTGTTATGGTGTTGTAGGTAAGATGGTCTGGCTCCAAGCCAACAACCAACATCTCATCCAAGATCTTCACTGCTTTCCGTACCTCCCCTTTGCAGCATAGCGCACCAATAAGGACATTGTAAGTGACAACATCTGCTCTAACACCTTTCTCCCTCATCTCACCGAGAAGGCCAGAAGCACTCCTCCAACCCCATTACGGCTAAACCCTGTTATCAAGAAATTGTACGTTTTGACATCTGGACTAATCCCCTTCCCTGCCATGGCCTCCTTCACCGCCATCGCATTTGTAACGTCTTAGGGTCCAAATCGGCTCAGACCTAACTACATTCTGGATAGGCCACGCACACGTAGCAACCCGCTTGCACCTTCGTCCTCGCTTCGCGCAAAACGGTTAACCAGAGGTGCTACCATCGGAACTCCTAGGCTTATATGTAAGTGCTTCTCAAGTTAAGCTAGCAAGATGAAACTAACCCAGAAATTCATGTCCACCAGCTTCACTCCTTCCTCTACTTCCTCTCACCGCAGAGACCCGAAACAAGTGAATTGTATGTCACCACGCTTGCGGCAATCCCCTGCTGCTTCATCTCCTCAAAGACTCTCACCGCAGCAGCAGTGTTTGAGTCCCTGCAATACCCATTAACCAACGCGTTAAATGTAACCGCATCAGGAGAGATCCCAGCTTCGACCATTTCCTTCAAGAGCATATTGACATAATACATCTTCCCAGCTCGACCCAGCTAACACCGTAAGTTGCATATATAAGTATAAAACGAACAGATACGGAGCCATAAACAACACGTTTGATGTGGATACAGACATGATTAGTGATTTTCAGTTAAATATATTATTTGACTAGAAAGAATTATTGAACCGTATTAAATATTATCAGGTGAACTCTAATTTAATTGGGTCTTTAATGATTACTTGAAGATACGGAGCTACTACTATTTTATTTAATTATTTACAGGCCCATACTCGATCTATACAAGCCTAAAGTAAAGATGCGTTTAGAAGGTCTCATCAATACTAGTGTAATGTCCATCACTTGAAGTATACAAGATGATAAGGGCACCCCGACTGAACCGATTACGCGAGCACAAGAATATAAGATTAATCTACAGGCTCATGCAAGGATGATGCATGCTGGCACCATGGGAAAATTAATGGGAGGAGCATGCTGCATGGCGCAAGAGAGACGTCAAGAAAAGTGCATGGCCAAGAGAAAAGTCAAGAAAAGACATGCATGCATGTTAGAGAAAAGCTACTATTCTAAACACAAAATTCATGTACAAACCAGGAAGCCATACTTCTTCTAGTCAAGATTATCTAGTCCAGAGACATGCATAGCTGATTGCACGTGAGTTAAAGAAAGAAATAAAGAGAAGGTTCTGCATGCAAGATAACGAAAGAAAGGATCGCATGATCAACTCGTCAAGGCGTGTGTGTATGTGCGCTGCATGCTGTGGTTTTGATCTGAATACACGTCTCAAGAGAAGGCCCACAACCATGCACCCAGTCCAAATAAATGGTGATTTATTTGTACGCGCTCATTATTTATTTGTACGCGCTCATTATTTGTACGCGCGTACAAATAAATAATGATTATACGCCGCTAATCATTATTAAATAATGTACGCCGCTAGTTAGACTACGAGCAACGGCTTTTCAGTTATTTATTTGTACGCGCTCACTATTTATTTATTTTTTACTGTAACTAATGGTTATATTTATGAATAATGATTTTTGCTTCTAAAAGTGAGTATTTAAGTAAACAAATCGAATATTTGATAAACTACTTCAAAAAACTATAATAATAAAACACTTTAAAAACTGATAAGATTATATTATCTATTTATTTATAAAAAGTTATAAACGAGGATAAACAGGTCCTGAGCTTTTCTAGTCACCCCCTCTCCCACGTTAGCCGCATACACCTGTTCAGTCGCTGCGAGATTACCAAGGGTGTGTTTGGTTCGTGGATGGAGGTTGCATCGTATATCCTGGATGAGTGGATGCAGGCTGAGTGGAATCGTATTTCAGAAAAAGAAGATGTTTGGTGAGGCTGTATGAGCGGATACAAAAAAACTAAGATGCTGTTTGGTTGCCTGTATGAGCAGATGCAGTCTACCAAATCTGAGAGGCTGACACGTGGGACCGCATAAGATACACTGCATCCACTCATCCAGTATGGCTAGTGAAGCTCATTTTGAGCGTATCCACCCATCCAGGATGAGGGCGTATTTTTGCATCCGCTCATACAGGCTGTATCCGCTCATACAGGTAACCAAACAGGCTCTTTCTCAGATTATACGGATCCACCCATCCAGGACGAAGGAGATTCAGGCAACCAAACACACCCCAAGTTGCCCGCCGTTGCCCTTGGGATGTCAGCCAGGTAGGCAGGAAGTGGGTGGTTGGTATTTGGATGTGGCGGGAGGACGCGGCGCCTTCTGTGCCTAATCAGCTGCGGCCGAATCACCACCCCCTCTCGTGGCCGCCATGTCGCTCTGCATCTGCCCTTTGAACTCCTTCTCGTGGCCGCCATGTCGCTCTGCATCTGCCCTTTGAACTCCCCAAGAGCCAGCCAGAAACACCCCCTCCCTCCCCAGTCCCCACAATAAACAACCACACGACCGCACCAATGGGCGCCACCACCACCACAGCACAGCAGCAGCAGCAGCAACCATGGCATCCTCAGCCTCCCTTCAGCGCTTCCTCCCCCCCTCCGCCCACGCGGCGTCGTCCCGCCGGCGCCCCGGCCGCGCCCGCCCCGCGCTGTGCTCGGCCGTGTCCGCGCCGACGTCCTCGCCGCCGGCGGTGGGAGTCTTGGCGGAGCGGCTGGAGCCGAGGGTGGAGGAGCGGGACGGCGGGTACTGGGTGCTCAAGGAGAAGTACCGCACGGGGCTGAACCCGCAGGAGAAGGTGAAGCTGGCCAAGGAGCCCATGGCGCTGTTCATGGAGGGCGGCATCAACGACCTCGCCAAGCTGCCCATGGAGGAGATCGACGCCGACAAGCTCTCCAAGGAGGACGTCGACGTACGGCTCAAGTGGCTCGGCCTCTTCCACCGCCGCAAGCACCAGTGTACGTATGTCTCTGCACTCACGCAATGCCTACTTACAAATGCATTCGTGCTTCATCCATCTTTTCTTCGTGCTTCTTACAAATGCCTACTTACAAATGCATTCGTGCTTCATCCATCTTTTCTTCGTGCTTCTTACAAATGCCTACTTACAGATGGCCGCTTCATGATGCGGCTGAAGCTGCCGAACGGCGTGACGACGAGCGAGCAGACGAGGTACCTGGCGAGCGTCATCGAGGGGTACGGCAAGGACGGCTGCGGCGACGTGACCACCCGGCAGAACTGGCAGATCCGCGGCGTCACGCTCCCGGACGTGCCGGCCATC
This sequence comes from Dendrocalamus latiflorus, assembly GCA_017311315.1. Classification (NCBI taxonomy): domain Eukaryota; kingdom Viridiplantae; phylum Streptophyta; class Magnoliopsida; order Poales; family Poaceae; genus Dendrocalamus; species Dendrocalamus latiflorus. The sequence goes on from CM029667.1 coordinate 24,256,246, forward strand.
CTGGACGGGCTCCGCGCCGTCGGCCTCACCAGCCTGCAGAGCGGCATGGACAACGTGCGCAACCCGGTCGGCAACCCTCTCGCCGGCATCGACCCCGACGAGATCGTCGACACGCGCCCATACACCGACCTGCTCTCGTCCTTCATCACCAGCCACTCCCAGGGAAACCCGGCCGTCACCAACCTGCGAGTCTCAACTCAATATTAAGCCGTCACATTGGTACATCGACTGCGACAATCGTCTTCGTCTCTGACTCTTAACACGTTGCTGCTGCCGTCTTAATAACAGGCCAAGGAAATGGAACGTCTGTGTGATTGGCTCTCACGATCTGTACGAGCACCCGCACATCAACGACCTCGCCTACATGCCGGCGGTGAAGGACGGCAAGTTCGGCTTCAACCTTCTCGTCGGTGGATTCATCAGCCCGAAGAGGTGGGCCGAGGCCTTGCCACTCGACGCCTGGGTCCCCGGGGACGACATCATCCCAGTGTGCAAGGCAATTCTTGAGGCGTACCGTGACCTCGGCACCAGGGGCAACCGGCAGAAAACGCGCATGATGTGGCTCATCGACGAACTTGTAAGCTTCAGAGTTCAGACTATCAAAGCAAAGCATCGACCGAACAAAGCTTCAATTCGATCCTGATGTTCATGTCTTGATTGCCACGATACAGGGAATGGAAGTGTTCCGGTCAGAGGTGGAGAAGAGGATGCCGCATGGAGTGCTGGAGCGCGCCGCGCCGGAAGACCTCATCGACAAGAAATGGGAGAGGCGGGACTGCCTCGGCGTGCACCCGCAGAAGCAGGAAGGCCTGTCCTATGTCGGCCTACACGTGCCCGTGGGCCGACTGCAGGCCGCGGACATGTTCGAGCTGGCCCACCTCGCCGACGAGTACAGCTCCGGCGAGCTCCGCCTCACCGTGGAGCAGAACATTGTCCTACCGAACGTCAAGAACGAGAAGGTAGACGCGCTGCTCGCCGAGCCGCTGCTGCAGAAGTTCTCCCCGCAGCCATCGTTGTTGATGAAGGGCCTGGTCGCGTGCACCGGCAACCAGTTCTGCGGGCAGGCGATCATCGAGACGAAGGCGCGGGCGCTGCAGGTGACGCAGGAGGTGGAGAAGCGCGTGTCGGTGCCCCGGACGGTGCGCATGCACTGGACCGGCTGCCCCAACAGCTGCGGCCAGGTGCAGGTGGCCGACATTGGCTTCATGGGCTGCCTGACCAAGGACAGCGACGGCAAGATCGTCGAGGGGGCAGACATCTTCGTCGGCGGCCGCGTCGGCAGCGACTCGCATCTGGCGGATGTGTACAAGAAGTCCGTGCCGTGCAAGGACCTGGTGCCTATCGTCGCTGACCTCCTGGTGGAGCGGTTCGGCGCCGTGCCGAGAGAGAGGGAGGAGGATGAGGAATAGGAGCACCGGATGTTCAGTTCCGGTGATTTTCCCTTCGTCTTTCTTGCCTCAGAGATGATCAGGTGCTGTTTGTTGTAAAGTAGACGATGCCATTATTCAATGGCATGTTGCCATGTTTGTACCACGATTTGGTTTTATGTTGTAGTCCAAATTTTCACTTAATCACGTTACAGAGGATGATGATGATAAATAAAGAAGAAATAGATTATGCAGCTGTTCCTCGCAATTCTTCGATCCTTCTTTAAACTTCAACACATGTTGCCTAAATTGGACCCAAGAGATTCCTAAGTACGAGACAGTGAGGTACTCTGTTTTTAACCGGCCAATCACCTGGTTGGCTTCTTGGCAAACTTGGCCTTCATAGAGAAGGATAATAAACCGGTACTCCCTTTAAGAAAGGGCGAGCTCTCATCTAACTTCTCCGTGAGCTCATCCTTCTTCACTCCTGGAGTTTGTTCTTCCCCAAGAATGAGCATTGCTTTAGCAGCTTCACCGATTGAGGGAGTTTTGGAGGTAGAAGAGGCTGAAATGACAGGGGGAGAAATCTTCTCCTCCTCCTCCTCCTCCTCTTTCTTCGTCTCTTTCTCTTCTTTCTTTTCCTTCTCTTCCTTCTTGTTCTCCTTTTCTTTCTTCTTCTCTGCCTCAGCTTTAGCAGTAGCAGGGGCAGAAGCAGCAGCACTCTTAGAACGAGTGGTTGGGAAACTGTCTTTAGCGTAGTTCTTTACAGTCACTTTTCTCCTCTTAGGAATGGAAGAAGAGTCCTCTTTCTCTTCATCTCCGATTTTCTTCTATTGACGCTTCTTTTTGATAAGGGAACTTCTTCATCATCATCTATGACAGGGGCAGCTTGTTGTTTTTGATCAAGGGAACTTCTTCTTCATCATCTTCAATTCTTCGGAATGACAGGGGCAGCTTGTTCCTTGTCCCTCTCTTCCTTATCAAGAGTAAATGTCTTTGCATGGTAACCAATGAACTATTGATTTATATGTCTTCGTCTGGATCAATAAATGATTTGTTCTGATCCACTGCTAGTTGGATTTTGGGCATAATTACAGTAGCTTCTTTCCAAGTGTTAGTTCCATTGGCTCTCACCTGACACCTTGAGATAAAATCAATTCTTGGAGTATCCCGTCCAAGATTGGGGCCCCAGAATGGGAAGATACAAAGATTTTTCCCACCCCGAAGACAAAAATGAACACAACCATTATTGGACTCACATTTTGACTGATCTACTCTATAGAAATAGTTGAATAGAGCGACAGATGGATAAATACCCAAATTTGCCTCACGCATAAAGGCAAAAACACTGAGGAAAATGTATATGTTTGGGGAAAGATGGATATGCTCAATTCGATAATACCGGAGCGCCTCGTCATGAAAAGAACTTGCCGGCGATTGGAAATCTTTTTTGACCGCTGCGATTGTGTTAACAATAAACCAATCCTCAGGGTTTTGTTCCACCGCATCGTCGGGGATCTGCCAAACAACCACTTCCTTTGGTTTCAGCATCCCCTTCGCCACCAATTCTTGATGCTTCTCCTCTGTAACCGAAGAGGGACCACAATATTCTCTAACATGCGGAAGTTAGCATTTTGGGTCAACTTCACAGTGTGGCCCATTCGGAAATGTCTCTCTCTTTTGTGGAAAGAACAAAGGAATGGCCCAAAAAAGAACAAATTTGAAACCATTGGATTGGGATTAACCACCCAAAAAAACCTTTGAAAAAACATTACGTTTGATAAAAATATATCTGTGGTTCAGAAAAGCTAGAACCCAATTATACAAGCTTACCAGTACAGTATGTTACATTTGACAGCGGAGCATAAATTTCACCAGAATATCACGAAAAAGAAAAACATGTACGAAATCATGAAAAACTAAACCCCAGATGCTCTCATGAAAAACTTAAACGAAAATAATCCAGACTACAGACTGGATGAGACCCAAAGAGAAGAAAAGGAAAGAAAGCACTGTCGTCCTTGGTTCAATGGCTCTTCACGTACTCCATAATTTAGTACACCGCTTCTAAAAAATTACTCCCTTCGTTCTTTTTACTTGATTTTCTAAAATCTATACCATCAAAATTTTGAAAATTTAATCATCAATAAATTTAAAACTATCTAGATTGGTTATACGAAAATTATATCACTAAATTTATCGTTAAAAATATTTTCATAGTATTATAATTTCATTAGTATATTTTAATGTAAATTTATAACAAGTAACGGCCAAAATCGTATATCGAAGATCATAAAAAAAATCAAAAACTTAAAAAACCAAGAAAGTTCTATATTAATAGCACATACAAAAGTAGCCAATCCTTTTAGTAAGGGAAATTTTACCATCCTTGAGGGGGAAGAGGTACCAAATTTGAGCCGTTGATCACACTGATCGAACGACTGAGATTTGGCAGTACCTAGTGGTACCGGACGCGAGGTACCAAGAGGTACAAGGTACCAAGAGGTACCAAATTTTGAGCCGTTGATCACACTGATTGAACGGCTGGATCTAATTTGGTACCTCTTGGTACCTTGTACCTCTTGGTACCTCCTCAAGGATAGGAAAACTGCTCTTCTAGTAATGATAGCCACCGAGAAAGTTTTTTGTGTGGCCTAATAAAAAAGAGGGAGCATGACCACAGGGGAGCCCGGAAGGTTGTATACACCGTGCACGTGTATTTGCAAATGGAATGGAAATATCAAATACTATAATATTATCAAATACTATAATATGTGCATGTTGTATACCACTCAAACAGTACAGTAATGCACAGCCGCAAAAGAAAGTTGTTCTTGTTCAGTGCTTGTGCAAAACGCTAACATTATGTAGAGCTCCAAATTAAGGAACATGGGCACATGGAGATGGAGTGATTGAATGCAGAGGCCAACATGTTCATGTATACTTAATCATCATCCACCAGAAGTAAGCTCTAGGTACAATTACAAAACGTATTTTACAGAGTATAGTTCAATCATCAAGCTCGAAATTGCATCAAGGACTATTTTTTTTAAAAAAAAGAAAAACACGTGTATGAAGAAAACATGGATGAAGCACGAATGCATTTGTAAGTAGGCATTGCGTGAGTGCAGATACATACACTGGTGCTTGCGGCGGTGGAAGAGGCCGAGCCACTTGAGGCGTACGTCGACGTCCTCCTTGGAGAGCTTGTCGGCGTCGATCTCCTCCATGGGCAGCTTGGCGAGGTCGTTGATGCCGCCCTCCATGAACAGCGCCATGGGCTCCTTGGCCAACTTCACCTTCTCCTGCGGGTTCAGCCCCGTGCGGTACTTCTCCTTGAGAACCCAGTACCCGCCGTCCCGCTCCAGTGCTCCTCCACCCTTGGCTCCAACCGCTCCGCCGAGACTCCCACCCGCGGCGGCGAGGACGTCGGCACGGACACGGCCGAGCACAGCTCGGGGCGGGCGCGGCCGGGGCACCGGCGGGACGACGCCGCGTGGGCGGGGGGAGAAAGCTCTGAAGGGAGGCTACGGTGTGTTACCAATAGAACAGAACATTACGTATTTGTAATCAATTATCTTCGGTAGGCCATGATTTGTTGCTACTTTTGAATAGCGTACACAACTTGTTTGAGGGGTGGGCAGTTAAATTTTACAAGGAAGAAAATTAAGGGTTATCTTATAAATTCTAGAGGATTGGATCTTGTTGTAGGGGAGGCCCCCACCTAAGCTCAGTCGGTCTGTTAGAGGGCTGTAAAGCCCAAAATGGGACATGTATGATGACTTAAATATCCTTGCGAAGTGGTTCTTGAGTGTAAGAGCATAAGTGCAAAATATTCCCCATATTAATATATATATATATATATATATATATATATATATATATATATATATATATATATGGCTGCTCTGCGCATGGGGAAGGTCCAACATTGTTCATTTGTCATCTCCACTACCATACTACCATCTCATTATTTGGTCTGTAACCACAACAGTTGGCGCCGTCCGTGGGGAAGGCTGAGCAAGCCGTAAAGATCCAGAAAGGATGGCACCCAAGAAAACATCATCGATAACCAAGAAGAAGAGAAGCACGACAGAGGCGCTCAGCAGCGCCAGGGCTTTTGCATCCACAGCGGGTGCGGGTGACAACGCCGGCGCTGCGACGGCTAGCGTCGACACGCGAGAGCAGCGGTTGGCTCTACCGCGGGTGCGGCGCTGGGCACTCGTAGCATCGACCGGGCTGGCGGGAGCCCCGACGTCGACGACCGTGCCAGCATGTCCTCCGACCCTGCACCTGGTGTGGGAGAGACGGGCGGGTCTGGCACCAACATCGGCCCCGTCGTCGACCCCCAGTCCCACCGCACCGGCCAGCCCGGCGCCTCCGGAGCACAAGCTGTAGTCACTACCAACCCAACCGTTCGCGCCGACGCTCAGACGGGCGCACCTACCTAAGCGGTGGAGAACGCCCTGTTAGCAGCCCTCGGGATGTTGCAGCGCGAGCTGACAGGTCTTCGCGGAGCCGTGCGGGAGATGCAAGAGGCTCGGAGCCAACAAGTCCCGTCGGTGGCGGCGGCGGAGCCCACTCCAGATCGAGCGGATAGCCGCGACACCCCAACCTCCAGTCGCGCCTCGAATCGACGCATCGATCCAGAGTCCCCCCTCTTGGCCGGCCTGCAGCAGTCGGCGTGGCCGAAGGACTTCAAGTTCCCCACCACCATCGACTCGTACAAAAGTGACATGGACCCTCGGGAATTCGTGCGTGTATACGAAACCGCCATCAGGTCCGCAGGCGGGGACGACTCAGTAAGGTGAAGGGGCTACCCCTCGCGTTGCAAGGAGTGGCGCTCTCCTGGGTTTTTACCAAAGAGCCGAACTCCATCTATGCGTGGGAGCAGATTCGCGACCGCCTCTACAACAATTTCCAAGGAAACTACGCCAAGCACGTCGATGCGGACCAGCTCTTCACCATCAAGCAAAAGACTTCGAAAAAGCTCCGGGAATATTTCAAGCGTTTCGCCAAGGTTCGCTGCCAGGTCAAGGACATCAACGAGACCACCATCATCAACGCAGCGATCCAGGGCCTTCGTTGGGGCCTTTGGCTGAATACAATGCGCGCAAGCTAATAAAGACTGTTGGATCGATATCGGCAACAGAGGTGGGGTGAATGGTGCCCTTTGAAATTTCCCTCAAAAGTACCCACTTAAAATCTTCTCCGATAGCAACCAATGCTATGAAGAAGAAGTTATGTTACCTACTAGAAGATGAACCAAGGAGCTGAAAATAGATGCAAGAAATGTAACTCTGAAAAAGAACAGTAGCCAAGAACACTCTTGAAGAAATACTCACTGGAGAAATTCATCCATTCTAACTCAATGTCCTTTTTGAAGAAATTGTCCAGAGGCTTCACAAATAACTTGGTTGTCAAACATCAAGAGCACACATGGCTACACAGAAACATGACTGAAGAAACAAAAAGAAAGACAGCCTGGCAAAGTCTAGATACAGATCAAATCACAGGGGAGCTTCTAGACTGATCGGAACCAGTGACAGTTTCACACACGCAAAAGAGCAGCCGACATAAAAACTCAGGAGAGGAGCTAGCCAGATTACAAGCTGCAGAGAATTTTTTTGTTTTTTTATAGATATATATTCAACACGTCAGTCTGATCAGCAATCAAGAAAGAAATCAGTCCAGCGGCAAGACCGAACGCTGAGCAGCAGACAGCTATCAAAAATAATAATGCAGAGCAAAAACCTGTCCCAGCCGAAAACAACCAAAACAGTAGACAGCTAATAAAAAGAAAAAGCACAGCAGTAAAGAGAAGAAAGAAAGAACTCAGTTCAAGAGCTATCGGCAGTTGAAAAGTGAAGATATTCTTGCATGCCAATTGCAGTCATCCTGAAGCAAAGAAACCATGATACAGATGGCTGACACCCAGTCCAAAATCTGAAACGACAAATCGGTTTTTGCTGCAGGCCGAGTGCAGATTTTGCCGGAGTCAAGAAGTACCTCGTCGGGTTGCCAAAGGGCAAGTGGCCAGATGAGCTCCACAGTGTACTCTGGTCCCTTCGCACGACGATGACACGTATGACGGGGTTCACACCGTTCAAACTTCTCTTCGGTGACGAGGCAGTGACGCCCGAAGAAATTAAGGCCGGCTCAAGGAGGGTCCTCATCCAAGCCCCGGAGGAAGAGCGCGAGTTGTCCCTCGATCTTCTTGATGGGGATCGGGTGAGCGCCGCCCAGCATATCGCAAAGTACGCTGCAACTATGATGATTGCTCGTGTTCATAACGCTACAACTATTCATTCTTGTATGGTTGCGGGGTTCCGTAGCGCCTTCAGAAATAAGGGCGTTACACCATCTTACTAATTACGTTGATTAAATTAGTTAGAAGATACGGGACATTACATCCGGTAATGCCCATCCAAAACCTAATCATAGACTGAGCCAACTTCATCGGACGCAGTGGTATTCGTGTGTTGCCATTGGCATCCTCGCATGGAGACGGAGATGGGGGTGTATTGAAAAATTGATGTATAAAACTTAAAGCACATCCAATGAGAAAGTTGGCAGAAATCTAAAAAATTTGAGTTAGTATGGTATAGCAAATCTATTTAAAAATTCTTAGATCTAACACATGTTAGCGCATTTGTCTTTGCATCTTTTCTTGGACTAATCCAGCTCAAACTTAGGCCCTGTTTGGATCAGTTTTAGATTCTTAAAAACCAGCTATTACTTCTAGTTTTTAAAAGCTGGTTTCTAAGCAAAAACTGATGGGGTGTTTGGATCCCCTAGTTTTTAAAAGCTGATTTCATTTATGATTGGTGCTAATAGACTATTATACCCTTACATTTATTGCTCTTGAACAGCACATTAAACAGCCATGCATGCATGCGCGTGGTCTTTAATGAGGGTAAATGGGTATTTGTGCAAAAAAAAACTGGCAAAAGCTGGGTATCAACAGCTTCTTGGTTTTTAAGAATCTGGGTAGGTAGATTTTAAAAACTGCCCCAAAAACTGGTCTGTTTGGATCCCACCCAGTTTCTAAAAGCCAGATTCTTAAAATCTGGGTGGATCCAAACAGGCCCTTAGCCTAATAGAAGCAAATACACTCCCATAGTCCCATTTTTCCAGAAGAGCCGGGAGATTGGAGGATTTGCCCCATGCATAAACATGGAATTTAATGATTTGTCCCATTTGTCTCATTGACATGTGGGCCTTGGCCCCACATGTCAATGAGACATCATGGGGCAAATCATCAAATGCAAATGAAAACCGCATGGAATTCCTCCTCTCCGCCGCCGCCGTAGCCATTCATGGCGAGGTGCCGCCGGGGAGGACTCGAACATTAACCCATGCTATTCTCCATCCCATCCTGCAAATCCCAAGCGCCGGGGAGAACTCTTGCGCGACGTTCCATAATTGTTCAAATATGAATAGTTGTGGAATGCCGTGTTTGGAGGCGCCCTCGGGAACGGGGGCGTTACTGTCTGGTTGGCAAAATGCATTTGTCCAAGAAAGCGTCAGCCTTCACGTATATAATCCACTTACTACTGGGTTGTTTGCAAGGGGTTTTGTTGAAAAGGCTGGAGCTTTGCAGTTGGACATGGAGAATGAAGCATCCCAACTTTTGATTTTTCCGGTTTTTGGCTTAAGAAAAAGTTTTCAAAAATTAATCTGTTTTATTTGAATTAATGGAAACTTAATTGGTAATTTCAGAAATTAAAAATGATTTAGTATGAATAAAATAAATATCGAATTAACTCCAAAGTTTATTTGAGTTGCTGGTGTGCAAAAATATTTTCTAGGATTTTCTCAAAATTATCGGAGTTCATTTGCTATTTTCTTGGCTTATTCAAATTTCCTGCCATTTTCTAAAAAGAAAAACTAAATAAAACTACCTGAAATTCTTTGGGTTGAATTTCCGCCGGCCCAACTCTCTTTTCTCTCACCTCGGCCCAGTTCACCGCGCGTCGGCTGTATCCGGCAGCCCAGTTCGCTCGCTAGCCCAACCGACGCCGCTGCCATTGACCCGTGGGACCCACTTGTTAGCCGCAGCCGTGCCGACTTTGGAGTCCACCTCGCCACCGCCTCAACGCGCGATAAATAGCCCCGCCGCCCCTCGACTTCCGCATCCAAAACCCTAAGCCATCGCTCGGATTCATCGCCATCACGTCGGGAGTTGGATTCGAGTTCCACCATCGCCATCAGCTCCGACAAGGGATTCCGTCGTCGTCGGTAAGCCTTTGAGCTCGCCGACCGCACCGTTGTGTTCGCCTCGCTGAGTTCTTCTCGTCGGATCTCGAAGCTCATCGGATCTGCGCCATCGCCGTGAACCCGAGCCTCACCGCCGCTTTTCCCTCGCCACTGGTCGACTCTGGTGACCATTGGGTTTCGCATATACACAGAACACATATACACCATGATTACTACCACGCAGTCTGTTCGAATTTAAAATATTCCATGATATGTTCGTTCTAACACTGAATAACCCATGACATGTTCGTTCTAACACTGAATAGGCTCATGATGAAGGCACTATGTCAAGCACCAGTTGGCCTTACTTTTCCTTCCAGTCAAAAGCCACAGCATGTTTTCTTCAACAGCAGCGTTCATCGCCAGTGCTCACAGAATCAGCTTGTTGCATCTAAGGTCTGCTTTATGTACAACAAGAAGCATAAAAAGCTAATGGCTACGTTAAGTAGCTTATTTGGGATGTCCTTGTTGGACATTTATGATAAGTTCCCTGAATCGGTGTGGGACATCTGTGAGGATTCTTCATCGGGGTCACTAAGGAAAATATTGGTATTTTCTCCTTGTCTTCTCTACTCATTATAGATTTTTGATGTGAATTTCTTTTACTTTTGATAAGATGTTCCTGATATTTTGGGATTAGGAAGGGATCATCTTATGGTCCTTATTGTCATTTTCATGTAGAAAAGCATTTATCCATTCAGTCGTAGTAAAATATATGTGAGGAATATTTCTACCTTCCTGCATCGCATGCAGTTCAGTGAAAATTCTAGGAATCAGAAGTTTAATTAATTTCTCAAAAGAAAAATCTAATTAAAGCAACATATTTTGTTAATAGTAGTTGCAAGGATAAATCATAAATATTCGGATATGCTATTTGTAGAATATTCCTTGTATGTCTTTTATGAGTATCATGATATATAGCAGTTGAGGCACCGGCCGACCGGCTCATACACAGGAATTGCCTTGAGGGGACAAACTTCGATCTTTGCTGGTTTCATATCTTGAATCTTAGGTCCTCCATCAAATACTACAAAAGCGCCCCTTGGTGCAAAAGCGAACCCTTTTGCTTAGGTCTAAGCCTCTGGCGGACACAATATTCTTTGTGTATTTTCAACCCATTTTAGGTCAAAATGCTTTTCTGCTTTTCGTTAAAAGAACATCAAGTATCCATTAGAACATTCAAGAAATTAAAAGCATTCAACTGTTCTTTACAGCGTATATATTAAAAGAGATTTTTTTTCATCATTAATGGAGCCGTTAGGTGAGGTTGGAGAATTTATGAAAATCAAGTAGGGATTTGAATGTAGATAGATGATATGCATGCTGATTAGAAATATGCCAATTGTTTGCTTGTTTTTGCTAGAAAAATCAGAATGATGTAAAGTGGACATTTGCCCTATGCGAACCGTGATGGCAGTAGCCACCATGGATAGATCCAAACGGTCAATATGGATTTCAAGGAACTGCAGTGGCTTATTTTTGCATGGATTATTGTTAGAAATATTTACTGAATATAGTGCAAATAGGAGCCACACCTGTCACAATCGATACTTGATTTTTACCTAGAAACCGTTTTTTCTTTTGATTTTTTAATTGGTTGTCTGCATCTGCATGTGTCCATATTGCATCATGTAAGAAGTATAACAAATTCGAAGCTATTTGAAGTGTAATAAGAGGAAAATAATTTGTATACATCCTTTGTGTTACAAAGGAGGGAGAAATAGGATTACATGCTAATATGATATGGTAGATCTCTCCTACTATATTCTTTAAAACCGCAGATGCAGAAGTTGTCTTTTTGCTCCTTTTCGACGTGATATAAAATGACTGCTAGCAATTGTAGGTTTAGGATATGGAAGCTGCAACTGTAGGCTTTGATATGTGCACCTTAATTTCTTTACTAAAAGAGATAAATAAACCATTGCAGGCTTTGAAGCAGAAGATGCTGGCACAAGATAAGAGTGAATCGAACAACAGCCCGGATCTTACATCAGATATGGATGCTAGGTTCATTGAGTCCATTATATTTGACAAAACACTCTACAAGTATGAAATTCTTTGCAGAAAGACTATTGCCGATATGATTACGAAGCAGGTAGTCCCTTCGTTTTTTTCCCTCTCGTTTTGTTGTTCATCCAAATTGTATATCTGGGTCATCCACAATATCTATCTGTTTTTCTTTTGAAAATTCTAACTAGAGTATGATCAATGCATGTGAAATTCGTTGTTTTACTAATCTTGCTCTCCATGGATCACTACCCTGACAGTTCCTTGCATGTATGATTAGGGTGTGAATCTGATCTCTATTATATTGATTTATGCCAAGCGACTACCATTGGTCTCTACTACTTTAGGGTCTTTCCCTCTTTTGTGTGGATTCTTTTCGCTTGTTTCTACTCGAAGGCCAATACGTTATATCTTTGAATGAGATAGTAAAGTAGTTTGAAATAATAGCTTAAGAGTTAAAGAGCCACATGAACTATCTTGCTTCTACCTCACAGAATTGGGTCATTTGGTCAATTTTATAAATGTTAGGGGCTTAGTGTTGTTATTCTTACAGCCCCCATGTTACTCTTAACTGAGGAGCTGCGTTTCTCAACAAGTTGTTTTGCACTTTTGTTGTGTTGACTGGACCAGAAGTCATGGTCAACAATCAAGAAAGATGACTTATATTTTAGGTTCTGGAGCAGCTCATGTTTTCGAGAAATAGGTAATGAAAAGTAGGTAGTTATACTAGCCTTTTCTCTTTACCAACGAGCTTCTATACACCTTACAAATTGTAACCTTGTTGTTGGCCTTTTCACATTCTTTTGTCTTGTCGATGACAGATGTTTTACCTATTTTTGTGCCAACAAAGATCACCTTTTGTCTCGTTAAAGTGATGCTTGGAAGTAAACTTAGGCTTAAGAATTAGGAGTTATGCTTTCTATTTGATGGGTGTTTTTAACACAGTGACTGCTCAATCAAAATATTTTCTTAAGAAATCGAGAATAAATCATCGGTTACAATTTGGCTAGTTAGCTAAAGGTGCTTTATTGCTGATGGGAAAACTTGGCAATTGTGTAGGGTCTGATATCTACTTGTGACAGAGATGAGATTGTCTATGCCCTTGATAAGATAGAAGAGGATATTGTACTAGAGAAGTTTGAGTGGAGAGATGGTCAAGATGTGCATACAAACATTATGGAAGCACTTGTTAACATGGTTGGAGAACGAGCAAAGGAGCTTACAACAACGAATCAATCTGATCGCTGCTTGTTGGTCCTAAAGACATGGTGCAAGGACTGCATCGAGCAAATTACTACTAGGATAAAACGAATTCAGGTTCTTTTCCACATCATAATTCTGTTTTGGTCATGAATTTTCTGCTTGCTATATTTGCTTGAAAATAAATTTATCTCTTGCTTTAGTTTTATATTATCAAATGACCATTTTAGCTAAACCCTGATGATATGCTTTGATTTATAATGCCATTTTAACACTTTATTTTTAGGTACCTTTCTTGTACATAACTTACTATGGCACCAAAACTCAATGAACCTGACATGACTTGCTTTGCTTTTAGTTTTTTATTTTATTATTAATGCAACATTTAAATCCCGTGTTATGATTAATTAAAAGATCACAGATAAGCAAGGGGAAAGGAGTTAAGAACCAAAAGGAATAACAAAGGGTATTAATCTGTTTTCAATGCTTCCATCAGAGAGTGACTATGTCAATATCCAAACGTTTTCAAGTTTTCCCCCTAGATTGTCGTCACAACTTAAGTATTTAATTGCGATTACTGATCAAACTCGATTAAAATCATGTACTAATGTGGCAACTGGGTTCATTATGCACCACCAAGAATAGGTTTTTCTCAATAATATTCTAATACTTAACCTATTCTTGGAAAAACCTCTTTTGACTCCTTTCTTCTTCTTAATATAATGATACGCAGCTCTCCTGCGTGTTCGAGGAAAAAAAATAATATTCTAATGCTATGCAACTGTTGATTCTCAAATACGGAACTCTGATAGTTTAAACTGAAAATTTGTCAGTTGCAAAAATTTCTTTTAACAATTTGGCATGTGCTATACACCATTTTTTGCTTATTCTTTTTTTAATAAAAAATATACACTCTTGCACATCTGTTTGGTAATACCACTGTTTGTTGCTTGGCCACATCTGTGCAACTAGCTAGGCAACTAGTCCAGTACCTTCTAGACAATTTACAAGCCAGGTCACATTTTAAGTGGCCCACCTATCATTGTAGGGAGATCAAATGAGTTTGTAGCAATGAGGGGTTCTGTCTTCCCCTCAAGGCGCTGTTCCCACGATGAAAAAGGGATCGCAGCTTGCCAGGATCATGATGTGTGGCTGTGTGAGCCTGCCTGCCCGGTCCTGTGTCGGCAGGTATTAACAAGAATGGCTGATGTTGCTTGGAATTAGGGTTGGAACGGAATGCGATCCCTTCAGTTCCATTTTGTGCACGGAATTGAATGTCAAAGGAACGGAATTGATAACATTTCCATAGTTGCTCAAAGATTGCCCTTGAATAGTAGTCTTACATCAGCAGCTTATTCAACATTTGCTTAGCTAATTTTGTTCATTATCACCAGAAGTTACCCACATGAAGTAATATGTATCAGGTGTTTTGATATTCCCATAGTTTAATGGTTCTTCTAAAATACCTCCTACAAAATCACCGGAAGAGGTGACGGTTTGGACGTTGACATGGTCTTAAAAATGCAACCTTAGGTATTGACTATCAATTTCTATTGTAATATTATTTGTAAAACCTAATAAAAGTATAGTTGTAGTTCAACTCTAAATCTAAACAGTTTACCTGCAACCCTGGATATTTGAGATGAATCTACTATAAATATTCAGAGAAGCTGTTGGTCAAAATTTAAACAGTTTACCTGCATGCTTCTCATGGTTACAGTCATTGATTGGAGGGAGCACAACATACGCACTTGGTAAAACATTTTTCCCTTCCTCCAAAATCCTTCCGTAGCACCTTTTCATTGTGTATTTGTGGCTGCCTGCATAGTCTGAAATTTTGTGAACATGCGTTCCTAAAAAAATTGATGTATTTGATGTACAGAATGTGTTTACCTTATAATAGTCTATAGGAAATTAGGAATAATTGCAAGCTAAAGAGGGTAGTAAAAGAAAGTGTTGTTCTTAGTAATAATCATCTACTTCTGTGCACAGCACTTTAGGTCCTTATTCAGACAATAATTTGCTGCTGGAGTCTATTTTTTGCCTGATCTTTGCTCGTTAGTTCTTTTGTTTTATTTTTTAATCATATAATTAGCACAAATAGTGTGCACGGTTTGGTTAACCTATGGATCCTTGTTACAGGTGGCTCTGATTTCATTAGCAATCAGATATGAGGGCTTAGTCCTTCCTGGTACTCCAAAAATCGAGGACAACACTATGCTAGAAAGTCTAATTTTGCCTATCGTTAAAGCGGTAATTTTCTGAGTCACAATTATGTATCTCACTTAACAAATAAATTTTAATCTGTCAACAAAGTAATCTAGCATGATGGATACTGCTTTGGCTGTTTCTGAAGTCCCAGCCAAACACCCAGAAAATTTGTAAATGGATTGAGTAACTCTAAAAATCTTAATGTGAGACGTTACAACATGCAATTGGGGTATATTTCCTTCTTAATGTAATGACACACAAAGCTTTTGCATATTCTTGAGAAAACAAACATTGTGGCATGCTATTTTTATAATGTCTGAAAAATTAATAATTCTGCAACAACGAACATTGTTAAGCCGGGGATTGAGTCAATAGAATGGATATGTACCTGTGAGGAGCAGGGCTTCAAAAATCATTTTGGCGCTGGAAACCAAAACCTGACAGGTGCGATTTTTTCCCTAGAAAACCAATCCACTTTTGGTTTTGCCTTCGTGAATTTGAAATTTTTCAAAACCTGATCACTGGAAGTTACAAAATAGAGTAATGTACACATTAAATAGAAGTAGCAGCAAATTCTCTAAACGGGTAAACCAGTCAATGGTTCGGAGAGCTAGCAGGTGACCATTTCCAGTTTACTGGTCAGGTACCGCAGGTTCTCCGAACCTTGGTGAGGTGTCCAATTGTCCGAGAGACCACATTCGACTAGGGTCTTGCGTTGCTATCCAAGGCGTCTTTTTTGTTTATCATGCCTAATGACATGTTGCCTGTGAAAAAAGTTTTTTTTTTGCTGATGTCCTATTTTTTGTGTATACAGCTAGATCATGATGCTTCTGATCTTGGCTGCTATCGCGGTCTCATTGCTTCCTCCAGCAATGCTGTTATTCTTGTCAAACTTTGGTATAAACTTTTACATGCGTACCATCTTTGTATCTGTTTTCCGGTTCATTTTTACTACATTTGCTTCTACCAATATGTTTCCAGTTCTTTTTAATTACATTTGCTTCTACCAATATGGAACATAGTACTCTGTTATAATATATAGCTAATACATTTGCTTAATTACACATGAAATTTGTAATTTAAATTTAATACTCTGGTGTTTAATAATTGTGTTTTGTCAAACAATTAAAAATTCTGATCAAGTAGTTGAGCACACTTTTATAAGTGTAGATTTTTAAAATCTTTTTTTGTGAAAATGGAAAAAGCAGAACGCTAGTCATATACTCATATATCCAAACTGTTGAACGAACATGAGGGCCTTTTGTCAAACTGATAAAGGGAGTTTTAGTGGGAATTCCATTTTATAATAGCTGTTAAAAATGTGGTAGTTTAGTGTTGGTACAAAGCATGTCCTACTTGTGCGAGCCCAAGTTCTTGACCTTGTGAGAAATATGGCTTTTTGAGAGTATTCATGATTAGTTAATGTTGGAGAAGTATTTCAGTCCAATAAGAGTTCGAGTATGTAATAGAATCCTCTTGTAATTTAAGGCTTAAGCACTGTAAATAAGGTGTGGGAATCCTGAGTAACGTCACACAATATTCCCCAAATTTCTACAGTTAATGAACACTTTTGAGAGAAAAAAAAGCACCTTGCCGTCCGACTAATTTTCAAGAAGAGGCAAATTGATGCTTGTTGGACTAATTTATAGAGTTGACCATCAGTGGTTAATTTTTTAACCTTGTTCGTTAATCTTAATTTGCCTATCACTAAATTGTATTCTTTCCCTCTGCAGCTGTCCAGGAAATGATGCATATTTGGAACGTTATCCCATTTGCTCTTTCGCGGACGTAATCAATTATAATGTTCCGGAACATCTAATGCAGATGGTCAAGGAGTTCGTTTCATGGAGGAATCTACCTTTTTTTATACCGAATGATGATGTAGTAACATATGGCACATTCCTAGAAAAGTTTCGTCCAAATCGAACGAGGAGAAACGATGGATTTCTTGCTTTATTGGACTGTGTAAATATTTATATCGACTGTTCAACAGATGATTGTGATATTGAGGTATGCAGTGTTAAACAGGGAAAATGAAGTTGCTATAATGCCCATTATATAATCTGCTACTAACTTCTGGAAGTGAATATTTTATGGAAACAGGATGCTAGGTTTTATCTGTTTTCTAGCGTTGAAAATGTGCTGGAAATGCTCGATTTATGCATCAAGTTTGCTGAAGGGATCTCTTTCAATCAAGAAAAGGCTCAAATTTCTCCTCAAAGAGGCCTTTCTGACGCAATAAGCTTTGCACATTTCCTCACAAGCAAGGTGAGTTCGTTTTCCTACTAACTATCGTATAAGATATTGGCGGTAACGCCAGCAGGTTTATGAAATTTTAGTTTGTTGTCATGGTGTTTGGTAGGTTCAGCTAACTAAAAATTTTAATTATCCAAAATCTCATCAACTTGAGCTTATTTGTTGAGTCGCTATTTGTGCTTCAAAGCTCAAGCTACCATATTTTGTTGAAAATGTCTAACAACATGTCAATATATACTATTTAGCTAGGAGGAGCTTTGTCAATACTATTTAGCTCAGATGAGTTTTCTAGTGACGAGCTCATTTCTTTGGTTGTCAAACAGGGACTTCATTTGGAAACGTCATATGCCTTGGTTCATTTGTGTCTGAAGAAGCAGTGCCAACCTTCGGAGCTCACACCGCATGAGCTACAGAAAATTGGCTTTCCTTGCGATCATGCTCACAGCCTGCTGCTGGAAAAACAGATCGCCTTCAACAGTTTCACAAATCAGGATTCATTGAAAGAGATGTTGATATGGTGTTGTAAGCTTCAAATTGATCCACAGATCATTTGTTAGGGCATATAGTCATTAGTTAAGACTAGACTGGCTGGTTAAGTTTCCTTTAGTCCGTTTCCAGGTCCTTCGTGGCCTATGACAGATTATATTTGGTTACACTAGTTTATTGATCCATTGCAAACACACTTAACAGCTGGATGACGATTAAGATGTCTTGAATGTCGAGGCAGTTTTGAGGGTTAAGACACTGCGCGTATCCACATGTACACATGGTTTTGCATTTTTCAATGCATTGGTATTTTCACTCTCCCAAGTTTGCCGCAGAGAGGAACCCGGATGTGCTGTTCCTCAAGTGAACTACGTACGGGCATGCAGCACAAATGTATGTGCTGCCATCTTCATTCCCCCTAAACCGAACAGAATATATATCCGCGGGCATGCGTCCACTATCTGGACCGTGTGTTGCTTTTTGGAAATTCATACAGGCAATAGAGGTGGAGATATCTAGTGTTGTCAAGGAAATACAATAAAATGGTAATAGAAATAGCCCGTTGCTATGGCCGTACCGCAGTAGTGTAACCTACTCAGAGAGAGAGAGAGAGAGAGTGGTGGAGTGGAGTGTAATACCTGGGCCGTATGGAGGTTGCCCTGTCGACCCTCGTGCAAGGAAAGATGACAGTAGCTGAATATGAGGCGCGGTTCAACGACTTGATCCGCTTCGTACCGTCGGTCGCAAAAAGTGACCTTGAGAAGGCAAAGAGGTTCCGCCGAGGGCTCAGTTCTGAGTATCGGCATGTTATGGGTGCTACTGCGCCACGTGACTTTAGGTCAGTGGTCGAGCAGGCCTGAGGGATGGAGTTGGAGATGCACCTCACTAAAGGGTCGCAACCCTCTAGTGGTCAGAGTGCTTCTGGTGGTGACCAGAAGAGGAGTTACAGTGAGAAGGGTGGGTCATCTCAGCGGCCCGCTCCTAAGAAGTCCAAGTGGAGTCGACGTTCTTCATAGCCGTCCAAGTCTAAATCGTTGACATCGTCGTCTCCTGCACCACCAGCTTTGCGTCCTGTCCCTGGGCAGGGCATGATTTGTTTTAAGTGTGGTGGTGAGCACCGAGCTGCTGAGTGTACCTGGACAGGGGAGTGTCGACACTGTGGCCGGATGGGCCACATGGAGAAGGTCTGTCGACAGAATCCCTCCAGTATCATTAAGTGGGAGCCAGTATCTGCGTCATCGAATGTCTCATCCCGGGGGTCAGTCCAGGTGTTGGCAGCTGCTCCTACACAGCAGCCTCCTTCTTGGGCGTCGCCTGCCGGATATTGCTGGTCTCCTACCCCAGTTACTCAACTTCAGTATGCTGCACAGCCTCCCTTTCCGATGCTGTCACAGCAGAGTGTTGGGGCTCTTGCCGCCCCAGTGCCGCCGGGAGTCTACACATTGCCTGCCACTGAGTCTGCGAGTCGACCGGACGTGGTGACAGGTACTTTGTTAGTGGATTCACACAGTGCTTTTGTTCTTTTTGACTCCGGTGCCACTTATTCTTTTGTTTCCTGTGAATTTGCTAGCAAGGCAAAATTGAGTATGCAACAGATTTCACAGTCGGTTAAAGTCAATTCTGCAGGGGGTATTATTGTTAGTTCTATGGTTTGTCCCGGATGCATGGTTTCCATAGATGGCGAGGATTTTGTGGCTAACCTTATGGTTATTCCGATAGAGAATTTTGATGTTATCCTTGGTATGGACTGGTTATATCGCTACCGGGCAGTGATTTCCTGTTTCTGGAGGACAATCACTTTGCAAGCTCCTTCAGGGGAGGAGATAATTTTTCAGGGGAATGTACCTCCAGGTTCTCTTTTTGTGTTGGCCAGCCTGTTCTCTGGCCGACGAATGTTTAAGTGTGGGTTACTTCTATCACTTGTGGAAAAACCGAGTGCGCCCTTGCGCGTTGAGGATATTCCAGTGGTATGTGAGTACCCCGACATATTTCCTGAAGAACTTCCGGGAATGCCACCCGCAAGAGATGTTGAGTTTAGGATTGAACTTGTTCCTGGCACTCGACCTATCTCTATGTCCCCGTACCGTTTAGCGCGACCACTCCAAGAAGAGTTAAAGAAGCAATTGGATGGGTTGTTGTCCAAGGGGTTGATCCATCGCAGTGTATCACCTTGGGGAGCCCCCGTCCTATTTACTGAGAAGAAGGATAGGAGTTGGCGTATGTGTATAGATTACCGTGCTCTTAATCGGGTGACCATCAAGAATAAATACCCGTTGCCTCGCATCGAGGACTTGTTTGATCAATTGAAGGGAGCCAAGGTGTTTTCTAAAATTGATCTACAATCTGGGTATAATCAGATTCGAGTGCGGGAGCAAGATATTGAAAAGACAGCTTTCTCCACGAGGTATGGGCACTATGAGTATAAGGTTATGTCCTTTGGACTTACAAATGCCCCTGCTATCTTTATGGAGACAATGAACAACATGCTACATAAGTATTTGGATGACTTTGTAGTCGTGTTCATTGATGATATCTTGATTTATTCCAAGACGGAGGAAGAGCATGAGCAGCATTTGAGGCTTGTGCTTGAGACTCTGAGGGAAAATCAATTCTTTGCCAAGTTAAAGAAATGTGAGTTCTGGATTTCTGAAGTGGGCTTCCTAGGACATGTGATTAACCAGGAGGGCATTTCAGTAGATCCAGCCAAGATTTCTACAGTAGTAGACTGGAAGAGACCGTCCAATGTTAAAGAAGTGAGGAGTTTTCTTGGCTTAGCTGGTTATTACAGGCGTTTTGTGAAGGATTTCTCCATTATTGCTAAGCCAATGTCTCAACTCACGCGGAAGGGCGTGAAATTCCAGTGGACCGATGAATGTGAGCGCAGTTTCAATGTTTTGAAAGAAAAGTTGGTAACTGCTCCTGTTCTCACTCTTCCTGAGCCAGGGAAGCGTTTCACGGTCTACTCGGATGCATTGCGAGTAGGTTTGGGTTGCGTGCTCATGCAAGACAACAAGGTGATCGCGTATGCCTCGCGACAATTAAAGAAACATGAGCAGAATTACCCTACTCACGATTTAGAGCTGGCTGCAGTGGTTTTTGCTCTAAAGATTTGGAGGCATCATTTGTACGGAGAATCCTGTGATATTTTCACTGACCATAAAAGCCTCAAGTATATCTTCACTCAGAAAGAGTTGAATTTGAGGCAAAGAAGGTGGTTGGAACTGATTAAGGATTATGATCTTACTCTTCAGTACCATCCAGGTAAAGCAAATGTGGTTGCTGATGCCCTTAGTCGCAAGACGACACCCTCCACTGTAGGTTGTCTCGTTGCTGACTTTGAGCGGATGAGAATTTCTTATTGTTATGCCGGCACAGCACAGATAGAGACACAGTTGTTACTGGAATCGGCAATTCCAGAACGGGTGAAAGAAGCGCAACAGCACGATAGATTGCTTCAAAAAGTGAGGAAGCGCCTTGATGAAGGAAAATCGGGGGACTTCAGCCTTGATGAGTCGGGCGCAATACGGTTTAGGGGCCGTATTTGCGTGCCACAAAAGGCTCAGGTCAAGGATGATATTTTGAGAGAGGCTCATCGTACCCCGTATACGATACATCCTGGCGAGAACAATATGTATCGGGATTTGAAAAAGAGTTTTTGGTGGAAGAGAATGAAAGTGGATGTCGCACAGTATGTGGCGTCTTGCGGGATTTGCCAGCAAGTGAAGGCTGAGCATAAGCGTCCTGCTGGATTAATGCAGCCTTTAGAAGTTCCACAGTGGCCATGGGATGATGTTACCATGGACTTTGTAATTGGCTTGCCTCGTAGCCAGCGAGGTAAGGATGCAATTTGGGTAGTGGTGGACCGATTCAGTAAGTCCGCGCACTTCATCCCTATTCGTACGACGAATTCGGCGAGTGATTTGGCACCTGTCTATGTGCGTGAGATAGTGAGATTGCATGGTGTGCCCAAGACGATAGTTTCGGACAGAGATGCTAAGTTTGTCTCCAAGTTTTGGGAGAGTTTGCAATGCGCTTTGGGCACAAAACTTCAGTTTAGTACTGCTTTCCACCCACAGACAGATGGACAATCCGAACGCACCATTCAAACATTAGAGGACATGTTGAGGTCCTGTGTTCTGTCGTGGAAAGGTAGCTGGGAGGATCAGTTGGCACTCGCGGAGTTTGCCTACAACAACAGCTACCACTCCAATGTTCGGGTTGCGCCATTTGAGGTTCTGTATGGGCGGAAATGTAGATTGCCACTCTGTTGGGATGCTGTAGGTGAAAAGGCAATCCTAGGACCGGATTGGGTCCAACAGACAGTGGAACGAGTGGCGGAGATTAGACAGAATCTGCTAGCTGCCCAGAGTAGGCAGAAGAGCTATGCGGATGTTAGAAGGCGAGATTTAGAGTTCGAAGTGGGGGATCATGTGCTTTTGAGAGTGTCTCCCACTAAAGGAATTATGAGATTTGGGATCAAAGGGAAGCTTAGCCCGCGGTATATTGGGCCGTTTTCGATTCAGGCACGAATTGGAAAGTCGGCATATCGTTTGGGTCTTCCCGAGTCGATGCGAGGAGTGCATAATGTGTTTCACGTTTCTATGTTGAGAAAGTACTTAAGGGATCCGGAACATGAGATTGTTCTAGAACCATTGCCCCTTAAGCAAGACCTCACCTTCGAGTCCCGTCCAGTTCGGATTCTGGAGGAATCGGAGAGAGTGTTGAGGCACAGAACGTTAAAGTATGTTAAAGTTCTATGGTCGCATCAGACTTAGCGAGAAGCAACATGGGAGTTGGAATCTCGCATGCGTGAGAAGTACCCAGAGTTGTTCTCTACGGGTATGAGTTACAGTTGATTTCTATTTGATTCAGTTGTTTTTGTACAGATTATCGAGTTGCAGAATTCGGGGTCGAATTCTGTTAAGGGGGGTAGAATGTAATACCTGGGCCGTATGAGCAGCCCGACCCAGCCCGGCCCACCCCGCAAATATCTATATGAGAGAGAGAGAGACAGAGGGAGAGGCAAAAATCCATTTTGCCTTCTCCTCCCGTGCTCACCTGCTACTGCTCCCCTCGCGCGTGCTGCTGCGGGTGCCGCCGGTTCTCGCCGTCGCCGCCCCCGTCCTGCGTCGCCGGTGCGCCACCGCCGCCAGGCCGCTAGCCCGCCGGCGCCGCCGCCTCGTCGGCCGCACCTCGCCGCTCCTGCTCCTGCTCGCTGCCGCCCGTGCGCCGCTGCTGCCGCGCGCCTTGCCGTCGGTGCCGCCGCTCTTGCCGCCGTTCGCCAGCCTCGGCGCCGTCACCGCCCTTACCTCCCCTGCCCTCGCGCCGCCGCGCTGCCCTAGCTCGTGCGCTGCCGCCTCCCCGTTCCCGCTTGGCCGGCTGCCGGCGTGGAGAGAGGAGAGGAGCCGGCTGCCGAGTGAGGAAGAGAGGAGGGAGGTGTTGGCGTGGAGAGAGGAGCTGGCCGAGTGAGAAAGAAAGGAAGAAGAGGCCGGCGTGAAGAAAAAAAGAAGAAAGGCCAGGAGTGCGGCCGGCCGACTGGAAAGAGGAAGAAAAAAAGAAGAAGAGAGAAAAGGAAAAAAAAGTCTGATTTGCGGCCAGATCTGCCTGATCCGACTGAGAAAAAGGAGGGATGTCCCGATCCTGTCGCTCGGGGCTATGGTAACGCCTCGAAACCTTCTCCCTGTTTATTTGCCGAGTCGGGCATTATTAATACCGATCATTATAATTGATGCATGTGATCAGTTAGGAATCGTTTATTAATATGAATGTCTGGACGACAACATTGGTACTGCCACGGTTGATCTGTCGATCTGTGGCAGAAAAGGGAGAAGGAAAGTATAATTTGAGGTTAAACAGTATAACTGATAAAGTGAGATTAAACGTGTAGAAATTGATCGGCGAGTATAAATAATGGGATCGCTCAATTTATAGACTGGTTAAGCATCGGGTCAATGAGAGGTTGCCCGGTGAGACAGGAGTGGGGTATGTCAATTGGACGTTTGAGCGATGTTATTTACTCGTAATTGAATGTATTGCATGAGTGATAAATTGAAATGATTAATGCTTGTTCAGGTGGCGGTTCGAGTTTGGTGCCGTCCACGCACTGTCCGCCAGGTTAACAGGCAAGTACATGGTAGAACAGTAAAATGTGGCGAATGTTTGTCATTCGTGCTTTCATGCTATGGTTTACAGTACTTATGAGATGATGCATGTGATTATGTGTTAATCATATATTGATGAGTAACATTTATGATTAGACATTCACATTTGGAGCATATTGCATCATGCAATTGCATAAGAGCCAGGTCGGTGAGAAAGTCTTACGACTAGTCCGGAGTGCTCTTGAATAAGACCTACAGAGGTAGGCACTCCACGGGAGTGGAGGTTGTGACCTCGTATGAAAGAGGACGAGGCGAGTGGTCCATCGACGGGTGGACACTCCGCTATACCGGTATAAGCTACAGTTACAGAGCATACAGTTGCATACAGATGCATTGCAGGATATTGCATTGCATTACAGTAACAGAAAGTGATACAGTTACAGACAGTTGTGATTTACAGTTTACAGTTACAGTTGTGAATTACAGTTTACAGTTACAGTTGTGATTTACAGTTTACAGTTACAGTTGTGATTTACAGTTTACAGTTACAGTTGTGATTTACAGTTTACAGTTACAGTTGTGATTTACAGCTTACAGACATAGGGTTGAATTACAGCTTACAGACACAGAATTGATATACAGTGCACAGTTACAGACTTAGCTTACAGTTTACAGTCATAGAGTGGATTTACAGATTACAGTTCCTGAAATTGATTGAATTGCAAAAGTGATGTTACTGTTTTATCGTATGCTTGCTGAGTCCCCGGACTCACCCTTGCTTTGTCGTTGTTTTTAGGTGAAGGATGACGACATGCATGGAATGTGATAGTTCTTTTGGCACAGCACATATGAAATAACAGTCTAGCCATACACTGAGGTTTTATGTCTAATCTAGTGTTACGTCTCAGTGGCTCGTTGTTGGGTTTATTTTGCTAACGAGCCTTGTTGGTGGGTCTCACCTGGTTGTGGAACCCAAAACTTGTTTATGTTATAACTTGTGAATTATGAAGTTAGTTGTTTTTGCAATTATCTTACAGTTAAATTGTGGTTTGATATCTGTGGGTAATGGTATAAAAAGGACAGAGGAGGTGCTGCTAAGAGTTGAATAGCAACACTAGTGAATTGGTAAGTGGATGGTGGTAGCATCTTGGGCCCTGTGGAGGGTCGGGGTGTTACATGGAGACTGGAGAGGGCATCTCGACCTCTCTCCTGTACCAAGCAAATTGGCCCATACTGCTTCATTTACTCTGTCCCCCCACTTCCTCCAAGCCGTCTCAAGCCTCTTCCATCTGCGTTGAGCAGCTCTTCCTGCTTTCCCCAGTCGTTTTGGTTTGATTTTGGCCACTTATTTGATTTGTTGATGTCGCGATCTTGTTCCTCGTTCAGTTTGTACTTTGTGCTTCCTCAACGGATCTATATGTTCCAAGTGTAGCACTTGGTGCAGGCTGTGGTTGAGCTGAAGGAGGTGTAGCTCTCTCGGTTCAGAATTTTCGCCCTGACCACCATATTGAGCTGAAGCCTAAAGGAGGTGACTTGTTGATTCCACTAAAGCTATTCGTGTAATTTCCCCCCCCCCAATACAAATTGTACTTCAGTGTTTAATGTGCTGGCGCGCTGAGAAATTTCTCCAGTGCTGGATTGAATAAATTGCAATGTTGTACGTCATTGACACTTGTACCTGCCTATTAATGTTCTGAATTTCTGGAATTTTTCCAATGCTTCATGGTTGTTTGGCCTACTTGACAGATCTACTTGCTAGCTCTGTTATAAATATTGTGCATCTATTTGTGAGGCCCAAAGGGCAATATATAAAGAGAGTACAAGGGGATATACAAGGGGCATATAAGGAAACAAATAACAATCCTATTCTATCCTTAACATCCCCTTAAACTCATGGTGGATCATGAACGGGTGTTTCGACCACGGTGAACAGTGATCGGTAGAATCACTGCGTGGTCGTAGGGTGCAGCAGTAGGGAAGCGTGGTCGAAACTTCTTCAGAAGTTTACGACTACGTAGTCGGAGCGATCGGAGAGGCTACAACGTGGTCGAAAAGACTGTCTGTGTGGTCGTAAGACCGATAGAGTGGTCGTAACACAGCGGGAGGTGGTCATAGCCTCTTGTAAGTGGTCGTACGACTACTGGAGGTGGTCGTAGCGGTCGTAAAGTCCTGGGAGTAGTCGTAAAGATTGCAACACTGTCTTCCTCTACGTGCGTATATCCAGAGTCAGAGTGGGAGTTGAGTGATTCAACTCCAACACTCGACGCACGACTACATACTTGAACACACGAGTACTCAACACTCGACTACACAACATCGGTGCTCCATGGCCGCGGAAATGGCCACCCGCCGGCCACCGAAGAATCCGCACTCCGGAGAGGTCAGAAATGCAAAATAACTGCGCAAGAGGCTAGATCTGCAAAAAAAAGAACCATTAGGGGGGCTAGAACAGTAAAAAAAATTCAGGATAGAGTTATCAATATTACTTTATTTCTTAATCGAAATTTTGTCCCCGTTCCTTTCTTTTTTTTATCTTACGAGTTCTAACTACTCAAAAAGATGAGTTGTAGGAGAAGGAACCAGTTCATTCATTATCCAAAGGAAAGTCTTTACAAAATTCTTATTTTACAAACTACTCTGAAGAAGGAGAGCCGAGTTGCATTTCTTCTGCAATCTTTCGACTGGCCGGCTCTAGTTCTTCGATCAGGCGGGTTGCCTATTCCATAGAGCAGCCGAAGTCATGGTCGATTGGAGTTAGGTTGAGATTCTGGTTGCACGCCTTGAGTTTTGCCAAGGCATAGCTTACAGCATTCTTGACCGCATCCCGAATCGACTCTACCTGATCGGTCCTCAAGGTAGACAAGTGTTTCCCAGGAGCTCCAACTTGTAGTACGATCATACTCATGTGACTATGTGAGTGGTTTTGGTGTCCTCGGAAGGACTCATCGTATCCGCACCAAACTCACCGAGTAGATTGTTGAGAAGAGTGCTGCAGTCTTGAAGGGTTGCCTTCATCGACTTCATTTCTTCTTGACTACGAATTTAGCTTCAGTGAGATGCTTTATTTCGACCACGGCCTCTGCAAAAAGATCAAAAGTGGTCAAAGTGATACTTATCAAGGGACTAGTTAGGAGAATTGGTCGAAGGTAAAATTTTTCTTACCCGCTAGTCGAGTATCGAGTTCCTTTATTCTCTTGTTTTTCTCCTTATTGATACGATTAAGTTCTCTGATCACCTTGGTTTTCTCTTCGACCTCAGTGCGGGACTTACTCGATTTTGTTTCTTTTTCTATTCAAAGAAAAGGAGTTAAAGGAAGGCAAGAAAGACAATTAAATAAAATAAATAGACTTAAGTTCTGGACTTACGGTTTATTTTATCCTCTAAAGCTCTGACTGCAGAAGTAGCCTTCACAAGTTTTAATGATAGTTCAGCATTTTCCATCTTTAGCCTGTGTGAATCGGCCTTTTCATTGTCGAGAGCAGCTGCCAGGAACTCTGCGTCAAGCTTGGACCTACAAAGGTTAAAAGCAGTCATGAAGAGCCAGACAAGTGGTCTAATCCAAAGTTGGACTACGAAGGTAGTGACATACAGTGCTGCCACCCTCTTGGAGAGTTCGGCATTTTCTTGTCGGAGATACATGATCTTTAAACAAAGGAGGATAGTGAGGAGCAAGATGAATCAGGTACAAATGTTTAAATACTCGATACTTACATTCATGCTCCTATGAGCAAACGTAGAGAATACTAGGGTGGAGTTTTCAAGCTGTTTGAGCTGGTCGACCTTTTTCCACCACACCTTCTCGAGACGCTTGTCGTCGAAGATATTCCCCTTATCAAGAATGTCTCTGGGGTGCGGAACTTGGCTCCGTGGTCGAACAGAAGAAGATTCCTCTACAAATGGAGGAAGAAAAAATGAAGAGAAAAAGTTGGGTTGATCTTCTTCTTCTCTAATTATACCATCTCGGAAACGAGGGAGAGCATCTTGGATGTTTTCCTCGGTGTGGTAGTCAAATGGATTTCCGACCACCCCAACAGGTATTTCTACCCTGTCTTTTGCCATTTGCCCTTCTTTCGCTACGATTGCTTCCGTGGTCGTTGTCTTTGTAGCTTCATCCATAGTCTCCGTTGCCGCAATGGTTGTATCCTCGACCACCATCTCCGCAGTCTTTTCGACTGCGGATTGAACCGCAGGGGACTTCTCGACAGAAGCATCCTTGTGTAGTGGAGAAGTCGGGTTGTAATTGCATAAAAGAAGGTCGGCATTAAAGAAGACATACAGGTAAAGTGCTATATCTATGTTTTTCACATACCTAGCTGCTGTAGCCTTAAGTGTGAATTTGGAAGAAACTTTCCCCGAGATTGGTTTCTTCGACTTGTTCTCTCCGACCATGTCTGGTTGTGGAGGAACGAGGACTTCTTCGACCAGTGTCGGTCGAAAATCTTGAGTTTCCTCGACCATGACTGATCGAGAGTCTTGTACACCTTCGACCACGTCTGATCGAACGTCTGGAGCAAGAGTTGCTGCTCCTTCTCCCTCCTGCTCCTTCTGATGGTCAGTGCCAGTTTCAACCACCTGGAAGGTAGCCTCCTTCGTGGTCACAGGATCTGCAGTCATGGCAGTCTCCTTCACAAAAGATAAGATACGAAATTCTTCCAGTTTCCTTTTCAAGATGCTTGATAAAAAGTCTTGAGAAGCACCAACTGAGTGAGTTTCAATATCATAATAGAAGGGTACCTTGATCTTGAGAGTCGGCTTCTCTAATATGGCTGCCCCTATTTCACTTGCAGCAGTCACATCTGCAATGAACGTCTCGATAGGGCCAGTCAGAGCAGCAGGAGGAAGAGCGGCAAGAGGAACAGCAGCAATGCGCTCCCCTTGTTCTTATCGATTGTTTTAACCAGTCGACGTCTCTTTGCCGGAGGAGCTTTGGTTTTCTCCACTTCTCCTCCGACGACCATCAGTTCAACTACTTGCTCGTCTCGACAGTAGTTCATGCCTACACTCTGCGAGAAAGAAAGAACACTATTTAGTCGTACGCTACGACTATCTAGTCCTAAAGACGAAACCGATTCTTCAATCACCTTTAGGTGTTCTTCCCTCTCTTCAGTGGATACATCCACCAGGATTCGAGGTGCCACCACGTCTAGTGATGGAGCCTTCTCGCGGACGGCCTTGACCTGGGAGTCAATTTCCCCCAAATCAAGATCTGTTCAAACAGATAAGATGATTGATATACAGTACTCGAAAGAGGTAATCTAATAATTATGAACACGAGTCTTGTTTACTATTCTCGTAGTCTCTGGTCGGATCTGAAGTACCCGAGTACATCCACATGAGGTGTGCTCGTCGCTTCAGAGGGCTGATTCGGCGCGCGATGAAATCCTTCACCACGTGCCAGCCAGTAAGCCCTTTGTCCCTCAGCTCTTTGATGGCTGAGATGTAAGGGGCGATCCGAGTGAGGTTCTTGGGGACCGAATTCCAAGCCAACGTCTTCTCTGCACCCTTCCCCACGAAGGACAAGCTGTCGTCGCTGGTCGTCTCCCAATAGAACCACTTCTTCCAATTCGGCCACGAGGACCGAGTGAATGTTGGAATATACAGCTCTGCCTTCCCGTCATGAAGTTTCAGAGCACAGCTTCCCGCGACTCCGGTCTGCCGGCTCATCTCGTAGTAGTATTGGAGGAGCTCGAGGTCCGGCGAAATTCCCAAATATGCCTCACAAAGGTACACGAATACGCTGAGCATTGTGATCGAATTGGGGGGCTAAGTTCACCAATTCAACCCCAAAGTACTCGAGAACTACGGTGAGGAAGCGGTGAGCAGGGAGGCGAAGGCCGCACTCACAGTAGGCCTGCAACATCGGGATTTCGCCGATTTGTCCCGATGGACAATGTTGCCAGGTGGCTTCAATCCATCTGACGAACTGCCGTGGAGGGATCTTCTTAGCATCCTCTAGCGCCTTCAATTTTGATGTGTCCATCTCCGACACGGCCCAGGAGGATGACGACTTGGTCATTTTTTCGGTCGGTTGGAGTGGATCTGGAAGGAATTGAGGAAGAGGACTGACTGATTTGGCTGGCGGCGGAGAGTTCAAAGCAATTTGGAATAGATGGGGAAAGTTATCTCATGGTAAGTTACTTACCCGTCCGAGAACCAAAAGGTTACCTCGGGAACCGATTCGACGGACAGAACAGCGAAATACGATTGGCTTCCCTTTGTTTTGAAGTCCAGGAGCCGGTAACATCCAGAGTTTTTTTATAAATAATCCTTTTTATTCAAAAATACAATAATATATTATAAACCTGCCTTCTAATTTTTTTACAGAAGTAGCCTACAGTCGCCTAATTGTTCGGCGAACGACAAAGCGACCTGGACGCGGTCGCCCAACAGTCGAGCAACCTGGACAACTGCTACGTGCTCGGTCAGACGTGATTGGCACAGCGTGGTTGAAGAGAACAACGTGGTCGAAACATGACAGTCGAAGTGAACAACATGGTCAAAGATTAGTGAGTGGTTGACGTGAACTACCTGCTGAGCAGATGGTGAAACATCAAGGTTGTTAGCTGTCGGTCTTCATCTTCAAGTAAACATTCATTATCACCAGAAAGCTGTCTGAAAAAGGAAGGGTCATAATTTATATCTGAGCACAAAACTTCATTAGCTGCCACACCGTCCTCAAAAGCACGAGCATGAGTTCCAACTCATCTGGACAGGAATACGAGTCTGAATGCTTGCTTATTACTTCAGGAGTATATTCATTGCCACAGGCATCTGAAATATCAGAATTTGATTGATGCATTAGTCCTACTGGTGATGTTACGTGAGTTAGTTCATTTACTCCAGTATTGCTTTTGGTTCATTTACTCCAGTATTGCTTTCTTCTTTTAGCCTCATAGTACTCATTTGATGAAGTGCATCAGCAAACTACTGAGAACCACTGAAATGAGATGATTATGATTCACTAGTTGTGCAATTGTTTTGACCAGACATAGTTTCATTAGCCTTTTCCTTCTAATCAAGGTTGTCCTTTGATGCATCCAACGTTGTATCTGATTGGACATTGTTTCCTTCAAAATCACACGTAACCTCTTGATAAATCACATCACCAGGCAAGTCTCCCAGGGCATTTGTACCCTTCTTGCTACCACCTACTAATTCTTCAAAGGGATCTTTAAGCCCAGATGACTTGTAAGACAAAAGCAAGTGACTGCTATCAACTATTTCACTTGAATCTGACTGAAGGATCTCGTTATACACTATAGTTGGAGCAGATGGAAGCTCGAACCACTCGGTTGCCATTCGATCCTTGAAGTCACTCGGACGCAACCCGACCTCTGTAGTTACTCGGACGTTGTCCGATCTCCGCGGTAACTCGTTAACCGTCCGATATCCTTCGACTTCGCAGTCAAAGTCAAATCTCGACCACTCATCTGACTTCGTAGTCATAACTGAGCTGCTACGACTACTCGGGTCACTTCGACCACGTTGTGGCTTTCGACCATGGAGTGGTTTTCGACCACGCTGCACTTTACGACTACACTAGTCATTCGAGTATTGTGGTCATAACTCGAATACGACTACCAACGACCTCGGTACTCGTAGAGTCCTACGAGTACAAGCAGCAAAATTCTGCAGTGAACAGTGTCAAAACCGTTACTGTTCATCTTACAAGAAAAATTCAAAAAGTGAATAAAAAGTTCAAAAAATCCCAAAAATCCCAAAATACACTATTTTGATCATCTCGATGCCATGAATTCATATTTGACCTCCATTCCCATAAATTCATCTCCAAATAAATCCAAATCCCTCCATTTGAAATCTTATGCAATTTACTCCTTTTTAATTAGATTATTTTTCCTAACTTGATTAGATTCAAGTTTGGACTTATGTTGTTATTTTATGTGTTTGCGCTAGCTTTTGACTTCTCCAAGACAGCAGTCCAAGATTCAAACCCGAGCACTGAAGTTTACGAGGTTGTCGAGATTTCCGAGCAACAAGGCAAGTTGCAAGTTTTTGATCATATTGAAGCCTATAAATTTTATGCTATTTAATTAATGTATTTCATTATTGTTAATTGTGAAATATTAATAGTTTAAAATAAATATTTAGAATGACATGCTAAATAGTTAAATCCTACCACTGATAAATGCCCTGTTTAATTTGTGGCCACATTCACCTTGACAGCCTTAGTAAAAATTAAAATATTGTATAATTATTCATAGACCATCTCATTCAACATTTCGTACTATTAAGTGACTTGGTCGTTGGCCGGTAGGATTTGAAAACTGGTACTAGGGTAAGGGTGTGCTGTGGAAAGCCACGATGTGACCTCCGTCCATGACCTTACCCTAGGGGAGAGGCTGGTTTGGAATGGTGGTAGTGCTGTTGAGCACAGTTGGAGTTGTGGTTAGTGCCTCAGGTGAAAAATATAAGGACGAGAACCTTATGCTAAGTAAAAGACATAGTTCACGCTCAATCACAGGAGTTGACTTGTCAACCCTAGTTTAGTAGTTGCTCAAGTCGATTGAAACTCTACAGGAGGTGGGTGTGTTGATGATGGGGAGTTAGGTACGCGGAACGGTAAAACCATACCTAACAACGATAGAGGTCACTCAGAGCGGGCAAAGGAGTTTAGGGTTAGTGTGAGTCGTGTGTGAGTGATTCTATCGGATAGAGCCTATATAAAGAATTGAGCAGTGAAACGACCTAGTTTTCTACTTTTCTTAACTCTGTCGTGGGAATTAAGAAATCGTGTGGGTAAAGCTGAGCAACTCTGCATAGTGAAATTAATGGTATTCGAATACACCGTGCTTCCGGTTAATGAAGCCGTGTTAATTTGGTGATTCCAACAACCAGGCATAAGTAGAGTTTATGATGTTGTTAAATTGGGTAATTGTGAATTTTACCTAATAACAGAAAACCCCCTAATCTTAAGAAGAACTGTTTTAACTTTATTTATTTGCAAATAAAACTGCATCCACTCAATGTAAAAAAACTAGTATACCCCCACCCTTGATTATCCTTGCAAATAGTAAATTGGAGTTTACCCTTGTAGCTTGCTGGGTACAGTTGTACTCATGACTTGCTAAACAACAACAGAAGACCAGTGGAATCAGGAAGCCCCAGCTGAAGACGAGGTTCCTGAAGAGCCTTTCTTCTCTGAGGAGGATTGGTCTTAGGTCTCAGCTGCGCTCAGGCCGCTTGGGAGTTTTTGTGATGTATTGTAGTTTTTGGGCCTGCACGCCCGCTGGCTAAAACTGGTTGTTAAACCTTATCTTGTAATAAAAGTTGGATCTTTTGTTGTAAGCTTGTGCTGTTGTGATGATCACTCCTATTCAGTACTTCGCAACTGTTCATTTTGTAAGGTTGCAGGGTTCCGTAGCGCCTTTAGAAATGGGGGAGTTACAGAGTGGCATCAGAGCATGCTTGCTTGACTGTAGGTTGAGACCTAAGGGAAACTAGGAGAGTTGATTTATAGCAAAACATAATTGAAAAAGGTAAAAATAATTTAAATAAAATATAAGTATTATTGACGTCTCTTCCTTCCTAAATGTTGCCTTACCTGTCTTAGTTTATTTCCTGCTTATGTTTTGCCTTTTGCAAATGGTTATGCCAAATCTCGGCTAACCTCAAAATTTCCATTGTTAAGCAGATGGTGCAGTTCGTCCACTCAAGGCCAGAGAATATGGTGTGTTGGCCATGCCAATTGTGGGAAATGCAATAGTTCCTTGGAGCAGACAATTGGCATAAACCTGTGTTTCATGCTGTGACCAATTATGTGGATGAAGAGCGATACGACTGGAAGGCGTGGGTCGACTTGATCTCGTTACCTGTCTGTCTGGATAGGGAATGGAGATTCTTCAGCAGAAGAATTAAAGAATGGGATGCTGTCCAAGATGCAGCAAGAAACGCAGTATTGCATTTGAGAAAGTACTATGATGCTGAATTTGATGAGACTCTATTCGACATGGTTCCCCAAAGTGTTCATAGGGGAAGGTTGTATGCGGCTCCAAAACCAACGGCGGAGGATGACCCTCGTTTGGTGGTGACCTCAAAATACATTGTCCATCAAGAAATGGTGTATTCCCGAGCTGTTTAGGAGTCATGGGAGTTACATGAGCAACTGCACCAAGCCCAGCACGAGATCTGTATGCTGAGACAAGAAATTCAGAGGAGAAACTTGGTCGAAGAAGGAGAAATGTCTGATTGCGGAGAGTCTCCAGATGTGCCTGCTGATCCAGCCCCGTCCCAGCCCCACCGACGCCTCATTGCTCGAGGCTACCATCTTCTTTTCCGTCCGGTTCGCTCCCTAGAGCCACCGGTCGGGAATGACGATAGGGGGAAGGGACCTGCACAAGATGATGATGAGGATGAGTAAGAGGATATAGAGGAGCTAATCAAGTACACATCGAGTAACCCGCCATCCAGTGGCTGGTGAAGACCCGAAGATGAGCTCCGAGGCAGGCTTTTGGTGGAGCAGCTTAGTTTGTTAGTGGCGGTAGCGTAGTTGAGCCAAGTGATAGAATTTTGGTATTGTAAGACAAGTTGTAATATGAACACTAAGCAATTTATGTTCAGCTTGTAAATTAACTAAAATGTATGTTTAATTATCTCTTTTAATTTGTTTGTCAATAGTATCTATATCTTCCCGCCTTCAAAGTGTTCTTCTTCTTATTC
Source organism: Dendrocalamus latiflorus (assembly GCA_017311315.1). Taxonomy (NCBI): domain Eukaryota; kingdom Viridiplantae; phylum Streptophyta; class Magnoliopsida; order Poales; family Poaceae; genus Dendrocalamus; species Dendrocalamus latiflorus. Next base: position 24,290,810 of record CM029667.1, read on the forward strand.
GCTCTAGTTATTATCCCATTCGCTCTAAACTCGCCTCAAGATTCAACCTCTTACTTATCTGTCTGAAGTTCTTAAAAAGCCGCTGTGAAGCTAACTCCAAGCTCTACAATGCAGAATCCAATGGCAGGAATGGAGCCAAACCCCAGCAACCAACCAGCAGATCAAGACAATGTCACAGGAAATCATAATATTATTGCCAACATTTTGGCCATGATGGAGCAGAATAGACATCAAGCCGAGATGAACCAAGTGAGACTAATGGAGAACATGTACCACATGGTATTATCCAGGCGAAACACCGAGAATTTTTAGCACTCAAACAAGGAGGACGAACAATCATGGAGTACTTACATCAATTTAATCAGTTGGCAAGATATGCTCCTGACGATGTCAGAACTGAAGAGAAGAAGATGGAGAGATTTAGAGAGGGCTTGCAAAAGTCCTTGAAATATCATATCTTAGCCATGGACTTTAAAGATATACATGCTATGGTAAACAAATTGATCACATCTGAAGAAGCAAGTAGTGTAATGGAACAATCACGAAAAAGAAAAGCCATGCAAAGACCAACAACATCATCCAGCGCTCAAAGGGGAAGAACCTTGGCACCTCCACAGAATCGGCAACAAACAACTAGACAGGTGATTCTTATACCAAGACAACAATACAGTGTTCCTCAACAAGGTGTCAGACATCAGCAATTGATGGTCCGATGTCATACTATACTTGTGGGGGAAATCATTATCAAAGCAATTGTCCCTAAAAAACAAATGCATGCTTTCATTATGGCCAAACAAGACACTATAGAGATCAATGTCCTAAGAAAGGATTGCCTTCTGAAGTGGCAAAACTTCAGACTGCAACACAACAACAAGATGTGAAACCAATCATATTACAAACAAGACCTTCTACGCCAAAGCCAACAGCGCTAGCGGGAACTACAGTGGGAATACCTGAGGGGTCTTTGAGAGACCATGTGGAGGTGTCCCTGTATTTGTGATGAGTAATTGACTCGTGTTCTGGATTGTTTGAGTTTGGTTTGGTTGGTTCATGCCAAGTCGGTGCATGGTGCAGTCCAGTTTGGTTAGACTTGGTCGAACGCGGTCGGACGTGTTTAGGACGCTTGTTCTTTTTCTCGATCGGTCGTTCGGGTTATTTTGTGTTTGAGTATGTTTCATTGTTGTTAATGTTGGTTATACTATTTCAAGCGGTGTTATGTGACGGTTTGCTTGTCTGTGTGACTGTAGGACTTCAGAGCTAGGTCATGGTGAGGCGTGGGAGGACCAGGACTAGGCACAGGAGGTGTTGAGGTCCAGACGGTCGGAGACGTCGAAGATGATTGAGGCTGCTGAGGTGGTTGCGAGTCGGGAGACGAGGAACCGGAGCTGGAGCTACCGGAGGTGGACACGACGGGCAACGGCGAGAAGGACCGGGACTAGGCTCAGGGAGGAGCTGTGGTCCAGACGGTCGTGATGCTGGGTGCGATCGTGTGCAGCGGACCGGGACTAGGCTCAAGGAGGAGTCGAGGTCCAGACGGTCAGGGTGCTGGTTGCGGGAAGCTTCCGGGAAGGTGCTTGAGGGGCAATTTAGAGAATTGACTCAAGCCTGAGTGGAGTGGCTGGTTCCCTCCATTTCTTGAGTTGTGAGAGAGTTTGACTTTTGCCTCATGTGTGTGTGTCAGGTTGGAGTGGATGTTGGCTGACCTTTCTTGATTTTTCATATGGGGTGTGAGCTCACTCTTTATATGGAGAGGGGAGGCAGTGTGCAGAGGGCAAGAAAAGCAAGCAGTATTGTGTTCCTTCTCCTGGAGTGTGTGTGCTCGTGTGAGTTCATCTCAGGAGAGAAACATGTAGTGAGAATGAAACCCTCTATATAATAGCTCATGTCTCTGAATCAATATAAAAGGTCCTGAGTTTGAGCTATTCTGATTTCTTCCTCTCTGTGTTTGTCTTTGTGCTTTTTGCTGTTCTCTGCTTCTGTGGCATTTGAATTGAATCTTTCTTCTTGATTGATTTGCTGCAAAATGGGTTAGCTTTGAACGGGGAATCATCTCAAAGCCATTTGGATGCTATATTCCTGAGAGCAATCACTTTAGCAGCCATGTTCTTTCCAAAAATCACCTCGGGCTCATTTCGCCTGTTTTGTGATTTTTAGGGTTTAGAGTCAGGGCACTATTATATTTCTTGATTCTCCTTCAGGTAATTGTTCTAAGTGTGTGCTTTAATGTTGTGAGATCATTGCTTAGATGATTTCAAAGCCTCATGTGCAAAAGATTCGAGGATTACAAGAAATTTGGAAATGAGTCTCATTCTCAGTTCAGTTTTTGATTTCTATTCAGATTTCAATTCCCTGGCCCTTTTGGTCATATTCTTTTGTCTCCGAGTTCATTCTGCTATTTAGTTTGAAGGCCAAATCAATCAACCTGAGAAGAGCAGCAGTAGATCAATCATGAGTTCAGTTTTTGCTCTTTTCTGCTGTAGTTACTGTGCTGAAAACTGCTGTCTTCAAGATTTCAGCATTCGGTTTTCAGGTTCAGGGGTACAACCGAATGATGCTCTGTCTTGTTCTACCTTTTCTGCTCTAGCTGATCTTCCAGACAGTCTATTCTCTTTCTAAAGTCAGTCAATTGTTTTGTTTAAAATCTGTTTTTCAATTTGGGAAGTTTCGGTCGGCTGTAGTTTCTGTTTTCAAATTTTCCTGTGTTCTGTTTTCAGTTGCAGTTTCCTGCTGTTTTCAATTGCACTATTTTGTGTTTTCGGCTACTCTCTGTTCTTTAGTTTTTCAGTTTGCCTTCGGTTCTTCTCTGCACTTCTTCTTCAGTTTTTTTTTGATAGAGAAGTATTTTCTGAGTAGTCTGTTTTCGGCAGCAAAATCAGCATTCTTGTTCTATCTTTTCTCAGTCATTTGGTCTCTCCTCTGTTTTATGTTTTTTCGACAGTAGCTTCTTCAGTGTCTGTTTTGGTGAGGTCTCTGTGTATCAGTCTTAGTATCTCCAGCAAAATGTTGCGCCTCTGTTTCTTGCGCCAATTCATTTCTCGGTCAGACCGGCCTCTCTTTTGCACTCTGGACTGTTTTGTGCTTTTTGTCTCGTTTTCGTTTGTGATTTGTTTAGGGTTCCAGTAGGCATGAATCTCTTTACTTCATAGCTTTTATAGCTATCAGAGAAAGGAGATTGTGAGGATTCTCAGAGGCGATTTTTAAAATGCACCATTCACCCCCCCCCCCCCCTCTGTTGCCATTTCCGATCCTACAGTCTTTCACGGGCATGCAAGCTGGATGAGGCAAATGTGCAACAAATCAAATCTTTCAAGCAAGAGTAAATCACATCTCAGCAGAAGATGCGGCCGGGGCAAATGATCTTATTGTAGGTATGTTTCCAGTCAACTCAATGCCTGCACTAATTTTGTTTAACCCTGGTGCAACGCATTCATTTTTTTCCATGGAATTCGTTACAAGGAATCAAATGCCAGTTGTTTCTTTGCAAAAAATATTATGCTATTCAAACACCTGGAATTAAGATGGAATCCCGTTCTGGGTGTGGTGATCTTACAATAGAAATCCATGGAGTAAAATTTAAAGCAAATTTACTATTGTTGGATATGAAAGGGCTAGATGTTATATTGGGAATGAATTGGCTTACTAAAAATAAAGCCATAGTAAGCTGTGAAGATAAAACGGTGACCTTAACCTGTCCTGAAAGTCAGGAAATAGTGGTGAAAACTGACCACGACTTAATCCGGAATGTGAAGAGATGTGTGCATAGTGTACTGACAAGTGAAGGAATACAGGTGCCTGTGGTGCAAGAATGTCCAGATGTATTCCCTGAAGAATTACCTAGAAGGCCACCTGATCGACAAATAGAGCTTGCAATAGAATTGATTCTAGGCACCAAACCAATCACAAAGCATCAGTATAGAATGTCAGCAAATGAATTAAAGGAACTCAAAAGGCAGTTGGATGAATTAAAAGAGAAAGAGTTCATTCGTCCAAGTGTGTCACCCTGGTCAGTCCTAGTTTTATTTGCCAAGAAGAAAGATGGGAGTTTAAGAATGTGTGTTGATTATAGAGGACTGAATGCGGTGACCATCAAGAACAAGTATCCACTGCCAAGAATTGATGATTTATTTGATCTACTCAAAGGAGCAAAAGTGTTCTCAAAAATAGATCTGCAATCGGGTTATCATCGGCTTAAAAACCGAGAGCAAGATCAAGAGAAAACTGCATTTACTACAAGATATGGACTTTTTGAGTTTACAGTGGTATCTTTAGGTTTAACAAATGCACCAGCTTATTTTATGAATCTTATGAATCTGGTGTATATGGAACAATTGGATAAATTTGTGGTAGTATTTGTGGATGACATATTGATTTACTCCAAAAGTGAAGAAGAACACAAAGAACATCTGCACATTGCATTGACTAAGCTCAGGGAACATAAGTTATATGCAAAGTTCAGTAAATGTGACTTTTGGATAAAGGAAGTTGCATTTTTGGGTCATATAATTATTGAAGGAGTCAAAGTAGACCCAGAAAAGATTAAATCTGTTATGGAGTGGAAGCAACCAACAACTGTGACGGAAGTGAGAAGCTTTCTTGGATTGGTAGGTTATTATCGCCGATTCATAGAAGGGTTCTCCAAGATTGCTCGTCCACTCACGCAATTGATTAAGAAGGACAAACCATTTGAGTGGACAGATAATTGTGAAGTCGGAGATTTTGTATATCTAAAGGTCACTCCATTTAAATTTTTTAAGAGATTTTAAGTTAAAGGGAAGCTTGCACCAAGATATGTAGATCCATTTCAAATCACAAAGAGAATTGGAGAAGTGGCATATGAGGTACAACTGCCACCAAACTTAGCTAGAGTACATAACATATTTCATATGTCTCAGCTCAGAAAATGCTTAAGACAGCCTACCGAGGAAGTCTCAATGGAAGAAATTGAACTTCAAGAAGATCTGACTTGTCCAGAAGAACCGTTGCAAATACTTGAGACAACGGAACGGCAGCTCAGAAACAAGAATGTCATATTTTGCCGAGTTCAATGGAGAAACCATACAGCTGCAGAGTCTACATGGGAGAAGGAGTCATATTTAAAGCGGGATTTTCCCAACTTACTCCCTGGACCAAGTTAATCTCGGGGTCGAGATTTTTTTAAGGGGGGTAGGTTGAAACACCCCAAAAATTCAAAATTTTTGAATTTTACATGAATTTTGCTTGATTTTCCCCTCCTTTCCTAATTTGGCAATTTCCTGGCGAAATGCGCCTTCTCTTTTCGGCATTTACACCTTCTGCTTCTCCTTGGCGCTGCCGCGCGCTGGCGCTACTCCACCGCCTCCCTGTTCACCGCCTCCACGCGCCGTGCGCCCACGTCACCAGTTTGCGGCCGCCCACTACCACGCGTTCACACCTCTCTGTCGCCGCGGCCCTACTAGTCAGCCGCAGTCCCTCTGCCCTCTCTTGCTCCACGCGCTACCACCTCCGCGTTCGCTCTCCTCACCGCAGCGCTCTCTCTCTCTCAGCCTAAGCGCCTAAGTCAAAATGCCATCCATTTTTGCAGAGCTGCAGTGCCACCTCTCTTTCTACCTTCCTACGCGGTGCCAAATCCATCCCATCTCCACCTCCTTGCGCAGGAAGCGCACTCCTGAACCGCCTCAAGTGGCCACCGACTCTCGTGAGGTTTAAAGCCCAATGGCCACTGCAGAACGCTTTCTGTTACTCCCACATACCTCACAAAGCCACCAATTTCAGCTCAAGTTCACTGTAGCGCCGCCGATCGTCTCCCCTGCGCCCGGTGAGCCCTAGAACCAATCCTGCGATTTCGTCGATTATTTTCAAATTCCTTGCACTGACATGGCCTCTTCTGTTTGCTAATCACGCCAGTGAACTTCCCTAAAGGAATGCATTTGCCGGGAGCCCTGGCGGCTGAGACCGCCGCCGGCCGAAAGGACCCTTCGTGGCCAGCTTCACTGGGCCATTCTCGACCCAAACCAACACCACCACAGCAATCCTAAAGCTTCCCAGATGGTTAAAACCCTCCCAATTTGGCCGGAGAACCTTTAGAGAACCATGGCGCCACAGTGAGGGCCGCCGCTAGCCACCGTCGTTCATCCTCTCGCCTCCCAAAGTCCCAAAATGGATTCCCAGGCTTCAGCCGCTCCCCTCAGTACAACCATTTTCCCTAGGAAGTCCTGACGGCACCGATTCACCAGCGCGCCACTCCTCTGTCTTCCGCAGACAAAAGCGGTAAGAGGTAGACGACGACTGTCGTGGCCTCATCTCAACCGTCAGCACCATCGTTGTTGTATAACCTAAGCTGTCCACTGATGCTGCATCACAACCGTTCACGGTGTTTAAATCACCTAATCCTAGCCAGCTGCGACTTCTAAGGAATCCAATCCGGCCGTTCGAGTAGATCTCTTTTGAACCGTCTGATCTCCATCGCACAGCTACCGATCGCCTGCACACGTGCGCGCTTGGCCTCGCGACCGTGCGCAGGGGCTGAGGCCTGCCAGCCCAAACGGTCGCGCGAGCGCGGGAAAAGGCCACTGGCCGCACAGTGTGGCTGGGCCGAGCCCAACACTGTTCACCGAGCCGGCCTGTTCTATTCATCCTATTTAAAAAATCTATAAAAATTATTAAAAATCCTAGAAATTCCAAAAATACATCATTTTGATTAGCTTGACACCCTGAATTCATATTTGACCTTATTTCCACCAAATTCAAAATTTATAAATTCAAATTCCTCCATTTCATCAAATCCAATTCCAAATAATTTCCAAGTTCATCTCATTTGAATTTTATGCAATTTACTCCTTTTTAATTAGTAGTATTTAAATAATGTATTTCCATTATCGATAATTGTGAAATGTTAATTGCTTAAAATAAATGTTTAGGATGACATGCTATTTAGATAAATCCTACCACTGATAAAAGCCCTATTTAATTTGTGGCTACATTCACCTTGACAGCCTAATTAACAATTAAAATATTGTATAAATATACATAGATCATCTCATCCAACATTTTGTACTACTAAGTGATTTTGGCCGTTGGCCGATAGTATTTAAAAATTTACACTAAGGTAAGGGTGCGCTGTGGAAAGCCACGATGTGACCTCCGTCCACGACCTTACCTTAGGATGAATCTGGTACTAGGGTAAGGGTGCACTGTGGAAAGCCACGTTGTGACCTGCGTCCACAATCTTACCCTAGTATGGAGGCTGGTTGGAATGGTGGTGGTGGGGCTGTTGAGCCCAGTAGAGTTGTGGTTGATGCCTCAGGTGAAAAATATAAGAACAAGAACCTTATGCTAAGTAAAAGATACAGTGACCGCTCAACCACAGGAGTTGACTTATCAACCCTGGTTTAGTAGCTACTCAAACCTTTTGAAACCTACAGGAGGTTGGTGTGTTAATGCTGGGGAGTTAGGTATGCCAAGTGGTACCAACAACGGTAGAGGTCACTCAGAGCGGCAAGTGGTGTTTAGGTTTAGTTTTGGCCGTGTCGGGGTGATCCTACCGGGTGGAGCCTATACAAAAAATTGAGCAGTGAAACGATCTGGTTTTCTTAACTCTGTCGCGGGAGTTAAGAAATCGTGTGGGTAAAGTTGAGCAACTCTGCAGAGTGAAATTAATGGTATTCGAATACGCCGTGCTTTCGGTTAATGAAGATGTGTTAATTGGGTGATTCCAACAATGAGGCATAAGTAGAATTTGTGATGTTGTTAACTTGGAAAGTAATGACAAGTTTTATCTGATAACAGAAAACCCTTGTAACTTGCTGCGTATGGTTGTACTCATGACTTGCTAAACAACAACAGAAGGCCAGTGGAGCTAAGAAGAGCTAGCTGAGAAAGAAGCTCCTGAAGAACCTGTCTGCTCTAAAGAAGATTGGTCTTAGGTTTCAGCCTCGCTCAGGTCGCTTGGGATTTTCTGTGGTGTATTAAAGTTTGGGCCTGCGCGCCCGTTAGTAAAACTGGTTGTTAAACCTTATATTGTCATTAAAGTTGAATCTTTTATTGTAAGCTTGTGCTGTTATGATGATCGCTTGTGTTCAGAACGCTGCAACTATTCATTCTTGTACGGTTGCGGGGTTTCGTAGTTCTTTCAGAAATGGGGGCGTTACGCCATCTCACTAATTACGTTGATTAAATTAGTTAGTGTTGGACCGAAGTTGGCGACAGAGGGGGGTGAATGTCGACTTTTAAAAACCTTGCCCCCCAGAAAGTAAGGACTCAAATCTTCTCTTTGATAGTTATGAAAACTATGAAGAGGAGTTCAAAAGCTCTCTGGAGACCTATGCTTACCGAGGAAGACACAAGACAATAAACACTAAAGCAAAAACCATCAGAAAAAGAAATTAGCAACCAAAAGAGGCAGGGCCGGTCAGACCGGTGGGAGATGGCCGGTCAGACCGCTCGGGAGGAGCCGGTCTGACCGCATGTCCAAAGGCGGTCTGACCGCCGATGAAGACCCGGTCTGACCGCCGGTTTAACACCGGTCAGACCGGCCTGAATTTCGGGCAGAAACAGGAGTTCAGGCACATGCCAAAAATGAAGCTAAAACTGGCAGTTCTTTAAAAAAACTAAGAAATCAGGGGTTTTCTACCAATCCTTTTGACCCAGAGCATCACAACAATAAACTAAATAGCTAGAGAGCCTTGGAACACAAAAGGAACACACTCAAAAACAAGAATTTCATATTTGGGAAAAATCTGAAAACTCACAGAGAGCATCCTCAAAAATCAAATTGTCATCTCAACTTTGATCCTTTGGCCATGAAACTTTGAGGATAGCTACTTAATAGCCACAGGACTTATCATGCCAAAATTCAGCCCATCTCGTGAAGGGAATCGAGAAGCACTCCAAAACCCTAGAAAAGTAAAATAAGAACAGAGAAGCTGAAAATTGAGAATCTTTGATTCATTTGATTTTCTCCCAGGAAAAATCAATCAAATGATCTTGAGGCATCATCCCAACATAGAGCAACCCATTTTGGGCCTTCTCAACAAGAAATAACAAGAAATCGAGAAAACCAACAAATCAACAGAGAGGCAACGAAGAACACAGGAGCACGAGAGATAAAATTCAGAACTTCATTCCAAATCAAACGAGGATTACAGATGAGTCCCCATACGCATGGACATTAGAACCAGGGATGATTACAAGGAGTTTCAACTTATCCTCTCCCTCTCCCAAGCCAAAACTCACTCACACTACATACTTCTTGGAAGAACACATACACAGGGAGGGGACTACCATTGATGCTACCCTCTTCTCACTCTCTCCTTTTAACAACAAGCCTCACACTCAAAGGAGAAATTCAAGAAGAGTCATACAAACCACACTCCATGCCGCTCCGCTGCACACGACCGCAACCGACCTCCAAACCGTCTGGACCTCCGACTCCTCCCTGAGCCTAGTCCCGGTTCTCCCGTCGTCACCCGTCGTGTCCGTCACCGGTAGCTCCAGCTCCGGTTCCTTGTCTCCCGACTCGCAACTACCTCACCAGCCTCGATCATCTTCGGCATCACCGACCGTCTGGACCTCAACACCTCCCGTGCCTAGTCCCGGTCCTCCTCGCCTCACCATGACCTAGCTTCGAAGTCCTGCAGTCACACAGACAAGCAAACCATCACATAGCACTGCACGAAACAGCATAAACCATATTAGCACGAGTAAAGGTACTCAACCCTAGAATACCCGAAACAAGCTCAAACCCACTAAACCACCGTCAATTACTCATCACCGACATGGGGAAACCTCCACATGGTCTCTCAGTTAGAAGATAAGGGACGTTACATCGGGTAATGCCCATCCAAAACCTAATCATAGACTAAGCCAACTTCACCAGACGCAGTGGCATTCGTGTGTTGCCATTGGCGTCCTCGCGTGGAGACGGAGATGGGGGCATATTGAAAAACTGATATATGAAACTTAAAGCACATCCAGTGAGAAAGTTGGCGGAAATCTAAAATTTTTGAGTTAGTATGGTATAGCAAATCTGTTTAAAAATTCTTAGATCTAACACATGTTAGCACATTTGTCTTTGCATCTTTCCATAGTCCCATTTTTCCAGAAGAGCCCATACAAAACTAACATTTACCACCACATCCTCCTCGTCTACCCAAGAGAATAGTCACGCAAACATTTTACAAGCCGCATCGAATTCCTCCTCCTCGCCGCCGCCGTAGTCATTCATGGCGAGGCGCCGCCGGGGAGGACTCGAACATTAACCCATGCTATTCTCCATCCCATCCTGCAAATCCCAAGCGCCGGGGAGGACTCTTGCGCGACGTTCCATAACTGTTCAAGCATGAATAGTTGTGGAATGCCGTGTTTGGAGGCGCCCTCGGGAACGGGGGCGTTACAGTCTGGTTGGCAAAATGCATTTGTCCAAGAAAGCGTCAGCCTTCACGTATATAATCCACTTACTACTGGGTTGTTTGCAAGGGGTTTTGTTGAAAAGGCTGGAGCTTTGCAGTTGGACATGGAGAATGAAGCATCCCAACTTTTGATTTTTCCGGTTTTTGGCTTAAGAAAAAGTTTTCAAAAATTAATCTGTTTTATTTGAATTAATGGAAACTTAATTGGTAATTTCAGAAATTAAAAATGATTTAGTATGAATAAAATAAATATCGAATTAACTCCAAAGTTTATTTGAGTTGCTGGTGTGCAAAAATATTTTCTAGGATTTTCTCAAAATTATCGGAGTTCATTTGCTATTTTCTTGGCTTATTCAAATTTCCTGCCATTTTCTAAAAAGAAAAACTAAATAAAACTACCTGAAATTCTTTGGGTTGAATTTCCGCCGGCCCAACTCTCTTTTCTCTCACCTCGGCCCAGTTCACCGCGCGTCGGCTGTATCCGGCAGCCCAGTTCGCTCGCTAGCCCAACCGACGCCGCTGCCATTGACCCGTGGGACCCACTTGTTAGCCGCAGCCGTGCCGACTTTGGAGTCCACCTCGCCACCGCCTCAACGCGCGATAAATAGCCCCGCCGCCCCTCGACTTCCGCATCCAAAACCCTAAGCCATCGCTCGGATTCATCGCCATCACGTCGGGAGTTGGATTCGAGTTCCACCATCGCCATCAGCTCCGACAAGGGATTCCGTCGTCGTCGGTAAGCCTTTGAGCTCGCCGACCGCACCGTTGTGTTCGCCTCGCTGAGTTCTTCTCGTCGGATCTCGAAGCTCATCGGATCTGCGCCATCGCCGTGAACCCGAGCCTCACCGCCGCTTTTCCCTCGCCACTGGTCGACTCTGGTGACCATTGGGTTTCGCATATACACAGAACACATATACACCATGATTACTACCACGCAGTCTGTTCGAATTTAAAATATTCCATGATATGTTCGTTCTAACACTGAATAACCCATGACATGTTCGTTCTGATGAATAAGTCCCTGTACTGTGGTCTTTGTGGGGCTGTGGTAGTTTTTGTTTTTTGACTGCTTTAGGACAGCATCTGCTTTTGCTTTAGGACAGCATCTGCTTTTAGGACAGCATCTGCTTTTGCTTTAGGACAGCATCTGCTTTTAGGACAGCATCTACTTTTAGGACAGCATCTGCTTTTAGGACAGCATCTGCTTTTGCTTTAGGACAGCATATTGACCGCTTTAGGACAGCATCTAGGATAGCATCTTAGCATATGCTTGGCTGGTTCTCAGCCTATAAATATGTATCTCCAACCCCTCAGGTTGGCATGGCATTGTGTGAGCAATAAACAAGAAGAAAATTGCCCCATCTCCTAGTGTCATCCTCTCCATGAGAGTTAGGATCTTGCTATCACCAAGAGCAAGAGTCCAGCGACTAACAAGTGGTATCAGAGCCTTAGTATCCTGTAGCCTGAGCATCTCCTGCTCATCTCCTTCTCCGGCCTCGCAGCAGCCCCGGCCGGTAGCAGCAGCAGCTCCGGCTGTCCCTGCTCACTCCTCTCCGGAGACGGACGGCAGCTCGTCAGAAGCAGCCCTCTCTCCACGCAACAGCCCCCCAGTAGCGCGCCATGTCCGCAGGGCAGTCTCAGCGCTCGGTCGCCTCGAGCATGCGGCGTCAGCAGACGGCCGAGCTCGTCGCGGCAGAGCAGCGCGAGCGAGCGGCGGCAGAGACCGCTGCGGCGGCGGAAAGGGCGTCAAGGCTGGCAGCGGCGGAGCTGGCAGCAGCCAGGGCGGAGGTGGAAGCAGCAGCGGCGGCAGATGCAGCGCGTGCGGCAGCAGCAGAGGTCAAGGCTCTGCGCGGCAGCAACAGCAGCTCCGGCTCTGTTGATGGCGGCGCCGACGCGGACCCTCAGCTGCTGGAGAGGGAGGCAGCGCAAGGGCGAGCGGCGCAATGGGTAGCCGCGCACGCCCACGAGCGCGGCGGCAGCCCAGACAGGCGCGGACGCGCCGGCGGCGCTCCTGGAGGAGGCACGCACGGCGGCGGCGTACGGGTCGACGGAGAGCGCGGCCCTCACAGGCAACGTGGCTCTCTCTCCCCGGTACGGTACCGTGGTCACCACGAGTACCAGGCTGTCGTCAGGGACGTCGGCCCCGGCGGCGGGTGGCCTACCCTCACCAAGACCAACTACGTCGAGTGGGCTGCGGTGATGAGGGTGAAGCTCCAGGTGCGGCATATGTGGGATGCAGTCCGGTACGGCGACGTCGACTACGACCAGGATCGACGGGCGCTGGATGCTCTCATCGCCGCAGTCCCGCCCGAGATGCAGTTCTCGCTTACCAACAAGCGGACTGCCAAAGAGGCTTGGGACGCCATCGCTGCAGCACGCATCGGCAGCGACCGCGCCCGCAAGTCTACATTGCAGGCACTACGCACGGAGTGGGAGCACCTGGCCTTCAAGCCAGGTGAGGACGTTGATGACTTTGCTCTCCGTCTCAACACTCTGTTGCAGAAGTTGGTGCAGTTCGGTGACGACACCTACGGCGAGGAGAGAGCTGTGGAGAAGCTCTTCCGCTGCGTCCCCGAGAAGTACAAGCAGATGGCTCGCTCGATCGGGTCTCTGCTGGACCTCTCCACGATGACCATCGAGGAGGCGTTGGGTCGCCTCAAGGTCGTCGACATCGATGAGCCACAGCGCCCCTCGGGACCCGTCACCATTGGCGGGAAGCTCCTCCTCACTCGGGAGCAGTGGGATGCCGGCCAAGGTGACAAGAAGAAGGGGGAGCCTTCTTCCACGACAGGCGGCCGCAAGAGTGGCAAGCGCGGCAAGCCGCGCAAAGGCGCCCAGGGCGGCGATGCTGGCAAGCAAAAGCCGGCACGAGACGACTCTTGCCACAACTGCGGCAAGCTTGGTCATTGGGCCAAGGAGTGTCGACAGCCACGACGCGGCCAGGCCCACGTCGCGCAAGCGGAGGAGGAGCAGCCGGTCCTGTTCATTGCTCATGCGAGCATCGAACTACCTCCAGCGGCACCGGCCGCAGTGGCTCTCCTCCACCTTGACGAGCCAAAAGCACACGCCCTCCTCGGCGACAGTTCCGGCAATGACAAGACCGACGGGTGGTGCCTCGACACCGGCGCCACCCACCACATGACCGGGCGGCGGGAGTTCTTCTCCGAGCTCGACTCAGGCGTTCGAGGCACCGTCAAGTTCGGCGATGCCTCCGCCGTGGAGATCAAGGGCGTCGGCTCTGTCGTCTTCGTCGCCAAGACTGGCGAGCACCGGCTGCTCACCGGCGTCTACTACATCCCCGATCTGCGGAACTCCATCATCAGCTTGGGACAGCTGGATGAGAACGGCTCGCGCGTCGAGATCGAGCACGGGGTGCTGCGAATTTGGGATCTTCGACGCCGCCTCCTTGCCAAGGTAACCAGAGGCGCAAATCGACTCTACACCCTTCACGTGCAGGTGGCACAACCCATCTGTCTCGCAGCTCGTCGGGACGACGAGGCGTGGCAGTGGCACGAGCGCTTTGGGCACCTTCACTTCGAGGCCCTGAAGCGGCTCAGTGCCACGGAAATGGTGCGAGGCCTGCCGTGCCTTGACCATGTGGAGCAGCTCTGCGACGTCTGCGTGTTGACGAAGCAGAGGCGACTCCCCTTTCCCCAGCAGGTGAGTTTCCGAGCCAAGGAGAGGCTCGAGCTCGTGCACGGGGACTTGTGTGGCCCGGTGACACCGGCCACACCAGGAGGACGACGCTACTTCCTGCTGCTCGTCGACGACCTCTCCCGCTACATGTGGGTGATGGTCCTCGGCAGCAAGGGAGAGGCTGCGGACGCCATCAGGCGCACGCAGGCTGTTGCGGAGGCGGAGTGCGGCCGCAAGCTGCGCGTGCTGCGCACAGACAACGGCGGCGAATTCACGGCGGCTGAATTCGCGTCGTACTGCGCTGATGAGGGCATTCAGCGCCACTACTCCGCGCCGTATAGCCCGCAGCAGAACGGCGTCGTCGAGCGGCGCAACCAGACGGTTGTGGGGATGGCTCGGGCCCTCCTCAAGCAGAGGGGGATGCCGGCTGTCTTCTGGGGAGAGGCGGTGGTGACGGCCGTCTACATCCTCAACCGCTCGCCTACCAAGGCGCTCGACGGCAGGACGCCGTACGAGGCTTGGCATGGGCGCAAGCCGGCGGTCTCCCACTTGCGGGTCTTCGGCTCCCTCGCGTTCGCCAAGGAGCTTGGCCACATCGGTAAGCTCGACGACAGGAGCACTCCGGGAGTGTTCATCGGCTACGCGGAGGGCTCGAAGGCCTACCGCATCCTCGACCCTGACACACAGCGAGTCCGCATCTCGCGTGACGTTGTGTTCGACGAAGGGCGAGGCTGGACGTGGGACAAGGCGGTGGACGACGGTTCGACTTCGACTCTCAGGGACTTTGTTATCGACTACGTCCACTTCGAGAGAGCCGGGGGAGCTAGCAGCTCGTCTTCACCGAGCTCGTCCACCTCGACACCTTGCTCGCCACCAGCTCCGGCGAGTGCTCCACCACCTTCGGCACCGGCTACGCCCCACTCTTCACCACCGGCTCACCACTCTCCTGCACCGGCGGCCACACCACCGGGATCGGCCCCAACAGCTTCGGTCCACGACGAGCAGCGCATGGTGGAGTTCGCTACTCCGCTATCTCACGACGAGGACCGCGTCGACGTCTACCACGACGACGAACCTCTGCGCTATCGTACCATGGACAACATCCTCGGCGAGTTGCCCGTCCCTGGACTGGCGCAGCGCGACTTCGAGGCGGAGCTGCACTTGGCGTGCGACGACGGCGAGCCTCGCTCCTTCGCTGAGGCGGAGGGAGACGCGGCGTGGCGTGTCGCGATGAAGCAGGAGATGGACGCCGTCGAGCGGAACCGGACGTGGGAGCTGGCGGATCTTCCTGCCGGTCACCACGCGATCACCCTTAAGTGGGTGTTCAAGCTGAAGCGGGATGAAGCCGGCGCCATCGTCAAGCACAAGGCTCGCTTGGTAGCACGAGGCTTCGTGCAGCAGGAGGGGGTCGACTTCGATGACGCCTTCGCACCCGTCGCGCGCATGGAGTCCGTTCGTCTTCTCCTCGCACTTGCAGCCCAGGAGGATTGGCGCCTCCATCACATGGACGTCAAGTCCGCCTTCCTCAACGGCGATTTAAAGGAGGAGGTCTACGTCCGTCAGCCGCCGGGATTCGTCATCCCCGGCAAGGAGGGCAAGGTTCTCCGCCTGCGCAAGGCCCTCTACGGCTTGCGGCAGGCACCACGAGCCTGGAACGCTAAGCTGGACTCCACCCTCAAGCAAATGGGGTTCCAGCAGAGCGCACACGAGGCTGCGGTCTACCGGCGGGGCAAAGGCGGCAATGCTCTGCTGGTAGGCGTCTACGTCGACGACCTGGTGATCACCGGCTCCAAGGAGGCCGAGGTCGAGGCGTTCAAGGCGGAGATGAAGACCGCCTTCCAGATGAGCGACTTGGGGCTCCTCTCCTTCTACCTGGGGATCGAGGTCCACCAGGACAGCTCCGGTATCTCCCTTCGTCAGACCGCCTACGCCAAGCGCACCGTCGAGCTGGGCGGGCTCACCGACTGCAACCCAGCCCACACTCCTATGGAGGAAAGGCTGAAGCTGAGCCGCGACAGCACGGCGGAGGAGGTGGACGCGACGCAATACCGGCGCATCGTGGGCAGCCTTCGCTACCTCGTCCACACGCGTCCGGATTTGGCGTTCGCCGTCGGCTACGTCAGTCGGTTCATGCAGCGACCGACGACGGAGCATCAGCAGGCCGTAAAGAGGATCCTCCGCTATGTTGCGGGCACCTCCGATTACGGCTTGCACTACCCGAGGTGTCCCGGCGCGGCACACTTCATCGGGTACAGCGACAGCGACCACGCAGGCGACATTGACACCAGCAAGAGCACAAGCGGGATTCTCTTCTTCCTCGGCAAGTGCCTCGTTAGCTGGCAGTCAGTCAAGCAGCAGGTGGTGGCCCTGTCTAGCTGTGAGGCCGAGTACATAGCGGCTTCCACCGCTTCGACTCAGGCGCTCTGGCTCGCTCGACTGCTTGGTGATCTCCTCGGCAGGGACACTGAAGCAGTGGAGCTCAGGGTGGACAGCAAGTCCGCTCTAGCCCTGGCAAAGAACCCCGTTTTTCATGAACGGAGCAAGCACATCCGGGTGAAGTACCATTTCATCCGAGGCTGCTTGGATGAAGGAAGCATCAAGGCAAGCTACATCAACACCACGGATCAGCTTGCGGATCTGCTCACCAAGCCTCTTGGAAGGATCAAGTTCCTTGAGCTCTGCTCCAAGATCAGGATGGTTCGATCCTCCCACAAGACAACGCACAAGACTTAGGGGGAGAATGATGAATAAGTCCCTGTACTGTGGTCTTTGTGGGGCTGTGGTAGTTTTTGTTTTTTGACTGCTTTAGGACAGCATCTGCTTTTGCTTTAGGACAGCATCTGCTTTTAGGACAGCATCTGCTTTTGCTTTAGGACAGCATCTGCTTTTAGGACAGCATCTACTTTTAGGACAGCATCTGCTTTTAGGACAGCATCTGCTTTTGCTTTAGGACAGCATATTGACCGCTTTAGGACAGCATCTAGGATAGCATCTTAGCATATGCTTGGCTGGTTCTCAGCCTATAAATATGTATCTCCAACCCCTCAGGTTGGCATGGCATTGTGTGAGCAATAAACAAGAAGAAAATTGCCCCATCTCCTAGTGTCATCCTCTCCATGAGAGTTAGGATCTTGCTATCACCAAGAGCAAGAGTCCAGCGACTAACACGTTCTAACACTGAATAGGCTCATGATGAAGGCACTATGTCAAGCACCAGTTGGCCTTACTTTTCCTTCCAGTCAAAAGCCACAGCATGTTTTCTTCAACAGCAGCGTTCATCGCCAGTGCTCACAGAATCAGCTTGTTGCATCTAAGGTCTGCTTTATGTACAACAAGAAGCATAAAAAGCTAATGGCTACGTTAAGTAGCTTATTTGGGATGTCCTTGTTGGACATTTATGATAAGTTCCCTGAATCGGTGTGGGACATCTGTGAGGATTCTTCATCGGGGTCACTAAGGAAAATATTGGTATTTTCTCCTTGTCTTCTCTACTCATTATAGATTTTTGATGTGAATTTCTTTTACTTTTGATAAGATGTTCCTGATATTTTGGGATTAGGAAGGGATCATCTTATGGTCCTTATTGTCATTTTCATGTAGAAAAGCATTTATCCATTCAGTCGTAGTAAAATATATGTGAGGAACATTTCTACCTTCCTGCATCGCATGCAGTTCAGTGAAAATTCTAGGAATCAGAAGTTTAATTAATTTCTCAAAAGAAAAATCTAATTAAAGCAACATATTTTGTTAATAGTAGTTGCAAGGATAAATCATAAATATTCGGATATGCTATTTGTAGAATATTCCTTGTATGTCTTTTATGAGTATCATGATATATAGCAGTTGAGGCACCGGCCGACCGGCTCATACACAGGAATTGCCTTGAGGGGACAAACTTCGATCTTTGCTGGTTTCATATCTTGAATCTTAGGTCCTCCATCAAATACTACAAAAGCGCCCCTTGGTGCAAAAGCGAACCCTTTTGCTTAGGTCTAAGCCTCTGGCGGACACAATATTCTTTGTGTATTTTCAACCCATTTTAGGTCAAAATGCTTTTCTGCTTTTCGTTAAAAGAACATCAAGTATCCATTAGAACATTCAAGAAATTAAAAGCATTCAACTGTTCTTTACAGCGTATATATTAAAAGAGATTTTTTTTTCATCATTAATGGAGCCGTTAGGTGAGGTTGGAGAATTTATGAAAATCAAGTAGGGATTTGAATGTAGATAGATGATATGCATGCTGATTAGAAATATGCCAATTGTTTGCTTGTTTTTGCTAGAAAAATCAGAATGATGTAAAGTGGACATTTGCCCTATGCGAACCGTGATGGCAGTAGCCACCATGGATAGATCCAAACGGTCAATATGGATTTCAAGGAACTGCAGTGGCTTATTTTTGCATGGATTATTGTTAGAAATATTTACTGAATATAGTGCAAATAGGAGCCACACCTGTCACAATCGATACTTGATTTTTACCTAGAAACCGTTTTTTCTTTTGATTTTTTAATTGGTTGTCTGCATCTGCATGTGTCCATATTGCATCATGTAAGAAGTATAACAAATTCGAAGCTATTTGAAGTGTAATAAGAGGAAAATAATTTGTATACATCCTTTGTGTTACAAAGGAGGGAGAAATAGGATTACATGCTAATATGATATGGTAGATCCCTCCTACTATATTCTTTAAAACCGCAGATGCAGAAGTTGTCTTTTTGCTCCTTTTCGACGTGATATAAAATGACTGCTAGCAATTGTAGGTTTAGGATATGGAAGCTGCAACTGTAGGCTTTGATATGTGCACCTTAATTTCTTTACTAAAAGAGATAAATAAACCATTGCAGGCTTTGAAGCAGAAGATGCTGGCACAAGATAAGAGTGAATCGAACAACAGCCCGGATCTTACTTCAGATATGGATGCTAGGTTCATTGAGTCCATTATATTTGACAAGACACTCTACAAGTATGAAATTCTTTGCAGAAAGACTATTGCCGATATGATTACGAAGCAGGTAGTCCCTTCGTTTTTTTTCTCTCGTTTTGTTGTTCATCCAAATTGTATATCTGGGCCATCCACAATATCTATCTGTTTTTCTTTTGAAAATTCTAACTAGAGTATGATCAATGCATGTGAAATTCGTTGTTTTACTAATCTTGCTCTCCATGGATCACTACCCTGACAGTTCCTTGCATGTATGATTAGGGTGTGAATCTGATCTCTATTATATTGATTTATGCCAAGCGACTACCATTGGTCTCTACTACTTTAGGGTCTTTCCCTCTTTTGTGTGGATTCTTTTCGCTTGTTTCTTCTCGAAGGCCAATACGTTATATCTTTGAATGAGATAGTAAAGTAGTTTGAAATAATAGCTTAAGAGTTAAAGAGCCACATGAACTATCTTGCTTCTACCTCACAGAATTGGGTCATTTGGTCAATTTTATAAATGTTAGGGGCTTAGTGTTGTTATTCTTACAGCCCCCATGTTACTCTTAACTGAGGAGCTGCGTTTCTCAACAAGTTGTTTTGCACTTTTGTTGTGTTGACTGGACCAGAAGTCATGGTCAACAATCAAGAAAGATGACTTATATTTTAGGTTCTGGAGCAGCTCATGTTTTCGAGAAATAGGTAATGAAAAGTAGGTAGTTATACTAGCCTTTTCTCTTTACCAACGAGCTTCTATACACCTTACAAATTGTAACCTTGTTGTTGGCCTTTTCACATTCTTTTGTCTTGTCGATGACAGATGTTTTACCTATTTTTGTGCCAACAAAGATCACCTTTTGTCTCGTTAAAGTGATGCTTGGAAGTAAACTTAGGCTTAAGAATTAGGAGTTATGCTTTCTATTTGATGGGTGTTTTTAACACAGTGACTGCTCAATCAAAATATTTTCTTAAGAAATCGAGAATAAATCATCGGTTACAATTTGGCTAGTTAGCTAAAGGTGCTTTATTGCTGATGGGAAAACTTGGCAATTGTGTAGGGTCTGATATCTACTTGTGACAGAGATGAGATTGTCTATGCCCTTGATAAGATAGAAGAGGATATTGTACTAGAGAAGTTTGAGTGGAGAGATGGTCAAGATGTGCATACAAACATTATGGAAGCACTTGTTAACATGGTTGGAGAACGAGCAAAGGAGCTTACAACAACGAATCAATCTGATCGCTGCTTGTTGGTCCTAAAGACATGGTGCAAGGACTGCATCGAGCAAATTACTACTAGGATAAAACGAATTCAGGTTCTTTTCCACATCATAATTCTGTTTTGGTCATGAATTTTCTGCTTGCTATATTTGCTTGAAAATAAATTTATCTCTTGCTTTAGTTTTATATTATCAAATGACCATTTTAGCTAAACCCTGATGATATGCTTTGATTTATAATGCCATTTTAACACTTTATTTTTAGGTACCTTTCTTGTACATAACTTACTATGGCACCAAAACTCAATGAACCTGACATGACTTGCTTTGCTTTTAGTTTTTTATTTTATTATTAATGCAACATTTAAATCCCGTGTTATGATTAATTAAAAGATCACAGATAAGCAAGGGGAAAGGAGTTAAGAACCAAAAGGAATAACAAAGGGTATTAATCTGTTTTCAATGCTTCCATCAGAGAGTGACTATGTCAATATCCAAACGTTTTCAAGTTTTCCCCCTAGATTGTCGTCACAACTTAAGTATTTAATTGCGATTACTGATCAAACTCGATTAAAATCATGTACTAATGTGGCAACTGGGTTCATTATGCACCACCAAGAATAGGTTTTTCTCAATAATATTCTAATACTTAACCTATTCTTGGAAAAACCTCTTTTGACTCCTTTCTTCTTCTTAATATAATGATACGCAGCTCTCCTGCGTGTTCGAGGAAAAAAAATAATATTCTAATGCTATGCAACTGTTGATTCTCAAATACGGAACTCTGATAGTTTAAACTGAAAATTTGTCAGTTGCAAAAATTTCTTTTAACAATTTGGCATGTGCTATACACCATTTTTTGCTTATTCTTTTTTTAATAAAAAATATACACTCTTGCACATCTGTTTGGTAATACCACTGTTTGTTGCTTGGCCACATCTGTGCAACTAGCTAGGCAACTAGTCCAGTACCTTCTAGACAATTTACAAGCCAGGTCACATTTTAAGTGGCCCACCTATCATTGTAGGGAGATCAAATGAGTTTGTAGCAATGAGGGGTTCTGTCTTCCCCTCAAGGCGCTGTTCCCACGATGAAAAAGGGATCGCAGCTTGCCAGGATCATGATGTGTGGCTGTGTGAGCCTGCCTGCCCGGTCCTGTGTCGGCAGGTATTAACAAGAATGGCTGATGTTGCTTGGAATTAGGGTTGGAACGGAATGCGATCCCTTCAGTTCCATTTTGTGCACGGAATTGAATGTCAAAGGAACGGAATTGATAACATTTCCATAGTTGCTCAAAGATTGCCCTTGAATAGTAGTCTTACATCAGCAGCTTATTCAACATTTGCTTAGCTAATTTTGTTCATTATCACCAGAAGTTACCCACATGAAGTAATATGTATCAGGTGTTTTGATATTCCCATAGTTTAATGGTTCTTCTAAAATACCTCCTACAAAATCACCGGAAGAGGTGACGGTTTGGACGTTGACATGGTCTTAAAAATGCAACCTTAGGTATTGACTATCAATTTCTATTGTAATATTATTTGTAAAACCTAATAAAAGTATAGTTGTAGTTCAACTCTAAATCTAAACAGTTTACCTGCAACCCTGGATATTTGAGATGAATCTACTATAAATATTCAGAGAAGCTGTTGGTCAAAATTTAAACAGTTTACCTGCATGCTTCTCATGGTTACAGTCATTGATTGGAGGGAGCACAACATACGCACTTGGTAAAACATTTTTCCCTTCCTCCAAAATCCTTCCGTAGCACCTTTTCATTGTGTATTTGTGGCTGCCTGCATAGTCTGAAATTTTGTGAACATGCGTTCCTAAAAAAATTGATGTATTTGATGTACAGAATGTGTTTACCTTATAATAGTCTATAGGAAATTAGGAATAATTGCAAGCTAAAGAGGGTAGTAAAAGAAAGTGTTGTTCTTAGTAATAATCATCTACTTCTGTGCACAGCACTTTAGGTCCTTATTCAGACAATAATTTGCTGCTGGAGTCTATTTTTTGCCTGATCTTTGCTCGTTAGTTCTTTTGTTTTATTTTTTAATCATATAATTAGCACAAATAGTGTGCACGGTTTGGTTAACCTATGGATCCTTGTTACAGGTGGCTCTGATTTCATTAGCAATCAGATATGAGGGCTTAGTCCTTCCTGGTACTCCAAAAATCGAGGACAACACTATGCTAGAAAGTCTAATTTTGCCTATCGTTAAAGCGGTAATTTTCTGAGTCACAATTATGTATCTCACTTAACAAATAAATTTTAATCTGTCAACAAAGTAATCTAGCATGATGGATACTGCTTTGGCTGTTTCTGAAGTCCCAGCCAAACACCCAGAAAATTTGTAAATGGATTGAGTAACTCTAAAAATCTTAATGTGAGACGTTACAACATGCAATTGGGGTATATTTCCTTCTTAATGTAATGACACACAAAGCTTTTGCATATTCTTGAGAAAACAAACATTGTGGCATGCTATTTTTATAATGTCTGAAAAATTAATAATTCTGCAACAACGAACATTGTTAAGCCGGGGATTGAGTCAATAGAATGGATATGTACCTGTGAGGAGCAGGGCTTCAAAAATCATTTTGGCGCTGGAAACCAAAACCTGACAGGTGCGATTTTTTCCCTAGAAAACCAATCCACTTTTGGTTTTGCCTTCGTGAATTTGAAATTTTTCAAAACCTGATCACTGGAAGTTACAAAATAGAGTAATGTACACATTAAATAGAAGTAGCAGCAAATTCTCTAAACGGGTAAACCAGTCAATGGTTCGGAGAGCTAGCAGGTGACCATTTCCAGTTTACTGGTCAGGTACCGCAGGTTCTCCGAACCTTGGTGAGGTGTCCAATTGTCCGAGAGACCACATTCGACTAGGGTCTTGCGTTGCTATCCAAGGCGTCTTTTTTGTTTATCATGCCTAATGACATGTTGCCTGTGAAAAAAGTTTTTTTTTTTGCTGATGTCCTATTTTTTGTGTATACAGCTAGATCATGATGCTTCTGATCTTGGCTGCTATCGCGGTCTCATTGCTTCCTCCAGCAATGCTGTTATTCTTGTCAAACTTTGGTATAAACTTTTACATGCGTACCATCTTCGTATCTGTTTTCCGGTTCATTTTTACTACATTTGCTTCTACCAATATGTTTCCAGTTCTTTTTAATTACATTTGCTTCTACCAATATGGAACATAGTACTCTGTTATAATATATAGCTAATACATTTGCTTAATTACACATGAAATTTGTAATTTAAATTTAATACTCTGGTGTTTAATAATTGTGTTTTGTCAAACAATTAAAAATTCTGATCAAGTAGTTGAGCACACTTTTATAAGTGTAGATTTTTAAAATCTTTTTTTGTGAAAATGGAAAAAGCAGAACGCTAGTCATATACTCATATATCCAAACTGTTGAACGAACATGAGGGCCTTTTGTCAAACTGATAAAGGGAGTTTTAGTGGGAATTCCATTTTATAATAGCTGTTAAAAATGTGGTAGTTTAGTGTTGGTACAAAGCATGTCCTACTTGTGCGAGCCCAAGTTCTTGACCTTGTGAGAAATATGGCTTTTTGAGAGTATTCATGATTAGTTAATGTTGGAGAAGTATTTCAGTCCAATAAGAGTTCGAGTATGTAATAGAATCCTCTTGTAATTTAAGGCTTAAGCACTGTAAATAAGGTGTGGGAGTCCTGAGTAACGTCACACAATATTCCCCAAATTTCTACAGTTAATGAACACTTTTGAGAGAAAAAAAAGCACCTTGCCGTCCGACTAATTTTCAAGAAGAGGCAAATTGATGCTTGTTGGACTAATTTATAGAGTTGACCATCAGTGGTTAATTTTTTAACCTTGTTCGTTAATCTTAATTTGCCTATCACTAAATTGTATTCTTTCCCTCTGCAGCTGTCCAGGAAATGATGCATATTTGGAACGTTATCCCATTTGCTCTTTCGCGGACGTAATCAATTATAATGTTCCGGAACATCTAATGCAGATGGTCAAGGAGTTCGTTTCATGGAGGAATCTACCTTTTTTTATACCGAATGATGATGTAGTAACATATGGCACATTCCTAGAAAAGTTTCGTCCAAATCGAACGAGGAGAAACGATGGATTTCTTGCTTTATTGGACTGTGTAAATATTTATATCGACTGTTCAACAGATGATTGTGATATTGAGGTATGCAGTGTTAAACAGGGAAAATGAAGTTGCTATAATGCCCATTATATAATCTGCTACTAACTTCTGGAAGTGAATATTTTATGGAAACAGGATGCTAGGTTTTATCTGTTTTCTAGCGTTGAAAATGTGCTGGAAATGCTCGATTTATGCATCAAGTTTGCTGAAGGGATCTCTTTCAATCAAGAAAAGGCTCAAATTTCTCCTCAAAGAGGCCTTTCTGACGCAATAAGCTTTGCACATTTCCTCACAAGCAAGGTGAGTTCGTTTTCCTACTAACTATCGTATAAGATATTGGCGGTAACGCCAGCAGGTTTATGAAATTTTAGTTTGTTGTCATGGTGTTTGGTAGGTTCAGCTAACTAAAAATTTTAATTATCCAAAATCTCATCAACTTGAGCTTATTTGTTGAGTCGCTATTTGTGCTTCAAAGCTCAAGCTACCATATTTTGTTGAAAATGTCTAACAACATGTCAATATATACTATTTAGCTAGGAGGAGCTTTGTCAATACTATTTAGCTCAGATGAGTTTTCTAGTGACGAGCTCATTTCTTTGGTTGTCAAACAGGGACTTCATTTGGAAACGTCATATGCCTTGGTTCATTTGTGTCTGAAGAAGCAGTGCCAACCTTCGGAGCTCACACCGCATGAGCTACAGAAAATTGGCTTTCCTTGCGATCATGCTCACAGCCTGCTGCTGGAAAAACAGATCGCCTTCAACAGTTTCACAAATCAGGATTCATTGAAAGAGATGTTGATATGGTGTTGTAAGCTTCAAATTGATCCACAGATCATTTGTTAGGGCATATAGTCATTAGTTAAGACTAGACTGGCTGGTTAAGTTTCCTTTAGTCCGTTTCCAGGTCCTTCGTGGCCTATGACAGATTATATTTGGTTACACTAGTTTATTGATCCATTGCAAACACACTTAACAGCTGGATGACGATTAAGATGTCTTGAATGTCGAGGCAGTTTTGAGGGTTAAGACACTGCGCGTATCCACATGTACACATGGTTTTGCATTTTTCAATGCATTGGTATTTTCACTCTCCCAAGTTTGCCGCAGAGAGGAACCCGGATGTGCTGTTCCTCAAGTGAACTACGTACGGGCATGCAGCACAAATGTATGTGCTGCCATCTTCATTCCCCCTAAACCGAACAGAATATATATCCGCGGGCATGCGTCCACTATCTGGACCGTGTGTTGCTTTTTGGAAATTCATACAGGCAATAGAGGTGGAGATATCTAGTGTTGTCAAGGAAATACAATAAAATGGTAATAGAAATAGCCCGTTGCTATGGCCGTACCGCAGTAGTGTAACCTACTCAGAGAGAGAGAGTGGTGGAGTGGAGACTGGAGAGGGCATCTCGACCTCTCTCCTGTACCGAGCAAATTGGCCCATACTGCTTCATCTACTATGTCCCCCCACTTCCTCCAAGCCGCCTCAAGCCTCTTCCATCTGCGTTGAGTAGCTCTTCCCGCTTTCCCCAGTCATTTTGGTTTGTTTTTGGCCATCAAGCAGCATCAGCAGTAGATTAAATCCAACGAAATAAACTTTTATTTGTTCTTGAATCGACTCGAGATAGCGAGTAGAGTAGTAGGTAGTAAAATTAACTGAAAAGTGCGTGATAAGGATTGGATAGGTACCCACCCAAGTCTCGAGGTGGAAGGGGAGGCTGGTCACTGACTTGGAATCGGAGGCGGCGGCTGCGAAGGCGATCAAGAAGCAGCAGACCAGCAGGAGCCGCCGAGGCAGAGGCCGCCCAATCATACTAGATACTATCATAGCCGTACCCTTTCTTTCCTAGCTATAGATCCATGCAGCCATGGATGGATGGATCAACTGCTTCTGCTTTTGCTTTCTCCTGTTTCGATTCCCTGTTCTTGTGGCCGGGAGGAGAGAGCAGAGCAGAAGGCGACGGAAGCTAGCTGCGCGTAGCTTTTTCCTAGCAACAACAAGAAGATGTACTTTGTTCTCTTGCTGGATTAATTTTGTGGGGTAATTAATGAGCAGCCAACTGATGAATCAACCTACACGTCCAGAGACTTTTCCTATTAGAATAGGAGTATTGCTTAGCATTCTAACTTTATTTATGATTCTTAGGCCCGCTTAAATCGGCTTAGCTTCTGGTTTCGGGCTTATTTTTTATTATTCAATAATTTTATCTTTTTCTGGTTTTTTGAGTTTTTTTGTCAGTTTTTTTGTCCCATATTTGTTTATACTGTTCGTGATGGGCTAACCTGTTTTTTCTATTTTTAAATTTTTTAAATTTAATTACGCCAAATAAGCCACCATCAGCTACAGTGTAATTTCAGCTAGCTACAGAGTTTTTCAACGTAGGCCACTAAAAAAACCATTTTGAGCACCCCTTAATTAAACTGTATTGTTGGTGACGTGCACATGCAATTATATGTATACGCAATTATATGTATTATAGGAAAAGCTTATGATCTGGTAGAAGAATGTATAGTTTTTTAGCCCACTCTCATTTTTTGTTCTAGATTCGCCACTGAAAGGCAATATATATAGAGAGTACAAGGGGGATATACAAGGGGCATATAAGAAAACAAATAACAATCCTATTCTATCCTTAACACCCCTTTAAACTCATGGTGGATCATGAACGTGGTCGAAAGGATGTTTCGACCACGGTGAACAGTGATCGGTAGAATCACTGCGTGGTTGTAGGGTGCAGCAGCAGGGAAGCGTGGTCGAAACTTCTTCAGAAGTTTACGACTACGTAGTCGGAGCGATCGGAGGGGCTACAACGTGGTCGAAAAGACTGTCTGTGTGGTCGTAAGACCGATAGAGTGGTCGTAACGCAGCGGGAGGTGGTCATAGCCTGTTGTAAGTGGTCGTACGACTACAGGAGGTGGTCGTACGACTACAGGAGGTGGTCATAGCGGTCGTAAAGTCTTGGGAGCAGTCCTAAAGATTGCAACACTGTCTTCCTCTACATGCGTATATCCGGAGTCAGAGTGGGAGTTGAGTGATTCAACTCCAGCACTCGACACACGAGTACTCAACACTCGACTACACAACATCGGTGCTCCACGGCCGCTGAAATGGCCACCCGCCGGCCACCGAAGAATCCGCACTCCGGAGAGGTCAGAAATGCAAAATAACCGCGCAAGAGGCTAGACCTGCAAAAAAGAACCATTAGGGGGGCTAGACCAGTAAAAACTTCAGGATAGAGTTATCAATATTACTTTATTTCTTAGCCAAAATTTTGTCCCCGTTCCTTTCTTTTTTATCTTACGAGTTCTAACTACTCAAAAAGATGAGTTGTAGGAGAAGAAACCAGTTCATTCATTATCCAAAGGAAAGTCTTTACAAAATTCCTATTTTACAAACAACTTTGAAGAAGGAGAGCCGAGTTGCATTTCTTCTGCAATCTTTCGATTGGCCGGCTCTAGTTCTTCGATCAGGCAGGTTGCCTCTTCCATAGAGCAGCCGAAGTCATGGTCGATTGGAGTTAGGTTGAGATTCTAGTTGCACGCCTTGAGTTTTACCAAGGCATAGCTTACAGTATTCTTGACCGTATCTCGAATCGACTCTACATGATCGGTCCTCAAGGTAGACAAGTGCTTCCCAAGAGCTCCAACCTGTAGTACGATCATACTCATGTGAGTGGTTATGGTGTCCTCGGAAAGACTCGTCTTCTCCGCACCAAACTCATTGAGTAGATTGTTGAGAAGAGTGCCGCAGTCTTGAAGGGTTGCCTTCATCGACCTCATTTCTTCTTGACTACGAATTGTAGCTTCAGTGAGATGCTTTATTTCAACCATGGCCTCTGCAAAAAGATCAAAAGTGGTCAAAGTGATACTTATCAAGGGACTAGTTAGGAGAATTGGTCGAAGGTAAAGTTTTTCTTACCCGCTAGTCGAGTATCGAGTTCCTTTATTCTCTTGTTTTTCTCCTTATTGATACGATTAAGTTCTCTGATCACCTTGGTTTTCTCTTCGACCTCAGTGCGGGACTTACTCGATTCTGTTTCTTTTTCTATTCAAAGAAAAGGAGTTAAAGGAAGGCAAGAAAGACAATTAAATAAAATAAACAGACTTAAGTTCTGGACTTACGGTTTATTTTATCCTCTAAAGCTCTGACTACAGAAGTAGCCTTCACAAGCTTTAATGATAGTTCAACATTTTCCATCTTTAGCCTGTGTGAATCGGCCTTTTCATTGTCGAGAGCAGCAACCATGAACTCTGCGTCAAGCTTAGACTTACAAAGGTTAAAAGCAGTCATGAAGAGCCAGACAAGTGGTCTAATCCAAAGTTGGACTACGAAGGTAGTGACATACAGTGCTGCCACCCTCTTGGAGAGTTCGGCATTTTCTTGTCGGAGATACATGAGCTGTCTGTGGTACTCACCCATGGTTGCCATGTCCTCCAATGCTCTTTAAACAAAGGAGGATAGTGAGGAGCAAGATGAATCAGGTACAAATGTTTAAATACTCGATACTTACATTCATGCTGTTTGAGCAAACATAGAGAATACTAGGGTGGAGTTTTCAAGATGTATGTGCTGCCATCTTCATTCCCCCTAAACCGAACAGAATATATATCCGCGGGCATGCGTCCACTATCTGGACCGTGTGTTGCTTTTTGGAAATTCATACAGGAAATAGAGGTGGAGATATCTAGTGTTGTCAAGGAAATACAATAAAATGGTAATAGAAATAGCCCGTTGCTATGGCCGTACCGCAGTAGTGTAACCTACTCAGAGAGAGAGAGTGGTGGAGTGGAGACTGGAGAGGGCATCTCGACCTCTCTCCTGTACCAAGCAAATTGGCCCGTACTGCTTCATCTACTCTGTCCCCCCACTTCCTCCAAGCCGTCTCAAGCCTCTTCCATCTGCGTTGAGCAGCTCTTCCTGCTTTCCCCAGTCGTTTTGGTTTGATTTTGGCCACTTATTTGATTTGTTGTTGTCGCGATCTTGTTCCCCGTTCAATTTGTACTTTGTGCTTCCTCAACGAATCTATATGTTCCAAGTGTAGCACTTGGTGCAGGTTGTGGTTGAGCTGAAGGAGGTGTAGCTCTCTCGGTTCAGAATTTTCGCCCTGACCACCATATTGAGCTGAAGCCTAAAGGAGGTGACTTGTTGATTCCACTAAAGCTATTCGTGTAATTCCCCCCCCCCCAATACAAACTGTACTTCAGTGTTTAATGTGCTGGCGCGCTGAGAAATTTCTCCAGTGCTGGATTGAATAAATTGCAATGTTGTACGTCATTGACACTTGTACCTGCCTAAGGTGGTGATCGGTTCGGCTGAAAAGCTCGTGGCTTATGGCTGAAAACACTGTAGCTGGCTGAAAAAAGCATTGTAGTTGATTACTGCGTTTAGGTACATCATAGTGTTTTTAGTGATTACTCTAGCCTAGTAAAAGCTAAAATACACTGACAAAAGGTGATACAAAGAGTGCTGCTGATTCGTGCCAATTATTCATGTGCTACTCCCGCCCGTGCATGACGTCCTTAACAGTCACCTAAAAACAACAATGAAGCAAGGGTGAGTCCATCGACTCAGCAAGTACAAAGCAAAACAGCAAATAACAGGTTCATTCATAGGACCATAACCATTCCAGTTTCATTAACCACTTATCCCTTTAACCACTTCAAATTCCGATGAACCATTCATCATGCATATGCACATGCACTTCTCTCTTATCTCTTTAGCCTATACCAGTATAGCAGAGCGAGCACCCGTCGATGCTCACCTAGGCCCGCTTATTTCCATGCGGGGATCACAAGCCCGTCCTTTTTCATACGGGGACCACAGTAGCTCGTCATTCTCATACGGGGACCTCAAACTCCACTCCCGTGGAGCGTCCACTCAACGTGGACCAACACTATCTCTTTCATGACATGCATGCAATGCAAATTCCCATTTATGCATATCAACATGCCATGTCTCAATATTCATCTTTCTTCACTTCTCATTATGCATCCAAAAATATTTAACTTACCACACCATGGTAAGCCATGCATCATCGTTCATTTAACAGAAATCACTACCCGAATTCACCGCTTTACAATGCACTTGCTTGGTTAGCCTCGGGGATGACGCGTGGATGGCTCCGACCCGGGACCTCCACCTGCGTACATGTCAACCCGACTCAACCCGGCCGAAAAGCCCTCTCCTCCTCACTGGTTCTGCCCGGGCGGCACGGTGGCGCATGGCCGGCTCAACGTCGTCTACCCCCATCTCACCGCCGGCAGCCCCTTCGTCGGCCCCCGCCTCCTCCTCTCCCCGTCCCCTCTCTCGCGCGCAGCCGACCAGCCGGCCCGATCCAGATCTGGCGGCACGGCGGCGCGTGGCCGGGCGCGGCGTCGCCGGCGGCCCCCTTCGCCGCCCGCCCCCCCCCCCCCCCCCACTTCTCCTCTCCCCTCTCACTCTCTTGCACAGCGCTCCCCCGATGGCAAGACGGCACGCGGGCGGCTCCGCTTGCTGGCCCTCAGGCTCACCGCCGGCCGTCCCCATGCGCGCGCGCGGTGGGGCACGCCTTCCTGTGCTGCCGTGGTGGTTGGAACGACCGTCGGCCACCGAGAACCCGGTTTGCCCACCGCCTCCCTCGACTTCGGCTCAATGGCACATGGCCTCGCCCCCAATGGAGCCGAGCTCGCCGGTTCAACTCTCTCTCTAAGTGTTTGTGTGGTGCCATGGGGTTGAGGGATGGTGGACGTACTCAGTGGCGGCTTGGCGCATGATCGGCGGTCGTCGACGTCCTCCGTTGTCGTTGGCGTCGTCCTCACGTTCTAGCCCTCTGAGCTCCTTCTCCTCTTTGGCTCCATCTTCTTCTCCTACTCCTTGTGGTGGTCTTTGGTGCGGATGAGCTCGGATCTTGGGGTGGCTCTCGGCTTGGCAGTGAGAAGGAATGGAGGGAGTGGCTTGCTCCCCTTGCTTTGCTCTTACCTTGGTTGAGGAGATGAAGTGGGAAATGTGGGCTTGGCTGCCTAGGGTTAGCTTATATGAGCATGGTTGGGGGCTGCCCTTTGCATTTGTGAAATGTCTGAATCGCCCTCATTTACTTTCCATGCCCCTCTCACACAATTGACTGCCCAAGGGCATTTTGGTCCAAGGCTGCGTTGGCTTTGAGGTTTCTACTGTAGCGGTAAGTCGGTAAAAGGCAAGGGTGAGTCCAAAGACTCAGTAAGTACATAATAGGACGACAAATACTATCAAAACAAGAAAACAATTTAATCCAACCCCAACATACTCTGCATACATAGCCATGCTCATATCATCATTCACAAGGTTCCACATCGATCGTACATACTTCACATGCATTTTCGTGTCCCATATTGCCAAATCATCAATGCAATGCAATGCATCCCTGCTCTACATGCACATTTGCTCATCACATTGCAAATACCGGTATTGCCGAGTGAACACCTGTCGATATTCACCCACAATCTTGGGCCCACCCATATCGGCACAGGGATCTCTCCACTCCCGTGGAGGCCTACCGAAGTAGGTCTTACTCAAGAGCACTCCGGATTAGTCCGCTAGCTTTACTCGTAGCTTGGGACTTTCTCACCGCCCTCACTCTTGAGTGCACATAATGCAAATGCCCATTGTTGTGGCTACAGGCCAAACAGTAAGGAAGGGGACTAGTAGTAGGAGAAGAGGAGAGCTAGATCTGTGGGAGAGTTGGTACGAATGAGAGGATGCCCCTCCTCCTGTCCCTCCTGGGGGTTTATATACATGAGTGGGGTAGAATGAGAAATCCACATTCTACCCCTTAGTACTTACAAAGATTGAGGGTACATTGGTATATTTACATGAGTATATTTATCTACACTATTGGCCCTATTACATGTTAGGCCAGTTGCAAGGCCCAGTTACGGGGGGTTGGGCCACCCCCACAACACCCATTGTTATCCATAAATAAACATCATATCATGTAATCATCGTATTTTCATATAAACATTATCGCATCATGTGAACATCGCATATTCATAAACTCTGGTCTACCGCTCTACCATGTACTTGCCTGTTAACCAAGCGGAGCGAAGCGACGTGGCGACGACGTCGACTCAGGACCTCCACCTGGGTGTCAGGCTTGGACGTTGAAGAAGGTTGTGGCGACGGCGAGGTCCTAGGTTCAGTGGTCGTGGATGACCCAAGCCTTCCAGACCGCCGCCCTTGCTCTCTCTGCTTTCTCTCTACCTTTTGGCTGAGGAAGGAAAATGAAGTGGTGCTTGGCTTGGTTCTTGAGGTTGTGGCAGAAAAGTGGAGTGGGTGCAGTGGCTGTGTGCTGTCTTGTCTACTTAAGAGGCATGGCCATCACTCTCCCTGTGAAATACCGCTTTTGCACCTTCGCCCATACAGAACCTCGAATGGCGCTGCTCGAACACTGGAGTGGTAGCTGTTGTTATAAACAAACTCTATAAGTGCCAAATGATCCACCCAGCTACCCTTCCAGGACAAACCACAGGACCTCAACATGTCCTCTAGTGTCTGAATGGTGCGTTCGGACTGTCCATCCGTCTGCGGGTGGAAAGCAGTACTAAACTGGAGCTTCGTGCCCAAAGCGCCCTGCAAGCTCTCCCAAAACTTGGAGACAAACTTGGCGTCTCTGTCCGAAACTATCGACTTGGGAACACCATGTAATCTCACAATTTCTCGCACATAGATGGGCGCCAACTCACTTGCCGAGTTCGTCGTGCGAATGGGGATGAAGTGCGCGGACTTACTGAATCGGTCCACCACTACCCAAATCGCATCGTTACCTCGCTGGGTACGAGGTAAGCCGATTACGAAGTCCATGGTAATATCATCCCATGGCCACTGAGGAACCTCCAAAGGCTGCAATAGCCCAGCGGGACGCCTATGCTCAGCCTTTACTTGTTGGCAAGCACCGCAAGATGCCACATACTTGGTAATATCCACTTTCATCCTCTTCCACCAAAAGCTCTTCTTGAGATCACAATACATCTTGGTCTCACCAGGATGCACCGTGTAGGGGGTACGGTGAGCTTCCCTCAAAATATCATCCTTGACTTGAGCCTTTTGCGGCACGCAAAGGCGGCCTTTAAATCGCAAAGCACCTGAATCATCAAGACTGAAATCCCCCGTTTTCCCTTCATTAAGGCACTTCCTCACTTGCTGAAGCAACCGATCATGCTGTTGCGCCTCCTTTACTCATTCCGGAATCGTTGATTCCAGCAACAATTGCATCTCAGCCTGTGTTGTACCAGCGAAACAATAGGAAATTCCCATCCGTTCAAAGTCAGCAACGAGACAACCTAGAGTGGAGGGTGTCATCTTGCGACTAAGAGCATCAGCAACCACGTTTGCCTTACCCGGATGGTACTGAAGAGTGAGATCATAGTCTTTGATAAGCTCCAACCACCTCCGTTGCCTCAAGTTCAGCTCCTTCTGAGTGAAAATATATTTGAGGCTTTTGTTGTCGGTGAAGATATCACAAGATTCTCCATACAAGTAATGCCTCCAAATCTTTAGAGCAAAAACCACTGCGGCAAGCTCTAAATCGTGAGTAGGGTAGTTCTGCTCATGTTTCTTCAACTGTCGCGAGGCATACGCGATCACTTTATTATCTTGCATGAGCACACAACCCAGACCCACTCGAGACGCATCCGAGTAGACTGTGAAACGCTTCCCTGGCTCAGGAAGTGTGAGAACAGGAGCAGTTACTAACTTCTCTTTCAGTGCATTAAAACTGCGCTCACAGTCATCGATCCACTGGAATTTCACACCCTTCCGTGTGAGTTGAGACATTGGCTTGGCAATGAGAGAGAAGTCTTTCACGAAGCGACGGTAATAACCAGCTAGGCCAAGAAAGCTTTTCACTTCCTTAACACTAGATGGTCTCTTCCAATCCACGACGGTGGAAATCTTGCTTGGATCTACTGAGATGCCTTCCTGGTTAATTACATGACCTAGGAAGCTCACTTCAGAAATCCAGACTCGCACTTCTTCAATTTGGCAAAGAATTGATTCTTCCTCAAAGTCTCAAGCACGAGCCTCATATGCTGCTCATATTCTTCCTCCGTCTTGGAATAAATGAGGATATCATCGATGAACACCACTACAAAGTCATCCAGGTACATGTGTAGCATACTGTTCATCATTTCCATGAAAATAGCAGGGGCATTAGTCAGTCCAAAGGACATAACTGTAAACTCATAGTGCCCATATCTTGTGGAGAAAGTTGTCTTCTCAATGTATTGCTCCCGCACTCGGATTTGATTATACCCAGATTGTAGATCAAGTTTTGAGAACACCTTGGCTCCTTTCAATTGATTAAACAAGTCCTCGATGCGAGGCAATGGGTATTTATTCTTGATAGTCACCTGATTGAGAGCACGATAATCTATACACATGCGCCAACCCCCATCTTTTTTCTCGGTGAAAAGGACAGGGGCTCCCCATGGTGACACACTACGACGAATCAAGCTTTTGGATAGCAACTCGTCCAATTGCTTCTTCAACTCTTCCTGCAAGGGTCATGCCAGGAACAAGATCAATCCTGAACTCCACATCTCGCTTGGGTGGCATACCCAGAAGCTCTTTGAGAAACACATCAGGATACTCATGCACCACAACAATATCCTCAATGTGCAAAGGCGCATTTGGCTTCTCCGCAATTGTTAGGAGTAACCCAGACTTCATTGTTCGTCGGCCAGGGAATAAGTTGGCCAACACAAGGAGGGAACACGTGGGTGTATTCCCTTGAAAGATTATCTCCTTCCCTGAAGGTGCTTGCAAGGTAACTGTCCTCCAGAAGCAGGAAATCACGGCTTGGTAGCGATGCAACTAGTCCATGCCAAGGATAACATCAAAAGGCTCCAACTAAATAACCATGAGGTTGGCAACAAATCCCTCGCCATCTATTGCAACCACACAGTCGTGGCATACTGTGGAGCTAGCAATGATACCCCTTGGGGTACTAACCATAACCGATTGAGAAATTTGCTGAATACTCAGCTTGGCCTTCCTAGCAAACTCCTAGGACACAAATGAATAGGTAGCACCAGAGTCAAAAAGGACAAGGGCTACACATGAGTCCACTAACAGAGTACCTGTCAGCACGTCAGGTCGACCCACGGACTCAACAGCAGGTAGTGTGTAGACTCCAGGTGGTGTCGGGGCGGCGAGAGCCCCGACGCTCTGCTGTGGCGGCAACAGAACTGGAGGCGGTGTAGCATGCTGGAGCGAAGGAGTTGGTGCAGGATGCTAGTAATACCCGGCGGGTGGAGCCCAGGAGAGTGGAGGCTGCAAAGCAGGGGCAGCCGCCATCATCTGGACTAACCCCCGAGGTGAAGAGTTTGATGAAGATGAAGATACGGGCTCCCACTTGAGAATGTTGGAGGGGTTCTGACGACAAACCTGCTCCATGTGGCCTGATCGGCCGCAATGCCGACACTCCCCTATCCAGGAGCACTCAGCAGCACGGTGCCCACCTCCACACTTGAAACAAATCATGCCCTGCCCTGGGACAGGACGATAGGTTGGGGTCACTTATGAAGAACGAGGCACTGAAGAAGATGACTTTGAAGACTTGGATTTGGATGATTGTGGGGGACGCTGGCCCCACTTGGACTTCTTAGGAGCGGGCCGCTGAGATGACCCACCCTCTTCAGTGAAGCTTCTCTTCTGGTCACCACCAGAAGCACTCGGACCACCAGTGGGTTGCAACCCTTTAGTGAGTTGCATCTCCATCTCCATCCCCCTGGCCTGCTCTACCACGGATCGAAAATCACGCGGCGCCGTAGCTCCCATGACATGCCGAAACTCAGAATTGAGCCCTCAGCGGAACCTTTTGGCCTTCTCAAAGTCATTGCTCGCGACCGATAGCACGAAGCAGACCAGATTATTGAATGCCGCCTCGTACTCATCCATGGTCATCTTTCCCTGTACGAAGGTCGACAGGGCGACCTCCATACTCTCCACAAAAGAATCTGGGTAGTACTTCGCCTTGAACTGCTCGGTGAAGACTTCCCAAGTAGCGGGACCTTGGGCAAGGGTCCTGGCTAAAAGAACTCCTTCCCACCAAATGTCTGCCTGACCCTTCAAGTGAAAAGCCACATAGCGAGCTTTCAGCTGAGAGCTCATCTCAAGGGCTTCGAATTGCCTCTCCATGTAGTGCAACCAATCCGCAGCCTGGACTGGTGTGCCCAGTCTATCAAAGCTATCTAGTCGTAGGGCTAACCACTCATGAAGGCCCATCCTTGCCTCCGGTACGACCGGAGCAACAACAGGGGCAGCAGCAGGTACAGCCGCAGCAGCGGTTGCCGGCGCTTGACGGCGAAGCGCACGGACCTCCTCTAAGAACTCCTACAGCAAGGCTGAAGACCTTGCCGGATCTCTAGCTACGGACTGTTCGGCGGAAGCAACTTCTGCACCAGATGCCTCCTGCTGAACCTCGAGCGATGGCTCCGCTTGGGCACGGCCACGACCACGGCCGTGACCTCCACGGCCACGCCCGCATCCTCTAGCTCTCGGCATCTCTGTTCAAGACAGATAGCCGATCACACCACAAGCCCACAAACATCCATTTCAACAGCACACATCAACATCAATGCTAAAGAAAGCGTAAATGTAATGTAAGACCCATTCCCCATCCTATGGTGCACCAGTGTGTCAAATGTTAATTATTAGGCCTAAGTCAAATTTTAGTTGAATAATTAACCTAAGTTATCAAATCTCTCTACCACGGAACTAACGCCCGCTCTGATACCAACTGTAACACTCCGCCCATCCTCTGGGCCTGGAATGCTACCACCATTGCAAACTTTTACCTCTCCTTCAATTAATAGAATACTCAAGCCAACACTAATATATTTAGGTAGCAGAGAATAGATACATCATAGTTTTTTTCTTGTAACTCTAACTCTAGCATACTAGTAGATACTAACATGAACTGACAAAAGGTGATACAGATAGTGCAGTTAGTTTGTGGAGAATATTCATGTGCTACTCCTGCCCCGAGCATGATGTCTTCAACGATCACCAAGAAATAAAACAACAAAGCAAGGGGTGAGTCCAAAGACTCAGTAAGTACATAATAGGACGATAAATACTATCAAAACAAGAAAACAATTTAATCCAACCCCAACATACTCTGCATACATAGCCATGCTCATATCATCATTCACAAGGTTCCACATCGATCGTACATACTTCACATGCATTTTCGTGTCCTATATTGCCAAATCATCAATGTAATGCAATGCATCCCTGCTCTACATGCACATTTGCTCATCACATTGCAAATACCGGTATTACCGAGTGAATACCCGTCGATGTTCACCCATAATCTTGGGCCCGCCCATATCGGCACGGGTATCTCTCCACTCCCGTGGAGGCCTACCGAAGTAGGTCTTACTCAAGAGCACTCCGGATTAGTCCGCTAGCTTTACTCGTAGCTTGGGACTTTCTCACCGCCATCACTCTTGAGTGCACATAATGCAAATGCAAATGCCCATCGTCATCCATAAATAAACATCATATCATGTAATCATCGTATTTTCACATAAACATTATCACATCATGTAAACATCGCATATTCATAAACTCTGGTCTACCGCTCTACCATGTACTTGCCTGTTAACCAAGCGGAGCGAAGCGACATGGCGACGACGTCGACTCAGGACCTCCACCTGGGTGTCGGGCTTGGACGTTGAAGAAGGTTGTGGCGACGGCGAGATCCTAGGTTCGGTGGTCGTGGATGACCCAAGCCTTCCAGACCGCCGCCCTTGCTCTCTCTGCTTTCTCTCTACCTTTCGGCTGAGGGAGGAAAATGAAGTGGTGCTTGGCTTGGTTCTTGAGGCTGTGGCAGAAAAGTGAAGTGGGTGCAGTGGCTGTGTGCTGTCTTGTCTACTTAAGAGGCATGGCCATCACTCCCCCTGTGAAATGCCGCTTTTGCCCTTCCCCTTTAGACTTGGGCTGGTTATGGCACTAGGGGCTTTTTGGTCCAATGGCAGTCCTATACTATTTGGTGCTCCTCTACTGCGGCAGGTAAATCGGTAACAGGTAAGAATAGAATTTCCTGCCAAATGAAGAAAACCCACAACGCGAGACGGTGCCGACCGGCCCTGGACGGTCTGGGAACCTCTGAGAGCGCTACTTATTCGGCATTCTAAAAGCTGATGGGTCTGACGGCAAAAACCGCCCTTTCCTTTCTTAATTCTCTCTTTTGCAAATCAGTGGTATTACATTCTACCCCCCTTAACAGAATTCGACCCGCCGTGCCGATAAGGATGGGCCAAGATTTGGGTGAACATCGACATGTGTTCACTCGACAATACCGGTATATGCAATGAGATGAGTAAATGAACATGTAGAGTAGTGCTGCATTGTACTAATGGTAAGACAATG
Source organism: Dendrocalamus latiflorus (assembly GCA_017311315.1). Lineage (NCBI taxonomy): Eukaryota > Viridiplantae > Streptophyta > Magnoliopsida > Poales > Poaceae > Dendrocalamus > Dendrocalamus latiflorus. Next base: position 24,329,528 of record CM029667.1, read on the forward strand.
TTGAAACATGAGAATGATAGTATGAACATGATAATATATGCGGAGTATGTTATGGTTGGTTAATTGCTTACATGTTTTGGTAGCATTTATCGTTCTATTGTGTGCTTACTGAGTTTTCGGAATCACCTTTACTTTGTTTTTTTAGGTGGTCAGTGAAGGCACCTTGTATGGGCGGGAGTAGTACTTGAATAATTTCACGTACCAGCAACACTTCACATATCAGCTTTTGTTAGCATGTTTAAACTTCTCTGATATGCTAGAGTAGTTGCTTAAAATGATATGTGGTAAGTGGTTGCTGTATTATGAATAAAGTAGTGTTTACTTAAAACAGTTAGCAGTTGTTAAAAATAGTAATATTATGTATGATGGTAGCACTCTAGACCTAGAGGATGGACGAGATATTACAGGAAGTTTAGCCTTAGGTTGCGTAGCAAGGTAGACTTTGCATCTCAGTCCATCGCACCTGATCAATTTTCCTAATTTGTGTACCTATACTTGCATTCGTTCAACAGAAGCCGAGTTTCCGTTGAAGGATCTTCATAAGCAACTGGAATAACTGGAGAAGGCCAAGGCTAACAAGAAGAGAAGAATGTTGTACACTGTGCTTGTATTTGTCGTCGAAACCATATTAATTGGCAAGATTGGGAGATGAATTGATGGATCTAGCTGGTAGATTAATTCTTAGTTCTTTTGCGTTGTAATTGACAGCTGATGTTTAGTATCAGATTGACTGGAAATTGTTGAGTTGTAATGAGTTAATATTATTCCTTTGCCCGTAGTATCAGGCAATGAAGTTGTATGCAAAAATTTGCTTAGATGACATCTTGAGTAGTATGTACGCTAAAGTGAGTTATGATTGATCCTTGTATGCTAGCTGATGCATTGTGTCAAAGAACAGGCAAGTAACATCAGCTCCTCCAGAAGTCAAAACTACTACTACCACCGAACTACACCACGCCATTTTCTAGATTGTATTGAACATGAATCTTTCATGTTCTTTTAGCTCTCTGACAGGGTCATGTTCTTTTACATTTTCTAGTTGTACAGAGCGGCATGAAAATGATTAAGGACTGGTACAGTATTAAATTATGGAATGGTACAGTATTTGGTTACCTGAAAATCAAGCCTACAGAATCAGGTTGTGAAAGCTTGACACTGATAATCTAAATCTGCTGCTACCTACTGCCTGCAGAAGCTTGAAACTGACTTTCCCCTTCAGAACTACAACATTGACATGAAACCACATGAAGATGTCCTATAGTATCAGGTTATGGTCATCAATAACACGTACCACGTGAATTACAGCTTGGAATTCTTTGTGCATTCACCCACAATTTCCATCCAACATGATACAAAAAGAAACAAAAACTTGTCCCAAAAAAAAAAGAGTGCATCACAGAAATCTGGCGTAGTGACACATGCAGCAGGCTCCAATGAAATGTTCAACGCTTATTTATCAGGTTTACATCCACACAAACCATGTTTTGAAACGAGATAACTTGATGCATGTCACAGAGAGAAATTTCCTTATGCTAGCAGCTGATACAACAAACAGTACATCACAGAATTATGGGAAACATGTGAAAATGCAATATTCTTGCTGCCTAAAATTGCTTCTAGCTGCTGCCTAAAATAGGACGCTCATATTGCAAAGAACACAACCTTTTTAGCACACCACATTAGCACATTTCACAGCTTGCTTATCTCTCCATATCATTGCAGCATCACACGAGCACATGTGCTAATTATTCCAGCCCACTAATGCCAAGAGGTTGGTAAGTTACCAAAATTTTACCGAACTGACTACAACAAACAAGCGCTAGTACTTATTCAAGCATAAACATATTGATTCTGCCAGGATAACTGCAACGCATTCGAACTCAACTAAGCACAAACATACACAGCGCACAGATTATAATAGGGATAATTAAGCGTTCAGCTCGCAAAAGCTCTGCCAGATTAACACGACCATCCCAAACGGTAAGTTACCACGACACAAACTAAACCTTCACCAAAACGCAGAATCCGAAAGAGCAAGTAAAAAACAAGATACATGATAAGTTGATAACTAGCGGCAACCAGAGTGCAGCGACCGATCTCTTCATAATTCAAATGTCGCCCATACCAATGTAGGGGTCATCATTGGGGTGTTCGTCATCGGACCTCTCGAGCTTGTCGTCTTCCTCAAGCTTGCGTTTGCGTTCATCCCTTGCCTTCACGTTGAGCTCGTGCTTGCGGACACAATCGCGGGTCCCCTTGCTTGTGTATAGAATGGCTCCGATCAAATCCTGCGAGATAGCAGTGTCAAAATTAGATCAATAAAGCCTTCCTTTTCAGTTTTCACCGAGAAGTGAGACACAATTATATATGTATGTATGTACCTTCTCCAAGCTGTTCCTGGGTAGATTATCCTCCTTGATACCAAAGGTAGCCAGCAGTATCGGATCAATCTCGCCATCTTTGCCGCATGCGCACCTCACACATTCAAACAGAAACTGCTCAGTGCCCCCCTGGTATCCCTTGACGGTAACGCCGTAGCTCTCCCAGGTGTACCACTGGTAACGAAGTAGGGCAGTGGTCCCGGATATCTTCTCCAGGAATTCCCCCTCAGCTTGTATGACCAGCTCTCTGAACTTCTCCTTCAGCTCCTCTGTCTTATGCGTGTTGATTGGGGGCGGCGGAACAACGGCAAAGAAGTTAAGTGCTTCTTTCGCGGCCTTTTTAATCACATCAAAGACGGAGATCTGGAAAAGAAAAACGTACGTGCAGGTTAAACAAGACAAAGAAAACCGAAAATTCCTCACTCTCTCAGCCGAACTCACTTCCCCAATCACCTCCCAGCCCAGTTACAAGTCTACAACCCATGTTCCTTCCGGCCTCACAGCCTAGCTCATTCAGGGTTCACAATTTCGGCGAAATTTACGAAATTTCGTTACCCAACGAGAAAAAAACATTTCGGCTAAATAATTCGTTGAAGTTTGAATTTTAAAGGTTTAAAGAACCATGAAATCCATAACTGGTCACATACTGTCTTCTAGCCCAATGGCTAAGCCCCCCACGCTAGTACCACAGGTCCTGGGATCGATCCCCAGGTCTCCTACTCCCATTTTTCGGTATTTTTCCAGAGGGCGCACTGACATGTGGGTCCCACACACAGGAAAAATAAAAAGAAGCAATCCAGGATTCGAACTCGCGACCTCTCAGGTACGATGAGAGCCTCCCACCACCGGACCAAAGCACAAGTTGCGATAGGTACTCACCTTAAGCGTTATTTATCGTGTGTTTTAAGGTTCAAAATTCAAATAGTTTTTGTTTTTTTCGTCCGAATTTTGAACGAAATTTCGTTCATCTCGCTGCCCTCCGAAATTATTTTCAAAACGAAAGTTTAAACCCTGAGCTCATTCTACCCAACTCATCTCACTGCCTCTCTGCAACCTCCCTTGCCGGAAAAAGAAAAATTAATCTAGACCGAAAGAAGTTCTGGGCCGACTTTGTCAAAGATCAGCTGATCAACAAAAGAGCACAAGAATCGTCTAAAAAAAGAATGAGCCCAAGAATCAATAATACAACTAGAACTTTTGGGATCTTACCTCGTTGTAGTCGTCGTAGCTCATCCACTTACCCGGACGGCGCCTCTCGTCTTCCATCTTCAAATTTTATTAAAAAGTTAGAATGAAGATCGAGAGGATATCCGGAATCACCGCGCCATCGCAGAAAGTTACCTCGTCGGAGTCACCGAAACGTATCCACACAGCCGCCGGACGGCCCTTCAGCACGTCGGCCTTTGCGCTCAGACTCACCCCTCCCGTCCAGCCAGCGAAGTGCACGGCGGCCGGAATCGGAGACCCGCCGTGCGCCTTCACGAGGCCGGCTACGTGCGGCGAGCAGGCAAGAAGCGAATGCAACATTTCTTGAGGGTTTTGGTGTCTGAGGGTTGTGTGTGGAGAGGGAGGAGTGGGAAGGGGTATAAATGGCTGCAGCGGGTTCGATCGAATTAGTTCTAAGCAGCAGCATCATCACAGGCAGGCTAGGTCATGGCAGCAACCTAGCAAACCCAGCCTTTTCCCCGTATTGCTACTGGTAGACTGGCAGTGGCAGCGCCTCTTCCCTGTACCGGCAAACTGGCAGTGGCAGCGCTTCTTCCCTGTACTGGCAGTGGCAGCGCCTCTTCCCTGTACTGGAAGACCAGCAGAGGCTGCGGCGGCGAATCCGCTGGCATTGCTGGTCTGAGAGCTTTCGATAGACATGATTTCTTTTGTGGTGTGGCTTTGATATCATAAAAGTAGTAGACGGATTCAAGGGTTGAGAGAAGACTAAAAGAATGGGAAAGGTTCCACACTGCAAACCGCAGGGGATCAGCTCGTATATATACTTGCTAGATGGTGAACAGTATCAAAAAACTCGGCTGCTAATTACAACAGAACAGTGAGTCGAAGCTCTCAAGAAATCAATCCTAACATGGTTAAGATAACATGATCCTAATTACTGAATACAGATAACATCCGTATTGTTTAACAGGCATGACATTTAAGCAAGCAATCATCACAAAAAAAAAAGGCAACAACTGAAGCCAATTGGCCAGTATTGCACGCCCAAGTCAATTATGGGCAGAGTTTAAAGTTTCGTTTTCGAAAAAATCTTGGAGGGCAGCGAGATGAACGAAAGACCGAAATTTTGTTCATTTCGTTCAAAATTCGGACAAAAAATTCAAATGCTATTTGAATTTTGAACCTTAAAAACTGAGGATAAATATCAAGTAAAGCGAATGTTCAGGAGTGGGGAGTATTAGCGGTTGGGCTAGAAGGTCAGTTCTGCTTAGTTGGGGGATTTTATGATTTTTTAACCCTTCTTAATTCGAACTTAAACGAAAATATTTAGCCGAAATATTTTTTCTCATTTGGTAGCGAAACAAAAGAAAATTTCGAAATTTCGGCGAAATCTCGCCGAAATTGTGAACCCTCATTATGGGAATGGTTTTGCTATTGCACAGTTGACTGAAATTTTTTATCTCTAAGTTAATAAAAGTTGCACTCTTAGTAACCTAAAGTTACATTATACTAATTCACCTCATCCTAAAGTTGCATTCTCAATTATCTAAAATTACAGCGTAAAAAGTAACTAGAGATGAAGAAAAAACAATCATCTATACAATAATCACTCTCTTATAATAAACATCAAACAACTTGTAACAAAGCATCATAACAAACCTCAGATGCTTCTTCTAGTAACCGTTTTGTACGCATCCACTGCAGCCTTCTGAGCAGCTCTCTTCTCTTTCCGCTAGCCCGTCTTGTCGAGTGACTTGGAATAGCAATCTATCATTAGCATCAGTGCACTGTAAAGTTACCAGTAGCAGGAGGCCAACAAAAAGAATTTTTTTTTACTAAGCACTATAAAGAAAGTGTTTCTGTATGAGCATTTAGCAATTCTAATTAAGAAGAACCTTTTAGGGCCTTCTTCGGACAGTGCAGATTTAGCTAAATCCCTTCGGAACATACAGAATAGCAATTGGAATCCACGTACTACCTGAGGGTCTTGTTTGGATAAAGCAGGATTTGGATTGTAATTAAACCCCTATCTCGAGCTAAACCAATGGGATTGGAATCCATGTACTATCTGAGGGTCTTTTTTGCTCCAAGCATGGGTACGGTTTTGAAGCTTCGCAGGATCGGCCACTGCCAGTCTGCCAGTACCGGTACAGGAAAAAGGGAGCGCTGGGCTGGGTTTGCCAGGTCGCCGCCAAGACATAGCCTGAGAAGCTAGCTTGCATGGGTGCGCAGCCTCGCTGCACTGCTGCAGCATGGAGGCCGACCAACCATGCAGATTTCCATTTGTGCATGTATTTTCTCAGACGGCAACCTAGCAAACCCAGCGCTCTCTTTTCCCGTATAGCTACTGGCAGGCAGTGGCAGCGCCTCTTCCCTGTACTGGCATGGAAAGAAGGCAGTGCTAGCTTTCGAAAACCACCACATCCTTTGGCTTATAAATTTACCAACACGTTTAATGGCTATTCTCTGTCTTGGTAAACTGTGGTACGACTACTTTTTTTTTTAAAGTGATCAATTTACAGAACATTACTAGTTTGGCCGGGCATTCTTTACCACGACAAGAGACCGTAACTCGGCTACTACGGTGTATCAGTGCTTGTGTGCACGCACCCACCCAAACGGTACGTAGCTGGATCATGGATATATACGCTGGTACACCATGTGCACATTACCCTTACCTGCCTACACCTCCAACACGATCTGTAAGTGGCAGCATCATGAGGCTGGATAGACGATGAAGCTGCGCAGCACGCTGCAGCATAGAGGCCGGCTAACCATGCAGACTTTCATTTGTGCATGTATTCTCTCAGACTAGTACATGGATTTTATACTACAGCGCAACATCACGGACGCGCCGCTGGAGGAAAATCATAGCAACATCAGATCAGGTCAGAAGCATACAATAACAGCATCCAAGCTCAAGTGACATAAATTGCAATGGAAATCCTACAATATCTGCTTAAATGAAGTGGCATTATTTAAGGAGCAGTGACTCAAGCATCCAAGCTCAAACAAACAAATACATGCAATAACACCAATGTAGAATTCGATATATATAATGGTTTATATAAATTTGTTGGATATTTTGGCAAGTTCCTTTGTGGATAAATAAAGGAATTGATTGGAACAGCTCAGAGGCTAAGAGCCCGGCAACAAGCAACTCAATAAGCAAGGAGCAGGATATTAGAGCAATTTAAATTTCTTATTTCAGTAGCAACAGACAATCACAATATTTGGAATTTACCTCATACAAGTCCTTGACATGGTCACGAAATAACTTTTCTGCATCACCTTGTCCTAAGTCAGGATTCAGGGCACGACCTTGTGGATCCTTTTCAAGTTTTGGTTTAGATTCTGTCCATGATGCCTAATATTATAACGAAAAGACATCAATAAAGAACCAAAACAAAAAGATCAACCATGTCAAAAATGCAAACAAATAAGATGAAAGTGCTGCAATGTTGGAAATGATCCTGCTGAATCCGATTTCGAGTCTAAGTTGAGTTGAATTCGAGTTAGTTTTAGAGTCAATTTATGTATCCGAGTCTAAGTTGTAAAGTTGTGTATAAATAGTAGAGAAAACCAAGGAAAAGGTGCGACAATTTGAACACCACCAAAAAGATTTGTTTATTCTATCGCTAAATTGTTTGCGTTGTCGTCATTGGAAAAACAGGAATTTCGTTGAAGATTACGAGTACTCAGCGTACTAGAAAAGCAGTGGAGACTCGGGGAAAACAGAGGAGATTCAAGTACATGGAAGATTACAAGTACTGTTCATGAGCACTGTAGTACTCGAAAATTACTATACCATGTTGTTACTGTAGCACTCAAAAAGTTACTGTAACACTCGTGATTATTATAGCAGACAAAGGCTTGTGGTCATACGCGGAAGTGGTCAAAATGTTACTGAAATTTTTTTTATCTTTTAGTCACTTAAAGTTGCACTTTCATTCATCTAAAATTGCAGTGTACTAATTTATCTTCTCCTGAAATTGCACTCTAAATCACCTAAAATTACAGTGTAAAAAATAACTGAAAATGAAAAAAAAAATCACTATGCAATAGTCACTCTCTTATAAAAACATCAAACAACTTGTAACAAAGCATCATAACAAACCCAGATGCTGCTTCTAGTAACAGTTTTGTACGCATCCACTGCAGCCTTCTGAGCAGCTCTCTTCTCTTTCCGCTAGCCCGTCTTGTCAAGTGACTTGGAATAGCAATCTATCATTAGCATCAGTGCATCACTTGTTTATAGAATTAGCACGGTCAAGTTACCAGTAGCAGGAGTCCAACAAAAAGAAATTTTTTTTTACGAAGCACTATAAAGGAAGTGTTTCTGTCTGAGCATTTAGTTGAAGTCTGTTGCCTCCTCCTGTGGCCATGACCTGTTAATTTCGCTGCTATCGTACGTAAACATAATTAGCTTGCGAGACATCGGAAATAAACAATAAACCCTAAAGCCACAATCCAATAAACAGAATTGGCCTGCGAGATCAAAATGGCCCGTGCGGGGTAAATATTGGGTGGGTTAGGGAGGACAGTGATCGTTTCGGCTTCAGCTTCTGACTTATTTTTTACTATTCATAAATTTCGTCTTTTTTTGAACTTTTGATTATTTTTAACTTTTTTGTCAGTTCTTTTTTTCCCGTATTTGTTTGTATTATACTAATGGGCTAACATATTTTTTATATTTTTTTAAATTTAATTATGCTAAATAAGCCTCTGTCAGCTACAGTGTTTTTTTAGCTAGCTATAGTGCTTTTCATCCATAAGCCACCAAAAAAAAACCCAAATGATCACCACCTTAGCTTAGACTTTAGCTTCTATTTTCTACATTAACTAGTATTTAGATGTGCTTTTTTCAATGCGATGTTTATAGATATATTGTAATACAAACTGCACCGAGTTCATCTATATCGGTTAAAATTACATACAACTATATTATTTCATATACTACCTCTCATAAACAGTTTAAAATTTAAAAATTTTATCAAAAACCATAAATCACATACTAAAATAATTCAACCATATAGTTGCAAGTCCGAAAAGGCAGTCTCTCTCAGCTCAAAACGGAAAGGAGTATCTTCTTTGCAGGCCTAGTTGCAAGATCATTATTGCAGCCAAGGCCTATCTGTCTTCTCTCATCTGCGAAAACGAGTATCTTCTTTGCAGGCCTAGGTGCAGCCATATTATTGCAGCCTAGGCCTATCTGGCTTCTGTCGGATAACTATAGCTGGACGTGTGTTCATTTAGGGTGTGTTTGATTGCCTGAATCTCCTTCGTCCTGGCTGGGTGGATTCGTATAATCTGAGAAAGAGCATGTTTGGTTGCCTGTATGAGTGGATGCAGCCTGCATGAGCGGATGCAAAAATACGCCCTCATCCTGGATGGGTGAATACGCTCAAAATGAGCTTCACTGGTCATCCTGGATGGGTGGATGCAGTGTATCTTATGCGGTCCCACGTGTCAGCTTCTCAGGTTTGGTAGACTGCATCCGCTCATACAGGCAACCAAACAGCATCTCAGTTTTTTTGCATCCGCTCATGCAACCTTACCAAACATCTTCTTTTTCTGAAATACTATTCCACTCAGCCTGCATCCACTCAGTCAGGATATACAGTACAACCTCCATCCGCGAACCAAACACACCCTTAACACTCCTATAAGCCCAATCAACTCGGCTTCGGCTTCTGACTTATTTTTTTACTATTCATAAGTTTCGTCTTTTTCTGAACTTTTAGCTTTTTGTTGGGCTTTTTTGCCGGTTCTTTTTTTCCCGTATTTGTTTGTATTATACGTAATGGGCTAACATATTTTTTATATTTTTAAATTTAATTATGCTAAATAAGCTTCTGTCAGCTACAGTGCTTTTTTCAGCCAGCTACAGTGTTTTCAGCCATAAGCCATGAGCTTTTCAGCCGAACCGATCACCATCGCATGGTGTTTTATACAGTCAAATCAACTTCCAAGCTGTTTTTTTGAGTTGCTAGCTGTTTTGTGGAAAGATGGAATAGCAGTGTTATAAGAAAGAAAAGTACAGGATTACAGAATGCAGAAACTACAGACAAACAATCTTAAATAAATAAATCTATGCTGTTTAGATAGATAAATTGGTTTTTTTTAGCCCCTGGTTACGAGCAGGCTTCCCCTGATTTTGCTAAGACACCAACGTGTTTTTAACTGAAAAGGAGTGTTCTTCCATTTCCCTTTCGTGCTTTTGTAGCTGCTAATACCACAGTTTATAATTGGTTTTGTGTGCCAGTGGGTCACATATTAGCCATGTTTCAAAATATCATGGCTTTTATTTTTTTAGCTAAAATAACATCGTAACAGGTGTTAGTTTTTATATGATATTCAATTAAAAAATAATAAAATAGGAACCGGTATATCTAAATGCAAAAGAAAAAAAAGAAAAAAACAAAGGGAGAAAGGGAAAAAAGCCACATCAAAACCAACGTGTCAACAACACATTTGCCCTAGCGAAAGCTAGTGACCCACGTCGAAGTTCTAGCACAGACGATCTACCCACTCCTGACACCTGAACTCTTGACGATCACGGTACCGGTAACCCTGTCCTGTAAAGAGTTGTGTGCGCGCCAGTGTGTGTGTTGGAGCCTTGGAGGTAAAAAAATCCCCTTTTTTCATAGTGTGTGTTGGAGCCTTGGTCTTGGAGGTGAAAAATCCCCTTCTCTCCATGTCTTTTGGTCTTGGAAGTGAAAAATGCTCTTTGAATATAAGCAAAATCAATCTTGTTCAAGTTGCTATTTTACATACTAAATTTTTAGGTTGAGAATTTTGAGTTGACAGCATAGTTAGTTAGCTCTCCTAAAAATGATTCCTGGATACCATGGTCACAAGATTGCCATTTGTTTGTGGCATCGCAGTGTACAAAACCTAGCCCATTTCAGTTTATCTATAGATTATCATAGGTGGGAAATGGAGCTAGTACAATAAGAAAGACAAAATATTTGCATTTATCGAACAAAATATGAAAGCAATCAGTATTACTAAATTTCAGTTGCACTTTTGCTTAGGAAAATAAGTACTACACCAATTTAAATACCCAGCCTACTTTTGTGTATCTATCAGTATTACTAAATTTCAGTTGCACTTTTGCTTAAGAAAATAAGCAAGGCACCAATTTAATTACCTAGCCTATTTTTGTGTATCATGGGTAGAAAGTGGAATTAATACAATGAGAAAGACATTAACTTTCCATTTAGCAAACAGCATTTCACAGACAAGTATTACTACACTTCAGTTGTACTTTTGCTCTAAGAAAATCACTAGGACATCAATTTAGTAATCATATTTTCCTGTTTCTGGTGAGTGCTACTGCTGAGCAATAAGTATCATGTATAGAATCACAATGTGCAGCGTGCATTTGTTATATAGTGATTTGCATCAGTCCCTCTAATGTACGGGTAATCACTCCCCTATGATTTTGAGTTTTGACAGGCAAGACCACTACAGTGAAGACAAGGTACACTGTCATGTCAAAGGAGCTCCTGGATGAGCACCCAGAGCTAAAGACAGAGGGCGCTCCAACATCTCACCTTGGCTGACATTACCCACCTTGTCTACATCTCATCCAGTGAGCTTCGCCTCCCAGGTGGTGATCTTTTCCTGGCGGCTCGTCTTGGCCTCCGTCCAGACACCGTGCGCACTTCCCTTCTCTTCCTTGGCTGCTCTGGTGGTGCTGCTGCCCTCCGCGCCGCCAAGGACATTTGCCGAGAACAACCCAGGGAGCCGTGTCCTTGTAATAGCTGCGGAGACGACCGTGCTAGGCTTCCGGCCACCGAGTCCTGAACGTCCTTATGACCTTGTTGGTGCTGCCCTGTTTGGTGATGGTGCATCAGCTGCAATTATTGGAGCAGGTCCCATCACTGCTGAGGAGAATCCCTTCCTGGAGCTTGAGTTCTCAGCACAGGAGTTCCTACCAGGGACCGAGAAGGTAATTAATGGCAAGATCTCAGAGGAAGGGATTAACTTCAAGCTGGGGCGTGATTTGCCTGAAAAGATTGAAAGCCGCATAGAAGGGTTTTGCAGGACACTCAAGGATCGGGTTGGTATAAAGGAGTTCAATGATGTATTTTGGGCTGTGCATCCTGGTGGACCAGCACTATTGAACAGGCTAGAGTTTTGCCTTGAACTTCAGCCAGAGAAACTCAAGATTAGCAGGAAGGCCTTGATGAACTATGGGAATGTGAGCAGCAACACAGTCTTCTATGTGTTGGAGTATTTGAGGGATGAGTTGAAGAAAGGGGCGATAAGGGAAGAGTGGGGGTTGATCTTGGCTTTTGGCCCAGGCATCACATTTGAAGGAATGCTAGTTCGAGGCCTTAATTGAAAATGAAAGAGGACCAATAGGACTTCTATCAGCTACACGGAAGGGTCAGAGTCTCACAGACAAGCTTTACAAGGCACACATATCATTTCAAGATTAATTATATAGTCTACACTTCTCATAAAGAGCATAGATGTCTTGACAGCCCCTGTGCACATAGTCACTATTTTACTGTAATTTTATGCTTTATATATATCAAACAATGTCAGGTGCTCAAGTTTGTTCCCAAGATACTTGTAGAAATCAGGCACTAATATTGCAACCTGTTACACTATATTATCTATTAATTTACAAGATTATTCCTGTGAATATTTATTTTAATCTGTACTGATTGTACCATGGACAAAAAGCATGAGCAAACTAATAACAGTCCAACTAAATTACCTCTCAAAGGAAAAGTAAGCAGAACAACTCAATATTGAGACTTCAAACACACCATTATCGCCCAGCTATTCTGAAGTGCACTAAACAAACATGTTACAGATAGTAGATGGCATCATGATTCCCTTAGCATTTTAACAAATGTTTAACATCCTTTTAAATATTATTAAATGACAAAAACAGAAGAACCTCTTACAGTAAAGGGACTATGAAATGGTGCACTTCTTAACATTCTGCTTTATAGAGATACATTACATTCTGATCTAACCATTGGACCTTGAAAAAACAGCCCCATGACAAAACAAAGACTAACACCAGATCCCATGCGAAAGCCCATCTTCTTCTTCATCGTTATTCAAAGGCCAAAACACGTGAATCAGCCAAAAGTAACGGGCATGACTCAAGCAAATCATGAATTTGAACTTGATGCTCCCTCTTCAAGAGACAATTCACCAACAATTTTCTCCCAAGCAACTTTAGCATCCCCTTTCACAAGAAAATTCATCTTGGCAACAACATCCTTTGCCTCTGCAGACCTCCCTACCTCCACCAACCCCTCAACCAAACCCTTGATAGCCTCAAACGATGGGGCTGCCTTCATCGCAAAGCAGCTCTTACAAATCCACAGTGCATCATCAAGCCTCTCTTTCTCCACCAAGCTCCTAAACAGCGCCACATACGTCTGTGAATGGGCCGATACACCCAAGTCACTCCTCCCCTCCCGTCTCTTCATCACCTTCATCCTCTTGAACACCCGCATCGCTGCGCTGACATTTCCCTCCTTGCAGTACCCCTGAACGAGTGCATTGTAGGTAAGGTAATTCGGCGCCACCTCCTTTGACTCCATCACATCGAGCAGCTCCTCCCCCTTGAAGGTCTCGCCCTTCTTACAAAACCACTGTATCCGGCAGTTGTACGTGACGACGTTCGGCTCCAGCTTGCTCGCATTGATCTCCTTCAGCAGCTTCTCAAACCCCTCCTCATCGTCCTGCCTGGAGTAACCGGCAAGGACAGTATTGTAAGATATGATGTCCGGGGCCGGGAGGTGCTTTACCTTCTTGTTGGCCATTTCGTCGAGCATCTGGCGGGCAGCCGTGAGCTGAGAGCTCTTGAGCAGGGCATGGAGGAGCACATTGTAGGAGGCGCGGCCGGGGACGACGCCGAGGGATGACTCGGCGGAGTGGAAAGTGGACTTGAGGTCTTCGACGCGGCCGGCGCGGAGGAGCGCGGAGAGGAGGGCGGAGAGGGAGACATCCGTGCGGGCGGAGGGCGCGGAGGAGGAGAAGGCACGGAGTGCGTCATCAGGGCCTGGGAAGAGGGAGAGGGCGCGGGCAAGGAGGCCAGGGGAGGCCGGGGCGGAGGCGAGGAGGAGGTGGAGGAGGGAGGCGGCAAGGTCGGGGCGGCGGAGGCGCGCGAGGCGGGAGGCGGCGAGGGAGAAGAGGGGACGCGAGGTGTGGAGGCGCGGGAGGGCGGGGTCGGAGAGCGCGGAGGCGACGAGCGAGTGGATGCGGGCCGGGTCGGTCTCGCCGCGGACGGCGAGCTGGAGGTCGAGGAAGGAGGTGCGGGTAGGGGCAGATGACGTGGGGGTGGGGACGGGGGTCGGCGAGGGCTCGACGTCGGGGAGCGCGGAGAAGCGGCGGAGGAGGTGGGCGCAGACGGCGGAGGGGTGCGACTGGCGGCGGCGGCGGAGGAGGAGGAGGAGCGCCATGGTGGGGTGGCGGCGTTCAGGGTTTGGCTCGGCCGCTTAGGGACCCTTTCCCTTTCTTTTCAGTGCGTGCTGAATAAGCCCAGCGACGCAATACCAACCAGCGTCCGGCCCAGCCCAGGGACGCAATACCCACGAACGTCCAGCCCATCCAGGGACGCGCCACCCGCGAACGTACAGCCCACGGACGTGATACCCACGAACACCTGACCAGCCCAGGAACGCAATACCCATGAACGTCCAGCCCGTCCAGGGCCCAATACCCACCAACGTACAGCCCAGGACGCGATACCCACCAACACCCGGCCAACCCAGGGACGCAATACCCACAAACGTACAGCCTAGGGACGCGATACCCACCAACACCCGGACAGCCCAGGGACGCGATACCCACGAACGTCCGGTCGGCCTAGGGACGTAATTCCCACGATTGTCCGGCCCATACAATGATCAGGCTGTCCAGCGGAAAATGGGTATGAATTATCTATATTATTCGATTATCGTATTCGATAAGATATAAATACAGTAGAGATTTTTATCTAATTAATAATTTTACTCTTATTTGTATTCATATTCAAAATCATATAAAAATATATGGATATGAATATGGTATGGACTTTTACCATCCGAAATGTTATTTTGTCCAGACTATTCGTATTCGTATTTGGCGAAGCAATATACATATTTTATTTCAATACGACTAATTAGTTTGACAAGTTTTTTAAACTCATGTCGTGTTTCTTTAGGTGAAGTAAATTAATTAGAATGACTAAGCGTGACTATACGAGGATAAAATATCGTTAAAATCTTTATATTACATAAGTTATGAGAATGTTCGCATCCGATGGAATTAAGATATTCGTTTCAAATTTGTATTTGTTAAAATATCTGATTCATATTCGTATTTGAGAATATTTGTATTTATTTACAAAATATGAATACAAATATGATAAAAATACTATTTAATTTATATTCGATCCGATTCCACCCCATTGACACCTTTTGAATGTTTTTGTAGCGTGTGCAGTTCTGAGAGAGGTAGGAACAGCTCCAACTCTATCAGGAATGTTTTACATCTAGAATTAAGCCTTTCGTCCAAGATGTCATATTTGTTTACTTCGTTTTCATAGTTCGATCTTCAACTTGATCAGGAATGTTTTACATCTAGAATTACGCCTTTCGTTCAAGATGTCATATTTGTTAACTTCTTTTTCATAGTTCGATCTTTGTGTTTACATTCGTAGTCCTTAAAAAAAGGTGTATCGAAGATGCAAGAACAAAGCCAGATACACCATTTACGCATAAGACGTAACAGGTGCAGGTGAAAAAACCACACACAATCTTTTGGTGAAAGGCAACCATGTCCAGATTTGATATACGTCCAGTTAGCCTAGTAAATATGATGTGAAGACCACAAGATACATTATCAACTGTACTACTGCAGGGAAGTTTATATTGCAAGTTGCAACAATTTGTCATCTGACGGCATTAGGTGGCTCCAGATTCCAGAAAAAGGGTAATATAATTGAATGGCCAAAATCGTCTAAAACAAGGAGGCCCTTAGTATCAAAACTGACTCTGAATTTAATGCCGTTTTGTTACAAAGAGAAGTGTAAGGAGGCCATGAACTACCAGCAAGAAGAATATCACCTAGTGGAAACTTCTACAAGCTACCTCCGCCTTGGCGGGTCGGATGATCTGCGTTGTCTCCCATCTGTATCCGATTTCTCCTTTGTATCTGACTGTTTCAGTTTTCTCGCCATATCATCCGCATAGCGCCGCCAAATAGACTCTCGGTCTTTACTTGCCAGCTTGCTGTACCTTGGATCAGATCTTAGAAGGCCTTTTGCTTCGGTCCAAGAGTTGATTGCAGTCTTCCCTTCATCTGTTGTCCGAGTTGCTATCTCTGGAGTAATGACCTCAGAAAGAAGTGCACGGAAATCACGGACACGCCGCTGGGGGGGAAATTATAGCAACATCAGGTCAGGCCAGAAGCATACAATAACTCGAGCATCCAAGCTTAAGTGACATAAATTGCAATGGAAATCCTACAATATCTGCTTAAATGAAGTGGCATCATTTAAGGAGCAGTGACTCAAGCATCCAAGCTCAAACAAACAAATACACGCAATAACACCAATGTAGAATTCGATATAATGGTTTATATAAATTTGTTGGATATTTTGGCAAGTTCCTTTAGGAATTGATTGGAACAGGTCAAGAGGCTAAGAGCCCAGCAAGCAACTCAATAAGCAAGGAGCCACGATATTAGAGCAATTTAGAATTCTTATTTCAGTAGCAACAGACAATCACAATATTCGGAATTTACCTCATACAAGTCCTTGACATGGTCACGAAATAACTTTTCTGCATCACCTTGTCCTAAGTCAGGATTCAGGGCACGACCTTGTGGATCCTTTTCAAGTTTTGGTTTAGATTCTGTCCATGATGCCTAATATTATAATGAAAAGACATCAGTAAAGAACCAAAACAAACAGATCAAACATATGAAAAATGCAAACAAATAAGATGAAAGTGCTGCAAAGCCAAGCACTAAGAATTGGAAGCATGTTCAGTTAAATGCAGAATAACTTAGTAATTCAAATCACCTTGGGATCTTTTATCATTTCAACAAGTAAAGCTTGGTATGAAGACACAGCCTCTTTTCTTCGAATCTTTAATTTTACTCTCTCCATTTCCTGTTCCTCCCTTTCTTTCCTTTTGCGCATTTCGCGTTCCCTCTCCCTTAACTTCGCCTAAGAATACATACCACAGTATATGTCAAGTTACATTCAGTAAATAAAGCATCACAAAGTTTAGCGATTAAGTTGACTAACTTGTTCATCCACTTTGGCCTTGGCAGCTTGCTCCGCTTCCTGTTCAGCGGATTTTAATTCCACTATGTATTCATTAAAAATACTTTCTCTCTCTTCATGCTTCACGGCTTTGTACCTTGGATCGCTCCGGAAATTTTCTTTCACCTGCATAATGAGTAGTAGACTCAATCGTGAATAAAAACAGCGCAAAACTTATACTACATGGTCCTACTACATTCATAAAGTAGACTTTATACGAAGTCCAAAAAGGGGAGGAGCTGTTTTAGGGCTTATATACAGTAATACAAAGCACATGATTCGTAAATCTAAACATCAGGAAGATGAGACTGACCACATGTAAGTTAGATGGTCAGCTATCATACCAAAACAGACCATCAAACTTCAGTAAAATCCATTCAGATGATATCAGGATCTTGATACCATTAGATCATTATAATATTTTTTAAAAGGTTATCAGTCTTACTAGACAGCAGTACAGCACACCTCCCTAGGTTAGAGGCAGCTGTTGACTTGGTCTATTGGTCAGTTTCCAGGAGAACTCAGTTAATCCACAAGTTATGCAAATCATATTACGAAATATCATGTTTAGACAATAATTTAAATCTCACAATAAGAGGTTTGAACTCATTCCTGCAATCATGATTACAAGATCACAGAAATAAAAGCTAATACATCTTGGAAGTATCACGAAGCTAAGTATCTAGCATAATCTGCAGGTGTAGATAACAGGAGATCATCAATAGGCAGTTTGTTACATCATATTTATATAAATCAGATCTGCCCTGTTTTATCTTTTAATCTTGATGCAACATGTTTAGTGAAAATGTGGAATGTGTACAAGGAACTTACTTTGGACCAACGGCTAGTTGAGGTTACATCTTTACACTCTCGAAGCATTGATTTAAAGTCAGTTACGACAGCGTTGCGCATTGATTGAACTTTCATTTCAATAGTCTTCACCCTGCTCAAAATTTTAAAATGCATTATGTAAAAGTACATAACCCATTAATTTGATTTGAAAGTTGAAACAGAAAATCCTTCATTCAAGATGCATACTTCTCATGGAAAAGAGCCTCCCTTTCCTTTCGATCCAAGGCTTCAAATCTTGGATCAATACCCCATTTTCTTTTAAATTCCTGGTAGTCTGTTTTGGGGTTGATATCCTGCAATTTATGCATTAAGATAGCATGACATTTAAGCAAGCAATCATCACAAAAATAAAACATCAAACAACTTGTAACAAAGCATCATAAAAAACCTCAGATGCTTCTTCTAGTAACTGTTTGTACGCCTCCACTGCAGCTTTCTGAGCAGCTCTCTTCTCTTTCCGTTCCTCATCAGCACGTGTCCGAACATAGTGGTCAAATATAGCCCGTCTTGTCGAGTGACTTGGAATAGCCTGTAATGGGCAATCTATCATTAGCATCACTTGATTATAGAATTAGCACTGTACAGCTACCGGTAGCAGCAGTAGGCCAACAAAAAGAAAAAAATTTTACTAAGCACTATAAAGTAAGTGTTTCTGTATGAGCATTTAGTAATTCTAATTAGGAAGAACCTTTTAGGGCCTTCTTCGGACAGTGCAGATTTAGCTAAATCCCTTCAGAACATACAGCATAGCAGTTGGAATCCATGTACTATCTGAGGGTCTTGTTTGGATAAAGCAGGATTTGGATTGTAAACCCCTATCTCGAGCTAAACCAATGTGATTGGGAAAGATAGAGCACAAAGGGCCAGTTTGGCATTGCTATGCTGTGTTGTATGCAGAATTTAGTTATGCAGGATATTTCTTAATTCTAGTAAACTATTTATGTTATGTCATTTAAAATAGGAGTGCATTAAAAAAAACCACCAGAATGCCAAACACACCCGAAATCTAGTTTTTCTAATCACTGGAATTTTGAAATATGATCACAAATCGGAATGAACACGATTTGTTAGTTTTTTCAAATTTCCCCAAGACCCCAACAGGAGTTAACAGCATCTAGAGGGCCATCTAAGGACATTATAGACTTTTCCTTCAACTGTAATCATAGTAAATTTACAGGCATAACCATTTGTAACATAAATTACAAAAAGAAGGCACTAACATTGCATCATTAGAACTTGAACCAAACTAACAGTACATTTATTTCTTTTGTGAAGGAAATTATCACTACCTTGAACAATCAAATCGTAACTACTTTACGTCTTGACCACAAACACACAAAAAAAATAAAAAATCCTTAAGATCTATAGTTAGTAGTTACTCAGTTATTCTTGTGATAAGTCATGATGTGTTCAAATTCTGGCCGTTGGTCAAAAATAAATAAAAAGCAGACCTCCAGTTAGCTGCAAATTCAGTAAATCTGTTTGTAAGTTTTTAGTCATGCAAAAATATTCAGTAAATCTACTTAGAAGCTTTCAATTATATATTTATCAAGTACTTCTGTGAGCAATGTTTTCACCACTAGCTAAAAAAGTTAGGGATCTATAAAATATTATTCCAGCCGAAAACCATATGAATCAAAATTTCTCTAAGTATTCTAAGCAAGAGCTGTACTCTTAAATACAGCTATAGCACTAAGTAGCCAGTACTCTATGAATGGATTATTTATAAACAAGTAATGCATCCCATACAAGTGGCAATCAACTACCAGAAGCCCTAGATGACATTATGGGCCTGTTCTTTTGGGCTTTTAAAATTGGCTTTTGGCTTCTGCTACAGTACCTAACTTTCAAACGGAGTATTTTCTTAAGACGGGGTCTACAAGTTAAGCGATCTACACGTTAAAAGCCCAACATCTGTACCAACCAAAATCGCAAGTGAGTATCTGTCTTTCCGTAATCTGTACCGTAAACAGCCAAAATTCAAAAATTTCAGCCAAAAGCCATAAGCCGCAGCCGAAAAGAACAGGCCCTATGCATTGCATGGAATGGAAGAAGTGTTTCGAGCAACATGTTAGCCATAGCATAAATTTACATCAGAATAAATAATAGTAGGGCAGTCGCATGCATGACTAAGATCACAAACTTAGCAAACCTTAAAAAATCACATAGAAGACAGACCGCAAACTTTACAAACCTTAAAACGTGGATCAAACATTATTTTTGGGAGTTCCTTCTCCCACTTTGAAAATGGTGCCACTCCTCGTTCCTTTAGCATCTCCTGTGAAATTAAACATGCATCCATGTCATGCTATTACTTCACAAAAAAATCATCTAGTTTAATTAATAAGCAACTTATATGCAGCTATCTTATTCTCCAACTACATAGAGTAGAAAACAAAACTAAAAAAGGTTGTCTCAGAAAACAAACACGAAATAGCATATGGTTACAAAAGACCCAACAGAGCTTAACAAATATCAAATTTCAGTCTCTCGAACTGGCATCACTATTGTGGAAATGAAAATAAATAAGTTAATAAAGTAAGTCATAACATAGAAAAAATCATGGAGAAGAAAAGAGCTCTCTTAGCATCTACTCTACAATCCAGACAAATGTCATAACTCACAATAATCACCTTAAACTGACGAATACAGTCCTCTTTACTTGGGCCATGCTCATCATCATCTGAATCTGAAGAAGAATCTGACATATTTCTGTCGCCATTGTTGTCTTTTGATTTTTCACTGTTATTTGAGACTTGATGTCCCTTAGGTGCAGCATCAACTGGTTTAGATCCATTTAACTCAGATGCAGTAGATGAAGGAGTAGAAAGAGGTGAAGGCGCACTGGAAGCACCAGCATCCTGCAATTTCTTCTTTATTAAATCCAATGCAGAAGACGATGCAGGGGCAACTGTTTGCCGAAGTGGCAACGAATCACGGCCACCTGTCTGTATGGCAGGAGTACTTATATCAACACTTGTTTCTCCCTTATTCCCTACTGTGCCAGCATCCTGCAGTGAAGTTGAACTTCCTTTCAAGTTACCAGACTCCGCATTCTTGGTGAGCTCAGCCACCTCTGGTGGAAGTTGCCAGCTGCTAATCTGCTCAGCATTTAAAAATAGGCTATACATAAATGCATGTGATATTGAAAGACCAACAACACAAGTTCAATATAGTAAATGTGCTGACCTTTAATCCATAATCTAGAACTTACCTTCTGTTTATTATCATAGTAATATTTCTTTCCATCACTTGTCGTTACTATGCTCCAGTCGGTACCAGCCAATTTGTCCCTGGCAAAGTGAAATATTTAAGTTTCACACAGCACTAAATTTGTGAGCATGCACAGAAAAACATATCGGCATATATTGTTCAGGTAAGAGCAAAAACCAGAAGAGGATAGAGACATTCATGAAGACTGCAGCTTCTATTTTCTTGTGTAGCAATTTACGGACCTGTTTGGACACAAGAATTTCATAGGAAATAGTTCAATTCTCAAAGGAATCTGAGTTCCAAACGGGACCTACATGACTATAAGATTGGTCCTAATATGCCAAAGTGCATTTAGGACCATCTCTTAGATTGCAGCATTCATAGATAGACTGATCTTTCATGTGAATAGAACATAATTGTTTTAGCACATCTAGGATTTTCTTTATCTTTAGCTATTTAAAAAAACAGGCTCTTTTACAAACACAATGTGATGGCATATATGGTAAATGTTAGTATTGAGAGAAGCACAAGAAGGCTCTAAGCACTAAAATATTACCTATACATGCTCTAAATGACAGAAAATGACTAAGGGAGCACGTACTATGTCATTCTTCATAACGCAAGGGCTTTATTTCCAACAAATCAAGACATATGTGGTCGAGCAGCATAGCAGAGCGGCTGATCTACCGCTAATTCTTATGCAGGTGCATAAGCAGCATGAGATTCTAAGTGGTCTTGGTTTTAATATAGCCGTTAGTTAGGCTTGCACTATAAACAGCTGGTCAGCTGCTACTCAAAATGAGGGCTATTTGCAAGTATGTTAAACTAAGAAGCACCGATACGCACTGAACCAGTGTACGCGAACTCGATACGTATCCGATACGGCAATACATTACGATACGTGGCCATACGGTATTGGCGAAGTATCAGTGAATTTGAGCCAAACAGAAAATAAAAAATACCCCGATACGTGAACGATACGCTTCAATACGTGAGTGATACGTATGGCCTAATCCCGGCCCAACAGGCATAGCCGACCCAGCAACGCTGCCTACTACCGGTCTGCCATTACATGAGCTCACGCCGAACCTGCTCAGAGCTCACGCCGAACCCACATCGCTCTAAAGCTACTCCCGGCTCGCCGCTGCCGCTTGGAGGTGATCGGCCAATTGCCGCACCCACCGCCCGGAGGTCCACCGCTCCCGACACTTGGATATCCGCCGCTCCCGCCTCCTGTCGCTGCTCCCGCCCACGCAAGATGCCTCGTGACGCCGTCGACGCGGCCACCAGACCCTCACCCGACGCCACCTACATTGGAGCGAGGCCACGCCACCTGAAGCCACCACTCCGGGGGGCTCGGGCCGACGCCGACCCCCAGCCTCGCTCCAGATTTAGGCGCCCACCCACATCTGCTCAGCTGCTCGTGGTTGCCCAATCTCCCACGCGAAGCCGCCTCCAAGCAGAAGGTCCCACCGCAACCATCGGCGGCGACGAGGAGGGATGGTGAGGAGGGGTGGGCTCGAGCTAGGGCTTGTGTCACCCGGGAGAGCGACACGGGAGGACCCTTTGCTCGCATCAAAATATTCAATGGCTTTCTTCTTTTGCTGAAGTAGGTATTCTCCTTTTGCTCAACCAAGCATACCTTCTGATGGGGATATCAATATCAATCAGTTCCAAGTCATTAATTCACTCACTTTTCCAATTTCCATGTCTGACCAATCAACCCGTTATTTTTGTCATACTGGTATCTGTACATGTTGAACTCTCTCGTCATAATCCAAGGACCAGAGACAGTTGTTAAGGTACGGATATGTCATTTAAACTTTTCAGTTTTCATTTTTTTTTTCAATTACTAGCCAAGCATCGATGATTATACCATTGGAAATATGTTAATCTGATATACAAGGAAATCTGATGCATTGCAGTTGTACAAGGAAATCTGATGCATACTGCCGAAAGTACCAACTAGAAAGTGCTATCTTGCCCCATTGATTAATGGAATATATAGGCATATAGCATTCAATTCATCAAGGTAATCTTGGTTTCTCCCTCTCTCGTAGCCTGTTTACAATTTTTATTTTCAAATGTATATATACTTGTCGTATCCTTGTTTTTGGAAAATATCGTATCGTCGTATCCGTATCACCGTACCCGTGTCGTGTATCGGGGCATCCTAAATGTTAAATACTCTTGCAGTCTATACTATTTGCCAACAATGCCAAATTTAAGTGAGACCTTCAAATGGTTTTCAAAATGCAAGATCAATGCGAGAGCTGATATTAAAACAAATTTTTATTACATTTATTAAGCTTCGGAGAATTCCTATCCATGTTAACATGCACTTTGATAACTTTTCAGTTGCCCCTCCCTCTTGAAATTAAGTTGTAAGACTCTTAATAGTGTAGAAGTGGGACAAATCAAATTCAAGAAAGTGCTTACAACCTTCACATGCCAAGATATAATTCCTGTTGTAAAATTAGTCAAATGTAGCACAGGGTAAACGAGTAGTTGCACAGACATACCAAGAAATTGGAACTGGTTGGGTTGCAACCTTCTCAAGCTGCAGCATTACAGAGAAAATGAATTAGTTTAATCCTGATAATAAATTGCCATGTCACAGACTAGAATAAGTCATATTACTTGATAAAGCTATTCCTCTGTGCAACTACCTCCCCCTTATAACCAGGTGGTCTTTGATAAGTCGATTCTCCAGTCAAGGCATTGTAATAATACACAACACCAGCTTCTGTTTTGTGTGCAGACCACGCATCAGAATCCTGAACTCCTGGAGTTCTTTGGCCCTCCAGCTGATCATTGGTTTGTCCTCCATGTCCTTCAGCATTACATAATCATAAGAAGAATTAACAGGAACACTAAGACTGAACATCAAACCCAGTAATAATAATTGCCTGTTGAAGGTGTTTCAGCTGAAGTATGAGTGGGCTGCTCAGATCCTGGATTTGTTGATGGTGATTCCTTGGGATCCCCCTCAGTTGATGCACCAGGTGATTGGGCGTTGGGCAAGGATGTATGCACAGAAGTTCCAATGATTGGCCTACCAAGAGGCCCGAGAGGGCCAGGTGGATACGATTGGAAGGGGGCCTGCTGAAAACCAGTAGGTTGTGGAGGATATCCCCATAAAGGTTGAAGTGGAACAGTACCAGGTGCTGAAGGATAGGATGGGTAAAACTGTTGTTGAGCAGTCTGTGGAATAGAACCTGGAGCTGCAACTGATGGTGATGTTTGGGGCAAAGGAGAAACAGATGGGACTGTAGGCCTCCCAAGGAGGCTTGGTGGAGTAGACAAGATTTTAGAAGGTTGTCCAGGTACAGAAGCTCCTACAGCCCCAAATACCTCAGGGCGAGGTGGCAGTGATGGATTTGTTGGCATCTGAATAGGGATTGAAGGACTTCCAGAGGAACCTGCAATGGTTGAAGAACTTGATGGTGGGCCTGTTGGAAACTGCATGGTACGCGGACTAGCCTCTGGGGCACTTGGGCCATCTGACTTGGAAGCACCAACATCCAGGTTACCCTGTAACAATTCCAAAAGTTATTAGCGCTCTACACATAAGATTCAAGCATATACAAGCAAGCTGATCAAAGCATACAGTGTTTAAAGGCAACTGAGAGGCTTGGGATTGTGCCTGCTGTGGGTTTGCACTGAAAGGAATATTGGATGGCCTGGGTGGCACTAGAAATGGCAAGCGAATAGATCCAGGAGGATTTGGTGTCAGAGCTCCTGGGAATGCTGCACTTGGGCGAGGTAACTGCCCAGGAGCTGGAGGCTGCAAGGATGTTGGCGGAACAAACCTAGAAACTTGAACAGCATGGTTTGTGCCCTGGAAGAAAAGGTGACATTAAGTATTAGTGCATCAGAGAAGAGGATCAGGTCATTAACTTATGATAAAAACTAGTAAAAAGATCAATAGTAATGCTAGCAAGAATAATAAAGCCATGAGAAATTACAGTGTCAAGTTGAAACTGCTGACAAGTAGGCAAGCTAGCATTAGCATGTGAGACTACATTATAGGAGAAAGAAGGCCTGTTCCCAAAATACTGCCCAGGGGCGGGTGGTTGAAGAGCTGCTGCAGGCATTGGAGGAGCCATCAGAGCCTGGAAGGGAAAAAAAACTAGACTTTCATATGTGGGAACGAAACACTAGGTACAGTAATCCAACTTGAACATTGTTGAGTTGTTTGTAACTACTGTAAAATTGGGTCGTCAATAGTCCTATGTCTACATATTTCTTTTGCTCTTATAAATGAATATGCTGGCATCTTAAATTTGCTGCAAGATGCAAAAGCCATGTATGTTCAGCAGCATTAACAGCTTTCAGTTGATTAATTCTGAAGAATCGATAGGCTATAGCCAATTAGCAATAAGACATACAGAAAACTATCACTGATTTGAGTGGGTTTCTAGGTAGTCAGTAGAAACTTCCACAATTACGTATGCAAGAACTCCTCGAGCTAATGAGGTTTCACATCAGTGATAAAACAAAAGGTTATCACTATCTTTTGCATAAGATCAAAATCTAACCAGAGAATGTTTAGCATCAAATCAAGATGAAAACAGTGTATCTATCATAACAACAAAGTTACAACACAATTTGTGCAACATACACCTAACAAGCAATTTCTTCAGTAAAAGCATGACCAAGCCATCCGTCATTAAAGCTCACCAGAAATTAACAAATTCCACCAGACTAGACTAATGTAATCTTCACTTCTTCAGAATTACATGCAAATTACTAAAGCACGTGTGAAATTATGAGTTTGAAGTTCCCTGGAGTTCACAGGTGGTTCTATACAACACAAAAGATTTTGTCTCTGCAGTTCGTGTACAAGCAACATCACCAATTAACGCAAACCTATGACAACGCTCGTCGTCAGAGCCTTTGGTCCCGGCGATGTTATCATCATATCCCATTCCAGACAAAATTACAACACTACTCATGCAGGTCATACACAAAAGGAAAAAATTTCCTACATGAGCATATTTATAGCCAGGTGAAGCATATAAGCTGAAGCACCGGGATAGGATACCCTACCGGAGAAGAACCTAGCTGCTGCTGGGCCGCACCGCCGCCCACCTGCGGTGGGAGTGGCGCCCTAGGCAGCACGTTGTAAGAGAACGCGGGCGACGGCGACGGGGGCGTCACGTAGGCAGGCGAACCGGCGAACTGCGGCCGCGGCGGCCCCGGAGTGGCAGGTGAGGCAAGAGAAGCAGCCGGCTGCGGCGGCGCAGTATTGAGGGCGGAGGTGGGAGCGGGACCGGAAGAGGCGTCTCCAGCTACCGTCCCTTCCACTGCTGCTGCCGCCGCAACGGCGCCGGAATCGGATGGTCCTCCTGATTCCGCTGCCGGGGCGGCTACGTCGGCCTGAGGAGGCTCATCGGGCTGCGAGTTGGCCGCGTCGGACGCGACCGGCGCCGGCGTCGCCATGGGAGAGGGTTGTGTGACCTAGGGTTTTGCGAGGCGAGAGGAACCCGCTGGGCGTCGCGACGCGAGAGAGGAGGGCAACAGCAGAAGCGGTGGTGTGGAAAAAAATTAGGGAGAGCTCGGATAGTGGTGTCGGGCCTGGTGGGCCGGCTCTCAGCGTGGTACTGTAGACATGGCACAGAATGGCCCGGCCTGTTAGGCCTATTCATTTGTAATGTTTATATGATTTTATATTTTAATTTTTATATAGTTAATTTATATGAGTATAAATATTTTTGTATTTTAAAAAGTTATATGTTCTCTTAGGTTTTCTAACATTTTTTAAAATTTTCATGGCAAATGGATTAGATGGGCCTTCTTTGGCCGTGGGTCTAGGCCAGCACAGTCCGTCATCTCCTTGGCTGTGTCTAGGCCACCCCTCGGCTCATGGGCTGATACAGTATGACCAGTTAAGATTGATGGGGTTAAATAGATCGTGCCTAACGGGATGTGATGCCACCCATTGGGCAAGTATGCTTGTGGATACTGGATTACGGGTTGGGAACTTTGAATTAACCCGTGGGCCACGGCCTAGTGTTTGTATAGGCTGATTCGTAGTGGGCAGGGTTGGGTCGTAATTGGCTGAAACCGAAAAACGAGCGAGATATGATGAGCCAAACAAAAAGCCTACGATACATACCAGCCAGTACCAGTTTGCACAGTGAAAACCTGGGAAGAGAATGCAAAGCAAACAGCAGCAAACAGAGCCTTCTATGTTTCCGAGGAGAAGAAAAAACAGAGAGAGATCCTTCAATAGCATAGTAAATATCAAAATTTGTGTAACCATAGTACAGAGTTCAAATACTATGAAAACACAATGTCATGACTCTAATCCAAAAAAGTGAAGTACAATGTTGTATTGCAGTGTCAGCAACTCAAAAGTTCTTGTAGGTTGTGGTTTAGCTTTTAGTTTATGACTTTTAAATTCTAGCTATACAAGAGAGAGATTATAAAGAGTGAGACAGGCACACATGATTTTTAACCGGTACAACTAAACTCGATATAATATCTACTATAATCAACGTGTAGACCTAGCCTTCAAAAGACGCACCGTTTAAACATGTTATTGTAGCACCGTACAAAAGCCAAAAAGCCTAAGCTGATTCAAACCCACCCATCGGTATCCTCTTAGGTCTTAACTCTTCAGCCAAACCAAATGCTCAATCGGTTTTCCACTAATATTCGTGATAGTTCGTCAAATAGTTGGTTGTATCCCTAACCTGAGCAGACGAGGAAAAACTACATGTCCTTAGCAAATTGCTGACCTAACTAAGAACCAACCTATGGTTGGTCAGCTAGAGCGTTGTGCTCTCTTGCTGCCCACCTGCATTCGAGTTTGGTCTTGGCGCCAGTGCTCACCAAAATAAATCAGGTACACATACGCTCGTGCATTAAGTCTGATTAATTCCCTAGCATGTGTAGAAGATGCACATGCATATCAATGCGTGTGATGTGCATGGGTTGTGTGCATCGCCTTGTACCTATCAAAGAAAAGATTGCCTGCCTGATTTGATTCGTGTGATTACCCGCTTGTGACAATAATGTTTCCGCAATAGAGACCAAGTATGACTTGCACGTAACCCTCGAAGGCTACTCTAGATAGGCTCACATGGTGATAGATGTTATGAATATTGTGTATGTATTCATAAAGCCTAATGGGTAATATACATAGAGGGAGTACAAGAGAGTACATGCAAAGACAATCTACATGTATAAGTAAATAAAAAGAGATATGTCTACTCTAACACTCCCGCTCAAACTTATAGTGGATAATACATAATTAGTTTAGAGAGAAAATACAAATGCTGCACTCTAGCTTGTGGCTTCAATTTTGCACCCTAGTCTGTGACTTCATGAAAAAGTCAATAATATGTAACTCTGAAGGCACAAACTGTAGAGCAAACACTCCCTCCTGCACATGTGAGTGAGTGTATGAAGCATCCATTACTAATGTGCTTGGTGTGCTCACGCTTCCCTAGGTCACGAGCTATACTTATAGCACTTGTACGGTCAAACTAAAGGGTCATGGGTCACATCACAAACACTCCAAAATCTGTAAGTAGCCACCTTAACCAGGCAACCTCTGCTGTCACTGCTGCCATAAATCTCAACTCAGCTGCATCACTCGAACGAGAAACTATAGTCTACTTCTTTGTCTTCCAAGCAATCAAGGATGAGCCAAGAAAACACATTGAGCAGAAAAGAGAATGATGATCAGAATGATCACTAGCTCAGGTCGTATCAACGTACACTGAAGCTGTAGTGAGTTAGAGCCAGGGGAAAACAAACGACGAGAGATAGTGCCACGTAAGTACCGAAGAACATAAGGAAGATGACTATAGTGAAGATGGGTGGGGTGAGCCATAAATTGACTTAAGATATGAACAACATGAATAATATCAGGGCGAGCGCTCATAAGATACATCAGACTCCCAACAAGATAGCGATATCGAGTAAGATGCTCAAGAAGATCACCATCGGTGGGACGAAGATAAAGTGATAGCTCCATAAGAGTCTCAACAATGCGAGTGTTAGTCAGACTAGACTAATCAAAAAAAATCTTGAACATACTTCTACTGCAAGAGGTAGTAGCCTTAGGCGTAGAAGTGACATCAATCCCAAGAAAGTAAACAAAGATCAGTCATCAGAAATGGCTCACTGAGATGATTCTTCACATACGTGATGAACGAGGAATCATCACCAATGATGAGCATATCATCCACATAAAAGAAGAAGCAATGTCCTACCCTGAGATGAGACATGGACAAAAAAAGCAAGACCGTGGAAACTGGCAGTGAAACCAACAATGGTAATAACTGAGATAAAATATGCAAACTAGGCACAAGGAGTATTTTTCATACCTTAAAGAGCACGACGGAGAGGACAAACGTGCCCATCTGGAACAGAATAACTAGGTGGTGGTTGCATGCAGACCTCCTCCTATAAAACACCATTAAGAAAGACATTCTTAACATCTAATTGGAAGATAGACCACTGACGAACAGGAACAACTACAATAAAGTATTAACAATGGTCATATGGGCAACATGAGCAAAAGTTTCACCGTAGTCATGACCGTACGACCACTGGAAATCGTGAGCCACAAGGTGAGCTTTACAACGCTCAATAGTACCATCAGATCGGGTCTTAATCTTGTACACTCATTTGCACGTGATAGGACAAGCATGCATAGGTGTCAGTACAATATCCCAAATCCCCGTACGCCGAAGAGCATCAAGCTCCTCTGCCACAACAAGTTGCCACTCAGGATGAGGATTAGCCTCACGATAAGAGCTAGGCTCAGTGACAAAGAGAGCATGCGCCGTTGGGGCAAAATCAAGACAATCAAGAGACCGAAGGGATGTCCGATCACGAAGGGTGTAACATGGAGCATCATCAGGAGAGTTGGATGAAGGTGTTGGCAAGATACCAGGAGAGGAGACTGGTGAAGAACGAGGATGCTTGAAGTAGTGAACACCAAATAATCGAGACAATGGTGCTGCAGCAGGCAACACAGAAAAGCGGGGGTACAGAAGAAATCAATACAACCATATCAGTGGAAGATTAGGATATTGGATAAAAAGGGTGACGAGGAGCTGAATCTCAATAGAACAAAGGTCGAGATCCATCAAAGACAACGTCTCATGAGATTCTGAGCTATCGAGCAGAACGATCATAGCAGTGATAGATCTTATGCTCAGAGCTATAACCAAGAAACACACACAACTGATCGAGCTGATAGTTTGGTGCACTCGCGAGGCTGCAGCGGGACAAAACAGGTGTAGCCAAAAATACGAAGGTGAGTGTACTGAGGGGGCTCAAGAGTAGAGATACTCTATAAGACTGACACCTCAAGAGCAGTGAAAGGGTGCATATTGACGAGATATGTGATCATAGAAATAACCTCGGCCCAAAACTATGGTGTAACATGAGAGGCAAGGAGAGAAGTGCCGATAGTCTCAATTAGATGATGATGTTTACGCTCAGCAACCCCATACTGAGCATGGGCACCAGTACAAAAAGACTGATACGAGTGTCCTGCTAAAAAAGAAACTATCTAAAAGCATTAGAACATTTTTACCAGTAGAATCACAATGAAAAGTACGAATGGAAGAATCAAACTGAGTACGAACTATTGTTGCAAAGTTACGATAGATCGCAAGAAATTGACCATGATTAGACATAAAAAAGCCATGTAAAATGGGAATAATCATAACTTCCAATTTTTTTTGCTTTCGTATATGCTTCTCTTGTACAGAATAGCATTTGATGACACACTTCCAGTAGGTCTACTTCGAGGTTGTATTATTACTTTAGTTTTGAATTATGTTGAATTTGATGGTGGGTGCTCAGGTATAGGCTGAAAATTAGTTATATGGGCATATATAGGTGTTGTCTAATTGCTATAGTTGTTTTTTGTGCTAAACTTTGCTTAGGGAATGAATAAATCCTACGTCGCCATGAGCTCCACCGTGATGGCGCTTCTCCTACTGAGAAACCGAGGATGCGTCCAGGTTGTGCCGTGTGAGGGGCTAGTGGCCAGGAGGGTTATGTAGATGTGGGAGCTCTGGACCAAAGCAACGCCGGAGTTCAGCATT
The DNA here is from genome assembly GCA_017311315.1 of Dendrocalamus latiflorus. Lineage (NCBI taxonomy): Eukaryota > Viridiplantae > Streptophyta > Magnoliopsida > Poales > Poaceae > Dendrocalamus > Dendrocalamus latiflorus. Next base: position 24,360,511 of record CM029667.1, read on the forward strand.
GTTGTCCTTGTTCTCAGGTGATGACCTTCCAGCTTATTTTAGTTAGGTATGGAAAGCAGTGAGCTCCTCTTATCAGTTAATTCTTTAGTAATCTACATTAACCAGGAAATTGGACATTCATACTGTTTATAGTATCGTGTTAAATTATTTGTAAGTTGTACAAGCACACGACTATATTTTAGCTAAGTTATGTAAATTGAATCATATTGAAACAGTGCTACACTTTCAGTTTGGAAATTATGTTTTAATGGATGCCTTTGATCCTATCATGTGTAAAGGGATTCTTGTGAGGGATAGCACGAGATGCCATGTAAAGAAAGTTTCCCCAATTAAATCTGTTTGGTGCTCTATAACTTTCCAGATTGCTTATTGTTAGCTGAAGGGCCAAATAGAAGATTTTGTTTATGAATTGTTTATGACTGAGATAATCTATTCAAAAATTCTATCTATTATGCATGTGCATATATGTAGTCATTTTTTTTGATTTGGGTCAATGATATGCCTTATGTTGTGTAGATGAAAAGATATATTGCTGCATTGCTCTCACTGATACATACTTAAGCCAATGAAGGTCACAAATGTCATACTTCGCACATGCATATTAGAGAACAGATCAACAACCATCTCATGATCCCATGCTGATTATTCATATTATGGGTCTATGTTGAGTGCAAGAATGCAAACCATATACTCAACCCAAAATCCATTGATTCAAGCTAAAAGATCATAATGTTTTAGAAATTGTGAAGTCAAATTATCATGTGGTTTTTTAGATATGTTAGTTTAGGAATTGCAAGCAAACACAGATGGTCTTTAGTGACTAGATTACAATTGAAGTCTGAATTTGAATATTTGTCTGTTATTTTGGCCAGGCAGGGGCAACTATTGTAAGTTCCGTGTCCAAACGATTTTTTTAGCCCTGCTGTTGTTCTTACCACTATCATGACAAGCCCTAATTATCTGAAATAACTAAGTCAAACAACTAAAGAAGTACCCATAGATTTGAGAGATGATTGTTTTTTTAGTTTAATGACTTTGGTGTTCTGTTTCAAGATGATAGCCGAAAATCTTTTCATCTAATAATTGTGATCGTGTCAACATGAGATGCCAGAGAGAATGGTTTTCCTATTGTACTGAATACCATCTTTATGTTTTGATCTGCCATGGTCCCAATGTCCTCACGATTTTTTCTCCTTAGTTTATTGTTTAGAAATGCTCCCTGTTAGCTCAGACCATAGGAGTAGCTACGGTTCAAAGATGCCTCCCAATCCCATGTTGTGTAATAGTTCACCTAATCCCTTGTCACCATATTTCTATTAGTTGATACAAGATATAAGTGAGCTACATTTCAGCATTAGTTCGCTTGTATTCATGCACGTCTTGGAGGGAGCTACTAATATGAAGCTATTAGTGGTGCTTGCTATCTACTCCTGTATTTTTGGAGGCTTATTAGTTCATTTGAGATAAGCTGTACACTGTAACCCCAGAGGGGCTAACAAAATATACAAATGTATTTGTTGATGATTTTTTTTGCCTTGAGTACCAATGTAATTGTAATTTTGGTGCCATCCTCATTCAGCGTGGATATAATTAGGTGTATAAGTTTGTTATGCAAAAAAGAAATATCAAATGATTGTCTTAGAAATGATAAATGCATAAGTAACACTATTTTCATCTTAAGTCTATTGCGCATCTCACCATGGTTTTCTGTAGTGTCATATTATTACTGAGTTTGCCGATGAGTAAATTAACAACATTAGAGATATGCTATCCGATTTATCATCAATGTTGGCATGAAAATTTTCTACAATAAATTCTCATGTAAATAAAAGAAAATGTGCATAGTATTTGATTTTCTGTTGTAACGCACGGACACACAACTAGTCAACGAAAATGTTGTAGACCAAACATGTTGAAATACTATATGGGATTTTTCTTTCAGAAATAATGAAGCAAATGCCAAAAATAAACAAGCATAGTGGGTCCTATTTGTCGAACTATTTACATAAGTATAAGTGGCACTATAGCTATTTTTTAAATTTAGCTTTGGACGTCTGTTTTTGTAATTCTAACCCACACTCTAAGCTCAGTAGACGCGATAGACAACATGTGTTACTTGCCGAGCTGCAGGTGCTCTGCAACAAGAGCTGCTAAGCTCCCCCACTGTGGCGGCTATTAATTTCTCATTGATTAGCAATAATTAGATACGATTAGTACTAATTAAATATGTTTAGCACTAATTAAATATGATTAACACTGTTTAATCATACACATTAATTGAAAATGCAGTCGGCTGGTGATCTACCGAGCTAGAGAGTTTCGCAGTTACTTGCCAAGCTCAACAGTTGCAAGGAGAGAGCTATATTGGCAAAAATAGATACTAGAGACTATTTTTTTTAAAGTAGATAATATATGTGAACAGTTCCTATTTGACATACTTATCCCCAAACTACATACTTATCGCCAAACTGCCTGCTGCCGGTGGAGGAAACGAGTTCTACGGGCACCGAATTTTCTTCTGCCGGTGGATCCTAGTCATGGAAGCTTTCCCTTTTTCCTGCTGACACATGTACCCTACTCACGTATCGTCGTCCACCAAGCATTTCCCGTGGCCCCCGCATTTCCGAGGATCCAAGCAAGGCATAAAGAACCCCACGAAACGCGAGCCGCAGACACCGAGTGCCGAGTGGAATCACGAACGCATGGGCACGAAACAAGTGTCCAGCGCCCGGGCCCACCTGTCATGATATCGCCACAGTGGTCATCTGCTCCCCGCGAGTCTTGTGAGTGATCCACCCCCCCTCCTCGTCCCTCGTTCTAATCCACAGGAAACACAGCGCGCCCACGCGACGCGAGCAGCCGAGCGCACGAGCACGAGCACGAGCACGACTCTTCGAGAGCGTATCGCGTCGCCTTCACGTCCGCCTCGGCCTCTGCCGCCTCCTCCGCCGCCATGGCGTCCGTCTCCACGGCGCCTCGCGTCCCGCTCCCCGCCGCGGTCTCCTCCTCCTCGGCGTCGGCGCGGCAGTTGGATCCGAACCCTAGCCGATTCCTCGCCGCGCGCCGCGGCCAGTGCCTCCGCGTACGCCGCCTGGCGGGCGCCGCCCCGCCGCGCCGCGCGTCCGACGCCGCAGTCGTCCGTTGCAGCGCGCGCAGCCCCGACGCGGACGCCGGCGGCGAGCGCCGCCGCGGCTGGGACGCGCTCTTCCACGACGCCTTCCAGGGCGCCGTGCGGCGGTGGAGCGAGTACGTCAGCAACTACTGGCCCCTGCCGCCCGCAGCGAGGGAGGCGGGGCTGGGGAAGTGGGTGGAGAGTTCTCACGAAGAGGAGGTGAGAGCGGAGGAGGTGGGTGAAGATGAGGAGGAGAGGGAGGTGGAGGAGGAAGAGGGAAAGTGGAGCTGGGAGAGGTGGAAGCGACACTTCGCTCTCATTGAAGAGAGCGAGCGCCTTGTTGATGAACTGCAGGTTGATTTTCTCACTAAAAATTACTTACCTGTGAATATGGATGGGGCTTGCGCTGAACGTAATGTTGGATTTGTGGCATTTATTAGTTACTTACTGTCTGTCACAATTTTGAAAATAGTGTTGAATGCATATGAAAATTTTCGTTTCTATGTGATATCGAACTTGGGACGCTTTTTAGTAGAAATGCCTCTTGAGAGCCATGCTCAAATTCCACATTTCCCTTTTCCTCTGCCAATCTGTTTATAGTCGCCTTATAGTAACTAGTAACACGAACAAGTTCAGTTTTTGGAAAAGGGGCGGCCAACTATGATACTTGAACACAGTGCAGTTGCACCATTGGATGGATAGGATGTATGTAATCTCCTGCCGTTTGTGATTTAGCTTGTGCGTTATGAGTTGTGACTTTGAGCGGCACAATTCTTGATATACTGCATATACTGCATCGATGTCGATTAACTATTTCTGAGGAAACTTATTCTTATACAAACTATCGAAGCCTGACTCAAATTTGAACAGGCTGCTTTGAAGTTTGAAGATAAGTATTTTGTGAACTATTGTGGATATCTGGATACGATTTTTTCAAAGATATGCTGACAGAACTTAACTCTGTGCACATGGCTGATGTACCCATGTGTATTGTGTTTTTGTCCAGACGTGTTTCCCCCCTACTACGTGTCAAATTGCAAATTTCCTGATAGCTGTATATTGCATTTCAGCTGCAACTCCGGGCTGCTGTTTATAGAGAAGACTATAGGAGTGCTCACAAACTGAAATTGGCCATTGCCGCTACATCAAGAAATGACACTGTTGGCAAAGCAATATCTGACTTAAATGTAAGAAATATCTTTTTCCCCTCTATGTATAGTTGATGTTAAATGACACTTTTGATTCTTTTACTCTGCTTGCAATATCGAATTGGCCCCTCTACTTTGAAATACCCCAAGTAGGTCCTTGTCCCTCTACTTGCTATGGTATACAATCAGTCCTGTGCTACGAGGGGATGAATTTCTGGCATGGTCGCTGATTTTGATGAATAATAATAAACAGTAGCTAATAAGTTTCTAATAACTAGAATAACCTAATTTATGGGGGCAACAAGATTTTCTTTCACCAAAATGTTCTCTTAGCTATTGTATTTACATTCCCCATGTTAATCAGCAACATTAGTCCATGTCAGATGTCTAAATGCCACTGATAACAGAATCACTGACAGTACACCACTTCTGTAGATAAGAGGAATCAATCTGAATGGTTTTCAAGTAGAGGGACTGATTTGATCCATGACAGAAGCAGACTTAGTAGAGGGATCAGGATTGATATTTATTAGATAGTTGACCATTGTTTGTCTAATATTATTTTTAATGGATACAGAGGGCCATAGAAGAGGAGCGCTACAGGGATGCAGCTCATATTAGAGATCATGCTGGTGCAGGACTGGTTAGTAACTTAGTATTAGAAAGGATGTACAATCTGTTATTTTTGTGTTGGTTGGTTATATTGTTGCAACTATTAACTACATAATATGTACCACTTGTCACTTAAGTTAATATTTCTAGATTAAGCCAGTACATTGAAGGAAAAAGAACCACAACAGGAACCCTGGTTGATTTAATCTAAGTATTAGGCTGAAGAGGTTCTTGTTCATTTCATCTTAGTACTTTTGAGTTTCGACTATGATGTGTTGGCAGCAAATTAGACATACTCAACATATACTAAACTTAGATAACCCTGTTGTCATTTACAGTAAGATCGCTATTTATATTATTGTTTTCCCCCTTTTAATCTAGCTAGCTAGTCATTTTTAGAGCCAAAGAATTCTTTATTTGTTGGGAAAAGATGAAAAGTAATTTTAGGAATGGTACTGAAAATTTTTATTTCAAGTAAAAAATGCTGTCCATCTTACTTACTGGGATGGCATTAAGGTTTGCATACATATTCGATATCTAGGAGCAACAAGTTTTGAGCAAGTATTATTGTGCACACACTGTACTTTGACTATTTTCTAGTTTGGTCTCTTGTGGCCTGTGGCTTGTCTGGTGAATGGCACTATTAGCACTGTGGTTTTTGTATGATGCCTATGTCCTATAACCTAGCAACTATACACAGAGATAAGAAGAAAAAGTAAATATCTGGGCGTGCTGTTACAGATATTTAGCCTTGTAAATAATTAGTATTTTCTAATTTGCTGTTAATTATTGTACTCTTACAGTCTAATTTATGATTACCTATTTCTACTTTTTGTTTCTTTCCATCTGTGGAAAAGAATGCCATTACCTGATTCTTTAGAGCATATGCAGTTGGGATGGTGGTCTGGCATTTTTGGAAATTTGTCTGATCCATATGGTCTTATAATTCGCATAAGTGCTGAACACGGTCGATATGTGGCAAAAAGTTATGATATCAGGTATTTTTTGCTGATTATTTATTATTTACATGCACAATTTCATGTCTGATATGTGGATAAGTACTGCAACAGCATTTTGGACTTTTTACTCTATTATGGGCTGTTTATTTTGCTTTATTCAATCATTTTGGGGGTGCCCTTTCTGTTCATGCATTATGTTTATGCATGACTTGAGTTCTTGTTTTATTTATTGTTTTGGTTATTGGAAGAAAATCCCTATGGTGAGGTGGATTAGCTACTGCTGTTATGGTCTAATACTCAGGAAAGCACTGTAGCGCGTGTGTACTGTAGCACATGCGTACTGTAGCACGTGTGTACTGTACCACGTGAATACTGTAGCACCACATGTATTATGCATGATTTGTTATTTAGGAATCTATTTATTAGGTGTTTGGTATTATCTATTAATTAGGTAAGTTATTATTAAATTGGATTGTTAGAGATAAGTTTTTTTTATAGATTATTTCTTATGAGTCAAATCGGATGATCCTTATAAAAGGGATAGCATGCATGGTTTTCATAGTGTAGTTGGCGACCACGGCACCGAAGGGGCAACTGGACGCCACAGCGATGCCTTGGCGAGTTGCCAGGCTACTCCATGTCTACGTATCCCAACATGCATGCTTATACATCTATTGCCAACTCCTCTCTCTTCTCTCTCTCTCTCCTGCACTCACTCTCCCTGCTGCCTCCTCGCCTCCTCCCCCCACTGCCTCTCCTCCTCTCCTCCCTTCGCCGCCTCGTCTCCCTGCCGCCTCCTCCCTCCGCTGCCTCGCCTCCTCCCCTCCCCAGTGCCTCCTCCCCATGCCTCCTCCCCTCCCCGCTGCTCGGCGCCGGCGGCGGGAGAAGGCCGCAGATCAGCTCTGGCAGTGGGTGAAAGCCGCAAATCGGCGCTAGCGGCGGGAGATTTCCTAGGCCAACAGCTTCGGTGTCCCCCTCCGGCCGCCAGGTCTACTTGGTGTCGCCTAGGTGATGCCTAGGCGACGCCGTGACAACCATGATAGTATGTATCCATTATCAAGGAAGCAAAGATGAATTAACAAATCCCTAGTTCTTAAAGTCCAGCAGTGGTCGTTTCGTTGACTAGCTATTCTAGATCTATTTCTCCATCAATCGGTGCCCTCTTCACCTAGCGCCGTTCTACCTCAAGTCGTCGCCGTCTGACCCCCCTCCGACGGATGTTTATCCCTTTATGAACTAAGGTTTATGACAACTGCAGAATGTTCACTTGAATGAGCTAATTTCATCATGGAAATGGGTGCATATTAGTAGTGATTTTAGGGATTGGAGTGCTACTACTAGAGAAATAAGACCACATGAAGGGTATGGCAGTAGACATGTTTGTGTCTGAGTTAGTGTGTATAGATGTTGTTGACATAGTAGAGAATGTGATGGTGAAATCATTTGTTGAAGCTATGTTTGTGTCTGAGTTAGTGTGTATAGATGTTATTGATATAGTAGAGAATGTGATGGTGAAATCATTTGTTGAAGCTTATTTGTGAAGAAATTTGGTGAAATCATGATATTTCGTTGACAAAATGGAACGTGGATTCTTAACAACAAAATTTATTTTATCACATGAATAAGATCTCAGTATCCACTTTGATCATAACAGTGTTGTATGGAGAACTTCAGAAAGAAATTATTTCCTTTTAGGAAGTATAGTTGGTAAGATAGTGTTGCAGGGCTGCTTAAATAGTAGCAAAATTATTTATAATTTTATGTCTTGTATCAATTAATATCACCAGCACCCTTGCTATCTGTCTTCAATTTACCCTGGTGGGTCCATATGCTTGTACAGATGATAATAGAAGAATTGGTCTTTTCTCTAATTTCGTTACATGTGTGAATGCCCATGTTTTTATCTGATTTCAGAACTTTGAGCTTGCGCTTTTATAAGTGGAGTTCCTTGAGACTACTCATTCAGTGGCTCAATACTAAGCTCTCCGATAGTACTAATATTCATCAAATCATATTGGGATGAGATTTCCATGGCATGAATTGTGTCAAATATTTATTTTGTTTTCTAAAATAAATGGCTCTTAAGTTTTAACTCTCTCGTACATGTTCAGGCAGCTGGCTTCAGATGGCCCAGGTTTCCCTATATTTGAAATTTATCTTGTAGAGGCAAATGGAGGATACAACCTGCAGGTACACTGACTTACACTTTAATGCAAAGTAAATTGAAAGCATTCTTCCATGTCATAGAAGCAGTTTCCACTTGTTACAAATTGCATAAGTAGAATGCCAAGTTATGGGTTTTGCACGTGCTCCTCTAAACTCACCATGACATCTATTCTTTCTTTTGATACGAAAAATATCATTCTAGAATGCGATAGTGGCAGCTGGAAGTGTCTTACTGGTCCTTGACTTATATGAAAAATATCATTCTAGAATGCGATAATGACAGCTGGAAGTGTCGTAATGGTCCTTGACTTTCCTATTTCACATGAAAACCATGTCTTCACTTTCACAGTTACTGTTATGGTGTTTGGGAGGCTTGCTATATGTATTCTTCATACGCTTTGAGTTAACAGCCTTCCCAACATAGCTGCTCATTAGTTTTCTGATGGTCACAAATAAGCATAGTTTTGCGCAACTCCTTTTCTTTTGGTTGAGGTAGCCAAAATACCATGCACATTGAGCTCCAGCATTTATATAAATCTGGCAAATGTATTTGACATGCACTATGACATGATTTGTTCTATCTGATTTGACCTAATTTATTATAAATAGCCAGTATTTTTTTTAAAAAATAAGCTTTTAGAGCTCTGGGCAAGGTTTCAAGGATTGCTATATTGTCAACTTAAGGTTTTTATTTCTGTCCATCTTCTGACAAAATGGGGCTCTTGTTTTCAGGCAGTGCATCTGAAACCAGATGACAGTGATTCTGACCAGTTGCCAAATATGTTGAGGGAAAAACTAGACATCAACAGTATAAACATATCTAGCAGTTCCTTAGGGGCTAAACATGAGGAACACGGTGAAGGCATAAACATGGATGATCAAAATAGTGATGACAGTGATGTTGCTGCTGGGCCAGCTGGTTTGAAAAACTTGTCAAGCGATTCAACTCCAGTTCTCAGGATCAAAATATTGAAAGTGGTGCCCATGGAGAATGTCAACCAAGACTATATAATCAAAATTTTCGATCAGATTTCAGAGGAAGGTGATGACAATGATGATGCTGAGATTGAAAACGAATCTTCACAAGATATTGGTGATGAGGATAACAGCGAAGAAGCAGAAACAGTTTCTGCAGAAGGGAACAGTGACAAATCTGGTGATGAAAGTGATATTGAAGCCTTGATTTCAATTGGAATTGAAATTGAGAATGACAAGGATTTTGCTTCTCGGTCATCACCTAATGCCTTTGAACGCATGCCTGCTAGATTAGAAAAAAGAGACCGCTTTTCATTATCCTTCTATACTGAACAATACAGTAAGAAACAAGATGCAGAAAGGGCCCAGCGGATTTCTAAGAAAAGAGTTGGTTTGCGTACCACTCAGCATGATGAAGATTTTCTGCAGTTTGATCGTGTGAAGTTGGTTGGCAGCAACAAGAAACTATCGGTAAATATTGTAATTGCTATACTGTTTTGCATAATTGCATTAGCTTTCGATATCATGCTCTTTCTATATGATAATATGTCAAAACAAGTTCGGATATCATGCATTCTGCTAAACTGAAAAGAAAGATCAATTATTGATTGTGAACTTTATCTGCTGGTTTAGTTTCTCCTTAGCTGTCGCCAGTTTGTACGAACTGGTAAAGCATCAATCTAAGCTTTTTATGCCTGAATTGTCAGCGAGGTGAACTACATTTTGTAAACTGCACCACCTTTTGTCTTTTTGATAAAGATCATGGATCTGTCAATTATTTTTCTGCAGAATTTGTATAATATCTGTTGATTGCCATTCGCCTGATAGTTGTCTTTATGTATCAAGCACCTTTGAACATGAAGATAGTGTGAATCCCTTTCATATCTCTTTTGTGTTTCTTTCTCGATTGTATATAAATACAAGCATATCGACTAATTCAACAAGCTTTGAATATATATTTATAGACTAAGAAAGGGCATGGATTTTCAAATGGAAAAAGCCCATATAGCACCTGAACTTTCCTTAGAAGTCCGTCCAGCACCGCGAACTATGAAACCAGACATTTGACTTCTTGAACTTTGCAATCCAGTTCAAATAACACCTTGACCCGGTTTCAGATAGTGGTATTGCCCATGTGGCATGATGAGTAGACGATCTTACCATGTAGGATGACATACTGATTAAGTTTAAGTGAATGACAAGTGGAGCCATATGACCTTCTCTCTAATCGAAATAGAGAGGAAGGGAACTACATGGGATGGTTACCACGGAAGTACAGTTAGGAGTTCGGTGGGGGAGAAATCCTTATAGGCCTCACATGTCACTGACCCAATTTGGCCAGTGTATAATCCTATGTGGCAAAACCGTCCACTTATCGCGCCACACGGGCAATACCACCATGCGAAACCAGGTTAGGGTGTTATTTGAACCGGATTGCAAAGTTAGGAGCGTCAAATGTCTAGTTTTATAATTTGAGATGCTGGACGGATTCTCAAGCAAAATTATGGTGTTATGTGGACTTATTCCTTTTCAAACAGCATTGCAGATTTGCATAAAGAAAGAGTAGTTTGAGACTGGTTCATGATATTATCTCAATTTATCTTATGCAGATACTACAACTCGACGTTAAGCAACATAATAACAAGGTTCAACAAAAATTATATGGAGTTACCCACTTCAGCCGTATTCAGATGCCTATCTCTTCAGATCCTCTTAGTGGTATTTTCCAAATCATACCTTCCACTTGAGCATTTTCATGTTTTCATTCTCCTATTCCCTGTTTCCACTTGAGCATTTTCATGTTTTCATTCTCCTATTCGCTATTTTCTCCCTTTTGCTGGCATTGGCTGAAAGGCATCTTTTTGGCAGGCTTATATGTGACTGCATCAGGATTTGACTCAGAAATTCTTAGTTTACAACAAAAATTTGGCCAGTGGCAGGACGATGATTCATCTGAGGAGCATAGGGATCTACAATTTTATGAGTATGTGGAAGCTGTAAAATTGACTGGTGACAACCTTGTGCCAGCTGGTCAGGTATTATGCTTTTTGCTCACTTAATTCTTATTGCCATACAAAAATATCATAACATTGCAAGTAATATGTATGTTGTGGTTTATACCCTTCCCATTTGGAAGGGAAATACATAAGTTTTTTTGAAACTTTCATGCTAACTTTGCTCTTCCTAGTTCTCTCTTCTAAGAAGTATGGTCAGTCATATCAGGCACATTCTTGGACAGTCGTCCTTGTGGAATTCCTTGAGTTTTACATAGCATGTTAATTTAAGAGTGCCCATAATCAGTCTCTCAATCTTCTAGGTTGCATGCCCATACTCTGAATCTTTTAAATTGCATTGCCATACCAGTCTCGTCTTTCTGTGATCATATACTAACTAAGAGTTTGTGATTAACTGATTTTTAGAGCTCATTAAGATGTTTTTTTTCACCTCGCAGTTTCTGCAGAATGTCATCCTTGCTCAGCTTTTTTGTTTCCGAGATAATTATTTCAATTTTACAATTGTTGAATAATCAATGCTGTCTAAATAGTTATGTAATTTGGCTGATAAGCACAGCAATTTAAATTTATCTGATATTATTTGCATACCAGGTTGTCTTCCGTGCAAAAGTTGGCAAACACTGTCAGCTTCCTCATAAGGGAATCATCCCTAGAGAACTTGGAGTGGTATTTTCGCTGACAGTATTATTGATTTTGTCTTTTTACCATCAAACTGCATTTCTTACATTGCAATATAATATAGGTTGCTAGGTACAAGGGGCAAAGGAGAATTGCGGATCCTGGTTTCCAAAACCCTCGGTGGGTTGATGGCGAAGTTTTGATACTAGATGGAAAGGTGAAATTATTTATATGAAGCACATCTTTGTTTGTGTACTCACAACAACAATGTCAACAACAAACTTGTTGTCCCAAACTGGTGTACTTGTTATACTTTTAAAACAAACTTTCGTTGTGCAATTTGCAGTTCATCAGAGATGGTCCTGTGATAGCTTTCTTTTACTGGACATCAAATTTTCATCTTTTTGAATTCTTTAGGCGGTTGAGGCTTCCTGACTAGTTTCACTTTAAGTGATGCAGTTTAAGGTAAAGTGTATCTCACCTTGTTGTGGTTTACTATTCAGCTGTCATTGTACTAAAGTAGTGTTAACCATTATATACTTTACTGTTGTGTCTTGTTGCACTTGTCAATATTTGTTTAATTATTCAATATTCATGCAGAAGTGGTGCTTGTTGGCTGTTGCAGGCCATCACTGATCCAACTGTTGATTGTCTATTTTATGTGTGGGAAATGCTATTCACCCTAATGGCTATAGTCTTTGTGTGAGCTAATAAACATTAAAATGGACAAAATCCGATTGGCTGAATGTCTTTCGGGAAGGCAGATGGAGGTAGTCATCATGATTTTAGTATAGTCTGCTTGCTTTTGATCAAGGTTATGTTTTACTCTTTTAGCCTACTTGCTGTGGGAACGAAGTATTTGGTCAATTCTAGGTTTGGCTGAGCATTGGTGGATTGGTAGTTGTTGGTATATCCAAAGTCTACTGAGGCTAAGCATTTAGGATGTATGCAATCAGTGTCAGACTGTCAGTAGGGCGGCCTGTAGGTGCTTGTTGCTGAAACGAGACCCTGCTAGCTCATTATGCTTATGAGTAGCTGCAGGAGCATTGAAGACAGTATTCGACTAGCTTTTCTGGACTGGTTGGTATTACCATGCATGATTCTGGGTTGACTTTGTTGTTATTCAAATCAGTGAATACAAGAAAGAAGTGTCTCCTGCAGTGAAGAGTGACTAGTGACGACTGTTTCTTGTTGAGACTATTGATCAGCAACTGCTTCTGTCCCACCCCTATTTTGTGCCTGCTTTATCATGATTTATGTCATATCTGCCATTTAGTAATACACTTACATGACCCGTAGCAAGAAGAAATGTCTGGGGCTATAGATTTTCAGTTCAGTGTAGGTTATTCGTCTAGGTCTTCTTCTGTACTGAGGGGCCCTTGTATCTAACTTAAAATTGTTCTTGGTTAACATCTTCATACGTGAGGAAGCTGAACATTGGATGCATTTGTTAGCAGGTCATTCCACAATCTTGCATGATGATGTACATAGTTGCCTTTGGAGCCGACTGTACCTTGCCCAGCATCACATTTCCCAACTACGGGGTTCGAGACAACCCCGCTATATGTTGCATGAGAGTGCCCTTCACACAGAAAGCTGTCATACAGAAGACTAATTGAAGGGTGAAGAAAGAACTCAACTAGGAAAATAGCCGGCTGCCAACATGAAGGGTGAGCATTTCATTCCACTTCCACTCTGCTCACCCACCCCGTTTTACAATTTGAGGCCAAGGCTTTTCGCCCAACTTGCTGCATCAAAAACATCAGATAGTTTACTTTCAGGAAAAGTAGAATCAAAGCGCTTAAAAAGGATCGCTATGTAACCACAAATATTTCTGGGTTTTGAGTGGTGTTTTCTTCGTGTCCTGGCCTTCATACATGAACATTTGTATATGTGAAATATAAGTAACAATTTTCTGCAGTGATATAATAATTGAGTTATCGTGCAATTATGGCCATTTTTTTAATTTAAACTATCAGCAGAGCAATAAACTGATGTGTATATAATATGCATCTCAACGTCAATGGATTGAAGTATGTTTATACTGATCATAAGCAAGCATTTCCAATTTTTACCGTTTCCCACAATCAAGGATAGAAAAACAATGGTGTTGCTGAAACTAGCAGAAATCTCTACTTTGTCATGTGGTTCCTACGTAAACGACAGAGCGCGATACACAAGTGGCAAGTAACAATTTAGTATGTTTTTTTTCTCCGTTTTATTGGGGAATGATGAAACATTTAAACAAGTGAAAGATTTATTATTATTATTTTGAGCAATCAAGCAAGCAAATGATTTTTTTGTGTGACGATATTTATTATTATTATTTTGAGCAATCAAGCAAGCAAATGATTTTTTTGTGTGACGATGTTTAGTTGGATTGTACGATGATTACACGAAAATGCTTGGTTGCATACAATGCGTTCCCCAGAGTGAGGAGCATATAAGATGGTCTGAGAGTATCTGAGAAGATATTTAGAAGTTGTTAGCGCCCTATTGCAACTTTAAACCAATGAGCAAATGACTTGCATGAAAGAAGCTGAACAATTCAGAAGGCGAACCGTTCATGCTCGTTTCTTCAATAAGCTTCAGAGGTCTTTGCCTCTGTGGTTGCCCCGGTGACCTACTCAAGTTGACCGTCCTGCAAAAGATGAGCTTGACTTGGCAAGTGACAACGATGACACAATGGAAAAGTGATCAGTAGTCAAACACGCAATAGTGAAATGACATTCTATATGCAGCAAGTACAGAAGGACCCAGCTGCTTTCATGTGTATTCATTAGCTCGGATCAAGTACGTTGTACGAGCCATCAATACAAAACACGTACATCCCCCTTTAATATGTTCCCTACCTTCATAAACCGAATCGATATTCGTTTCAAGCAATTTTGTATATTTTTTGTACGGTGAGAATAATTGGATAGTGCAATTATATTAAAGCTGGTCACAAGTTTAAGTCTTAGTAGAAAATTCAGACAAATAACCCATCTAATTAGAGAGATATTATCACACTTATAAACCTTCAACTAGAGAGACGGTATCCCACTACTAGACTATCTTACGTTGACCTTAATTTTAACTTTTAACTAACGGTGATTTAAAGATTTGTTATGAATCACTTCAAGTTTATACCGATGCCTTGTATGGTTATACGCATCACAAAAGGTGAGATGCATGAAATATTCGTAAATTAGCTTTATCATAATAGCCTAATTTGCCTTTTCGAAAAACGACGAGCTGTGACGAACCATGGTTCAAACCCTAGAGGATAGCTAGACTACTGGTGTCTAAAATGTCAATAGGTTTAAAACGATTTCTAACTTCTGTATGTTAGAAGCCTAAACACGTTTTGAAGGGCGCCATAGAAAAACTGTCAGACGCTTTCAGCGAGACGAAAAAGGGTGGAGAGTTTTCCATGCGCCACGTTTCTCGCGTCGCCTTCTCCCCCAAGCCGCGTCAAACAAACCTCGTGCGAGGCTGCGAGCTACCCCCCTGCCCCTCCTCCCGGCCTCCCCCTCCCTCCCTCCTCTCCGCTCGCCAATTCCTTCACCATCTCCTCCCCACCCTCGCGGCCACCGAAATCCGCCGCCGCCGACGGCGAATCCGCGGTGCCCCGCCCCGAATCCGCGCCGCCCGCGCCCGGATCTCCCCCGCGGCGCCTCCGGATGTGATGAGCCGCCCCCATTTGCCCAAAGACCGCGCCTTTCCGCGCGCCAATGGGTTCCTGGACGGCGGGGCCCGCCGCCTCGGCGAGATCGAGGAGGCGGACGACGCCGCGCCCACCATAGCCGTCGAGCACTCGGGGTCGGGGTCGCCATCGCAGTCCCCGTCCCCGTCGTTGGCGTCGTCTCCGCCGATGTCGTCGTGCGGGCAGTACATGCTGCACCGGGTGGGCAAGCTCGACACCCTCGCGGGCGTCGCCATCAAGTACGGCGTCGAGGTAATTCGACGGGAGTACCCTTTTTTTTCCCTAGAGCCTCTTGTTTTTATATTACATTTGTATCAGAGAGGATATAAAATAACAGACTTTAACTTCTAGCTGTTTTAGGTGGAATACAATTCTGTTGTATATTGATGATGAAATGATTTTGGAATTATCTGTGTATTTCGACGATGCAGGTAGCGGACATTAAGAGGCTGAATGGCCTCTCAACCGACCTCCAGATGTTTGCACACAAGACGCTGCGGATTCCGCTCCCCGGGAGGCATCCTCCGTCGTCTTACCAGCAGAATGGTTCATACGAGGGTGATGACAGGTACCTAGAATGGTGGACTTTGCATCGGCATGTTACCTAAAACCATGTCATTAGTGATTGTCACGTCGCAGTGCTGTTGAGCGAATGTTTAACTTAGTGTGGTGCTGATTGATAATCAAGAATTATTTATAACATCGCTGTGAGTTTGCTCAGATGTGTAGCACGGTCAGATGGGTAATACAATATTGGGTTTGATTTGAGCTCTGGTGCAAGGTAGTCGAAGATGTGGTCAGGATTATTGTTTCAACAACACCTTTGCTAGAATCTCGAAATGCAGTCAGGATTATTGTTTCAACAACACCTTTGTTAGAATCTCGAAATGTAGTCAGGATTATTGTTTCAACAACACCTTTGTTAGAATCTCGAAATGTAGTCAGGATTATGACCTTTTTCAAACCATGTTTCTGTGTTCAATGGTGACAACAAATTTCCCTTTGCTAGCCCTTTTTCTGCCTTTGGTGTTTTACGAGTGCTTCCGCTGAACAGCTCAGTGTTTTTCCCTCTGGAGTATTTGAGTCGTTTTGACCTTTTGTATTAACAAGCTTTTTTTATCAAACTAATTTTGCTTTAAATGAAGTTTTTACTACACGCACACATGTTTTTTATTTGATATATTTTGTTTATTTAAATCTTGCCTTTTTAATTGAATGCATGCATGCTCCTGTAAGTCATAACCAAAGGAGTTGGAGCTATGAATTTGTCTTTGGCCAATTTCTCTCTGCGATGTGCAGTTAATCAATTAGGTGGTTACATAACTTGGGTTTTGGATTTGAATTGTATGAATGCATGACTATTAGCATTTTTATTTTGGCAGTTTTTACCTGTGCTGTTATTTCCTATGGTTCATCAAGTGACCATAGTTGTAGTTCTGAACATAAGCTAAGCTGACGCATGAAGAGCATTGACGGGGAGGGAAAAAGGGAAAATACATTTTGACCAACCTGCGAAGAGGTCTCAATTAGGCCTGCTAATGGGTTAAAACCCAACCCAAAACCAACCCAACCCAACCCATATGAGACAAAGCCAACTTCCCACCTTAACCCAACCCATAAAAGATTTTTCATAATCCCACCCAACCCAAACCACCTTCCACTTAAACCCCAAGCCAAGCCAAGCCAACCCAACCCACCTTCATTTAAACCCAAGCCAACCTGAACCCATGGGTTCAACCCACTTCTCAGCCCATTTACCAACCTGTCACTTATTCACCTGGCTCGGACCAACATTAGAAAGAAAGGAGAGGCACAGCCCAGGACTAAGAGTTGAGGTATCCATCATCGATCTCAGCCCTCCCCATCTCCGGCGGCAGAGCCCGTGATCTCTGCCCAATTCATCGCTACGGTAGGCATCCCTGCTCTGCTCGTCTTTCCTTTGCCGTTGCTGTTAGAGTTGCAATGTATACATACTCCTCCCTCCCGACGCCGGCGAGCTTCGCTTCTTCTTCCCCGCAACAGTGAGCTCCAGTGGACCACCAACTCCCTCCATCATGCCGCGAGCTGCCTCACCTTGTCTTTGCCGTCGCCACTATCTTGAGTCTCCCCGGTCCCACCTAGTTCACAACTCACTCAAGGTCTAAATCTCTTGTAATTAGCTAGTTAATTTCTCAATTTCTGCTATGCTACTGTATCACTAGTTATTACCAACTCTAAGTCGTCGATCGGTTTCTAATGTCAATCTCAATCTGTCTAGTACTCTAGCAGCTAGGTTTTCCCTCTCGTGTTGTCTGTTGTCTCTATTTCACTGGTGCATCGTTAGCATGTGTATTAATCGATTTTCATACCAATTTCTCAATTCCCGTGGTTATGTTCAACTTGGCTGCAATTTGCTTTTAGCATCATCCCAAATGCCAGCCCTCATTTATTGGTTCCGCCGCTGAAATTTTAGGCGCCTAGGGCTACTTGCTATCCTGTCTCCAACTGAGTCACGCTGAAATTTCAGGGAGTCGACGGCGGCGGCCGCGATTCACGCTAGTGCATCATGGCGGTGGTGACTCCATTCTCCAACTCAAGTCAGTGGAGTTTGTCTCTGGTGATTCATGCTGGTGCGTCACGGATGTGACCCTGTCTTCTGGCAGTCTGGCTCACTGGTTGTCTCCCACCCCATTAGGCCACGGCACGAGTTGAATCCGTTCACAACCCGATATCAACTTGAAATTTCTGAACCCACCCCACCCACCCCAACCCTTTTTATGAGGTAACCCAACCCGTTCGCTCTTCCAACCCGTTTCCACCCATCCAAAGCCAACCCGATTAAGGACCCACCCTGTTTAATCCATTTGAACCCAATCCATTAGCACCCCTAGTCTCAATCATCTTGTGCCTACACTTCTTGGGCACATGTTTTTCCCTTCCACCAAAGCATGTAGAATCTGGACACTTTCTTAAATAAAGTCAGCAAAATAACATTTACTCCCTACTGAGTGTGAGGTGTTTTGTGTGTGTGTGTGTATGTGTTGTGGGGGGGGGGGGGGGGCATAAATTCGACTATACTAGTGCTTCATCAATAATCTATTATAGAGTTTAAGTCTTCTGCTCTAGCCGGCATTGCAAATGATTCTTGTTTCTATTTTGTAGATATTACAGCACGCACTTTACAAACTAATCACTTGCTATGGTTCCTCTGCAGACAGTAGACATTTTTGCCAGCTCTACTTTATGTGTTACCAATACCAGCTGTAATAATATAATATTATTTCAGGGAATGCACCCCTCCACGGCACCTTCATGATGATCTATTGGATTCAATTTTGAAAACTCCAAGGCACAAAGTTTCGCCAGCCATGAGCCTTTTGCAGGGATACTATGGTCTCACACCACGTCCAAAGAGGGATCCAGCACATGAAGGCACTGAAATGGCAGTTTATGGAAAAGGCAAATCTGTTTGCTTGGATGATGAGCCGTGGTTTGCAGACCCGCCAAATTCCGACCCGTTACCATTTCAGCATAGGAAAACCAGAAGCTTGACAGTAGGTTCTTCTCTTGTGAATGGTGAGGCTGAGGAGAATGGCGACAGTGAAAGGTTGATAAGGCGGCGCCAGAAAGCTGATGGTGAGTTGTTACCTAGAGAGGAAAATGGTAGTGCCATGTTGGCAAGGGCTGGGAAAGGCCTGGCGTTGAGGCCTAAGTCAGGCAGTCGACCAGATATGAACAAGAGTCAGGAGAATCTTATGGCAATGGCAGAACCTTCGTTCGGCTATGGACTGCAAACTGTAAGGAAATCATCCAGCACTCCAGAGTTCCAAGAGCCAGAGAGCAACAGCAGCAGTTACTCCATATGGTCAACGAGCAAGTGGAGCTTAAAACCGGATGCTTTTACTCTCCCTCTCCCCCTCCCTCTTTTCGACAACATTCCGAAGCCAATCGCTGCTTGGAGAAACAAGGCGGCTCGAGATTAGTGGTTTTCCAGTCTCTTTGTTATGGACATGATTTCCCCTGATCTCTGGTGAGGCCCTGTAAGCCCGCGGAGGATTGGCACAAGTCTACCCAGCGAAGGAAGCAGAGCAGGGACCTTGATCAGCTCCAGGCAGCTGGAACATGCAGAAGATCAGACACACACCGCCTTCCATGATGCAGAGATGATGCTGAGATTAGCGTCCGATTTGCATGGTTCTCATGTTATATTGGAGATGTTGCACCGACTAGAAGCTTTACTTTTCTTCACATAAATTATAGATGACACAGAGCCTTGGGTATTTGAGGATATTCTTTTGTACACAATGCAGATGATGTAGGATCGAAGGGTGGCTATATGTTGTATGTGTGATCCCATACGCTAATATAGAAAATTCGCCCTATTTAACTTGCATATGATGTGAGTTGTATTTTCTTTTTGTGTTAGCTGCTCATTTACAATAATCCGGTCATTTTCCCAGTGCTGCTTGTTAGTGCATGTAAACGTGCTGGTTTAGTCGTGTAGTGGTGTGGAGTTCGACTTGTACAAATCCCCTTGTTACCTATTGTTTTTTCCCATGTCGAAAATTGATAGTAATAAATTGTAATAATCTTGTAAGTAAATTTCAAAAAATGTATATCTCTAAAAAGATTTCTAAAATGTAAAGGGTGAGTTCTTTTTATGTACGGCTTATGGTTTTTTTCTAACGTAAAAACAACCCTCAGGCAAAGCATCCGCAAACACATGACCTTCTGACAGGGTAGCCCCACATGTCAGCCGCCCAGCCGAATCCTCATAGGGGAGTCTGGCCTCCACAACGGCCGCCACCGCCGCCCCCACAAGTAGCTCCAGCCGAGGAGGTCGCGATCGGCTCGCACTTCCCCCACAGCCCCCGTTCCGATTTCTCACCAGTCACTACTAGTTGCGGCAGAGTATGAGCTGACGGGTGCTGGTGTCGTCGCGCAGGTACCAGGTGGTGGTGTTCGGGGTGGCGCTGTGGGGGAACACCATCGCGGTGCTCGACACGGGGTCAGGGAAGACCATGGTCGCCGTCATGCTCGCGCGCCGGGTGCGCTCCGGTGAGGCGCCTCGCCGGCTCGTGGTGTTCCTCGCGCCCACCGTGCACCTCGTCCACCAGGTGCGCATTTGGAGCGACGATTTGTGATGGCCACTTTTTTATACTTTTTTTTAACATGCGACATGCTGTTCTGATCGTGAGCTGGTTGCGTGCTTGTACTGTAGCAATTTGAGGTGATTCGCCGGTACACGGACCTCGACGCGAGGCGGCGGCTGGCGAGTGGAGCGCCGAGCATTGGAAGAAGGAAGTTGGGACTTGGGAGTAAGAGCATCTCCAGCAGGGCCCCTACTTGAGCCCCTAAAATCAAATTTGAGGGCTTGAGGCAAAAACAGAGGTCCAGCAGGGCCCCTACTAGAGCCCTCAAATTTGAGAGGCCCCTCAAATCCCCCCTCCAGCCCTCATTCCTGGGGGCTCTAGGCCAAGCCCTCAAATCACGGTTTCCTGCGCGCGCTGGTCCGATTCTTCCCCCGCCAGCGTTTTCCCCCTCCCGCGCCCGCTCCTTCCCCCGCCCGCCTCTTTCCCCTCCTGCAGCCCGCGAGCGCCGCCCGCCTCTTCCCCTCCCGCAGCCCACCCGCGAGCGTCGTCCGCCTCTTTCCCCCGCCCGCCTCTTCCCCTCCCGCAGCCCGCCCGCGAGCGCCGCCCGCCTCCCCGCTCTCCTCCGCGACCTCGCTCTCCTCCGCATCGCCGACCTCGACCGCATCGCCGACCTCGACCGCGACCACCACCAGCGGTTCCAACTTCGCCGGCCACCAACCCGGACATCCTTCACGCCAGGTTCAGCCGCTGCCATCTCCTCCTGCGCCACCTCCACCTTCGTTGCGTCACCTGTGCTTTGTATGTATATATGCCGATGTGCTTTGTGGGTTGATAGCTTGAGATGCTGAAATTGGGATTGGGATAGCTTGAGATTGCTGAAATGTATGATATATGGAAAACCTCTGATCTCCAAGATCATGTATATAATTTCCAATTTCCACTACAGAAAGTGATGATGAACTATGCTGCTTGATGTAAATAGACAACCTCATGTATGCTTGATTTGTTAATTTCAGATTGGGATTAGGATATGTATGTGTGATTCAATTTGATATGCATATGTGATTCAATTTGATATGTATATGTGCTGTTAATTTGATATAGATTCGGAGTGTAGTAGACAATTTCAGATTGGGATTAGGATAGCATGATGCAGAAACCAACATGCCCTATGCAACTGAACATGATATACATTGATATTACATACTTTTACACTTGTTGGCTTGATGGCTGCTACAACTATCCAGTACTGGCGGTAACTCCATTTTAGAGCACAATGTGTTTCATTTGTATGAAAGGTGCAGAATTTAGTGGTAAGTAAGGGAGATTTTAAAAAGAATGTTAATTGGATTGTTGGATAAGGGCATAGACTTGCGGGATTGGTGTTTTGATCTGGACTAGGCTCCAACTAATGCAGTAACTTTGATTTCCGTCTTATTTTACTTGTCTTGGTATTTTGCTTATTTGGTTGAAAAAGAGGGAAGTACTTTTTTAGATTAAAAAGGAAGTTTTATTGGGAAATAAGAATGTGAGTTGACTCAGGATGTGGTTGCAGTCTCATGCATTTGGGTGGCAGTTATATTATTGTGGAAAGTTAGTGCTTGGAAAGGGCAGTGACCGTGTTCTTTATGTATGGGCCATGAGCTTTAGCTTTTGTCGGTGGATATCAGAACTTGACTTACCATACCTTTTGCTGAAACAATGGCCATATCCAACTTGTTCTGCCTCTCCAAGGCATGCAACTCCTGGATTCCTAATTCAGCTGCAAACATTTAAATGTTTGGTTTCTTTACTACTATGTTTGATGGAAGGTAGCACTTATGCACCCTCTAATGAGGTGTGTGTTGATGTTGCGGAATGTACGCAGTCTTAGATTAGCTCACCTGTGGGCCAAAACTAGTCTGGTTGCTGTTCTCTGATGCTTTATGTTTCTTGTGTGATCTTGCTGTTTTGGAAAATTGCATGTTACAATATATAGATGTCATGTTGGCATTTTCCAGATTAGATGAGTCATTCTACTGTTTAGGCTTATTCTCTTCTAGTGGTCTTCAATTTTCCAGACTTTTCAAATTCATGTCAGTCGCATGAGCAATGGAATTATCTAGCTAGTTTCAAATTCAATATATCTAGCTAGTTTTAAGTTAATGTAGTAGTACTGGACCAGCTCTTTTCCAGAGCAGGCCCTGTTCATGTTGTCCTAGTGCTGTTTAAGGTTTTGAAGTTTTAGTATATCTCAAAGTGGATTCAAATGATTCTGCTATTGCGTGATTAGAATTTGAAATGAAAATTTCATGAAAGTGAGAGTGACCCACTATCAACAAAATGGAATTGCTTAAACTGTATTGTATGTTATATGTGCTATTTTTTTGCACAGTTTGGGATATGTCGCAGGGAGGTAATTGGTCACGGATGATGTCCGACGACAATGACATTGATGACATTGCAATTTTACCCATTGGTACCGAGCCTAGTCAACCTAGTGCACCAAAGAGGAAGTCAATCCGTGCTGCCAACTACTCTCAGGAGGAAGATCTCCAATTATGTGAATCATGGGAGAACATAAGTTTGGATCCTATCACTGGAAATGAGCAACCTAGCAAAGCATATTGGAAGCGAATTCATGATAACTTTCATGCCAACAAAAAATTTGTATCTGATAGGAATGCAAATTCTCTAGAGCATAGGTGGGCGACAATTCACAGGGAATGTCAGAAGTTTCAAGGATTATTTGAGGAGGTTGAGCGCCGCCATCCTAGTGGAGTGCCCTACCAGGAACATGTAAGGATTGTTTTTATTAAGATGTTGCATCATTTCATTAAGAATTTGTACTGACACATGTCTTCGATTTCAGTTGCTAGAAGCTCAAAATGCATATGCAAACAATGATCCAAAGAAGAAGGAGTTTCCTTTCCTCTATTGTTGGTTGAAGATTAGGCATTGCGAGAAATTCATGCCCCCAATCAACAACAAAAGGCCTAGGGCAAGCAATTCACCACCAACAGCAATCGATGTGTTTGATGTAGAAGATGATGAGAGTACAAAGAGCCAAACCCCTGACTCTTCCATGCCTAATGGTAAAAGGCCTATGGGGAGGAAGCAAGCAAAGGAGAAGTTGAAGAAAGGAGGTGAACAAATGAATTATGCAGGGTTGCTAGAGAAATTGCTTACAGAGAAAGAGAAAATTAGAGAGAATAGGTGGCAGGAGAACAAGATGATGCAAGAGCGTAAGGTATCAATTGAAGAGCGCAAGGTATCACTTGAAGAGCGCAAGGTTGCAAATGAGGAGAAAAAGATGATATGGGATCAAGAATAGAAGATTATGTTTTGTGACCTAAACACATTGGAGCCCACCCAGAAGACATATGTGATAGCAATGAGGGCTCAAATTGCAGCTGAAAAGATGGCGGCCTTCAACAGTGCTTTCGGAGGACATGATGCTAGTGGAGGGCACGGTGCTGGAGAAGGAATTTGATAGATGTTTCATTGTGATATGCATGTTTTATTTTGGTTTAGGACTATGTTTCAATGTGATATGCATGTTTTATTTTGGTTGTGCGCTATGTTGCATTATGACTATGTTTCTTTTGATTTGCTGAGATGAATTATGAATTGACATGAAAGTTTTAAAGTGGATTGTGCTCTGTTTGAGATAAGACTGTACTGTACTTGACTATGTTGCATTATAAATTAATATTTGACAATGATACTGCAGATGGTGTTTACCGATGATGAAAACGATTTGCTTGATCAATGGTGGGAAGAAGAAGAATCGGATGACGATGATTTGGTTGCGGCCATGCTAATTATTGCTGATGCTGAAGAAAGGAATCATAAGAAGCTTCGGCGTGGTTCAGTGCTTGGTCGTCAAGTGGTGCCAAGAGACAGGCATGCTGGTAACTTGCGCTTGGTTGCAGATTATTTTGCAGATCCTCCAATTTACAATGACAAATTTTTTAGGAGGAGATTCAGAATGTCTAAACCATTGTTTTTGAGAATTGTTCAAGGAGTCGAGGCACATGATGACTATTTCAGGCAAAGGCCAAATGCAGTAGGGTTGCTTGGAGCCACTGCCCTTCAGAAAGTGGTTGGAGCTTTTAGGATGTTAGCGTATGATGTTCCTGCAGATTCCATGGATGAGGTTGTGAGAATCGCTGAGAGCACTATGATTGAGGCCTTCAAGTGCTTTGTTCGAGCAGTGGTTGAGGTTTTTGGTGAGCAATACTTGAGGCCACCCACTGTTGAGGATACTGCAAGGTTACTAGAGATAAACAACAATAGGGGTTGGCCAGGGATGCTTGGATGCATTGACTGTATGCATTGGAGGTGGAAGAATTGCCCGACTGCATGGAAAGGTATGTACTCGGGACATGTGGATGGTCCAACTATGATCCTTGAAGCGGTTGCATCGGAGGATTTGTGGATTTGGCATTCATTTTTTGGATTACCAGGATCACTAAATGATATCAATGTTCTTCGAAGGTCTCCCCTTTTTCAGCGGCTAACTTCTGGAACTTCACCTCCAATTGAGTATACGGTGAATGGCAACAAGTACACCATGGGTTATTATTTGGCAGATGGGATCTATCCTTCTTGGGCTACATTTGTGAAGAGCTACAGAAACCCACAAGGTAACAAGAAATCTCACTTCACACAAGCTCAAGAAGCGGCTAGGAAGGATGTTGAGAGAGCATTTGATGTTTTGCAGTCACGCTTTGCCATGATTAGGGGTCCTGCAAGATTTTGGGGCAAGGATATGCTATGGTACATATTGACAGCATGTGTGATCATACATAATATGATAATTGAGAACGAGAGAGATGACGACGATGTTGGGGGATATGACTATGATCAAGATGGGGGTGAGGAGCTGAGGCAGGAGGAATACCAACGCCGTAATCCAAATGTGTTGTCCGAGTTTCTCAGGATACACAATGAGATTGAAGATAAAGAGGGGCATGAGAAACTCCGAAATGATCTTGTGGAGCATTTGTGGGCGCGACATGGCGCACGTTAGTTGTTTAATTGTTTTGTCGGACTATATGTTTGATGATTATGTCATTTGATTTGCAGAGATGTTATGAACTATGTTGTGATCGACTATCATTAAATTCGGACCAAATTTGTCTTTGAATTTAAATTTGAATATTTGTATTTTCATTAATAATTTTAAGTATAGTGCTTTAGAGTTATAGTTTAAATAAATTATTATATAATGTGATGTTCTCAAATACATATGCATATAGTGTGTGAGGAAATAGAGGGAATTAAGAAGTAGGAGCCCTGTTTTGAGGGCTCCTGCTGGAGTGCAGCCCAGAAAACAGGGCCCTCAAAAGTAGGGGGAGCTCTCAAATTAAAAGTAGGGGCCCTGTTTTGAGGGCTCCTGCTGGAGATGCTCTAAGGAGGCAAGCCCGCGCTATGCTGCGGGCGGCAATTGTCCTCTTGGGATATACTGTGATGGGTACATTTACCGTGCCCACCACGTGCTTGACAAATGCATCTAAAAAAATGTGCTTGACAAATGACTTGTGTACGGCAAGCCTTCCTTCGTCTTGGACAGCACTGTGCTCTGAATCCGATGTAGATTGTGGTTATTAATTATTCATAAACGTGAGAGTCGTCGACTCAAGCTATTTAGTGTTGCCTGTGAAATAGCTGGTTCAGGATTAAGGGCTTGTTTATTTCAGCTGTAGATTCTAAGAAGTAGCTGGTGAGTATCCAGCTAGTTAGAATCTGAAGAAGCTGGATAACCCCAGCTTCTGGCTACTAGTTCATTTTCTAGATTCTGTAGCTTCTGGCTACTTAGAATTTGGATGAAAATCTGGACTATTTGGGGGAGCTGCAGATTCTGGGAGTAGCTGCAGCTGCCAGAAGCTGAAACAAACAGGCCCTAAAGTTCTAGATGATTTTTCCTTTCAGTGTTGCCAACTTGCCATTGCTAGTTTTGGATAGTGGTTTGAGTCCATGAGATGTAGCAATCCTTGTAGATGTGCCACTTTGGTCAAACTATCTGAAATTCTGTGACTTTCTAGTTCAGTTTATTGCATGCCCTAGTTATTTATACGTTTTTTTACCTATCACTCTGAATTTATAAGTACAATATTATGCTTGAGTCCTGTTGCTATCTTTGATTGTAAATATGTATTTTCCTTGAGCAATGCATCTCTTGTGTGTTTCAGATTGTTGTTATGACGCCACAGATATTGTTGGATGCTCTGAGGCATGCTTCTCTAACGATGAGTGCAGTGAGCTTGCTAATATTTGATGAATGCCATTGTGCTAGCTTGTGGAAACCATGCATATACACGAATAATGAAGGTAACGGGAATTTGAAGATCTTTTTCTTGTTTTGACAACATCGGTAGATAAGCTTTGATTTGTACCCCATGCAGTTTTTGGAGAGTGCAGAAATTGCTTAAGATAGCAGAATTTTTTAAATAATCTTACATACCAAATATGCTAATGTTTTATGCCCCTCCTGAGTTTGAAGGACTTTTACCTTAGTTCTCAGTGGAGGCCAGCTGTGCTTGGAATGACAGCTTCTCCTGTTGCTACTAAAGGCAAGAATTCTACTCATGACGACCACTAAATTTCTCTTTCATCAATAGTTTTGGCAAGTATGCTCTTTTTAGTTCTTTAAATCATCTTGTCGTTTGACTGTTATTATCTTCCTTGTTTATAATGCCCTTACTATTATGTACCATGGAAAACTCAGGAGATGCTTCAATGCACCAAGTGCATAGTAAATTGCACTAATATTGATGTATATTCAAAGGTTGATTCTAGCTACTTACCTCTTGAATACATCAAGATTGGTGCAAGCTACAATAGAGAGGGAAAGCATTGAATCACTCATCGGAAAACTCACATGATGGCATTTAGTGCTTGTCTTCTGTGGCCCTGTTTGGATCAGTTTCAGATTCTTAAAAACCAACTATTACTTCTAGTTTTTAAAAATTGGTTTCTAAGCAAAAACTGGTGGGGTGTTTGGATCTCCTAGTTTTTAAAAGCTAGTTTCATTTATGATTGGTGCTAATATACTATTATACCCTTACATTTATTGCTCTTGAACAACACATTAAACAGCCATGCGTGGTCTTTAATGAGGGTAAATGGGTATTTGTGCCAAAAAAACTGGCAAAAGCTGGATATCAACAGCTTCTTGGTTTTTAAGAATCTGGGTAGGTAGATTTTAAAAACTGCCCCAAAAACTGGTCTGTTTGGATCCCACCCAGTTTCCAAAAGCCAGATTCTTAAAATCTGGGTGGATCTAAACAGGGCCTGTATCATAAGATAATCATTTTAAAGTTAAAAAAAGAGAACACATTTTAAGTATGATGCTCCGCATTGTGCCATCAGTACTCTACTGCTTTGCACTATAAATCTCTGATTCAGCCACGTGTACATAATTGCTTCCTGCTTCGAATTTTGATCGTTGGGAAAAATAGTCTGTGCATTTAACTTTTCATGGGAGATGCTTTAATGCACCATGTGTATAGTAAATTACACTAATATTGATACACAATCAAGGGTTGATTCTAGCTACTTACCCCTTGAATGCATCAAGATTGGTGCAAACTACAATAGGGAGGGAAAGCATTGTCTCATATTTATTTCATTTCAACAGTTGTTTTTTATGCTGCTAATATGCTATTCATCCTACTGGAAGGCACATGCGTCCAATTTATTAAATCAATATTGTCTTCCTGATCTAGGATTGTTTCATTAGACATAGAATTTTCTAATAGTGTTCTAATTTGCTCACTCATTTTTTATTGCAACCTAGTATTTCTAAAAACTTCCAATTTTTTCAGGTGCTTCTACAATACAAGATCGTAAAGCTCACATTGCTCAACTTGATCTAGCTTTGGATGCCAAGGTATCCAGCAGCCAGAGCTTGATAGCCTTGTATTTTATTTAGTTTTAGGAAACCTATGTTGCAGTAGCAAATAGCCTTCCGTATCTTGCATTCTATTCCAGGTATATATCATAGAAGATCAAAATGAACTTGAGAGCTTTTCCCCTCCTGCGACAATTGTGAATACATATTATGGTGCTTACTTGGTTGATTTTGAAGATCTAAAATCAAAGCTACACGTCGGGCTGTCCTCTTAAGGGGCTAAACCAACCCAAGCAAGCACGGTTGGACAGGGGGGGTGGGCTATTGGCCCATAACGTGAGCTTCACCTTCTTGGCATATTAAATATGTTATGAAAATGATTATTATTTAGAAATAATTAGGAAATATTATTGCCATTCCTTTGCACCTTAAAATTTCATGGTTTTTACATTGTTTAGCCCATGAAAATTTATTTCATTGTACTCGTGTTAAAGCGATGATAGTATGTGTTCCGCATATATTCCTTCTATATGTGCGTACTATCTACATATTTCATCCGTTTTCGACTCGAACCTACTGTGTATCTGTCTCGTATCCGTATCCCGGATACTTTGAATTTGTATTCATATCCGGCTTGCTCGTATCTAACTCCAAATCCAAGTGAAAAAATACGAGCAGGATGAGTAATGTCTGCTCGTATCCAACCCATTTTCACCCCTATTAATAATACCTAGCCACTTGGGTTCTCTAGTTTCCAACTTTCCATGATGTACGGACAAGCTAGTTGGGGCTTTACATATGTTGGGAGGGATTGGAAGCGACATTATGTCTTTCTCAAAATTATGATATACGGTTTAACTTAATGGATAAAGTAATTTCTTTCTTTTTTTTTTGGTTGCAAGAATTGACTTGTTCACGACTTTAATCCACATTTGGGACAAAATTGTCCACACATAGGTCTCCTAGCTTCCAGAGCTGTTATGTCTATTTTACAGTACCATAGGGCATCCAGCTCTAAATTCTTTTGGGTTCCTAGTGGGTTGAGACCAAAGTTCTCCTTGGTTCATCCAACAGAACGATTTTGTCTGCCTATTGTTTTTAACAATACTGTTTTTTTTTCTGTGCCATATCACTAAAATGACAGCGCTTGAAGCTAGTTACTATCGTTCTAACAATCTAGCATACACATACACCCCTGAAGATTCAAAACTCCTATCACAAATGCCGCCCATTGATTGCCATCTCAGTCACTGAAGTATTGAACATAACCAAAAATGAACTCAATCGTGCACGGCTCTCTTCTGTACCAATTTAAGCAAAAAAAGAAAAGAAAAAGAAAACAAAAAGCAAAACCGATATCACCACCAACACACCATGCCATCTCCCAGAATAATTCCAACCCCAAATGAAACTAGGGGCTGTTCTTTTTGGCTGCAACTTATGGCTTTTGGTTACGGCTTGTGGTTTTTTGGGCAATTCGTACGAGAGATTACAGAGTAACAGAAACTTATGTGCGGTTTTTGCAGATATAAATGAAGTCGGTACAAAATATACTACAATTAACTAGTAGACCTTATTTTGAAAAGATACTCCGTCTAAAAACTAGTTACTATAAAAAACAAAAAAAGTAACTTTTAGAAGCTGAAAATAACAGGACCTAAACCATTTACAACATCGGCTGCTGCTGCTGATTATTTACAAAAGCGCGACGACAGCCTCGTGACGGCGTTCTGTCCAGCAACCCCTCCATGATGACCTTCTTCTTGTGCTCCTCCGTGCACAAGTCCACCACCACCCTCTCCGCCACCTGGTCGCCGAACCGCCGGCTGCTACCAGCGGCAACGATGCCGCTCATGGTCTTGGCCTTGGCGCCGCTGGCCTGCGCCCTGACGAACCGCGCGCCGTACAGGCACGAGCACAGGAAGATCACCGCGGTGACGCGGCCGAAGAACACGATCACGCCCAGCGTCGTGGCCATCGTCCACAGGCTGGCAACCGGCTCGGCGCCACGGTCCGACCGAAGCGAGTGTCGCCTCGACGGGGCTCGCCAGACGCCGCCGGCCGGTCTCCGGCACGGTTGGCTGCTGCTCGTCTCGGGCCGTGCAGGCGCCGTCTCGTTGGTGCTCGTGGTTGGTGCGGTGTCATCGGCCGTTTCCCGTGGCTTGCCTCCGCTTTGCTTCATGGCGTCGCCGAAGCTGCTCACCTGCAGATCATGGCGATGGGCGATGACTAGGACTGTAAAGCGAATACTGAAGCAGCGAAATCAACCCAGGGGTCTTTTTTTGTTATGACTTATACCTACGAGTTATAACTTTTGATTATTTCACGAGAGAGAGCGAAATAAGAGAAATTCATATACAGTTTTGACTGATATAAATGAAGTCGTTATAGCGTATGCTACAATCAATTTATAGATCATATCTTAAAAAGATATATTATTTAAAAGTTAGCTACTATAAAAAATTTAATAAATAGTTCTTAAAAGAAAAAAAAGAAAGAAAGAGGTTTGTGGATCGTGTGATGACATGGAAAGCACTAGACCGGCCGGGGGTTGAGCTACCCTCCGCTATGGTTGATTTGGTTAGTGCCTAGTGGTGTGATGGGTGTCAAAAGAACTTGAAAATTTAGCCGACTTTTCTTTAACGAAGCCAATGAAATGTAGGCATCCATAAAAACGACTCGGCATGGGACCTAACTACACTTGTAGATATCGATGCGTGATTTGGTTATTGATCCCATCATTTTGCAAGAGAATGTTTTGCTCTAGTAGTTTGCAATAAATTTTAGCACATGGCGATAACGATGCACACACAAGCTGCAATGCTGCATGAATGGTATGTATCCAGCGCATTAACCGAGAGCACAATGGCAGGAAGGTAAGCGTTCGGCGTTCCTATCATCGCCTTCGTGGTGATGCTGAAAAGCGCATGGTTTATGACTGAAAACACTGTAGCTGGCTAAAAAAAGCACTGTAGCTGACAGAGACTTATTTAGCATAATTAAATTTTAAAAAATTTAAAAATATAAAAAATATGTTAGCCCATTACATATAATACAAACAAATACGGGAAAAAAAGAACCGGCAAAAAAGCTCAACAAAAAGCCAAAAATTCAGAAAAAGACGAAACTTATAAATAGTGAAAAATAAGCCAGAAGTCAAAAGCCAAAGCCGAGTTGATCAGGGCCGTGGGCCCGGAGAAAGCAAGCAGAACAATTTAGTATCACACTGTTTGTTGTTATTGCCCGCGAAAAATCCATAATAAAAAAAGCCACGAAGCTTGATTGGGATCGAAATGGCAGAGCTCCTGCCTTACCAAAAAAAAGCTTGATTCGGATCACAGCCGGGAAGGAATGAAAGCAGGTTGAATATTCTTAAAATATGAATATAAATCTGTATTTTTAAAATAAATACGAATATAAATTCATACTTTTAAAATGAATATGAATTCGAACATTCTCGAATACGAATATGAATAGAATATCGTAACAAACACGAATTTAAATTGAATGTGTACTTAATTGAATAGAATGCGAATATCCTAAAACTTTTATAACAAAATCTCGGTGAAAAATTATATAACATGACTACGCGTCTATACGAGCTAGTAGTGTAATGCATAGAGTTAAAAATTATGCAAAGTAATTTTCACTTCTTGCTTGTAAACCTTAGTTCATTAAAAAATTGTTTCCTAAAATTATCCCCAAAGAGATCGCCAGGGATGAAAATGGATTGAATCGAATAGTCTCTCTTGAATACGGATATAAACATTTTTTAATACGAATACGAACGTTCTCGAATATGAATTTTCCTTATCACATTCACATTTTTTAGGATATGAATATTGAATAAAACGGATTATCCTTTACCGTTTTCCATCCCTACAGTTGGGTGCTGATTTGCTTAGCGACAAAGCTTATGAGCCTGTTCATATTAGTTTTTATTTCCAGAAGCAAAAAACAATATGAATGCCCTAACTTTTATAGGTCATTTTTATCAGTCACTATTTTTCGCTTTTATATATTGCAACGTACTTTGTATTTTATTATATCACAATTTTGTAAGCCGTATGGTAGTTTGAATGTTGTAGCGTCTTTCGTTGCATTGTTTTTCTTACATAATATACTACTATTCATCAGCTATTACTATTCATCAATCGCTTCTGTTAGTTACAGCCAAAAGCCATCAACTAGAGTCAATATAAACAGATCATAGGAACCTCAAGTAGCAAGTAGCATAAACAAACAAATCACTAGCAAGTAGTAACACAAAAACCATTTAGCATTGCCTTCGTAACTATGATCGATTAACCTCTTCCGTAACTAAACCTGCCCCAATAACGCACCGATGCAGGGATCTCATATTCACGTAACAGGAGCTTCATATAAACAATTTAAACCCTTCACAATTGCTTTACAATCTAATTTCCAAATGTGACCTAGATGCTTCTGCGAACACGTTGTGCGACTGTGCAAGTTTTATTAGTAAACACACGTGACCGGTCGAAGACGCAAACCTTACAATAGTGACACGCTATAGAGAAGACCCCAGCCCCGACAACAATCCCCTTCTCTTCTACCACGGGTCGGCGTTGGTGGGTCAATCACGCAGCCTCCTGCGGTGCGCCCTACCAGGTTACCACATCGCCATGGCGATGGCGCCAGTCTGGAGGCGATGTTTTTTTAAGCTGTGGTGGTAGATTGGTAGTTTTTGTCTATATTTTTTGATATGGTAGTAGACGGTAGCGGCGTCGATGTGAATATCACAAACAATTTTAGACTCAAAAAAATCATTTGAATAATCCATTTCAAGAAGCTGTTTTGTTTAGATGTTTGGTTTTTTTTGCTTTCTAAATAAATCAAAAACCAAAAGCAGAAACCAGAAATAAAGAAGAACATGACATCTCTCCCGTGGGAAGTAAAAATCCAAAAGCAGAAGCCTAAGTCAAAAAGATCATAGCCTCTCTCTCTCTCCCGTTAAACTGCTTGTCTACTAAAGCTCTATTCTTTTGCTCTGTGACTGATGACTTTTATCTATACTATTCAAGATGGCAACAGATATCACATCTAGTTTTAAATTGAAAAGATATTTAAAAATATATTTTGAGAAGCCACTTCTTTTATTTTGATCTTTCGATAAACCAAGAACACAAAAGAAAGGGCCTAGATACCAAGCAATTACCACTAACTGCGCCAGTAACGTGCCAAGGAAGCTATGCAGATGAACTTAACGACCAAATTAACCACACGAGGAGTAATCTATACTGTGATAACAGTGCGATGATACTACTCAAGATCGTGGTCATGGCGGCGATGTTCATGTCGTACCTTGGGCAACAAGCTGCTTCCTAACGAGACGGACGCGAACGCCTTCTTGGCCTGCAACGACGTGAACAGATGCAGCATCATCCTCCTCCTCTTCTTCCCGGTCTTCTTGCTGCCCTCCTCCTTCATGCTGCTCTTCCGGAGCCACGGCCAGGAGAACCACGGCAGGCTGAGCCCGAACCCGCGCCGTCGCCTCTGCCGCTCCGGCGCGGTCACCGGCCCCCCGGAGCCCCAGAAGCAGAACGGCAGGCACGAGCAGCCAGCTGCAGCCTGGCCGTCGTCGTGGCTGCCCGCAGTGACGTCGATGGCGGCCGCGGCGGCACAGTTCTCGCCGGCAGGCATGATCCGGCCGGCCGCTAGAGCACGGCGTGGTGATGATCAGGCCGGGACGACGACGGCCGGCGCCGCGACAAATGTTGCCCCGCGTACGGAAAACGAGAAATCTACGTATGCTTGGAAGCTTGGATTCTTGGAGGAGGCTTGATCAAGACGTCTTTTAAGCTGCGTGTATATGAGAGGGATTCAGAAGAGAAGGGGTACATGAAACGAAAGGATTTTTCTAAGGGGCATGTACAGTGCGCGGTTTTTGCTCTTGCAGTCTTGCTTCGGGGCATCATGATTGCGCTTATTCTTTTCGGCCTCGTTTTTGAATGAATAAATACAACGACTCCTTATTGTTTTTAAGTGATTTATTAGAATAATTTTTTAAAATAATTTATTAATTTATCAGTATTTGATTTATTTATACAAGTTCTCGTTTCAGCTTGGGCTTCTGGTTTATTTTTACCATTCAACAATTTCGTCTTTTTCTGATTTTTTTTTGCTTTTTGAGCTTTTTTATCGGTTCTTTTTTTCCGTATTTGTTTGTATTGTCTGTGATAGGCTAGCATGTTTTGCTATTTAAAAATTTTTTAAATTTAATTACGTCAAATAAATCACCATCAGCTATAATAAAATTTCAGCCAGCTACAGTATATTTCAGCCATAAATCATTCAAAATAAACTAATTTGAACATCTTATGATAGAGTCAAAAACCATGGCTGAGAAGTATCCATACAACTCATGGAGCAGCGTTGGCACGTAGAGCCGCTAAGCTAGCACTAGCAGTTTGCAAAAGGTAAGACGAGAAAATTTTTTAAGTCACCATCGCCTATGAGCAAAACCAGAGTGTGGGCGACTAGCTAATAAAATCTCCAAAGGCCGCTCTGTGGCGATCTTTGGAGAATGGAGATATATGCTAGCTAAGCTATCCACCAGCTTGCGAACTAGATGTTTAAAATAGATTAAAATATGGCATGAAAATATGAAATTAGTTTTTGGAGATCTAGTAGAAGAAAAATATTATGACCCCGTTCGTTTCAGCTTCAGCTTCTGGTTTATTTTTCACTATTCATAAATTTCGTCTTTTTCTGATTTTTTTGCTTTTCTTTTAGCTTTTGTGCCTGTTCTTTTTTTCCCGTATTCGTTTGTGTTGTCCAAGATGAGCTAATATATTTTTTCTATTTTTAAATTTTTTTAAATTTAATTACGCTGAATAAGACACCTTCAGCTACAGTAAAATTTTAGTTAGCTACAATATATTTTTAATCGTAAGTCATAGTTTTTCAGCCAAATGGAGCATAGCCATATTCTTTATCTACTTTGGGGAAAAGGATTAGGTCGACCTTGTAAATTGTGTAGTACTATCGCGAGAATCTGGGCCGGAAGTGTACGTGGAGCTCATGCTGCTTCGGCACGACTTTAGGTTCCATGTGGTGCAACAGTCCTTGTAATCTCTGTGTGTATATATACAAGGTTTATGATTTATTTTATATTATAATTAATTTATTTTGCACGATAATTGATGATGATGTTTTTACCATAATTAAATTTATTTTTTTAAGAAAATAGGCAGCCTATCACAAATAATGCAAATAAATACTAGAGATGTAGCATATTAACATATCGAGTGCATAAGGCAGATTTTTTTACTGTGGTCGTCCATAGATATACGATCGAACATGGATCTAACAAATAAGTACTGAACATGTACATTAACTAGTTAACTTCTCTATTTGTTTCCTTGGGAATTATAGATAGCTAGGTTGCATAACTTCTAGAAGATTGAAAGAAAAATTCTAGAAAGAGAAGGAAAATTGGAGACTGGAGAGTTAGTGGAATGAATTTCCCATACACCACCCTGATCACTGACTAATTAGCTAATACGTCTCGTTTAAGTTCAGAAAATTTTGGGGGTGATCGGTTCGGCTGAAAAGCTCATGGCTTATGGCTGAAAACACTGTAGCTGGCTGAAAAAAGCACTGTAGCTGACAAAGACTTATTTAGCATAATTAAATTTAAAAAAAATTTAAAAATAAAAAAATATGTTAGCCTATTACGTATAATACGAACAAATACGGGAAAAAAAGAACCAGCAAAAAAGCTCAACAAAAAGCCAAAAATTCAGAAAAAGACGAAACTTATGAATAGTAACAAATAAGCCGCAGCCAGCTTATGGAAGCCATATTGATCGCTCCCTTTAAGATTGTCGGTGGATTCTTTTGAGCTAATGGTTTATGACTTAAATATTTGAATTCTAACTATTCGAGAGATATAGTACGCACAGAAAATAGTCACATGTGGATTTAACCGGTACAGTTGAACTCAGTACAATTTTTACTGCAAACTTTTTATTGACACCATCTTAAAAAATACACCGTTTAAAAGATAATTACTGTAGATAGTACAAGCACAAACCAAAATTAAGCGTGGCCGAACCTGTTTGTTCTAAGGGAACCTGCAGTCCGTGTCCCTTCTGCTGAAGTACTCCATTTACTTTGAAAGAAAATCTTCATTACTTCTAGAAGATTGAAACAAAAATTCCAGAAAGAAAAAGGAAAATTGGAGATGGAGAGTCCGTGGAATGAATTTCCCCTACACCACCCGGATCACTGACTAGTTGGCATCCAAATACGTCTCGTTTAAGTACAGGAAATTTTGAGCTAGACATAATTTTAAGGGAGCCTCAGTCCGTGTCCCTTCTGTTGAACTACTACATTTACTTTTGACTAATAGGCATCCGTAGAATCGGATATCACGAGTGAGATGGATAAATAACTTCTTAAAATCTTTTCTCAAGTATTAACAACACGATACGGCGAAAAAACTCAAGCCTATAAACTATACTAAACCCAATAGCCAAAGAACACAAAGTCACCTGAGATAAGCTTTCTCACTGGTCTGACTACCGGTCAGGGGGCGGTCAAACCACTCGGTCGGTCTAACCGCAAGTGTCACCGATCAGGGCGGTTGAACTATTTGGGTCACGACAATCTTACTGTTTGCCAAATAGAAACTAAAATCAACACGGAACATGACCAACAAAGTGGCTAACTCTTAAACCAAAGATCTAAATATGATGAACCTTGGTACAAGTACTTTCTAAGACATCAGGAATCAAATCCAATCATGGATCATAGAGATCAATGCCAAAGTTCTAACTTTTATCCAAAACAAGCAAACTTGCATTCAAACCGGGCAAAAGAGATAAACATCAATATACTCTTGGTCATGAGTCTTTGATGTAGAAGACCTTAGATGCATTCTCACACGTCATAACAAACTAGATCACAGTACGAACTCAAGCTAAAACACCATCAAGATTAAAACCCCAAGATCATTCATCTCTTGAGCAAAACCAGGCAATCACAAAAACTTTTCATAGAAAGTGGCTAGATGGATGGGATTTGATATCTAAGAGATATCTTCACCTTTTACACGTCCTTGGCACCAAAAGAGATCAAGAGAAGATAAAATTTAAACAAGAAAACCAAGCAAATCAAAAGTATAAGGAGGAATTCATGCACAACACACTTGAACAAAGTTAGATGTTCATTTCACTTTGAGAGGAATATTTTAACATTACTTCTTCATGGAGGACAAAGCTCTAATTCTAGAACACACATACAAAGCTTCAAACACAAGAAATCCCTAACTTATTTCTCAAAGCCTCTCTTCTTCCTGAGATTCCTCTCAACATATATAAGGGTTTATACAGTGAAGATTTCTCACCTATCACCAAGCCCTAACACCAACACGTCTTAGTGGATAGAACTACTTACAAATAGGGAAACCTAGTAATTCATACACAGACGGTTTTTATACTCATACAATTGCACGTTTTTCAAAATGCGACTTTCACATGGCTACAATAGTCCGATAAAACGCTCCATCCTCTAAGACATAACCTAAACCACTTAGGCCACTATCGTGGTTTTGTAAACCGCCTCTCTATTTGGTAACGGACAGTTTCTCAATTGCCACCCATCGGTCTTCACGGTGCTTCTCCTCGAAGTAACCACCACACGAAGTTCGTGATGCCCAATGATTTGCCACTAAGATCGTACGTCTGCTCGAGAACTGTCACCACTTGAAATGCTCAAGTTCAATGGCACACCATATGTATACACTTGTCTCATCATAATCCTTATCTTTCTGCCATGCTTCTCTACTTAAGATTATGTTCCACCCGAATTTTATGTGACCCATAGCCTTAGGACACCTCTTTTAACCTTGGTCTTACTATTACCGTAACAATCACCAAGCGCCCTGCACATCAAAGAATAAGCAATCATGCTAAGCACAAGTGACATGCACTCAACTCTTTTTTACAAAACCAATGCAAACATGCACCATTAACACCCATGTCAAGATTTCCACAATACATGAACTCCCACCATGACTAACACCTTGTATGGACTCCCACGCATAACTAACACAACCAAAATCAATTTAACTCACTCAACTTCCCAAAGACCGGTTGGACTGCCAACCAACGGTTGGTTGGACCCCACATGTCGACTTAAAACCTCTTGGTAACAGGGGACGAATCTGACCATGTCACCTATGCCGGTCAGACCACCTGACGATCTTCAATCGGACTACTATGACAAGGCCAGTCACATCGCTCTTAAAAACTCCTTGCAATGCAACAAGCACCTATCTGGAATAAACATACCGCCAACTAAAAATCGATCGCACCGCATTTCCGATCAGACCACGTCAATGGCCGGTCACACAGGACCACCTATTAGACCACTACCTACGGCTGATCAAACCACTTCAGCAAATCGGTCACACCACTGCTATAGGCCGGTTAGATCGCTGCTTAGCTGACAACAAAAACCAAATGACACAAAATCAAAAATCAAACTTCGACAAGGAGACATAAACAAAGTCAAATACTCATCATATACATGAGGTGACCTTCATGTGGCCTCACAACATCTTTCTGCCATTTGGTTGTTACTGTACACAGTCCATTGGCTCTCCACCCTTTATAAAATTACCTTGGTTTGCTTCGCAACCAAGACATTTT
The DNA here is from genome assembly GCA_017311315.1 of Dendrocalamus latiflorus. Lineage (NCBI taxonomy): Eukaryota > Viridiplantae > Streptophyta > Magnoliopsida > Poales > Poaceae > Dendrocalamus > Dendrocalamus latiflorus. Next base: position 24,399,392 of record CM029667.1, read on the forward strand.
TCTTGTACTGATCAAGGCGTTGGATCCTCGGCATTAATTTTCCTCTCAATCTGACAACTAAGGATTATTTGGATACTGATTTCTAGAAAAAAAAAAGGAATCAAAAGGTCCAAATGCTATGAGGAATTTATCACGAATCTGATTAAAAATCCGGTGAGGAATTTCGCATGCTATGCTTGCTCGATATCTCACGTTAAAGCAAGGGCGGATCGAGCGAGCCAAACTTTGTGCTTATAAATTAGCTGGGTAACAGCCACCCACTTTACGGGTGATGCACAGTGGGCGACAAGAAGCTTACCGGGTGATGGTTGAAAGCAAAAGAACAAGGACTCGAGTTGGTCAACTCATTTTGTTATATACGCGTATACGATTGGAGACTTCCACACCCTAGCCTCTTCAGCAAGAGAACTTCTTCTCTTGGGGACCAAGCAATACAAACGCCAACGTTAATCTTGTACTTACCGGATGATCTCGCATTGCTTTCTTTATTGGCTCAAAACAAAACAATTAACTGGCCTATATATTCTTTGATAGAATGATTTGATATTAATCCGCCCATGTGTATAGACCGTCATCATGTTTATGCTTTCATTCTTTTAGACTTATATCTTATGATTTTTTGCTTATACTATAATAAGTAGTATTTAAATGGTATGTCTTTTTAAGGTGGAATCTACATATCGACTGTAATAAATACTGCATCGAATTCATTTATATCGATTAAAATCACACGTAAATCTCTCTTTCTCTATACGCCCTCTTACGAACAGCTAAAATTTAAAAATTTAAACAAAAAGTCGTAAGACAGAGTCCCAAAAATCCACCACTTGGTCTAAGCTAGCAGCCATCCAGTAACAGCGACACCGGCCAGAATTATCAGTGTACGGCACACCTCGCGCTGGCGAAACAGCGAAATTAGGTGCAATTAAACAATGGTTACTAAAAAATATGTGCATGTGTTTCTTCCGCTGCATGTGTGCAACCACAGGAATCTGATAGGCAAATTTGGCAAACCCATGCACGGCTCAATGGAAAGAAATGAATCCACTGCTTCAAATCATAACAAAATCCAGTGTTTTCTACCAATCAAATGGCAATAAAAGTACCTTTTAACATTTATACTAAATTTTTGTTAAGGTGTCACAATTCAACACTATTACTAGAAAAAAAAAACTCAAATGTTCTAGTTAACATCAGCTAGCGCGCGATCACATTGTCCACGCTTTATGAAAAGGACCAGAGATTAACTAGCTACTTAACTGCTTTGATTGATATACTTGATCGATGTTACCATGTACATTTCGAGGTTTGGACTCTACTGTAGACGGCCATGAAAGCTGAAAGGAACACAAGATTGCATTTTTTTTTGGGAATTGCACTAAACATTCTGATTTCAGCTCTTCGTGAACATTATTTTTGAGTAGTTCACAAGTGCAAATTAAGCCGTCATGGCCGCCTCCGATCTCGCTCGAGCAGTCCCCTGAGCACAACGAACTTCTTGTAATCGATCGAGTTCACGTCGGCCTCCTCGTGCCGCCGGCGCCGCCTTCCGCTTGAGCCTGCGCAGCGTGAGGAACCACGCGCACACGCAGGCGACGGCCCAGAGCCGCCCGCCGAGCAGCCCCGCCATCGACACCGCGGCCGCCACGGACAGCCCCACCCCGGCGCCCAACTCCGCCGTACCGCGGCGAGTTGCCTTGGCAGAAGAGCGCGCGGACACGGACGCCACGTTTCCGCTGGTCTTCGCGCCGCGCGGGGTGGTGGGCGGCGCCCGCGTTTCGGCGATGCCGCGCGTTGCGGCGGAAGCGACGCGGGGTTGCTCGGCGCGCCGCGCGGTGGCTTCAAGCTGCCGTGCGGAAGCCGCTTCGGACGGTGGTGGATTCTTGCCGTTTTGTGTCCCCGGCGGCGGCGGCTGCTGCTGCTGCATGTGCTCTCGTTGCCGTTGTTTCTGATGGGTGTTGCTGCTGCCGCGGCTTCCTCCCTCGATGTCGTGCTGTTATAGGGGGAAACAGACTACCATTTGACAATATTTCTTCAACATGTCAAACACAAAATTCTCTCCAAAACAAAAGAATCTCTCCCGTCGAGGGAAGGATTCTCGTAATCAACCTGTTAAATTAAAGATCTAGGCGAATTTAACTAGACTTATACGCCTGAAATCACATCTCTCTTGCAAAATCAAACACTAGCCACAACAAACGAGACATGCATGCGCCATACGAGTACACGGCACACGTTCCAGTGATCCACTAGTGAGTTAGTACTGACTCCTCACCTTGCGTCCAGGCACGCAAGCCGGCGGCAAGAAGCAGCAGCTCCGGAGGAAAGACAACTTCCCGGCCTCCTCGCCGCGCCTCATCTCCTGATCAGCCGGCGGCCACGCCACCAGCACCCCGTCCACCGGCGCCACGGTGCGCTGCCTCCGCCGCGCCCTCCACCACGGCGTCCCAGCCGCCGGCGCCTCGCCGCGACGGCTCCCAAAGCACAGGACGGCGGCCCAAAGTCGCTGCCGGCCGCTCCGTCGTCGCCCGCTCACCGACGCCGACGGAGCGTCGGCGCCCTCTGCCGGGGCCATGCGCGCGCGGCGAAGCCCGCCAGAAACGATGACCAGCTGCCTAAACTCCTCCGACTCGAGTCACCCAATCGATATTAATAAGGTGGCTTTCCAACAATAAAACATTATTTAAGGTCACTTGTGTGTTTTTTATTTGGAGCATTCAGATTTTTCAAAAAGGTGTATATATTAGAGGAGGACTTGAATAATTTTTTATGATTCGAAACACTCATATTTTTTAAAAAGAATATATATATAATAAAAGAATATTTGAGTGTTTTTATGATTCGGAGCACTTGTGTGTGTGTGTGTATATATATATATATATATATATATATATATATATATATATATATAAAAGAGAAAAATCTAAGTACTCTAAATCCAAAAAAAACACCCGGCGCTCTTTAGCAATTAGCACTTTCCATTAATTAATGGTCGACGTCGACCTCGTACATGGGTTACGCCGTAGCCATCGGATTCGTTTAGGAATTAGACTTGGATATTTGCATTGTGATGAACGGAGTTGTACGGTAGCGTGCGTATTGACTATTGACTAGCAATACAAAGGCACACTCGTCGCGACATGACTTTCGCAAACGCTCGCATGCGATGCAACTGACCCTCTCTGATTTACGAATCCACGTCACCTTTTTTTCGGGGAAAAGCCTCCGTTTTTCATAATTATATATGGAACCTTACTTTTGCCATAAAAGCCTTCTACAATTACATATAGATCCTTACAGTTTTTAGAAAAACACTCTATTATATATATATATATATATATATATATATATATATATATATATATATATATATATATATATATATATATATATATATATATATATATATATATATATATATATATATATATATATATGGATCTTACTTTCGATTCTTCGTATATGCCATAATTACGTACAGATCCTTACTTTCTATTTTTCATATATAGATATTTGCAACGGAGTATTACACACTCTTTTATTTTGGTTCACGTTGTAGCTAGCGCGGCGTTACAACGCGCTTCCATAGCTAGCATACATGAATCTTGTTGGGATTCCTGCAAAATTACCGCAACATGTCATCCATCCGAACAACGCTATCCGTCCGATCTTTCTCCTACACTATACAGATCGTCGGATCTGGCCCCCCCCCCCCCCCCCCCAGCAAAATATTACTGGATTGGTGGTTCAACTGAGAAGAAATAGAGCTGAGAAGATTGCCTTCAGAATTGAGACATCTGGGTGTATACGGCAGGTTTCAGGTTCAGATATCTTAACAAAATGTTGTTTCTTACTATTTCAGCTCCCCAATGACAAGCAGCTGCCACTAGGACTAACCGGTGACCCGAACCCTTCGCCGTGGTTCCACAACGGCGAAGGCGAGAGACAACAGCCAATGATGCTACCTGACGATCTCAGGTTGCTCCAACAGAGGTGAGATCAACCTCAAGCTCAACAATGCTCATCGCTCTCATGAACTGAACTGAACTTATGAACAAATTCATCATCCTCCATAGATTTTCTAAAAGTGCAGATACCCAACAGATAGATATTACTGGATTGGTTCAACTGTGAAGAAATAGAACCGAGTAGAAAGTAATCTCAACTTTTCAAATTTAGTGATTCCAGATACTCAAATAATTTATTAATGCAAAACTCTGCTTTATATAGAGCTTTATTTGTTTGAAGCTGAATATATTGTTATCTCCAATAGGCCACGCTCCAAGTTATAAAAACTATTTTTTTACGCATCAGAATGTTTTGTATGGTGCGGGGGCAATTCCCAACTCCCAATATGGTTTTCCTTTCTTGAGTTTTGTTGTGTTGATTTCACGATTTTTTATGTTTACTCTTATGTCCAACTTGTAAGTTGGAATACTTACTTGTGTATTGCACAGTCCAAAGGGGCTTATATAGTACAGATTCAACACATAACCCTAAACTCTAGATAATGGGAAAAGACACTAATAACTTTAACACCCCCTCAAATGCAAGGTATATGTAATAGCATTGCATTTGAAAGGGTTGACACTAAAAAAAAGGAAAATCCAAAGTCCGAGTCTTGAAGTTATCGTCATAACGTGCGGCTCTTGAAAAATTGTATCGAAAAGATCGCCTCCCATCCAAAATCATACATTAACCCATACAACACAAAGTGCAGGGGCCGAGAAGGTATAGATAAGCGGGAACAAAGTCAACCGCGGTAACACGATGAAGAGGATGTGGAAGGTGACACAAGTAGAGAGGGCTACCAAATCAAGCCGACCATGTAAGTTGGAATGCTTGTTTGTGTATTGTACAATCCAAAGGGGTTTATATAGTACAGACTCAACACACAACTCTAAATCCTAAACAATGGGAAAAGACACTAATACCCTTAACACAGCTAAATATTACTTTTGTTAGTAATTGAGGATTTTTGTCCAATTTTTTAAAAACATTTGCAAGATTGTGCAGGAATCCCCTGTAATGCCCCAAAATATATTAAATAAAGAAATGAGGAAAGAAAGAGAAAGAAAAGAAAGGAGGGAAGTGGGCCGAGGCCGACTCGATAAGGGAGTCATGGCCGTGGCGGACTCGGCATGCGTGCGTGTATGCGTCCATGAAAAGGGCAAAACCCTACTGTCCCTTCCAAGCCATCGCCCACGCCGCCCCAAACCCTAGCTCCCGCGAGCCTACCCTACCGCCTTTGCCTTTGATCCCTGCCACTGCTGCTTGCCCTAGCTAGCACTGCCAGCACCAAGTGTTGTTGTTTGTTTATGATTTACTAGCCAAATGCCCGTAAGTTGCAACGGATCTCAAATAATTGATAATATGAATAAGTCCCATTATAATACTAAAGGAAACAAATATATAAAAAGACGGAGGAGTGATCCTGAAAAGTCTACTGCAAGTCTGCAACTAAATTAAACTATGCCTAGTAGTCAAACAAAGTAGCATCAGGCTTGAAGCCATAATTCCAAGTTTCAATAAGGTTTAGCACAAGCCAAATTACCATCTTACAAAATTCCAATATGATCAACAAAGTAGCATGGTGAATCAGGCAGACAAGGCTACATGTAACTGAACTGATCACATCTTCACTATGCATTTTTAGCAATATGCACATATATGGTTCAAATGTATTTATAAAGCACTAAGTTCATTTAATAAGAGAACAAATTAAATGTATATGTCAAATACAAGACTATGAAGGCTTAAAAAGGGTACCTAATAAAAAATGAACTCCAACCGTAATTAAATTTATACTAACATCATGTGAGAAATAGTACTACTTTTTTCCACAAACAAATTGACAAAAGCATATTTGTTCCATCAATAACCGTACATTCATGCATCCAAAAATGTGCACTGTTGTGGCTACGGGCCAAACAGAGAGAGAGATGGTAGTGGAGAGTGATGAAGATGAGTGTAATGGCCTGGGTCCTCTCCCCATGGCATGTATTCATATATATATACACATGAGGAGTGCTTTTACAGGTATACCCTTACATCTGGTTATCCCTTCTGGGGGCAGTTATGTCATTACACATGGCCTATTCTGGGCCTTATAATCTTCTACCAGGCCTGCTGGGTTTAGGTGGGGGCCATTCCTACGACAGGAGCCTCTCATGGTAAAGGGCTTCACAAGGCTGAAGCCATGTTGCCGAGTCCTTTGGCCCCCTCCGTTCCCGCGGCCTGTGAACTTTTCCAAACTTGAGCCGGGGCTGCGCTGTGGCCGAAGCAGATGCGTACGCTCCGGCCCTCACCCTTCGAATTGGGCGGCGGCGGAAGTGGCCCCAGCCGAAGCAGACGCGCGCCGAGGGCGTTGCACTGGCATAGGCAAGTGTGGCGGGCCCCTGAGCCGCCGCGTGAGCCTTAAACGATAAGGGACGCGCTGCGACGCTCGCTCTTCCGGCCGTCCACGTGGTGAAGCGTGCTTGGCGCGGTGCGGGCCTTGAGGCGTCGTGGCCATCAATGTGACGGCGGACTCCCGGCATTTGGACTTGTGAGGCGCGCGCGCTCCGCAGTCGTTGCGACCTTGCCGCCTGGTGGTGTGCTTTTTAATGACGGTTGGCTTGCTAGGGGGCAGGCTGTCGCATCGTGCAGTGCGCCTTCTTGTAAGTGGAGCGTGCGACGGTTTCCGGTGTGCACGCGGTGGGGTGCGGACGGTTGCACTTACGCACCCCTGGTAGCTGAACCGCCCGACACCCCCCGTTTGTGCTTCCGTCGGTTGGCATGCCTCCACGCTGGCGACTCTTCGCCTGGTGAGGCCGAGTATAAATATGTTGGCGTCGGGGGCCGCTCCCTAGACATCCCTTGCTGCACATCCCGTACCTGTTCATGGTTAACTTCTCACATGTAAGGAAAATTTTGTTCATCTGCGTTTGATGACTGCGTCGACCGGCGTCAATGCCCGCGAGCGCTGGTGAACAAAATATGTCCTACTTCTGGGAATGCTTCACAGCTTGATGTGGAAATGGCAAGGCCTGACTTGCTCTCGTAGACAGATATAAAGTCATCCATACACTCTGATCGTGCGAACGAGCGTATGCTGGTGTGGCGACGCATATCTGTTTACGAGAGCATGTCCGCTCTTGCCGCAAATTGACCTTTGCATGCTCGAGTTATTGTGGTCGTATGTGCTGTTCTGCGTTCTTCAAGCTCGCTCCGTCCCATACCCTTCGAACGGGTGGCAGCGGAGGCTGGCGCCTAGTCGAAGTAGACGCGCGCGCTCCGTCCCCTACCCATCGAACGGGTGGCAACGGAGGCTGGCGCCTAGTCGAAGTAGACGCGCGCGCTCCGTCCCCTACCCATCGAGCGGGTGGCAGCGAAGTTGGCGCCTAGTCGAAGTAGACGCGCGCGTTCCGTTCCCTACCCATCGAACGGGTGGCAGCGAAGCTGGCGCCTAGTCGAAGTAGACGCGTGCGCTCCGTCCCCTACCCATCGAACGGGTGCCAGCGGAGGCTGGCGCCTAGTCGAAGTAGACGCGCGCGCTCCGTCCCCTACCCATCGAACGGGTGGCAGCGGAGGCTGGCGCCTAGTCGAAGTAGACGCGCACGCTCCGTCCCCTACCCATCGAACGGGTGGCACCGGAGGCTGGCGCCTAGTCGAAGTAGACGCGTGCGCGCTCCGTCCCCTACCCATCGAGCGGGTGGCAGCGCAGCTGGCGCCTAGTCGAAGTAGACGCGCGCGCTCCATCCCCTACCCATCGAACGGGTGGCAGCGAAGCTGGCGCCTAGTCGAAGTAGACGCGCGCGCTCCGTCCCCTACCCATCGAACGGGTGGCAGCGAAGCTGGCGCCTAGTCGAAGTAGACGCGCGCGCTCCGTCCCCTACCCATCGAACGGGTGACGGCGGAGGCTGGCGCCTAGTCGAACTAGACGCGCGCGCTCCGTCCCCTACCCTTCGAACGGGTGGCAGCGGAGGCCGGCGCCTAGTCGAAGTAGACGCGCGCGCTCCGTCCCCTACCCTTCGAACGGGCGGCGGCGGAGGCTGGCGCCTAGTCGAAGTAGACGCGCGCGCTCCGTCCCCTACCCTTCGAACGGGTGGCAGCGGAGGCTGGTGCCTAGTCGAAGTAGACGCGCGCGCGCTCCGTCCCCTACCCATCGAGCGGGTGGCCGCGAAGCTGGCGCCTGGTCGAAGTAGACGCGCGCGCTCCGTCCCCTACCCAGCGAACGGGTGGCAGCGAAGCTGGCGCCTAGTCGAAGTAGACGCGTGCGCTCCGTCCCCTACCCATCGAACGGGTGACGGCGGAGGCTGGCGCCTAGTCGAAGTAGACGCGCGCGCTCCGTCCCCTACCCTTCGAACGGGTGGCAGCGGAGGCTGGCGCCTAGTCGAAGTAGACGCGCGCGCTCCGTCCCCTACCCTTCGAACGGGTGGCAGCGGAGCTGGCGCCCTCGCGCCGCGAACACCGCCACGCGGGCGGTGACTTGGGATCTTGCGATGCGGTCTTGCGCTGTAAAGGTCCCTGGAATCACGCCGGCCCCTGGTCTGCCAGGGTTAGGTTCCCGTACCGTGCGACCCGACGCGCCTGGGGCACGCGGCGGCCTATGACTGGTGGGCGGCGGGATGTGGACGGTTGCGTGCTCGCGGCCGCTCGCCTCTTCCCTAGGCAAGGGGGACACGGGGCGGGCAGTGAACGGCGCGGCGCCGGAGCTGTTGTGATCCCCTGGCCCATTAGTGCGCCTTTAACGGCGGCTAGGTAACGCCGTGCTGTGACGGTCCTTGGCGCCTGTGGTCGTGGCCTTCCAGCTTTGGGTATGGGGCATTGCGCTGGACGGGCGCTTGTACGACTGCGGTCGCGCCCCGTACACGGGCCATCGCGACACTTCGCTTTCAGTTACGGGGAATCGTGCGGGGCAGGCCTTTACACCGCTGCGGTTGCATCCGGCACGCGGATCGTTGCGACGCTTCGGTAGTGGCGGTATGGGCAAGGTGGCTTGAAATAGCCCCCCCCTCCCGTAACAGCGTCCCCGCACCTTTACGCCCTCTTTCCTGTCTGCTCCGCCCTCTACACCTTCGCGCTATCTTCACCGCTTCAGTCTCTCCGTGGGAAGCGATGGCCTCCAGTAGCAAGCGCGGCCAGGCGGTTGGTGGCCCTGACATTCGCCGGCGGTACTCGCTGTTGAAGGTGAAATACGCGCTCCAAGAGCGCGACCCGGCGGCGGCGGACCAGGAGCGGCTGGTGGCGGAGGAGGAAGGCACGTTCTCCGGGGAAGTTGTCCGGGCGCCAGGAGGTACGATTGCCCGCCGCCGACGAGACGGGACCGCATCCCGAGAGGTCGGAGGCGGTCGTGTTCGTTGCCTTTTTCGACGCGGGGCTCCGCATCCCAGTGGCGGCTATGGTGGGCGACGTGCTGCGGACTTTCGGGCTGGAGCTGGCGCAACTGACTCCGAACGCCGTGGCCCGGCTCGCGGTGTACAGCTGGGCCTTGCGCTCGGGGGCGTGTTGGCCCAGCGTGTCGTTGTTCGCCTATCTTCACGAGGCACGATGCCAGCCCAAGGGCCGGAAGGACGGGACGCTGTCGAGCTTCGGTAGCGTCACTTTTATTCTTCGTCCGTCGTGCAAGACGCTCTGCCCTACGAACTCAACTCGCGGGAAGTGGGAGTCTTACTGGATGAAGCGGTGGTTCTACCACCGTGTGGAGAGCGGGAGCGGCCTTGAGTGCACAGGCCGACCGATCGCGTTCAAGCCCTCGCCCGGCCGAACGCTCGATGATGAGGACAAGCGGAGGGTCCAGCGGCTCGTAGGCGTGGCCGCCCGCCTCAACATGCGCGACCTCGCCGAAGAGTACGTGATGTACAGCGTGGCACCGCTTGCCCACGACTGGCGTCTTGCCGCCGAGAGGCGTCGAGACGACAATGTTTCGCCATGGGTCTGCTCGCTGCCGGCGCCCCCCGGTCTTCGTAAGCCTCGATCGCGTCCCTCCTTTGTTCACGCGAAATGCGTTATATGCTGATGCTATTCTCCTTTACTTCAGGAATTTCCTTGGAGGAGGCGGAGCAAGCCGCGCGCGTATTCCTGGGGCCGTACACCACCAGGGAGCGCGAGCAGCGCGCGTCTGCTATCGCCGAGGAGGGGCTGCTGGAGAGAATAAACCGCGTGTGCGAGGTCCTGGGCCTTGCCGTGCCGGACCGTGTCGCTCCAGACGACGGCGCAGCGAAGAAGAAGAAGGCACCGTCTCGGAAGAGGGGCCGCAGCGGGGGACCTGCCGCGCTTGGCGCGGCAGCTGCTACTGCTGCTGCTAGTGTTTCCGAGGGCGCGGCGGACGCGGAGTCGGACTCGACGAGGTATGCCGATTCAGGCTTGGGTGGCGCAGACGCCGAAGGCGAGGTATCTTCGGCGAGCGTCCCGGACGGCGGGTTCGCCGCGGGCAGCCGGAGGGGGGAAGTCTCACCGCCCGCCGAAGTCACCGAGGCGGAACCCGTGCGGACCAGCGATGCCGAGGTGGAGCTTTCGACCGCGGCAGCTGTGGTGCCGGAGGCGCCCTCCGCGGGGGCGCATGGAGCCGTGCTGCCTTTACCGACAGCAGCCGAAACCGAGGTGCCCCCTGCGACAACTGCCACCGCGGAACCTTCGCCCCCGGGCGCGGCAGCCGCGGGGTCTTTGCCAACCGCGGCTGTGGGGGCGGTGTCGCTGCTGGCTGCCCCGGCTAAACGGCCGTGTGCACGGCCGGAGCTCCACCGGACACCGCGAGGATTCGTCGTGGCCACGGGCATCAGAAGCTTGTGGGACTCCAGCGCAAGCGCCGGAGACCCTGCGGCATACGCGCCTTCTGCCCCCCTGGCCACACCGCCCGTCGCGCAGGGACAGCCGTCGCCATCTCCGAACGCGGAGGCTTCTGCCCGCGGCGGGACCATTCCTTCTGCTACCGAGGATACGGTGGCTTAGCTTACTCTGGTGTATGCTTTTATGCCTTGGGGAGCTGACCTGTATCGCGGTTTGCAGCGTTGCTCATTCCGGAGGGGGAGCACTTGGCGGAACACGGGGACTCCGCGCGCGTAAGCCCCGCGGACTTCGTGCCGCCTCCGGAGAAGCTGAGGGCGTGGCGCGGGATTGTGAATGACGCGGCCACCAGCGTCGACCCGCAAGTGCTGCAGGCCTACGGGGCGGGGCGCCTCGAGGACGCCTTCGAGGTGTCTGGGGTGAGGGTAAGTACTCCTGCGACAACGTCTGGGCTAGCTGAGCTTGCTAAGTCTTTCCCTTCTGCAGACACTTGTGCTAGGGCAGGCCCTACAAACGGCCTATACTCGTGGCCAAAAGGCGCTCAAGGATAGGCTGCAGGCCGTCGAGGAGGAGCTGCGCGAAGCCTCTGGAGCCCGCTCTGCCCAGGACGCCCGCATCCGCCAGCTGGAAGCGGAATGTGCCGGAGCGGGGCACACGCCGAGGGACTTGTTGCATCGGCGCGGGAGTCGGCCGCGGCAGCTGCTGAACAGAGGTTTGCGGCGGAGCGGGACGGGCTCCTGGAAGAGGTCGCCTCGCTAGAGAAGGAAAAAGGCGAGCTTGCCCTGACTCTAGCGGAGCGTAACCAGACACTTGGCGACGCCTCGGTGGTTGCGTGGGACGCCATGCAAGCGCTGGAGAGCCATCTTCAAGGGCTGGTAACTGAGGTGTCGGACCGCGCCTTTGGCCCGGAGGAGCTGTCTCGGACCCTCAGCTGGGTCGGGGATGCCGCCAACGTCGCGCGCGACGCCGCCACGACCTTTGGCACCCACTGCGCGTACACGTCGGCATGCTTGGTGTGCGCGCTCCTGCAGCACCGCGGTTGTACGCACGTCGCCGGGCTAGATGACCCCCGGCTGGAGATGCCTGGCAGGGCTGGAGTAATGTCCGGCGCCGTCCGCTCCGCTCGCCGTGCCCTCGGGCCTTTCTTCGACCGAATCTGGGCTTACGTCGGGGCGGATGCTGCACGGGTCGAGCTCCGGAAGTCGCTCTACGGGACGGGGAGCCTCGGCCAATTTCTGGACGGGGTTCCTCGACGCGACGAGGGCGGCGCTGGGTCCTCTGAAGGCGCCGGGAACCCGCAGGTCTGACGCCGTGGTGCCTAGGTGTAGGCGTGTGTTGTATTGCTCCCTCTTTTTGCGAACAGAGTACACACTTGCTGCATGCATTCTGACTTTCGCCTATGTCCCGGGCAGCTTCCTTGGTGGGGCCGGCTTCTTGCGGCCGACCTTTCAACCCAGCGACGCCTTCGACGCTGGCGAAGGGCCGAAGAGTCGCTGAACTTTTGGGCGGGCCGACCTTCTTCGAGCGAGGCCCCAGTTTTAGCGCGTGTTAAGGACGAGCCCGCGGGGTAGCGGCTTAGAACGGCAAGGATGCTGCCGGACCTTCGTACTTGTGTGATTTTTCCGATGTGCAGATTTTCTGTCATCTTAATATATGCGCTATGTGTTGATGCCGCTTCGGATTCACCGGTACACCACATGCTGCGCGGGGACGGGATCTCCACGCTCGACGCGCGCCGTTGGCGAAGTAGTCGCGCAAGGGTTCCTTCGAACGACACTTCGCCTTTTTATAGTCCGTAGACTGGCATGTGCGGAGGCGAACCTCGACGCTTCGCCTTTTTATAGTCCGGAGACTCGCGCGTGCGGAGGCAGACCTCGACGCTATGCCTTCCTTTATAGTCCGGAGACTCGCGCGTGCGGAGGCGGACCTCGACGCTACGTCTTATTTAGAGTCCGTGGACTAGTGCGTGCAGAGGCGGACCTCGACGCTACGACTTCCTTTATAGTCCGGAGACTCGCGCGTGCGGAGGCGGACCTCGACGCTACGTCTTATTTACAGTCCGAAGACTAGTGCGTGCGAAGGCGGACCTCGACGCTACGACTTCCTTTATAGTCCGGAGACTCGCGCGTGCGGAGGCGAACCTCGACGCTACGTCTTATTTAGAGTCTGTGGACTCGTGCGTGCGGAGGCGGACCTCGACGCTACGACTTCCTTTATAGTCCGGAGACTCGCGCGTGCGGAGGCGGACCTCGACGCTACGTCTTATTTAAAGTCCGTAAACTGGTGCGTGCGGAGGCGGATCTCGACGCTACGACTTCCTTTATAGTCCGGAGACTCGCGCGTGCGGAGGTGGACCTCGACGCTACGTCTTATTTAGAGTCCGTGGACTAGTGCGTGCGGATGCGGACCTTGACGCTACGACTTCCTTTATAGTCTAGAGACTCGCGCGCGCGCGAGGGCGTCCCCCCGGTGCGTCTTTTGTTTATACTCAGGCCCGTCACCTTTGGCTACAGCGAGTGCACACGCGAACATGCGACTTCGATTTATACTCAGTCCCGTACCCCTGGCTACGGCGAGTGCACACGCGAACGTGCGCCTTTGTTTATACTCAGGCCCATCACCTTTGGCTACGGCGAGTGCGCACGCGAACGTGCGACTTCGATTTATACTCAGTCTCGTACCCCTGGCTACGGCGAGTGCACACGCGAACGTGCGTCTTTGTTTATACTCAGGCCCGTCACCTTTGGCTACGGCGAGTGCACACGCGAACGTGCGACTTCGATTTATACTCAGTCCCGTACCCCTGGCTACGGCGAGTGCACACGCGAACGTGCGACTTCGATTTATACTCAGTCCCGTACCCCTGGCTACGGCGAGTGCACACGCGAACGTGCGTCTTTGTTTATACTCAGGCCCGTCACCTTTGGCTACGGCGAGTGCACACGCGAACGTGCGACTTCGATTTATACTCAGTCCCGTACCCCTGGCTACGGCGAGTGCACACGCGAACGTGCGTCTTTGTTTATACTCAGGCCCGTCACCTTTGGCTACGGCGAGTGCACACGCGAACGTGCGACTTCGATTTATACTCAGTCCCGTACCCCTGGCTACGGCGAGTGCACACGCGAACGTGCGTCTTTGTTTATACTCAGGCCCGTCACCTTTGGCTACGGCGAGTGCACACGCGAACGTGCGACTTCGATTTATACTCAGTCCCGTACCCCTGGCTACGGCGAGTGCACACGCGAACGTGCGACTTCAATTTATACTCAGTCCCGTACCCCTGGGTACGGCGAGTGCACACGCGAACGTGCGACTTCGATTTATACTGCGGGAACGCGCGCGTTGGCTAAGCCTGGGCGCCTTCACCGCGTACTTGCGCGTGATGAAGAAAGATTAGCGACAAACGGCGATCTTCATTACATCCCCGTTTGCGCGGGTGAGCAACTACAAGGGATGGATATACTAACCGTTTGCCCTTGGTGCGGCCGAAGCCTCTAGTCGCTAGACATCTGCAGGGCCCGCCAAGGCGCCTCTGAATGGCCCCGCGGACCTCCGCGCTGTGACGCCAGCTCTAGGAGCGCCGTTGGGCTTCGCGACGCGGGCACCTGGTACCTGGCTCGATGTGCTGGGCCATATCCTGGTCGCCTCGGACGGTGATGATGGTCCGGAGACCCGGGATCTTCATGCACAGATAGCCGTGATGTGGTACCGCGCCGAAGGAGTTGAGGATTGGGCGCCCTAATATGGCATTGTAGGGGTACGGAAGGTCGACCACGTCGAAGGTGGCATATTCGGCCCGAATATTGTCATCTTGGCCGAAGGAGACTTGAAGACCTATTTGGCCCAGCGCCCGCAGGGGCTGTCCCCCGAAGCCCTGCAGTGGGATTCCCGAGGGCCCTAGGCGGCTTCGAGGGATCCCCTTCTGGTCGAAGGCCGCTGCAAACAATACGTTCGCGGAGCTGCCGCCGTCCACCAAGGCACGCCCCACGTTGCATCCCGCGATAGTGACCCGGATGACCAGGGGGTCCTGATGAGGGAAGTCCACGCCTTGGGCGTCGTCGGGTGTGAATGTAACTTCGTGCTGTGCCCAGTCCGGCGGTGCTTGCGCTGGGTATGCCGCCACATGATGTAGTCTTCGCGCATAGGCCTTCTGCTGCCGTGTTGAGGCGAATCCCAACGCAGAGCCTCCGGATATGACGTTAATGATCCTGCGGTGGGTTGCCTCCGGAGCCTGCAGCGACAGGAGGCCCTCCCGAGGCTGCTGTACGTGAGCTTGGATCCGTAAGGTGCCTTCCTGGGGTTGCATCCCTTGCGCCTGTACCTGCACGGGGGCCTCGTACGGGAATTGGACGTGGGCCACCGCAGGCGGACGCGTCTCCAGGTTCCTGTCCCTAGCGACGCTGTCGCGGAGCGCCGCGATGGAGGTGCAGGTGCGGGTATCATGGTTGACGCGGCCGTGGACTACGCACCACAGTCCATGGTGCTGGTCGTCGTAATCTCCACGACCCTTATCGTCGCGGCCCCTGCCACGGCCGCGCCCCCGGCCACGGCGCCCCGACCGCCTCGGCCCGCGGGAGCACCCTCGTCGGAACCGCCTTCAATGTCGAAGACGTACCGGTTTCGCCTCGACCTCTGCTGGCCGCGCTTGGGCTGATCGGACGACTCCTTATGCGAGGCGTCCCTGCGGTCGGGCGCATCCCTGGACGACTCCTGCTTACGTTTTCCCTTCGAAGAACCGCCCTTCGGTGGATCTTCGGCTTTTGCTGAGGCTCCGGTCTGGTTGGTGTCGGAGTCGTCACCTTGCCTTCGCCGCGCGTCTTCTTCCACCCTGGCATATTCTTCCATTTTGTCGAAGAGCTTCGCCACCGCCTTGATTGGCTTTCGCGCATTGTATTCGGCCATCGGGCCCGGACGAAGGCCCTGTATAGCTGCATTAACAATGGTACTTTCATTAACGTCTTTCACTTGGCATCGAATCTTG
Organism: Dendrocalamus latiflorus; assembly: GCA_017311315.1. Taxonomy (NCBI): domain Eukaryota; kingdom Viridiplantae; phylum Streptophyta; class Magnoliopsida; order Poales; family Poaceae; genus Dendrocalamus; species Dendrocalamus latiflorus. The sequence continues at coordinate 24,415,143 of CM029667.1, forward strand.
GCGAAGCGTTTGAAGTAGTCCCGGAGCTTCTCCGAGGGTTTTTGCTTCACAGCAAAGAGTTGGTCCGCGTCGACTCGGTCGACGTAGTTTCCTTGGAAGTTGTTGTGACGGCGGGCGCGAAGCTGCTCCCACGCGTAGATGGAGCCCGGCTCTATGGTAAAGAACCAAGAGAGCGCCACTCCTTGCGGCGCGAGGGGAGTCCCTTCGCCTTCGTGGTGTCGTCTCCGCCCGCGGCTTCGATCGCGGTTTCGTACACACGCACGAACTCACGGGGGTCCGTGTCGCCTTTGTACGAGTCGACGGCACTAGGGAACTTGAAGTCTTCGGGCCATGCCGCCTGCTGCAGCTCCGCCGAAAGCGGGGACTCCGGATCTACGCGCCGCAGCGGCACGCGGCTAGACGTGGGGGCTTCGCGACTGTCCGCCCTCTCCGGCGTGGGCTCGGTCGCGATTACTGGCGCGGTCTGCTGGCTCCGAGCCTCTTGCATATCTCGGACGGCTCCGCGAAGGTCCCCTAGCTCCCGCTGGAACGCGTTGAGGGCCGCCAGTAGAGCGCTTTCCACCGCCTGTGCGGGCGGGGTCGCCGGTACTCCCAACGGGCGGATCGGCGCGGGCACGACCGCGTCGCGAGCTCCCGAGCTGCCAGTCGCTCCGTCGTGGCTACCTCGAACCGCCCGGTCCGCGCTGCCGGCGAGGGTCGCGGCGGGGGCGGCGAGGTCGGCTGTCGTTGCGTCGGCGGGGTCGGTTGTCACCGCACCAGCGTCGACGTCTTCGACCGCCGGGTTCGCCACCGCAACGCCGGCGACGGGGTGGGTCGTCGTGGTGCCGGTGACGGGGTTGGTCGTCGCGGTGCCGGTGACGAGGTTGGTCGTCGCGGTGCCGGTGACGAGGTTGGTCGTCGCGGTGCCGGTGACGGGGTTGGTCGTCACCGCGCGAACGTCGACGTCCTCGGCCACCGCGCCTGCGTCGCCACCCGCACTCGCCGCTGCTGATGCCGAAGCCCTGGTACTCATACGACGCTCCGGCCCGGCCACCTTCTTTTCCTTCGCCACCGCTGACGAAGCTTTTTTCGGTGCCATCCTTCTTCTTCGGTCTTCAGGCTTGTCCTTGTCCTCCCCACGGACGGCGCCAACTGTTGTGGCTACGGGCCAAACAGAGAGAGAGATGGTAGTGGAGAGTGATGAAGATGAGTGTAATGGCCTGGGTCCTCTCCCCATGGCCTGTATTCATATATATATACACATGAGGAGTGCTTTTACAGTCATACCCTTACATCTGGTTATCCCTTCTGGGGGCAATTATGTCATTACACATGGCCTATTCTGGGCCTTATAATCTCCTACCAGGCCTGCTGGGTTTAGGTGGGGGCCATCCCTACGACATGCACATAAACACAAATTTCTTATGATAACAGTTTTTCCAAGGTCAAAATAGATAAGCACTGAAGATTGCAGCAAGAGCAGAGCTAAGCAAAGCTACTTGTATCGCAACATTCAAGCAAAAATAGTGTGCTAGCATACTTCCTTGGATGTGATTTTAGAGTGGAGAAAATTATTGAATCAACGGGTTTCTTCCTTGAAGTTTTTTATGTTTTCTTTTGCCGGACCAAAAACTTTATGTTTTCTTCTATCAAAAAACAAAAGAAGGTGCTATTAATAATGATAGGCATGCTAGCAACAAGCACTAAGTGCCAATACCCTGCATAAAGTCCCTTCAAACCATGATCTCTCTAGATAGAACAACCAGCATAGAACATTCCATTATAGTACCCATATATCCGAGTCCCAAGAGTTTGACAAATATTTCATTTTGTAGCAGTTGATGCTCAAGATTTTCAGGTGCCTTTAGCTTTCATTCGTTGTTTCATGACTTCACAAGGCACAAAGTAAAAGATCCAAGTTTATCTCCTAGAATGAACAATAAAAAATACATGTGGTATCAAGGAAGTAGCATAAGATTTTCTCAAGATGACATGTATTCTAATGAAGGCAAATTGCATCGGTAATGTATTGTCTGAGTAACATAAGGAACAGTCAGAAAAGTTTGCATGTGCAAATATAAAGATCCCATGCATTGACTGTGCATGGCACACGAAATACCAAAGAATCTCCCGTGGCAAATTCTACGTAGTCAACATGTAAAAAACATCCGCTTCTGCTTCTAAATCCTAATCATAAAGATTATTAAATCCTAATCCTAGTATAAATTTTAGGTAGCATCACATATATTTTCAGAAAGCACCAGTACATACTAAACTTAACACAGAATAACAAAGATGTAGCTACTAATGCTTCCATTACATGCATACAGCCACTAACTACACCACTAACTCCACTAGTTAGACTTTCTGTGATCCGGCTTTGCCGCCACTATTTCCTTCGACTTGACGCACACCGCGTACTACCCAAAATACTTGCTCTACTAACCAACACTGCTAGTGGATACAACTGGTGCAGACACACTACTAGCTGACCAAGACTACGATCACATACAGATCCGACCAACTTCGAATCCTTCTTCGAGTCTTTCGACCATGGATCTTTAACCACGGTGTCTCGACCACAGTTGCTACTCGACTTACGAGTACTTTGACCATGGCTTCTCGACCGCAACTCCGATACGACTGTTGACCTACGACTATCGACCGGTTCACTATACTCTGGAGTCTCCGATTGCTCTCCGGCTCCGGGATCTTTGACCTCTACATGTACTCGTCACACGAGTACTCGAAAACACGATTTCACAGTACTTGACACACGAGTATTCAACACTGACCACTATCAACAATAAGATTAGTTCTAACAAAAACATTGAGGTTTAACAGAATACTTTCTTAAACACTTTGTTGAGTCTATCACAATTCAACCTTCCAGTCTCACTTCCAAATGCTCAGGGGTCTCATGCAACGTCGTCACGCAGTGTCGCGCTATCGCGGGGCCATCGGCTTGTTTATTTGGATTCTTGACTCTTAAGGAACAGTTCTGTTTTCCTACGTTTTTTACGTTATAAATGAGCTCTTATTTGTAGATGAGGTTTCACTTGCCGTCAGATGGTGGCCGGAAGTTATTTGTGGATCTGCAGATGAATTGTTGTATTATACTTGAACAAGCAGCAACTTCCTTTAATCGACTTCATGTTTGCTCAACGCTACAGCTCACTCGGAGAACAATCTTAGTTCAAACACCTGCTTGTTTTGTGTGGCTTATTCCTCATGTTATTCTTTCCTGAATCTTCATACATGTGGTCATTTTATCAGCAGCTTATATTATTTCTCTTCACGCAACCGTTCCTCCATTTTACTGCATTAGAATTTTTTTTCTTCATTGTGCTCTTTGCAAAGATTTATGGGGGTTTTTCAGTTACCTGATCTGAATACCCATAAGTAGTGCTTAGTGTATCCTTGTGTCTGCCTAGGGAAACATTCTTGAAATACAGTTGCACAATGTCTGTCTAACTCTTAACACCTGGAATCTTGACTCTAGGATTCAAAAATGAAGTTTCAAAGAAGCTTCTTGTTGATCCCACTCTTGAGTTTGCAATTGTACAAGATGCAGATCGCCTGGATGCAATTGGTAAGTACTGCTTAACCATAATTTCTTTATCGATTCCGCATAACTTGAGTTTCTTTAACAAGATACAATACAACTATGTCAAATTCTGGTAAGTCATTTTTTCCCCAAGGCCAATCCTGCATTTGCCCCTTTCTTTGGATTCTGCTGTATAAATTTATTGAATGTTTGCGTCATCATTTAGTTTTGCCATATAGACTACTGCGAATCATACAATTGTTTGTATACCTACAAGCAATGCAAAAAATAGTATAATATAACAATTCATCTGCAGATGGGTGGTCATATATAGTTTGAATAAGAGCTCTGTGTTTAAATCTTCCAGGTATTGCAAGATGTTTTACATATGGTGGGAGCAAGAACAATGCGTTGCAAGATCGTAAAATACTTTCACATGATAATTTGTCAAAGAAGTACATGTGCAAGGATGAGAAACAGACATCAATAAATCATTTCCATGAGAAACTTTTTAAGTTGAAGGACATGATGAAGACAGAGATAAGGGCTGAACTATGTAATGAAAGTCTTCCTACTACTGTAGTGCTATGCATTCGTCTTCTTTAAACCAAGAAGAAAGCATTGCCTCTTTAAACATATTGAACCTAGTAAGAGTAGTAGAGTTATGTTAGGTCTAGTCCGCTTCACTCCCGTTACATCTGTTGATGTAATTATGCACTACTAGTAATCACTTGTTTGTTTCGTATTCAAATTTGAAGCATGCATCATAATACCATGTATGGCTTACACAGTACAAGCACTCCTTACAGCACTCAATTATCTGTTCCATACATATATACTAACACACAGCTCACTTTAGATATAGGCCGGGAAAAAGAGAGCAGAGAAAAGGCACAAGTTCATGGAGATTTTGTGGCTGAATTCTATGAAGAGTGGAGTGGCAGGGCTTGAAGTTGACCAACCAGGTTGTGGGCTTGTGGCAAAGCTTGAAGTTGGCCAACCAAGTTTCAACAACTCACATGTGTTGTTCGTCTGCTTGGCATATGTCTTGCCTGTAAAGCCATGCAAATAAACAAGGGACAAAGTCTTGAAGAGTGACTGAATCACTAAAATAATGAAATGACTCTCTAAATAAGTTTTTTTGCCTGAAGTCCGTGAATGGTCCTGGAGCACTCTGCCTCTGTTGTTGATGTATCACGTATTCACGTATTGTTGATCTATAGCATCGCTGCTGAGAAGTGATCACATTGTTGTTGGTAATAAGCAATTCAGTTGATTGGAAGCACATTTATTCAAACAGATGCCGTCACATCTTGCAGCTGTTGTATTGAAATAATAATGCTAAAATTTTTACCAGTAACATCACCTAAGTTACAGCGCTTCACCATCACACATAAACATATACTGAGGTTCTGCATTTCCCATACTTGGCTACACTATATATGCTATCAGGACAAAACGAAACAAATCAAAGACATAGTAATAAAAGTGCAAAAGAAGAAGCGAAAACAGAGGAAAGCTTATCACACAGCATCAGCTCTCTCTCACTATGCATCACAGTGCACAGACCACTCCTGAAAGCCAGCCCTTGCTTCATGTCGTTCTCCTGATTGGCTGGTTCTTATTGGCAAGCTCTGCTTCAGACTTCAGAGCTTGCTCCTGTCCCTCTTGGCCAGTGTCACCTTGAGCCCATGCTTCATGTATATGGTTAGCGCCATCTTGGGCGCCACCGGGTGGCCATCGACGACGTTGATGCGGTAGCGGTGGAGGATGGAGGCCGCGGCAAACTTCATCTGGTAGTAGGCGAAGTCCTTGCCGAGGCAGAGGCGCGGGCCGCCGTTGAAGGCGGTGAACTTGTAGGCCGACTCGCTCATGAACCGGCCGTCCTTGAGCCACCGCTCCGGCTTGTACTCCCTGCAATCCTCCCCCCAGATGCTCTCCATCCTGCCCATGGAGTACATGGCGTATATCACCTTGGTGCCCTTCTTCAGCACTGTGCCGTCAGGGAACACCTCATCCTCCACAACCTGATCATCGGAAAGTTAAGTTGCAAATTCGTATGTCAGTGTCACACATTTGCAGCTGTTTTTTTGTGGTGAAAGTGAAGCATATTTTGCAGCTCTAAAAAAGTATGAACCTATGAATTGCCATCTTGGTAAAGCATGGTTCTCCTAAGTAAACAGAGGAGTAGAATTAGGGTCACAGGGATGATTTGTGTTGCACAAGAAAGCTGCTTGGTTTGGTTATCGGTGTCCAATTTTTCAGACAAGGATTGGAAAACTTGGTAACTTGTTGACCAATAACTCTTCCTAGTTTACTTTGTTTCTTTTTACTAGTCCGATTAGGTGATTCTTATTCTTACCCAAAACATGTTTGGAGTTTGAACTAAGCTGATACACCAATTTGCAACCTATAAGTCGTACTTTTAGGTTTTCTATAACCAAGATAGAGAGCACCCTTGTTGCAGATCAACCTTACAAACTTCAAGTAGTAAACTAAGGACAAGTGCAACTACAACACGATTCGTCCGCCATGTGTCTCCATCAAGTAGGATAACAGTTTGAAGTCTTCGACAAAGATATCCAAAAATGTGTAGTTGATGACCAACTTTCAACCTATAACTCCTTACGTTATTTTTTCCAATTTCTATGGCGCATCAACTTTAAAATACAAGGTCCAATGGAGAGCCTTGCGCACCATGACTTCTGTCCAGGCGCAGCTAGTATTCATGTTTTGGATTTGGAGTGGGTCAAATGCAACAAGATGTGTCCATCAACTTCATTTACACTCAAACCTCAATATCTACTACCTTCAAAAAGGAAAACCTTCAATATCTACATATCAGTAATTTCTCTGTTTTATAAGATAGGTCCATTTCCCTGTGAGATGTTATTGTGAACAATGTAAGCTAAATCAAAAGTGTAGCTTCCGAAATATATGCATTCTTTACCCTTGATTTATGGTGTAAAGAAGGCTGAGTGGTTGTAGGTGCCATTTACTAGGGATATGTGGGTCTCTTCTTTTTAGCTTTCAAAAGCTACTTTTCGGTTTTTCTGTAGCAATTAGTTTTCAAATGAAGTGTCTTTTTAAGATGCGATCTACAAGTTAATTATAATATATACTATAACGACTTTATTTATATCGGCTAAAACCGCATGCGAATTTCTGTTACTACGTACTCTTTCTTACGAACCGTCCAAAAGCTATAAACCAAAGTAAAAAAGTAAGCCTTATATGTTTAATATCATTAATTATTTTTTTAGATTTAGTGTTTCTTTCCCTATGTGCAGGATGGGCTTGGACTTGTATAATTGTTCACCACTGACGTCAAGTGCTACTTGATTGTACAGATTGACAACCTATTAGTTGACTTGTTGTTTCCTAGTACCAGACCAAAAACAATTGACTGGCAAGTCATGCAAATTGCCAAGCTAGTTATAATTTTTTTTTTAAAAAAATCAAGCTAGTTAGGAGTTAGTACTACACAATTACTACTATAGTACTTTAGCATGAAGCCTCTATATTTTCCCCTCATGCAGATAGAGCACGTCAATCACACACTTGGGAACTTGGCATAACAAGGACGAGTTGGTTCCACCAAACAACATGCAAAATGCAAGATTCCAACACGAAACATGCATGCTCACTTGAGACATGTCATGCGTTCTTCTCTTTTGTATCTAGCATGTACAAGCATACGTATTTCTCGACGTATACATGCCTATGAGAGGTACGGTCATGCATGCATATACGTAGTACGTACTTACGTACCTCCTTGTGGTCGACGGGGACGGACGGGTAGAGCCGGAGCGACTCGGAGAGCGCGGCGTGGAGGTAGTCCATACGCTTCACCTCCTCCGGCTGGAAGACGAGCTCCTCCTCCACCTCTCCTCCGCTCGCCGGCGCCTTCCGCGCGGCGACGATGCCCTCGATCTCCTCCAGGATCTTGGCCTCGGCGCCGGGGTTCCTGCCGAGCAGCCAGAAGAACCACGCGAGCGCCACCGAGGAGGTGTCGCGGCCGGCCAGGATGAAGTTGACGCAGATGTCGCGGAGGAACTCGTCTGAGTAGGCCGCGCCGCTGTCCGCGTCGCGCATCTTGGTGAAGACGGTGAGCAGGTCCGACCTGCTGTGCCCGGACCCCTCCTCGGCGCCGTGGCTGGCGGCCGCGAGCTCCTCCTTGCGCTTCCGGATCACGTCGTACGCGAACTCGTCGACGCCGGCCAGTGAGCGCTGGAGCACTTGCTCGTGGCCGACGCCGAGCGCGCGCATCGCCCGCCACACCGCGGTCGGCGTGACGAAGCGCATGACGGTCGCCTCGGTGGCGTCCTCGAACGCGCGCGCGAATGGGATCTCCGGGAGGCCCGGACTGAGGCAGCCCGGGTCGACGCCAAAGGCGATCATGCACACGTTGTCGAACGTGAGACGGAGGAGCACGTCCTGGAGATCGACGGCCGCGCCGGTCGCCTCGGCGTCGGCCAGCACGGGGAGCAGGCGCCGGTGCACGAGCTCGACCAGCGAGCTCGCGGTGAGCGCGCGGAACTCGGCGGAGTGGAACTCGAGGCTGGCCGCCTTGCGCTGCCGCCGCCACACCTCGTCGTCGGCCCCGAAGATTCCGTCGCCGAGGAGATCGCGCACGGTGTCGCGGAAGTACGGGCCCTTGGGGAAGCTCCCGAACTTGGTCTTGAGCAGGTGCTCGAGGTTGCGGGGGTCGGCGGTGACGACGCAGTGCAGGTTGGTGAACCACGGCCCGCGGAACGTGAACGTGCCGCCGCGCGCCTTGAGGACGCTGGTGATCCACTCGTACATGTCGCCGCGGAGGCCAAGGAGGAGCGACGGGAGCATGCCGACGAGCGGCCACGACGGGAGCCCCTGTGCGCGGCGCTGCCGCAGCGAGTGCATGGCCACGAAGATGGACACGGCCACGAGTAGCTCCAGAGTATGCACCTCAGGGAGCAATCCGGCGAGGACGCCGACGGAGCCAAGGGACGCCGTCGTCGTGGCGTTGTGCGCGCTGCCCGAGGTGGGCGCGTCCATGGTGCTCATGGCGTGCGTATACGTTCGGAGAGGCAAAGGTGGCAATGGGCGTGTGCGTGCGTTGAGTGAGAACTGAGAAGTGGTGAGTTTTTGGAGGGGTTCTTGGGGTTGTTGATATAGGTGAGCTGGTGGTTTGGTTGCTTGATGGCAACGTATGGGCCGTTTGATTTGGTGAGCTAAAAGGCTTGCAACAACGAACCAATGGAACATTTGTGCCTTGTTTTGAGTGGCACCCCTCGGTTTCCATGGGAAGCGTATCATCTGCCTTTACATGGCAAAAACAGAGAAACTTCACAGCGCTAGAACAGAGAGAGAAAGGTATAGACCATTAGAGCAGCGTTATTCTTTTCGGTTTTTCAGTCAGCTTCTTTCATATATCATTATTTATTAAAGTAATAAGCTTCATAGCTTAAAAAAACACGCTCATTATTTGTACGGTAGGGAAGTTACTGGGGTGACGGATCTGCATTATTCACATGAAATCCAAAGGTTGAGGATTGCCAATGGCAGAGGTACTGTGCTTCTCTGCCTTCGATGATACGAAATCATTTCCGAGAGGCTTTTTCTTAAGCATATTCTACTTGCGTTAAAAAAATTCGTGTTTGAAAATTGCATTACCATTCATAATTTTAAATACTGTTCCCTCTATCTCTAAATAAGTATGATCTCATATATTGATAGGCTTGAAAATACAATTTGATCATTCACTTCCATAGTAATAATATACTAACACGTTACCATTAGTATATGATAAAAATTGGCGACGGGTGGTTTATAACAGATAAGAATAAGGAAAATGTTTACATTTCTCACAAAAAAAGAAAACATCCAACCTTTAATTTGGTGGACCTTAGTTAATTAAGACTAATCCACAACCATCAGATATCATCTAGAACATTTAGGCTCATAAGAAAAGAAATAATCTTAAACTATACGGACAACTCTCGTTAATATATACTATAACTTAAAATTTGAGCCTAATATTAAAAGAGTATACAAGATAAAAGAGCATAATAATCAACACCATGCAATTGCTTGGCCCTGTCCACGGAGCTGGTTACAAAAAGGTGACTACAATATTATAAAAAGTATTTTGCGAGAAATTTCGCTAAGGTTAGTACGGTCAATCTAAATACCTTTTAAGTACGTTGGTGTTCAAAGCATGAATAAAAGTTTGGCTACACGCGCCCTAGAATTGTTATATCTATTTGAAAACAGAGGGTGAACGTAAATGATCACTGCAATGCAGTTTACTGTTTGCTAGTAGGAAAGTGTAAGCATCTAGATGGAATTCGCGAGAGGGCCATGTATCAGAAAATTTGATCCCCGCGCGCTCTCCATGCAAACATGCACGGTTGTTCGTTCATGACACTCCCAACAGACGTTACACAAATTTGGGGGACGAAGCAATCTTCACTACTATATATACTAGTTGTGTATCTGTGCGTTGCAATAGAACTCATTGAATATATAAAAAATCATGCTATAGAAGAGAGTTGCTCTGATCAGTTCGAAAGTGAAGAATAGTGAGAAATTAAGGAAATAGAACGGTTAGAAAAGTATGAACATACAATCACCAATTAACTCATTCTTTTATAATAGTAAAGATTACCGCTCTATATCACGTACAAATGTTCTCCAGTAATGCGCTATTACATGGAAGAACACTAGTTAAGGAGGTGTTTGGAACTGCTCCACAAACTCTACCGTGTAGCAGCTCCACAAAAAACCTAGAGTTTGTGGAGCACCCCTTTAGGTGCTCTCACAACTCCACCTTTTTTTCCTCGAACAGAGTGCGTGGAGCTGAACCTGTTTGACTAAAAAACGTGGAGCGAAGCTGAAAAACGTGGAGTGGAGCGTCCCAAACACCCCCTAAGTAGCCATGGCTGACCCTGCCAGAGAAGACAGCGCTCGTACCATTGCAGTGCAACGTCAAAGGTTTAAGGCTGTGCAGGCTGTGTTGTGCGTGCACTGTGGCGAAAGGCAGCAGTACCGAACTGCACGGGGCGCCTGCGTGAGAGACGAACAGGAGATTTGGAGTTGGAAAGGAGGCGGCTTGGACAGGAGGATAGATGGGGGGTTGTGCCGGTGGCCGGTGGGTGAGCCCTGTCCTCTACTCCCCGGCCTGTCTCTCCGGTGGCGGCGACCGGTGACCAAACGCACCTACTGCCTGCCTGCGGTTCCCCGGTCTACTACGTATCCTGCTTCGCGCGCGCGCGTACCACTGAGACGCCGTCGTCTCGGCTCTTATCGCCGGCGAAACTTCGGTTTCGTTTCGCGGGGAATGCAATGGTCGGCGGTCGCTGAGCTAGAATGCTAGATCGCTAATGAAAGAGCGTTTTCTGGCTAAATCGCGCGAGCAATCCTAGGTATGAAGACTTCCAGTCTTTTCCTTCCGTGAGAGTTCGGGAGACGCTTGCGGTCTCTAGACGTCATTGTCAGCACCTTCGCTTGGGAGATGGCCTACTGGTCTTCGCTTCCTTTGTCGCTCTGGAGACGAATAATTAGCCTTTCTTTAGGAAGCACATAGAGTACGGTATACCGTTTCAACAGTATAGCAAAAGGTTTATGAAGATTTATAAAAAACAATTTAAAAGTTTCTGTTTCAATGAGTTTCATGTTTTTCTAATAAAATTTCGAGCCTAGGTTTCAACGAGTTTTAGGTTTTGAAATTTTAAAGGCCTGTTCTTTTTCAGCTTTTGGTTTTTCTACAGTAACTAACTTTTAAATGGAGTATTTTTTTCAAGATGGGGTCTACTAGTTAATTGTATTACATACTGTACCGACTTCATTTATATTGGCAAAAACTGCACGTGAGTTTCAGTTACTCTGTAATCTCTCACACGAACAGCCCAAAAGCCACAAACTGCAACTAAAAGCCACAGGTCGCAGCCAAAAAGAACATGCCTAAGTTTCAACACTTCCACCTAAAGAGTTTCAAAGAAGTTTCAACAAGTTTTAACCAAGAGTTTTAGAAAGTTTCAATAGATTTTGTCAAGTTTCAACCAAACATTTCATCATGTTTCAACATATTTCAACTAAATTTCAAGAGTTTCAACAAGTTTCATCAAAAATCAAACAAAAGAGCAAAACTCCTTACGCGTTTCATTTGAGTTCATGTGACCACTCGCCGTGGCCATTGGCCTTCCCGCCTGCAACTGAGCTTATCCATGGGTCCACGTCAATCAGGACGCTAAGGCCGCTCACCTTCTCGCTTACCATTGCCTGATAGTTGTGACTATACCTGCTTATATCGAGGGTGAGCACCGCTGAACTGCTCACTCCCACGGTTGAATAAGCTGGAGCTCTCCGCAGCATTGTCACTCGCCCCAGCCATCAAGCCTACTCGTTGTTGTTGCGCTCCTCACCCACCGCCGCCCGAGCTTGCTTGCCTTTGGTCGTTGCTACGCCCGTCGCTGCCGAGGGCCCTCACGCCGGCCAACCACCGCAAATTGCTACGCTAGCATGCCAAGAACTACCACTCTAGCTGGGAAGCAGCAGCAGAGAGAGAGAGAGGATTAGGGGAACTCGTCGAGTGGATGGATAAGATTAGGATTAAGTGGATAAGAGAGAGGGAGGGGTGGAAACGCCTAATGCTGTCCACGTCAGGTCATATGATCACAACCTATTCCATTGATTTTAGCCATGACGGTATAGCTTTGTGTAGTTTTTCTCCTTTCTTTAACCCCATCTTGCTTTAGTTGAACCCATCTGATTCTTTCCTTTTGCAGTTTTTCTTCTTTGTAGGTGATCATCTCTGTTGTCGGTTCTTGTTTGTTACAATAGTTGTGGTGGCTTGAGCTAGCTGTGGTCACCTTGATGTGATCATTCATGCGGGAACTAAGCACGTGCACAAGTATTTTGGTAGTTTGGCTATAGAACTAATCAAACTCTAACAAAACTCACCTATAACCGCTTAGACTCACCCTTAACAGAATTCTTATTAGGCAGCTGCAGTGCTGCACTGCCCTTCAACCTGCAATGCAGAATGTGGCTTTCCCACAACTACTTGAATCTCCACACACTATCCAACAGCTCAAATATGATATAAGATTCGTGCCATCCTCTCCCCCACTAACTCATCCATTTTGCAGAAAATCCCCTCTCTTCCTTCCCATCTCCATCTCTTCCCCACCCGTCTCTGGCGTAGGCTCCGGTGGCACAACGCAAGCTCTGTTGATGGCTCCAGCGACGTGGATCTAGTGGCATGATGCGGGCTCCATCGATGGCTCTAGCACATGGGGTGACGGGCAGCGCCCCACAAGTGGAGGCCAGAGGTGGGAGGGAAGAGCGAGGATGACAGCCAGAGGTAGGAGGGAAGAACAAGGAAGGAAGAGAGAGGAAGGGGGAACCTCGGACAGGGTCCAAAGGCTAATCCCAGAGGCCAACCTCAAACAAGGTTTGCGGACAAACCTCGGATGAGGTCTAGAAGCAACCCTGAGTGAGGTCCACAGGCTGGCCCCCAGAGTCCCTTGGACGTGGCGGGACCCATGTAGCGTGAAGGATGAAACTACCCTTAGGAGTAATCTAGGCCTTGAGGACAGACTTATAACTTCACTCACCTCCTCCTTCCACTATATAAATAGGACCCCTTGTAAGTGAAGAGGAGAGACCATTTTTGAAACTCCAGACACCCATATACAATACACTTATTTATCCATTTGGGTGTGATTCTCATTGAGTCCCTCACATCTTCAGCGGTCTTTGAATCTTACCGAGGGTGCATACAAGTGTATTGTCCGATCTCGTATCGACGACAAGTTCTATTGAAGCTTTTGTCAACCACTAAAGTTCTATCACTATATTAATACAAATGAAAGATAGATGTGCAACAATCACTTTTAGAATTTCAGAGGCCTAACAAAGGGAAAAGAATAAGCTTCACAATGTAGGATATTAATGAATAAAGATTGGCAAAAACGGATTACCACAACAAACCATTCAAGCTAAATTTTAAGAAAAAAACTCAAAGTAGGAAGGCACACAGAATAAAACAAAGTCACACACACCGTAATACATTATTATAGAATCCTAATGATAAGTTTAGCAGTCACTAGGTTGATGCATTGCAGTTACATACATAAGCAGTCACTAGGTTGATGTGTTGTAGTTACATACATACTAGTTATACTCTGATACTTCTTATGTGCAGCAGCCCCCATATCGGATAAGAGTTTATGAGATACAATATGAGCATTCACGGTATCAAGAACGAAGAAGATGAATCTTGTAGAGAGAACTAAAATAACAACATTGAAGCAACCACGGTGAGAGAGAAAAGATTTTGGCCAAGCTGACCGTAAATTCTTTAAGCACAACCTCAAAAAGAGTACAAGAGATTATCGCTCACTCACAACCCTATCGAATCTTTTAGGACCGTCAGATCCTTGCCCTATACAAGAGTGTAATGCTAAAAAATATCCTAGTCTCTAATACTCTTGTGTGCACTCATGCTTTGTATTAGTATGCTTGATTGCTTGGTTTCTCTTCATGATCACCTCTATGGTTTATATTATCCCTCCTAGCCCTTTTTCAATTTAGTATAGGAATCCTAATCCAAATAGAAGTTGGAGTCCTAATCCTACTAGGATTCATTTAGGGCTCTTTATAGCTCATAATTCTAAATCCTAAAAAACTAGATATGAGTCACTCTAACTCAATAATCTCCACCTTGACTTTTATCCATTGAAGTCACTATGCTCCTCCAAGTCAGCTCCATATTTTTTTGTTTTTTCATTTTTTTTATTTTTTCTGCACTTTTGGGAGTGCCCCCACCACAGAGGCTTATACACATCACCATATTGTGTGTGTTAGTGTCCATGCTAGCCTACCCAAACCCTCCACTTGAGAACTCATTCATTATGTAGTTTGGTTAACTGCACCTCCTATTTCTACAGCCTCTTATGCTGTAGGTTTGTACCATCTCCAAGCTCCACCTGTTCACTAGTATTGTGTGGTTGGTCTCACCATGTCTTTCTTTTTTCCAACAGCTTGCACCTTTGCATTTGCATCTGTTTGATTTTGCAATTATTTTTGCAGTTCTACACATAACTACATATAAGATCTAAATACCTATCATTGATGACCAAGTTTTCTTCTCCTGACCAAGATTTTTCATCAGACCTCTCATTGGTTACTCTTGCTTTAAGATTACCATTTAATCGATATCCTCTATTGCTCCAGGCACTTTCTATAATTACTTGTCCATTACAAGTAACTCGTATAATTCCACCTCGAAGTGATACCTCATAACCTTCGAGTTCAAGCGACCTCACAGACATTATATTCTTTTTACTCCGGAAACATATCGAACTCCCATTAATGTGTGATGTGCCCCATCATACATCTCTAATATAACAGTTCCCACCTTGGTGATTGTAAACTCCTTGCAATCTGCTAAGTGAACAATTACTAAGGTGATGGAGAGGGGCGGGACAGGCAGAGGGGGAGCGCGGAGCTATGATTAGCGTTGGAGAAGAAGACGGAGAGGGCAGCGGGCGATGACCGAAGCCGGAGAAGAAGGCAAGTGGAGGGGAGCAGAGTAGCGGTAAAGAGGAGGTATATTGTCAGGATTGCAGGTGGTGGCGGCGGCGGCTGCTGCTGTACCTGAGGAGGGACAGAAAACAGTTCATGATACGCCCGGCAAAAACAGTACATGCTACAAGAATCAACGGCATGCAAAATGGATGGAGGCATCAAACTTCGAATGAATGCATTTAGCACATGGACAAAAAAAAAATCTGAGAATAAGATGCGTTTCTTCGCGCAGCTCTTTAGGCTTTCGGAAAGATTGATGTACAAAGAAATGTGATGTATAGTTGTCTACTAAAGGTTATGAATGTTTAGTAGTTTGCTAACTACGTAGTTTTTTTTTCTATTTTCCATGTGTCTTTCCTACTCAACTGCTTATGCAGAATTACATATAAGGGGACTTGGTTTGTTCCGAATAGCGAATACTGGTACTTGGGGACAGTAAAGAAGCAACTGCAACTGTGAACTGAAAGACACTCTACTGTTTCTGAACTATGCATAATTCTGCAAATTTCAAGAACACTGCAGTGTCCTTATAATTCCTATCATGGTACATCAAGGAATAAAGTGTACCATTATTTGCAAAACATTTGGAACGTGAAAGCTCTGCACTAGACAGTGGTATCTTTCACGGTTGGTGTAGATTGATATTGGCCTTCTGGAACCGAAAGATTTGATTAAAAAGGAAACTGACAGGAGCTCAACTAACTAAAGCCATTACGGGGACAAATACAGTTGAAGATTTAGGGCCGTTTTTTCTCTGAACAAAGTGTACAACTATCTTCTATCCTTTGATTCAATTGGCATATTTAAAAAAAAAAATGCTACAGTGTGCTATCATAATTTCTATCGTGGTACTTCAGGACTAAGTGCACCGTTTGTTTGCAAAACATTTAGAACTAAAAAAATAGTGCAATATCTTTCATTGTCCGGGTAGGTTTATTGTGGCTTCTGTCACTGAATTGACAGGACCTCAACTAAAGCCATTACTGAAACAAATACTGTCCTAGAATTAAATCTTTATTTTTCTCTGAACCAATTGCAGAAATATCTATCTTTTGTTCGTTTCAATTGAAAAACGTTGCTGCAGAGAAATAGGTCAAACATTTTCCTCTGAAAAATCTTAAAGCTGGCCTTTATTGTTGTGGGAAAATGACACTAGTACTAGCTAACACTGTCATGTTTAGCTTCACACGTGCCAGATACAGGCACACGCAAAACAGCATGTTAAAACGGCTCCTAATCCACATGCTTTTACTGGAAGAAGGAAGTGATTGCTGTGCCTCACCGGTGGAGGAGGAGCTGGCTCGGCACTGCCAGTAGCGCGCCGACTTTGGTCCTGACGTCCTTGTGGTATTCGTCGATGCGGACCTGACCTGATGGAGCAACGTTGATGTTCCCTTCGTCTTCTACTTTAATAGCTTGCCTAGCAGGCACAGTGCTCGACAATGGCGCAGCCATGCTCGAAGCAGGTGGTGCGCCACCGAAGATTGCAGATATCTGAAACGTCAAGAAACGAAAGTATTTCAGGAACTTGAAGTATTTTTTTTGCGAACACAGGAACTTGAAATATTGGAGGCAAAGTAATTAAACAGCAAGGGCTGTAGCTTGTAGAATACAGCTCTACTCACATGGCAAGAACACACCAATTCCAAGAAACATAACCGTCGAACACTAGAAATTGCCATCTAGTCACAACTAGCTATTAATCTCATTTTCGAAGCACATTCTCTGGGGGAGAGTAGAAACGAATGCGAAATAGTGAGAGAGAGAGGAGCTTACCAGGCAACTCTTCCACCCAATTATGAACACTGCTCTGCACTAGGTCAGTAGGAACAAAAACGTTCAACAAGAAGGGAAGAAACAGAAAGTATACAAGCTACGAACTAAATGTGTATATTTTGCATGCGTTGGTTCACCTTACGCTTCCTGCATTTGCCAGAGGTCAAAAGTTATTTGCTCTCATGTCCAACTCATACTAGTACTAGGGTGCGGCCTTTTTAACTTAACGGATGATTTTTAGTCTTAGTATGAGTACTTATACGAATGAACCGAATACCGATAAGTCGTTTCAAAGAGGCTGTCTTTGATAAGCCGCTTTTAAAAAATAGCAAAAAATCGTTTTATTTATTAATTTAAGCGAACAAAAATCTGGCTCCTAGTCTACTATCATGGGCAATTACGGGAAAAACAACTTGTAATGTAGTTTTCCAATTCGTAAGTGCATCGGTGGGGCAAAAGGCCGAAACCCACTAAACTGGGCCAGACGTGCCCAAACCTGTTCTCTCACGGCCCACAGGCCCAATACGAATCCGAGTAGAACTTTGCATGGCTTCCGAGGCGGTTCCGTTCTGAATCCCCACCTCCGTTATATTCCACGCGCTGTACCTCAACAGCCTCTGCCTACGCGTTCTACTCCCCAAATTTCCTCGCGACATCAATTTTTTTTCTCTCGCGAATCAGCAGCAGCCGAGGGAAGCAGCGGCGAGGCGAGGGCGAAGATGTCGTACCTGCTGCCGCACCTGCACTCGGGGTGGGCGGTGGACCAGGCCATCCTCACCGAGGAGGAGCGCCTCGTCATCATCCGCTTCGGACACGACTGGGACGAGACCTGCATGCAGGTACTTACTGGCGTCCTAAGAAACCCTAGCCTTTAGTAATTCTTGGCATGTGCTATCCTCTTGCGTGTGGTTGCGGTTCCTGCTCGTGGATGATGACTTGCGGTATCCTTTTGGGTGAATTGTCGATTTGGGGTCGATGGGGTGCGTGGATGTTGGATTTGTGGCAGGGATCATGAATTCGTGAAATTGGGTTAGGATTTGGTGTAGAGGAAGCACAGATAGGTTAGGCGAGGTTTAGGGATCTTGGGGGGCAAGAATTCTCACTGATTTGTATGAGAACCCTAGCAATTTTGTTAATTTAGCCTCTGTAATCTGTCCGTTCTTATGTTAATTAGTAAGCTCGAGTAAGGATTAGTTACAATATAATGTCCTAATACAAATAGCTGATCTGGGGTTTAGGTATCTCGGTGCAGCGCTGCTACTTAGCTGATTAATATGAGAACAAACTGCTATTGTTCGACATTGTTGCTACTTAGCAGTTGTGCTACTCCCTGGGTATTATCCATGCATCCTACGGTGATTTTGCCTTCAGCCTTTCTATTGTCATAGCCTCAGAGCATAGTTGGTTAGTTTGAAGTTGGAGCAGAAGTGGGGGGAATTTAGGATGTCTCCTTTTTTCTGGAAATAAAGCTTTTAATTTCATATTGAGAGTTAGATGGCAACTTGTATTTTGTATTTTTCTTGTCACAAATTTGAAGTATTGCACAAGTTATTCGATAAAATTGAAGTAAAAGTAGCCATTATGCCCTGTATCTTACCACACAATTCTGAGGAAGTTGAGCGATGGATGCTTTTATTTTTTGATTCACAGGCAACTTCTTTCAATGCTTTGTGCTAAAATTTCCATGTCTTAAGCCGTTTTATGCTATTGGTTGCAGTTTGACAGTGTGATGCTTTGGTTCTACGTCAATCTAGCACTATTGTATGTTGTTAACTTTATTCTGACTCCCTACTTGTTCCATGTTTAGATGGATGAGGTGCTATCATCAGTAGCTGAGACCATAAAGAATTTCGCGGTAATCTACCTTGTTGACATCACCGAGGTTCCTGACTTGAACGCCTTGTACGAGCTATATGATCCGTCGACAGTGATGTTCTTCTTCCGGAACAAGTACATGATGATTGATCTTGGGACAGGAAACAACAACAAGATCAACTGGGCCTTGAAGGACAAGCAAGAGTTCATCGACATTGTGGAGACTGTCTATAGAGGTGCTCGGAAGGGCCGTGGTCTGGTGATTGCTCCAAAAGACTACTCCACCAAATACCGTTACTGAGGCACTTGTGTCCACTCACCGGTTGTTCTTGTGCAATTTCTAACCTACGCTGTTCGGTAAAATGCCAGTACCCAGGCAAGTGGCCCTTAATGCAAAGTCTGTTAATTTGCAGAGTGTTCTTTTTCCATAATGGGGTACTCCTGGGATTCCATTAAAGCATAACGTAATTGCATAGCGTTTTTGCACACAGCAGAGTTCTGTAAGCTGGGACTTGGGCCATGCCGCACGGGCCCACGTGCTTTGGGCCATGTCGTGCCGTGTTGGCTCGGCCCGCCTCGCCTCTGGCGAGGCCCAGGCACTGCCCAAAGCACGACAGGTGGCATTGTGCTATGTCGGCCGTAGCCCAGCCCTGTGTAAATGTAGACGTTGGAAAAAAAAACTGCTTGAAGTTTTTGTTTGTTGTTTCCAGGGAGGAAAAGGAGAGTAGCAGGGATCTTTGCAGGCGGCTCTTGTTTCCTTGCCTTGATATTGATTCTTTCATTTTGCGCATTCATCCCCTCCAAAAGGGGGAAGGCTGCGAGACAATTGTGAGTAAGCTTGTTGTTCAAGAACTGGATTTTGAGATTTATTTATGTCTCGTGTATTACGGCAACAGTTTTGAAGAGAATGGCAAGAGGGAAGTGCTCGATCTTTGATTTGCCTACACTGCAAGAGGCAACCGAGAACTTCTCAGAGAAGCATAAACCCGGAGGAGGTTTTGGTACTGTGTATAAGGTAAATAAACAAGCAAAGATGCAGGAAAAAATTATCGATCGCACTCCTTTTCTCTTCTGAAAAAAGAATCTGTTTCAGGGAAAACTCGCAGACGGGCAAGAAATAGCAGTCAAGAAACTTTTAGATAGAACTGGACATGGCCTGCATCAGTTACACAACGAAGTACTGATCTTGGCACAGCTCCAGCACAAGAACCTTGTTAGGTTACAGGGATTTGCTTGCTACAGAAGGAGATGCTGCTTGTTTATGAATACGTAAAAAACAGGAGCCTCGACAACTTTCTATTTGGTATTTTCCTGATTTCCTCTCCAT
Organism: Dendrocalamus latiflorus; assembly: GCA_017311315.1. Classification (NCBI taxonomy): domain Eukaryota; kingdom Viridiplantae; phylum Streptophyta; class Magnoliopsida; order Poales; family Poaceae; genus Dendrocalamus; species Dendrocalamus latiflorus. The sequence continues at coordinate 24,435,158 of CM029667.1, forward strand.
TCAACTCTCCAAGTTTTAAAAATCCTGAGCTTTCTTTGGATGTTACCACTTTCTTGTTCATGTTTTAGAAGATGATGGAACTTGGAAGTTAGAATTATTTGCAACATGCCTGATCAAAATGTTAGCAGTACGATTGTGATAAAATAACTATATTCATAAAAATATGCCAAGAACAGAAAATGATTATTGTACATTGGGAGTACCTTGTTTAATACAAGCACCTAATGTTTACTGTAGCATTCTGACAAGGAAGTTACTACAGCTGCAGGTCCATAGCCACCTCTTCTCTTCTCTCTTCTTCCCGTTTCTTCCCTTTTCTTTTCTTCCACCGACACTCCCTCCTGCTCTTCCTTTCTTCTTTTCTCCACGCCGAGAGCTCTTGTTCTCTCTTTCTTCCCTTCTTTTCTTCTCCCATTTCTTCCTCCATTTATTATCTTCTCCACCCTGCTGCACCTGAGCAGCGTCGAGGAGCTCAGCCTCTGCGGTGCCAACATTAGCGGCTCGCTCACGTCGACTGGCGGCGCGAGGTGCAAGGGCAAGCTGCAGGCGCTGGACCTGTCCGGGAATGCTGCACTGCGCAGCTCCGTGGTCGATGCGGCGGCACTCTTCGGCGCGTGTGACTGGCTAAAGGCGTTGAATCTTTCCGGTGATGGTGATGCAGTTGGTTCGGTGAAGGTGGGTGGCGGAGACAGCTAGGGATTTCCGACGCTGGACTCTCTTGAGTTGTCCAACAACAGGATCACCGGCAACGCTAACCTACAGTGGACGGTGGGTGCTGGAGTCAGGGCAGTCTGGTGGTTGGACCTTGCCTGGAACAGGATCTCTGGCGCGCTTCCGAAGTTCACCAACTGCTCCGGGCTGCAGTACTACCTCTTTGGCAACCTCATCGTTGGCGAGGTGGCCCAAGGGGAGGGGGCTCTCCAGCTGCCGTGGTCTGAGAGCGTCTCAGTCGCCGTTGTGCTGGGCCGGCCCAAGCACGGCACTATGTTGGACCTGACTGTGCCGCTCAATGGGCCACTTTTCCCGGCCTGGCCCGGCCCCTGTCCGTGCCGGCTCGGCCCCCCATGTGGCGGGCTTATGTCGTGTTTGGGCCATGCTGGGCTGACCGGGCCTCAAGCTAGCACAAAAAAGCCCGGCCCGAGTCCCACCTCTAGCTGAAAGAAAACACAGGCAAGAGCTAAAAAGGAAAACACCACCTGAATAGATCCAGAGAAACAGGCGTCGGTTCAAGCACCGAGACAACAATCAGCAAGGAAAGAAAATAACTACAACATAATATGACAGCTTGTTTTTGAAAATTCAGTAGGACTTCTTTGCTTCACATTCCGTCATAATATGACTTCAGAAACACCAAATTGGCCAACAGACAGCAGAGGGGCCCATAATGTGCACATCTCTGGCTGCATGATGCCAAATGAACGTTAATCCACCACAGGTATTGATCAATCAAGCTCCAAATGTATTTTGCAGATGGTCTCAGGTTCAGAACAAAAACCACAATATTTATTTCCTTGCCAATTTCTCTTAATGAGATTTGTCTTTAGTTAAAATTGCATTCCTCCAAATCAGCCACATAAAAATTTTGATTTTCAGAGGAATCTTAGTTAATTTGCAGATTGTGGCTTAACTATATCTTCACATGTCACGAACCTATAATCCTTTGATTGTTTGAATGTCAAAACAGAATGTGTTGTTTATTGGTATAACTGTGATAAAACAATTATTTGTTTGAAGCATAAATGGCCTTCATTTGTATTTTGATTCCACACGCTGGAATTTCTTCTTTGTCGGTGTATTGTTCATGTCTTGATCATGAATGGTCATAATACACTGTGCTTATGTTCCCGGAAGCTCTGATCTGTCGTGGCCAACATTGTGATTCTAAGTTTCTGGCAGTCTGTTGCTATCATAGATTTGCACGTCTGAAAAGGTACTTGCGTCTAAAGAGGCCAGGGAGGGTGTGTGAAACAGAAAATATTGTCGGCTTTAGCCTGCTTCGTATTTTACTTGTTGGTCCATTATTTTTATTTTTATTTTTCTTCTTAAAGGATTAGTTTTGGATAGGAACGTATGGAAGTTAGCCTTGCACATGCTGAAATTATAAGAAATTTAGGGGTAGTGTTTTAGGCTCGGTTCAGATAGCAGGATGTACGGTTTAGGGTTTTAGCATTGTAGGTTTTATTTCAATGATCTCATCTCTTTGATCTTAGGAATGTTTTATTTCTAGTTTATTCTAACTTATTTATGATAAAAGGTTTTGTTGTTGTTGTTCTTAAGCTGAGCCTATGTCTCATATTTGTCGATTCATAAATTTAAATGTCCAAAGGGCGTTTTGTCAACACTCTTGGTACTATCTTACCCTATCTTGCATGTTTTAGCTGTTCCTATCCTAGGCTGTGATGTTAACTTTTGCTATAACACTACCTTTGGTTATCCTGCAATGGGTACTGCCGGCGTGTATGTGTTTTAGTAATAAAATAGAATGAGGCTCTTAATTATTCCCTTAAAAAAGACACTAAAATTTAGGGAGTTAAAGCCAAATTTTAACGGCAATTGCTGCTTGATTTTATGCAAACTGTGTCGCTCGAACACGTGGGTAGAGCAAGGCTAATAATACAGCTTTCAGCTGGCTGTATGGACACTTACATGTATGGACACTTACAGCTCACTTATCAGCCTATTTATATAGTAGTTTACAGCCAGCTGAAGGCTGTATTATCAGACATAGATTGATCAATGTATGGAGGCCGTATCGAGCAACAACAGGAGAGACGAGCAATGATGGCTCACAGTCGCAGCCACTGCCCGACGAGATGCTCGTGGAGATCTTCGCTCGCCTGCCGGCCAAGTCGGTCGGCCGCTTCCGCTGCTCGTCACGCTCGAGGACCGCCACGCTCTCGTCGGCCGCCTTCGTCCACCTCCACCAGTGACGGACTCAAAAATTTTAAGATAAATATTCAAAGTTACAAAATATTGTTCAATTGAAAACATAAAGGTCCACAGTAGCGAAAATTAAAGTACAATTGTTTATATTAGAGACAATATTTCAAATAATATAAAGAAATTCTAAAATAATCAAAAATTAACACGACAATGTTTCATACCTTGGAAACGAGATATAATGTCATGCAGACAAGCACACAAAAAGGAAGCAACTTCAGCAATGAGTGAAAAACAAAACTCAAAGACTACTAGTTAACCATGATGATTGGAATTAGAGATGAATTGTTTCCCTAAAACTACTAACCTGAGTCAAAATTCAAATCATAGAGTAGTACAATCACAACAAGATGCTTTAATCAAGTTAAAAGACAATTCTCTTTGTTAGATTTTTGTATTCTTAAGCGGAAGTTCAAAAGTGCTTTTATCGTAAACATACTTTATTGAACGATTTCTAACTAAGTAACTTAAGTAGTATGCTAAACAAAATATGGATCAGACAGCTACACATCAAAGGGGATCAAATCATCCAAGTGTCCAACACATCAAGCTACATGACAAACTTGATAACACTTACATATTTTCTAAATAATTGATACATAAGTCATCAGAATATAATCAACTACTATGCAAAAACTTTAGAATCATTATAGATACCTCACTTCTTTAAGCAAAAATGCAACTCACGCCTTTATTTAGATGCATAATTTTCCTTGAAATCAGAGATCGCTAGGGGAGGAGAAGGAGACAGAGGGATTATCGGATTAGGGATATGGGGCCATAACGCCATGGGGGTCACTAGGTCGGGGAGGGTGAACCTATGCGGCTGTACCGCATTGGCGAGCAACGATGGTAAGGTGACTTGCGTTGCGAAACGGTCGCTCCAGTGCTCCTATAAGACCAGAAGCTCCTGCGCCACCAAATGGAGAGAGACAGAGAGGAGAGACTGAGTGAGACCTAGAATTTCTACCATGTGTCATGTGAATCAAGATACTGGTCTAGTGGGCTTAGACCAGTGCTTGACGCCAATTTGGGCTTGGGAGAGGAAAATATGTCAAAAGGATATAGCGATAATTTAGGCTGACTGGGTATGAACAAGATGAATTTGGCTTAGCTACTAATATGCATACATACATACATATATATATTATGGGTTTTGATAATTATCACCCGGATGTTTTTTGTTCTAAAATCACCCAAATCTTGGAGCGTTGGATCTCATTGAGATTGGTGAGCATCGGATACCCCTAACGGGTTCGTATTGTCCGGATTCGTGCAGATAACAGGTCCAGTTCCGCTTTCTTTCTGGGTACAATATACATTTCTTTTTTTTGATTTTTTTGTGTCATCTTTTGGTACAAACCACCAGTGTGTTGTCTCCCACACCGACAGGGAGACGAGAGGAGAGCGATCTTCACATTGGGGTGTGGGCGTGGCTGATGGAGAACTAGCGAGGGGCGGAGCCTAGGCGTGGCGGAGAGAAAACTAGAGCTTTTTTTTTCTTCCATTCGTTCGTCGGCGGTTAACCGGAGGAGCACCCTCGTCGAGGGAGCTTCACCTTGGGCGTGGGCATGGCGGACGGAGAAACCAGCGAGGGGCGGAGCCTAGGCGTGGTAGAGAGAAAAACTAGCACCCTTTTTGCTGCCATTCGTTCACAGGCAGTTAACCGGAGGAGCATCCCAGCGACGAAGGTTCAAAATCATGGATTCCTTTTTCTCTATCCCCCGCGTGCATCATATATGTGTGTATTGAGCACTTTAAGATATAGATATGGCTTGTTCATTTGTGATTTGTTCGATGGCATAGTTCTAACACTTTCAGCTGGTTCGTAAATGGTACCTGTAAGCTTTTTGTCATTGTTCTCTGAAAATAGAAATCCTTTCTGAGTTGCTACTTACTAGTTTTTCATTGTTTCTGACTCTGATATAATACCTCCTATTTATATAATGTCTTGTACTGATTACTGAAGATTATGCAGTCTTTTACATGAAATCGCTGTGTGTAATGATGCAAAGTTATTAGATTTGCATGTTTTTAGCTTGCTAAATATGAGCCCACTGTATTTGTTTTTTTTGGCTTGGTCATGAAACTGTTGAAGTTCTTGCTCTTGCTCTTACAAGAGATTTGAACTGCTTTCAGGGACCCATCCCAGGAGAGCAAACTTTGTCAACCCCAAGCCCTTGTATCAAATGACGCGAAGACTGGAAGCGGCCCAACGTAGTCAACATCAGCTGGTGTGTTGACTAACAAGAACAGGAACTACGCTATTCTGGCAGGCACAGTTGCTGCCATGAGTGCCATGGGTTGGTATCTCTTGTCAATTCTTAAGAAGTTAGAAGAGGTGGTAGACTAAAGGTTGTCAGTCAGGGTAACCCTGGTTTACTTGTGTGTAGATCTAGGATTTCTTTTTGTCTGTTGTGGTGTGATGCCTTTTTGCATATATGAGAATAAATTTACCATGAAACACAAGAGTAAATTTGTCATTAAACACAAGAGTGCTGTGTTGTGATTAGAAACAAGAGCAAATTTGTCATGAAACATAACCATATTTTTAATCTTTAGCAGATCACTTGTGCAGCTTAGAATGTGCAGAAGAGTTTAGTAGATAGTTTAATGTGGGGAGATTTCAAATTGTTTTCTTTTTTGTCTATGCAATTGTTTTAAGTTGAAAAGACGATTTCTCTAAGAGATTTAAGTCAACTAACTTGGGTTTGTCATTAGGTGACTGCATTTGCTTGCAGCCTGGCAAAGCATAGGAAATCATCAGTTCTAGAAGCCAAAGATGTGTTGCTGCACCTAGGTCTGTAGCTGGACCTCTCTCTCATGTGCTACAATCAATTTTCTTCTGTTCTTAGAAAATTCAATATTGATTTCTTGCAGAGAGATTGGCATTCGTCTGTCCCTGTTTCTCAAGGGAGGATAAGAATCCACAAAGAAATCCTGTAAGATTAAGAAGTACTCTGTGATTAGTTTGTTTTTTGTGAATTCACCACAATGTTATGGTTCTTTATCTTTAGTACATCTGCATTTGTGCTATGCACTAAGCCCACTGAACATGGCATTATCGTGACTATTGTAGTGAATTTGTTGAGTTTATCTTTGTGGGCTTTCCAACTTATACAATTGATATAAGTTGCTTATTTGTTGAGTTCGTTTATCTTAAGTTTAGACATGTTGCAGTTCAGTGCTTATACAATTGATGGCCCTGTTCAGTTAAGACAGGTTTTGTTAATTTTTAGTTTTTTTTAATTATTACTTAGAACTATTTTAGTAAGTGATGATTTGTGTATCTGATCATATATAGCTCAATTGGTGAGAGACAAGCAAACTGGAAGGCCAAAGGGATTTGGTTTTGTAGAATATTCATCACAAGCAGAGGTAGAGAAAGTTATAAAGGCAATGGATGGAAGGGTACATGCTCTGATCACTCACTCTCTTTGCTGTAACTTGCAGATGTTAATTGTTGATATCTTGATACAATGAGAATTTCACAAACTATGGATGTTTAACTGTCATCTTTGTCCAAGAGGAAATTGCGCTGAAATTGCACGATAGAACACAAATTTGTAGCTGTAATTTATCACTGTTGATATTCATTCGTTCTGAACTGACATAACTCAAGAAGTCAAACTTCCATCTTTGCTCTTTTTGCTCTTGGATTTTACTACTACCCTCTTCTTTTGTCTACACCTTGTACTTCTTCCATTGTTTTTCCATGCAGAGTCATCCCGCAAGCACATAGAAGAAAATGTTGGAAATTATAGTGTTGTACATTGCAGTCTTTTTTTAAATCCACATATAGGATTGCACTCGAAATAGGTATTATTTTAAGGTCTGGTTTTTTCTTACATACCTATGTGTTTTTGGTTGAGGCTTGCTACTTGATTTATTCTTCCTTTTGGGCCTGCTGACAGGGGGGAGATGAAGCTTTTTGCAATCGTGTATGTCGTGTCCTACCTCTCCATAGTGCTTGCACTCATTTCTTCTCTTCCCTTCTTTGATTTGATCAACTATACTTTTGTACCTTCCCCTAGTCCTGCCTTTTTTAGTCTTTGCCCTTTTGTGGATCTAGCAGCGCAAGCAGTGGTTGTGGCTCTTTGGTTAATTTTGGTTGTTCTTGATGAGATCGGGTTTTGGCTTCATGAGTTTTTTTTCTGGGCAATTACTGGTCTTTTTGTTGGTGAGGTTTCTCTTTTGCGTTATCAGGTGCCTTCTTTATGGCACTTATTTTTGTTTCCATCTTCTCTACCTTATTCATAACATAGTCAAACAAGTCCCATGATTTCGAAGCATCCGATGCTATCGAAACCATTTTCCTTGACAGTATGTTGAATCTAAACAAGCTATCAGCATCTCTTATTTCCGCTGTCATCTGTTCTGGCTTTACTGTGCTTGACTTGCTGAACCCAAACCTCCATCTTTCCAAGAAATATTTGTCCAGTAGTTCTGTGATGTTAAGGCTTATGAGGACCTTCAGTACATGCGAGCACAGTATGCCATCCTTCAAGAACATGGCACAGATACAACTGTAGTTTTTCTCAGTTATGTCAATCAACACTACATATGTTCTTCTGTATTCTGGCCTGGGGTGGTTATCTGCCTTATACACCTCATAGGTTTTGTTTTTTCTCTCTTTCCACCATGTAGAGTGACATTGTGTCCTTGAGTTCATTATGGAACTTGATGAATATTTTTCTATTGTATACCTTCCATGCTTGATCCTCCATCTTGTAACTGGACAAAAGTTGTGGCTTTGTCCTTGATTTGTTATCCTCTTACTCTTCTCTGTCTAGTATTCTGTCCAAAATCCTTTCAAACCCTCTAAAGAAACTCAAGATATTGTGTTGTGGGCCAAGATCATCCTTAAATACCATGTTCATGCCTTCACTCCTAGCAGTTGAGTGGATGAAGGGGTAGAACTCTTTCTTGAAAAACACTAGGACTCATCTATGCCTAGATGAAACACAAATAAATTATAAGACCGTCTGATAAACATCTATGTATACATGAGTTATATATGTGTGATAGCTTGACCATAAGGTTACCTGTTTTTTCCCATTAGTGTAATTTTTTTTGTCAGCACTCACCATAATGTTTTCCCTGACCATGATCAGGCTTGTTAGCACCCATTTTAGCTTAGAATTAAAGTTTTGTATGACTCAGTAGATTTAAAGCTTATCCTATCAATGCACACAGCTAAGCTAAGATTGCTGGGAGTGATTGGTTTTTGAGTTAACCATCGTAATGTTTTGTTTGTTCGCTAATTCAAATGTTTTGTTAGTTTGCCTAATTTTTTGTTTGCTGAGAGTGGTAGTTTTGTATGCTACTGTTACAATTCTTTTAGAAGCTAAAGTTACTAATCTAATGCTTAACGACTCCAAAACTTTTGACTCGCCCGTGATACCTTGCCTTTATTTTTGGCATCCATTAGGTAAGTTTTTAGATAGCATAGCAAATATATGATATCATATGTTCCCACTAATTCAAATGTTTTGTTAGTTTGCTAATACTAATTTTTTGTTTGCTAAGAGTGGTAGTTTTGTATGCCACTGTTACAATTTATTAGAAGCTAAGGTTACTAATCTAATGCTTAACGGCTTCGAAACTTTTGACTCGCCCGTGATACCTTGCCTTTATTTTTGGCATCCATTAGGTAAGTTTTTAGATAGCATAGCAAATATATGATGTGAGCTGTGACTGTTGTAGACGAATCCATATATTTTATATGTATTTTCATAAGAGGGGACCATGATCCATGACTTACAAACTATTTAGTTTTGTTTGTAATCAATGCCAAGATCTTTATTTTGGGACATGTTAGTTTTGTTTGTCATCTCCCAAAAATGTTTTGTTAGGTCACAACAATAGTTCACTAATTGTTATGTTTTAGTGGTCCCATTAGAATAATAGTTTTGTGTAATTGCTTACATTGTTTGTTTTGTTAGCTCCCCAAAATATTTTATTAGCTTACATTGTTTGTTTTGTTAGCTCCCCAAAATATTTTGTATAATTGCTTACATTGTTTGTTTTGTTAGTTCCCCAAAATATTGTTTGTTTTGTTAGCTTTATGTGCCCACTAATTCTAATGTTTTGTCATGTAATTCTAGCCCTGCAACCCTGCTGCAGCAGAGAGAGGATGATGGTAATGCATATGTTTGTATTTAAATGCATATGTTTATAAAAAGTGCATGAAACTCAACAAGATGCAAGTGGTCGTGTGGATGTGGACATCTCCTTATCATTTGCAAGAGTTGCTTGTATGGTTTTGTCCGACCTTGTGTCTTGTGGGGGGATGCAGTCGCTATTGGAGCTCTAGCTGAAACTTCAGTTCACTTCAGTCTTTTTCCTAGAAGTGAGGTTGCTCCCTGCTTTGCTTTTCCCTTGTTCTGTAGAAAACTGGTAGGCAGTTTTAGCTAATAGTTACACCGAACCTGAACATGTTTATCAAGATGCTTTCTTACTTTTGCTTCATTGCATTTATGTAAGCTTTAAAGAGAATCAATGAGCCTAAAATTAGGTGCTATGTGTTTCCAATATAAACGTAATCCATGCAACACATTTGAGGTTCTGTTGTGAAGAATCTCTAATCCTGATCTACAATTTCTGATATCTGAAGAGATATTGCTGCTGTTTTGTATTTCAGCATAGTGAATGTCCTATCCTTGCAAAGAAAATCTTAGAATCACATGGTAATTCTTTCAACTATAGGAGGTATTGACATATGCTACTGCACATTAGTGGTTATCTAACCGCAAAGAATTATGCACTAGATCCTAATGTATCATATTTACCGAGCTATGCTGAGCTGCTAGTGTAGAGTACCTATCCCTAATCCAGTTGTGGAGTTTCTGATATCTAAAGAGAGATTGCTGTTTTTTGTACTCTCAGCATAGTGAATGCCCTCTTCTTGCAAAGAAAATTTTTAGAATTACATGATAATTCTTTCAGCTATAGGAGGTATTAACATAGATGTTGATGTTACTGCACATTAGTGGTTATCTAACTGCAGTGAAGCTTGTATGTGCTGTTCAATTGTAAGCAGGCACAGAGATCGATCAAATTTGCTAAAATGTATTTCTGGTTGTTTAGGAAAAGAGAACCCATGGAAGAGAAGCAAGTTCTAGATCAAATTTGGGAAGAGAGAACACAACGTTATCCCTTCTCTCTTTTTCAGCAACATTGGGGAAAGACATCAGAAATGGAATTGGGGTATTTACCTCTAAAATCCAGCTGTTCCTCCATGATTCCTTCTTCTGCTCTTGTTCTTCTTTTTCCCTCTTGATGTTTGATCTCCAGAGCTTGTTCTCTCTTTTTTGTCCCCCTGTGCAAGATCAATCTCCACCCTCACGACTCTCTTGGTGCGTGGGCCCCATAACCTAGAGCTTTTACTATTTCTCATGTGGATTGACGTGTAGATCCATACGACACCTGCTTTTTGGGCCTGACTTGTTGCTCTCAATTGGCCCAACAGTGTGGCCCATCCGGTACTTTTGGGCCGGGCGCAGGCTGGGTGAAAATCAACCACAGAACAAAAACGGGCTGCACGCCCACTCATTTTTGTGGCGGATCCATTACCGCAAAGTTGGCTGCCCATTTTCCTGATTGGAAAACAAGAGGTGAGGTGGGTTTGATCTGAGCCATTTTTTTGATCCAACGGTGGAAAATTTGGATGTTTTTTGAACAAAAAACATCCGGGAGTTGACTAGACAGACCCATATATTATACCTTGTATGTAGTAGATTTTTTGTAAAAGTTTTGGATATTCAACTAAATACCCTTGAGCGAGGACCGCCCCTGACCTCTACCTCCAGCAAGCCAACCAGGCAAGCCAGCCAAGATCGATGTTGGTGGTTCCAGACGTGTCTAGAGCCGACGGCCACCTCTACGCTTGGTAGGCGCCCCACGGTGACAAGATCAAGAAGCTACTGTGCGTCGTCGAGGCCATTCGGGAAGAGACGCTCCTTCCTCTCACCAAGCCCTGCGGCAGCCTCATCCTACGTTGCCTGCCTGCCCACCTTGTGGTACTAAGCAGAACAGTTCTAAGCGATCACACGGATTGGGCTACGGCTCGGCGAACAAGGAGTCCAAGATAGTGCGGCTGTTTTGCGCCACCGAGAGTGGCGCGCCATTAGCCACGAGGTGTGAGGTTGCTCGTCCTCGACGCGTCCTCATTGGAGGCCGAGCGCTGAACAGCCCCCCATGCACGCAGTGGTGATGGAGAAGGCGGCCGGCCGGTCGTTTTCCTCCACAGGCACCTGCATTTTGCCAGGTACTCCAACGCTAGTGCCATCGTCACATTCAATGTCACCGACAAAACCTTTGGTTTGCTCATGCACCCCTGTGATCTGCCGAGCACCACCTCACCCTGCCTGACGAAGCTCGATCGGCGGGTGTTTGTAGCTAGGTCGGTCACGGATGGCATGCCTTCGAGGAGCCTTACACCATGTGGCTGGGAATTTTTTGACGGGTGCGAATTTAAGATGTGCTTCAACGCCATAAGGATATTTTTATTACTGTTGTTTCTTTAAGGTAAACTTTCAAAATTTTAAATTCAAGTTTTACCAAACTACGACTGTTAAAAATTTCTCTAAAAGTTTATCCTGGGAAAAATATTCTTATTATGTGTAAACATATATTCTATCTCTATAGAAAGAAAGAAGCTTAAGGAAACTTAAAGTAGCCATAGAAATGAGGATAAAGTTAACGGAATTGCTATACTTCAGTCGCCTGTTTTGTATACCCCAAATCAGTCGATCCGTCAGCCGTCCGTTTCTTTAGGATTCGTGCATCGTGGATGAACGCAGGGGCGCGCGATGCTTCCGGGTTGCGGATGGCACCCGTTTTTCCGAGACCCGGCTTCGTGAATCTTCCTGTCCGGACGGGGTTTTGTTTGAATTCTTTTTTCCTCGTGTTACACGCCTGTCCTAATCCTCTCGCTCAAGAGAGAGTGGGGTGCAGACCAGTCGCTGGAGAGTCTAGGTGAGGAGCACCCGAGGGGAGGGAGGCGAGGTGCGGAGCACCCGAGGGGGAGAGCAGTTTTGAGGGAGTTCTCATCGCCGGAGCGGGAGATCCCGTCGAACCGGAGAGCGAGCAGAGGTGCGGAGCACCCGAGGGAGAGAGGCGAGGTGCGGAGCACCCGAGGGGGAGAGCAGTTTTGAGCGGAGTTCTCGTCGCCGGAGCGGAGATCTAGCCGCTTCTCAGTTTGTGCGGGGAGATCTCGTCGCCTGTGTCTTGTCCGGTGAGGTCCACCTCGTCGCGCGGTGTATTTTTCTCCGGTGAGCTCTGCATCTCTCGCTCTTCTGTTACTTCTCTGTATCTTCTGTACTGTTTTGTGTCTTTAACCGAGAGATCCCATCGCAGAGTATTTTTATCGGAGAGTTGTGCGAGTGGAGGTATCGTTGCGGAGCGGAGATCTAGCCGCCTTCTCATTTCTCTGGTGAGATCTGTCGCGCTCGCTCTTTTTTTTACTTATCTGTATCCACTTTACTGTTATGTATCTTTAACTGAGAGATCCCATCCGCGTCTTCTATGTTGAGGTATGCCTATCTATCTCTTTACATCTTTTTTTTGTAGGTTTAATGTGTCTTTACTGCATCTCTCTTTATATATCACATTTTTTGTGTTCAGAATCTTCAGATCTGTAGTTTAGATGAAGGTTAGAGTAGGTGGAAGTGAAGGGGGGGGGGGTTAGGAGAGTGATATTGCTGCTGCTGTTCTTTTTTTCCCTAGTTTTTCTATGTTGAGGTATGCCTATATGTGTCTATTTACTGTTTTCTTTACTGCATGTCTATATACATCACATTTTTTTATGTCCAGATCTGTAGTTTAGATGAATGCTAGAGGAGGTGGAAGGGGAAGGGAGAGGGGGGGTGTTTTTAGGAATGTGACACTGCTGTTGCTGTTCATTTTGTCTTTTGCAAACTCATCTGTAATTAGTAAATTCTCTTTTTTTGGAGATGTAATCAAAAAATTTTGTTTGTTTGATTCATTTGTACTGTTGCTGTTCTAATGTTTTTTTTGACATTTGCTGCTGCTATTCTAATGTTTTTTTTGTGTATAACTGAAATTCTGCATTTTTTTTTGCTGAAAGCAAAAACGTGTACATAATTCTCATTCACATAGCTAAAAAACTGAAAACTATGCATACTATTTTTTTGTCTTGTAAATTTTCAAAGATAGGAGAATCGGAATATTTTTTAAACTCTGCATTCCTTTTGTTCATTCTTTAGTTGGGAAGGTTAGTCATTAATTTGTTTCCTTTTGTGGAATAATCGTTACTATCATAGCTCAATGTAGAGTAGCACCATTAGCTCAATGCATAGCATATATACAAATGCAATAAATGGGAGTTGCATAATACAAATTCCACAAAGTAATAATATTCCTGTGTTTTTTTGGGTTATTTGTAGGGTGATTTCAGATACGTTGGACATCAAATTTAGCTGTTTCGGACATCTCCAATGGTTTTATGTGCTTTGCTACGTGTGTTAGCCTTGTATGATATCAAGTTCGTTTTTGTTAGCAGGCATACTCAGTACTGATATACTATATGGACCACAATTTTTTTGTTTCATATATACTATACGAAATATGCACAGCTTGTTTGTTAGCCTCATTATGTTGTTGGTTTAATTTTTTCGCAAGATGTCCTGTTTGAATTAAAATTCTGAAGGTCTTGTTATCGTATAATATCTGCAAGATGTTCTGTTTGATTAAAATTCTTTTTTTTCGAATATCACTGCACAAGCTGTTCGTTTTGTTTTGGAAGTTTGTTTGGGTTAGTTTGAAGATTGTTTGGGTTGGTTTTGTACTCTTTTTTATTATGAGGTTAGTATCTGAAGGTGTTTTGTTTGGTGAAACAACCCTAAAAGTTTTGTTTTGGAAGTTTGAATGATATGTTTAATTAACCAAACTGTTTTGTTATCTTTTTTGATTTCAAATCTCGCTTTTTTATTATGAGGTTAGTATCTCAAGGTGTTTTGTTAGTTGAAACAACCCAAAATGTTTTGTTATGGAAGTTTGAATGATATGTTTAATTAACCAAGCTGTTTTGTTAACTTTTTTGAAGTTTGTTTGTATGTCAAGGTGTTTTGTTTGGTTAGTATATCAATATGTTTTGTTTTGTTTGGTTTTGTTTGATCAATTTTATAACCAAATAACTAAATCGTGTGCCTTTTGCCTATTTTTCGATTACTTCAAGTGATTTCGAATATCACTGCACAGCGAGTGTCATTGCTTTTTTTCTTTTTCTGTGATCTGCGGTAGATTTTTTGGACTTAGTATCCTAGCTTCACATATTTGTTTTTGTTTTGGTTAATGTCAGGCTTCAAATTAGTTTCAAATTTGGATTATAGGGTTTTTGAGTTTGTTCCCATGTCATCAAATTGGGCTGTTCCATATGTAGATGTCCATAAGGTTGTGAGTTTGTTGGCAACTCCAGTTGTTTCCTGCATGTGTCAGAACAGCAAATCATGATAATTGAGGTTAATTTGTGTTAGGCACTCATCTTTTGTTGCATGACGATGCCTATAGGGCTAGGGAAGATCCTAGAGCTGGAACAACTCCTTCGCTTGGTATGTCCCCCTTGAACATTAACATCTGTCTGCCGTACTTTTGTCTAATATAGAAACTAATCTCTGGGGTATGTCCGTGTAGGAGTATCTATGTGAACATGGTCATCAAGGTATGGGAATGACACACTGTGAAGGATGACACTTAAATTTTCAGCATGAGTATCTATGTGAACATGGTCGCGTGCCTTTGCCTATTTTTTCGATTACTTCAAGTGATTTCGAATATCACTGCACAGTGAGTGTCATCTCTTTTTTCTTTCTGTGATCTGCGGTAGGAAAAGATGCTAGTGGGCCTGACATATGCTCGATGAGGATAATTGTGGTCTAGTACTGAAATTTGAATGTTCAAATTTTTGAGCTCTAGATCTTTGCATTGCTGTCATTTTTGTCTCACTATCTTACAGTTAGATTTTTTTTGAGAGCATGTACATGCACCTTGATTAGTCAGTTCAGCTTGTTGCCTATCTTGCTAAAATTATAATCCCAAATTCTGGAAGCTTGTTAAGTTATTTTGGCTGATTTTAATTGTTGTCTAGGTGATCACTTGGCACTGATTCCTCTGCTAGTCGAGAGTTTTTTTGGTGACAGTCAATAGTTGTGATTCGCAAATTGTTGTTTTTAGAGCTCAAAATTTGAATCTCGCTGTGTCATATTCAATTTATGAAGAGTATAGACCAAAGTAGCGGGACGGCCAAGATTGGAATCTTGAGCAACCCTACATCTGAGAGCAATAACACCCAACTTACAACTGTAGTTTTGTATGGTCTACTGACACCCAACTTATTGTTTTGCTAGTATCTCTAATACTGCCTCCTAGTAGCATCATTTAACTTTTATGTTTTATTTGCTCTTAAAATCTTAAGGTAACAATGCATGTTTTGTTAGCCTCATTGGGTTGTATACTTTTATGGTTAAAAAGTTCAGAACTACTATACTGCAGTCGCCTGTTTTGTATACCCCAAATCAGTCGATCCGTCAGCGTCCGTTTCTTTAAGATTCGTGGATTGTGGATGAACGCAGGGGCGCGCGATGCTTCCGGGTTGCGGATGGCACCCGTTTTCCGATACCCGGCTTCGTGAACCTTCCTGTCCGGACGGGGTTTTGTTTGAATTCTTTTTTCCTCGTGTTACACGCCTGTCCTAATCCTCTCGCTCGAGAGAGAGCGGGGTGCATTGACATCTTTTTTGTTGTGTTAACCTTTTTGTTCTTTTGTTTGGTTTTCTGGGACAGTGCAATCGCGTGCCTCTTGCCTAATCTTGCACAGTGAGTGTCATCTATTCTTCTTTCTGTGATATGCGGTAGAGAAGAGATGCTATTGGGCCTGTCTTTTATGCTCGATGAGGATAATTGCGGTCTAATACTGAAACCGAATGTTCAAATTTTGAGCTCTATATCTTTGCCATTGCTGTCCTACAGTTAGGGTTTTTTTTAAGTGTATGTGTATGCTGTGATCACTTGTTTTGTGTTGTCTGCATCTTGATTAGTCAGTTTGGCTTTGTTGCATAACTTACTAAACTTATAATCCTAAATTCTGGAAGCTTGTTAAGTTATTTTGGCTGATTTTAATTGTTGTCTATGTGATCACTTGGCACTGATTCCTCTGCTAGTCGAGAGTTTTTTTGGTGACAGTCAATAGTTGAGATTAGCAAATTGTTGTTTTTAGAGCTCAAAATTTGAATCTCACTTTGTCATATTCAATTTATGAAGAGTATAGACCAAAGTAGCGGGACGGCCAAGATTGGAATCTTGAGCAACCCTACATCTGAGAGCAATAACACCCAACTTACAACCCTACTTCTGACGGCCAAGAAATTTTCAATATCATCTTCACTTAGCAGTCCATCATGTTCTGTTTGATTTATGTCTTCTTGTTGGCGTGCTTCATTGCCCATATGAATTGCTGGTTCATTTGTAATGCCATCATTCTCATCTGGCCCCTGTAAATCAATGTTTCATCCAATAATTAATAGTTTTGTTGCCTATGTTTAGTATGCACAGAAGGTATGATTTTCTATATGCTAACATACCTTGGCATTTTCCATTGTCTTTAACATATCCAAAGACCAATAATGGGGAGTTTCATCTTCACTGTCTACATGTTTGTCCTGACAATAATCTGTCTGCCCTATTTGTGCAACTGTGTAGTCATCATTCATCCTGCTGCTTGTCATTATCATTGAATTTTGGATACATACATGATTCTAGTTAGTACTTCCATGAAAAACATAAATGTTCTTTTTTTTGCTGTGGCAATTATTTCTGTTAGAATACATGTTAGTACCTGAAAACCCACAGGGGCATTCAAAAAATCCACGCAAGGCCCTAATCCTTCCTGCAAAGCAACATATGAATGCAGGTCAGTTTCTGTGTCATTTCTCACTTGTTACTAAAAGTACATTTATGTTTTTCTGTTTATAACATGTTTTTTTCTCACCTGGGAATTTGAGTAATTTGATCCAGTGTTATTAATCATTTGCTGCATCAGAGACGTAAACGGTAGATGAACTCCCTTCAACAAAAAAATTACAGTTAAAACACATAGACAGTTTTTTGAATTTTAGATGAGTTACAGTTAAAACTATCAGCATTGCAGATGGTCAGTGCATGTGGATTTTAGATGAGTTCTTTTTGCTGGTTTTTACTGCAGGTGTTAATATAACCAGAGCATATAAAGGAGTTAGTAAGGATTTGACATTTTTTTTGATGTTGTAAGCTATATAATTGATTCTCTTTTGTTTGGCGAATCATCCTGATATGTTTGGGTTTTGTTATCTTTTTTATATCTTTTGTTTGGTTTGGTTTCTAAACTTTACATCTTTTTTGTTGTGTTAACCTTTTTGTTCTTTTGTTTGGTTTTCTGGAACAGCGCAATCGCGCGCCTTGCCTAATTTTTGTTGATTATTTCAAGTGATTTCGAACATCACTGCACAGTGAATGTCATCTATTTTTCTTTCTGTGATATGTGGTAGAGAAGAGATGCTATTGGGGCCTGTCATATGCTCGATGAGGATAATTTGCGGTCTAATACTGAAACCGAATGTTCAAATTTTGAGCTCTATATCTTTGCCATTGCTGTCCTACAGTTAGGGGTTTTTTAAGTGTATGTATATGCTGTGATCACTTGTGTTTGTGTTGTCTGCATCTTGATTAGTCAGTTTGGCTTTGTTGCATAACTTACTAAACTTATAATCCTAAATTCTGGAAGCTTGTCAAGTTATTTTGGCTGATTTTAATTGTTGTCTATGTGATAACTTGGCACTGATTCCTCTGCTAGTCGAGAGTATTTTTTTTGGTGACAGTCAATAGTTGAGATTTTGGCAAATTGTTGTTTCTAGAGCTCAAAATTTTGAATCTCACTGTGTCATATTCAATTTATGAAGAGTATAGACCAAAGTAGCGGGACGGCCAAGATTGGAATCTTGAGCAACCCTACATCTGAGAGCAATAACACCCAACTTACAACTGTAGTTTTGTATGGTCTACTGACACCCAACTTATTGTTTTGTTAGTATCTCTAATACTGCCTCCTAGTAGCATCATTTAACTTTTATGTTCTCATTAGGGGACGTGGAAGTAGTAATGTGTCATGTACTGTTTGTTTGGTTGAATGGTTTGTTGGTTTGCCTTTCGAGTCGATCTTTTTTGTTACCTTTTTCTGAACATATCCATGTAGATTGAAGCATTGATATATTTTTGACTGCTAGTAAGGTTTTGTGTTGACATTTCTGAGAAACCATTGGTAACCATGATTTTGTATTCTTTTTTTTTTGCATTACTTAAACATTTAGGAGGTTTAATCTCGATATATCCATGTAAAATGTAGCATTTGATATATGTTGTTATCAGGCTTTTCTTTTTAAGAAGGTTATACCTTCCTGTTATCTTTTTTTTTCATGGCAGATTTTTGAGTGCATGTGGAATTTAGATGACTACTAAACAATTAGGAGTTTTATTTGATAGATACTAGTACCATGTTTTTTTAGTACTTTCATGTGAATACATGCCCAGCACCATGCATGTTTAACTTTTCTACCATGCTGTGAATACATGCCCAGCACCATGTATGTTTAACTTTCTACCAGTCTTTTTTGTTGTTTCTTTAGAGTTGATCTTTTTTTTGTTGTTTCCCAATCTCTCCTCTCTGTTATTTCTAGAATATGCTTTTTTCTCCCCTTTCACTGGATCACGTCGTCTACGAGGCTTTTTTATACGTTCCTTGAGTGTCAAGTTGATGCTTTTGTACAAAGTTTGTAATCGTGGGCTTTGTACAAGTTTTGTACAATGTTGTAGATGATTTTTTGTAAGAAGTGTCCTAATGGTAGGCCTCTGTACAAGTATTTTTTACCGTGAGAACTACTTTGATGGATTTTGTAATCTTGGGCCTTTGTTCAAAGATTCAATCTTTTTTGTAAGAAGTTTCCTAATTGTAGGCCTCTGTGCAAGTATTTTGTAAGCACATTATGGATTCAATCTTACCGTGAAAAACAAAACGGCCAGGGAAGCCCAGAATAGAGTCCGACAAAGCAAATGATCAAAACCCACGATTTTTGAAGCTAACAGGGTTGCGGATGCTGATCCGTTATGGGCTATAACAAAACGAGGCCCAAACTGAATTGAGGGCCCGTTAATAAATTCACGCAGCCTTTTGTGGGGGACATCTCGTACGTCCATTTTTGTAAGTGTGCGGTGTAGATTTTGACTGTTTTTGAGCTTGAAAACAGTCATATCTCATATAGATAGTCCCTAAAGTTAAAGGGGTGATAAAATAAAGAAATAGAGAAAATTTCTCTATGAAGAAGGTGAAGAGAACTTAAATTAGCTACATAAAATCTCATGAAACTAAAGAGATGAAAAAAAAATATAAATGCTTCACATAGGATTCGAATATCTACTGTTTTATTTTAGCTAGCTATGTATCAATCAGCTGAGTAATACTGTCTTTTGTAATAAATAATGCATATTTACATAAAAAAAAATTAGGACTACGGTGCGGCGCGGTGGGAGAAGCTCTGCTGCATCAAACGTCGTGCCGGACGCCGGTCACCCCACTTGATGTTTGGTACGAGCCAGGCAGCCGACGGAAGAAGATCATGTTCAAGACAGGCACGTGCAAGGTGTTCGCGGCGGACCTCGAGCTCGACGGCGGAGCCCAGCTGGACAATCTGTTCTCACCGGATAACATCGCCGCCATGGGTGGCATCAGCGGCTACGCTTGCCGTGGGCTGGGCCTGTACGAGGGGAGTCTCGTGCCAGTAGGCCGCACGGTCGAGGAGATCATCTTCTCGGCGCCGACGTCCACGGCATTGTCGGAGGTGTTCAAGCGGCTCCCGGCGAGAACGGTCGCGCGGCTCAACGTCGTGTCCAGGGACTGGCGCGCGGTGATCAACACCCACCGTTTCGTCCGCTCGCACGCCGTCCACGCACAACCGAACAACATGCCGCGGATCATGGTCGCCGACTTCCGCGCCTTCAAATTCACGGCCCTGGAGGACGTCATCGACACCGCAGGCACGCCGCCCTTGACACCCCAGGGATCAAACTTCACATGCTCCAACCCTTGCCACGGGACGTCACCCAAGGCTACAATAGAGTTCGACGACGAGGGCGTCGTGGCTACCTCGGATGAATACACGGACACGTACGTTCTTCGAGGGCCGCGTCGGGTTGGGTACAACCTGGAGACGAACAAGCTCTCCATGGTGTAGGACGAGCTAAACGACGGTGACGACATCGTCGGAGGAGGAAGCTGCGATGTCGACGTCATCGGAAGAGGTAGTGGCTGGTACAAGGCCAGGTTGCTCGTCGTTGTTGGTGACGGCGGCTAATGCACCGCCGGGGTGTCTCTATGACCAAAGGCCACGCCCACCACAACCCCGGCACTAAGGCCGCCGGAGCCATGCGGTGTCGCTAGCTGATCCAGCGACGTCGCGTTGCTTGTCGGGACCATGGTGAGTGTTGCTGTGCTGACTTATGAGTGGTGTTCAGGTGGCGGATCCAGCTGAAAAATCAAGGCTGGGGCGCCACCCTTAGACAATTAAAATGCTACTAAGTTTTGTTTTGTAAAACATGAATGATCAATACATAATTTCGAAAAAAAATGAGGCGGTGCATATGCCCCCACTGGCTATTCTCAGGTACACCCTTGGGCTGGTGGCGGCGGCGACGGGCTGTTCGTAATGCGAAAAGTTGTTTGCCGAGATGGAACTTGCATCACATAGTGAAGAGGAACACGTACAGTAGATGATAATTACATAAGCGCACACGCACTGGAGGCATGTTCTTTTCGACTGCGGCTTATGGCTTTTGGTTGAGATTTTTGAATTTTTGGCTGTTTACGGTACATATTACGGAGAGACAGATACTCACGATTTTGGCTGGTACAGATGTTGGGCTTTTAACGTGTAGACCGTTTAACTTGTAGACCCCGTCTTGAGAAAATACTTTGTTTGAAAGTTAGGTACTGTAGCAAAAGCCAAAAGCCGCCAGCTTTTGACTTAAAGAGCAGGCCCGAAGTCAACCACATATATTATGGCAACACAAGTAGATTATTAGTATATGTTGTGGCTACTGACCAAATAGTATATGATGAGATTAGCTAGAGAGAGTTGATGAGTAAAAATAAGTGCATCTCTTCTTCTCACGCCTCTCTTAGGATTTATATATATGAGTTAGGTAGAATGAGAATTTCTCATCTTACCCTTAATAATTACTAGTAGTGTACCCGTGCTAACGCTACGGTAAAATACAAAATAAGATAAAATTTGTAAAAAAATAAAATGAACAATCAAATTCATTAAGATTCACGTTTCATTAAGATTACCGTGGTCGTAGCCTCCTTACGACCACGTTCAAACTTTGTCGCAGTCGTACGCCTTCGGATCACCTTCGACTTTTCTCGGATGTGGTCGTATCGCTTCTTGACCTCACCGTCTTCCAATTTCGCCATGGTCGAACGCCTTTCGACCTTATCTACAGTAGATTTGCTGTGGTCGTAAATCTACTATAGCTTTGCCATGGTCGTAAGTCCTTACGACTACGTTTGCCGTGATCGTAAGTCGACTTCGCCCACGCCTACGAGATTGCACAGAACACTCAGGGATTGCTTTTCACTTCTTCTTTACTCGCAATTGCTTGATACTCTTCGGCGTTTTCAGTACATCAAAGTTACAGGACTACACCCCCTTTTATACCCGGTTGTTCGACTTCAACACGAGTTCGACTACGAGTACAAAACCAACTCCGACTCCGACTCCAATTCTACTTTTTCTGACTGCAACTTCTACCACGTTTCGACTTCGGATTTCTTCCTTGTTTTGGATTTGATCACTTCCAAAACTTGCGTACGACTTCTAAAACTTGAGTTTCATATATGAATCTAATGATCTCATTAGTCTCCTTAAAACACAAAAATAAATCACTCATAAATAACTAAATAAGAGTATTTAAGTACAAAAGTTTTTTAGAAATAGAAGAAGATTAATCTTAAACCTGGAAGCAAACTATCCGTCGGTCGATAGCGCCTAGCAGCCAGTTGCCCTTGCCTGCCTGCGGCTCGCGTCCGCGCGGAACAGCCGGCCGGAGCCGATGAACCCGTCCAGCAGGTGCAGGTACGCCTCCAAGTCGTGGCAGCACGCTGGTCCCGCGTCCAGCCGCAGGCACGGCGAGTCGCGGCTGTCCAGCCTCAGCTCCGCGCCCACGTGCACATACCCGTCGCGCGCGATCGGCGGCGCCGCCGAGCCAGGCACGCGCGTCACCACGTCGCCAGCGTTCACCACGCGAAGCACGTTGACGTCGTGCTCCTGCTGCAGCCTGTTCGCGAACGCGCGGTTGCCAGTCTTCGGCCCGCCGAAGGACACCACGACGATGGGCGGCGGCTGATGATCCGTGGCAGTACTGTCTGTCTCCGCGGCCAGGCACGCGCTGAGCTCGTCGGCGGCGAGGAGGGCTAGCGAAGCGCCGAGGCTGTGGCCCACCACCGTGATGCTGAGCTCCTCCCCCTTGTACACCTCCATCAGACGCTTCACCTCCTCCACTGTGGCGTCCGAGAGGCTGGGCACGTGGTCGCCGGCCGTCTTGTACAAGCTCAAGAACCCCTTGGCCACCTTCGGCGCGTGCTGCACTGACGCGTCGTCGTCCGATATCGGCACGAGGCCGGCGCGGAGGTTCTCGGCCCACTCGGGGCACGTGGTGGTGCCGCGCTGGACGATGGAGATGTCGCGGCGGCCCATGCGCCGGATCTCGCGCTCGTTGTCGCAGACGGCGACGTACCCGACGAAGCTGGATCGCTGCGTGAGCCACATGGGCACCGACCGCCGCTGCGCCCACGGCGGGATGGACAGGGACGACGTGGCGAACAGGCTGCGCGTCGGCCGGTACGACCTGTCCGGGAGCACGAGCGTGCGGTGCTGGCTGTGCGAGGCCAACGACGGCATGGAGTGGAACACCGTGTACGCGGCCTGCACGAAGTCGCTATATCGGACGAGCTCGCGGCGGAGGTTCTGGTCTAGCGGGTCGAGGAGGTGTCCGGGAGCACGAGCGTGCGGTGCTAGCTGTGCGAGGCCAACGACGGCATGGAGTGGAACGCCGTGTACGCGGCCTGCACGAAGTCGCCGTATCGGACGAGCTCGCGGCAGAGGTTCTGGTCTAGCGGGTCGAGGAGGCCATCCCAGCGACGTCGAGCACAACGGCTACATCGGGGGCGTGTGCGTGGGCGTGGGGTGGGGTTCTGGGTTCAATGCATGATCCGGATGATTTTGGCCTTAGGATCTTCAATGACTAAGAGAAGAAGGCTTGAGGAGAGATCCAGGCTATTCATTTGTATGAAGTTGGATTACTTTGGTATGTAAGCGAGGATTATCACGCAATACTAGATTGATTGATCTTAATGGATGCAATACAATAGTATATATACCCAGGGCCAGGATATTGTGCTCACGACTTATAGAAACAGAATCGGAGATATCAGGCCGGGCATAACAAATATAGATGCATGAACTCCGAGCGCTACCTCCAGGAGAAGATAGGCCTGCATGCAGTGCCGTGTACGGCAAGGAGAAGGCTAGGCAAGGAAAACAAGAATACGAACTAGATAATATTTGTAGCCGGACACACTAACAACGGGAGAGGTCCAAAGATCACAATGAATCAAATCAAACTGTTGACTGGCACGGGAGGTAGAAGTGGCAAAAGGTAAACGAGTATGACGACCAAGCTGACAAGCATGACAAAGAGAATCACTAGTATGTTTATTACATGAAATGAGAGAAGCACTAGTGAGTTTGGGAATGATGTCGGCGCCGGGGTGTCCAAGGCGACGATGCCAAATGGTGGTAGGGACGGCAGCGAAAGCGCTGGGCATGGGCGTTGGCAGCTGGAACGGGTAGAGGGGCCCGGAACTATTGCACCTGACGATTACATTCCGAGACTTGAGATCCTTCACAGAAAGGCCAAACGGGTCAAACTCAACAGAACAGTTGTTGTCACAAGTGAACTGGCGAACAGAAATAAGATTTTTGACAATACTGGGTGTGACTAGAACGTTTTTAAGATGAAATTGCCCAGAAAGGTGGGTGGAGCCAGTGGATGTAACAGGTAACAAAGCACCATTACCGACAACAATGGATGAGGGAGTAGGAGACCGTGGCAAAGAAGAGTGGGTGAGGTTACCAGCGTCGGAAGTCAGGTGAGAAGAGGCCCCAGAGTCCATGTACCAATCAGTCGTGGCCGGGGGAGAGAGAGTCATGGTGTTGAAGGCATTCGCCAAGGACTGCTGGTCCCATGAGCCAGCCATCGGATTCCAGCCACCAGGTGTTGACGCCAGCAGTTGCACTGGTGGGTAACCATGCGGTTGCACTGGCGGGTAACCGTGCGGTTGCACTGGTGGGTGAGCTTGCGGGAGCGGTGATGGCATCGCAAAAGTGCCCGGCCCCGCGAAGAATGTCTGCGAAGGAGCGCCGGGACGCTGGCCGGGATGCTGCAGCTGATGCTGTCCGCCACGAGGCAAGCCAGGCCACATCTGAATTGTTCCGGTCCACGGGTTGTAGAAGGAGGGCCAGGAGGAGCCAGCACCATTGGCACTACCCCCGGAGCCATGACCACCAGTCTTGTTGCGTCGCCGGCGCCGATTGCCACCAGAGCCGCTTCCGGAGCCGCCTGACCCGCCGCCGGAGCTGCCGGACCCGCCCCCGGAGCCACTGCCAGATTTAGGCGCGGCAGACCCAGAGGAGGGGATGCTTGCGACAAAATTGGAGGCCGGGTTGTTGGTGGTGACCGATGGTGCGGCGACGAAGGCGGTAGACGGCGCGGAGGGACGGGAGTTCATCTCCATCTCCTCCAGGAGAAGATCGGAGCGCACCTCGAGGAAGCTCGGGAACGGCCGCTGGCGCTTCAGGAGCGCTGCCATGTAGGCGAAGCGATCGTTCAAGCCGCGTAGGACGGCGAGAGTGAGCGTGTGGTCTGCAACAGGCTCGCCGAGGTCGCCGAGAGTGTCGGCCATGGTCTTGAGGCGCCTGCAGTAGTCGGTGATTGAGAGATCACCTTGAACGAATGAGCAGAACTCGGCGTCGAGGATGAGCGCGCGCGTTTCCCGGTTGCCGACGAATTGTTGCTCAAGGGCGAGCCATACGCGGCGAGCAGTGGTGTCGGCGGCCATGACCATCTCAACAAGCTCGGGAGAGATCGTGCCATAGAGCCATTCACGGACGACGCAGTCCATGCGGCACCAATCGGCGGAGTCGTGGTGAACGGAGTCGGAGAGGACGTGACTTGACAGCGAGTACTTCCCCAAGGTTGTAAGAAAACGACTACGCCACTTATGGTAGTTGGGGGAGACCGGATCGAGAACAACGGGGATGAGCAGCCGGATGTTTTGGACGAAGACGGCCTGCGCATGGAGGTTGGCAACGGCGGCGGCCTCATGGAGAGCCAGTGCGGCGCGCAGGTTGGCGTCCTCCTCATCGCATGCGGCATTGATGCGGGCCAAAGCGGACACGAGCAGCGTCGTCGTCGCGATGGAGGGCGGCGGCAGCCTGGGCGGCGCGCTGGAGATCAGCGGCTGCAGCGTCGGCGTCAGTCGCCATGGAGGAGTGGCTAGAGATTAGCGGAAGCGAGGGTCGCAAGAAGCGAAACCATCTGATACCATGTAAGCGAGGATTATCACGCAATACTAGATTGATTGGTCTTAATGGATGCAATACAATAGTATATATACCCAGGGCCAGGATATTGTGCTCACGACTTATAGAAACAGAATCGGAGATATCAGGCCGGGCATAACAAATATAGATGCGTGAACTCCGAGCGCTACCTCCAGGAGAAGATAGGCCTGCATGTAGTGCCGTGTACGGCAAGGAGAAGGCCAGGCAAGGAAAACAAGAATACGAACTAGAGAGAGATCCGGCGTATCAGTTAATGCTAACATGGTACACAAATCTGGGTGAATTTAGATTAGGCATGACTGTGAGGGTGGTTGAGGGGGGTGGATTTAGTAAAGAAAATTTTGGTGTATTATAGAGGGGTAGAGATAAAAGGTAGAGCTACATGGTACTTTATAATATTAGGCTTATTACATATTAGACCAGTTGTAAGGTTCAATTATGAAGTTAGACCACTCCTACAACGGTATAAAACCCCTATTACGACCGGGGGAAACGCCGCGCCCCCGCTCGGCCACATCACCCCGCGCCCGCGCTCCGGCCGGCGCGTGGCGCGGGGATTTCGGTACGGCCGGGGGAGGGAAATCCTTTCTGTTTTTCGGAAATTACGTACAGGCCCTTTTTCCTCGCAAATAGGTCATTTTTCCTCGCGAAAAGGTCCCTGGCGGTTTTTTGCGGCGAATTTTTCTGAAAAACCCCCTCCAATTTGCAGGATGGCGCCCCGCGGTTTTCTAAATTGCATACGGGTCCTCATTTCATTACATACGGGTCCTCAATTTTTACGAAAAAAGCCCTTTACCTTTTTCGAAAATACGCATGTGCCCTCGATTTTTTTAAAAAAAACTCCTCACAAATTATCGCCTCTTTTACTTTGGTGCACACGGTGGCTGGCGCGGCGTGTCGCCGCGCCTATGCTGCTAGTACTTATTCATAGGTGGACAGTTCCAGCTTACGACTCCAATTTCCTGTTGTTCTAGCAGCCAAGGGCCTTCAGTATCCTTCCTATCTCGACAATATACATTCAGAACAAGGAGAACCACTCACTTCAGTTCACTACAGCATGGCTCACAACAAAAGCATAGGTGATGCTGAACAGAAGTGTGCAGGCTGAAACAAGATTCTAGCTACATCCACCAAGCGACTGGTGGCCTGGTGGGTGCCTTAACAAAAGTGTTTGGTGGGTGGCGATGTGCGATTCATCCTCAGGAGTATTCTGTTTCATGTAAGCATCGGGGGAGTGTACTTGTAGTGCAGCTTCGAAAGTCCACTTAAAACTCTAGAAAATGCTTACACAGCTGTCATTTCATCGTATTAACGTTTGAGACAGAGAATGTTGCGCTGGAGTTTTGCATTTTGCAACAAGGAGCCTGAGAAATAGAAAAGTACTTAAGCAAATTTGGAAGGCTCCAGAGTGACTTATTTTCCTCTCTAATTCTTCCTCCGGTCACAAACACATGTTATTTTAGGATATATGAAGTCAAACTTTCGAAAATTAGTGATCGATATCTTTTTAAATACTTATATTGGACGCACAAAATCATATATGTATATTTGTCTTAAAAAATACTTTCATAATATAATAACTTTATTAAATTTTATAAATATATTATAATAGAATTTAGTAGTCAAAGTGGTATTTTAGGACGCAGAGTACCCCCAATTTAGTATTCTATATTGCCAAATTCAAATGAGTGAAATGACTAGGTACGGAAGTTATCTCCTGATGGGCCGATCCACATAATGAGCTGGGCTTTTTACGTATCTGCTGTAGCCAATGCGTAAAAACGGGCCTCTTGGGACGCGACTCGCTGTCCCCCAGGATTCCATCCTTCCCAAGTCCCCCAACTCCGCACCACTGCGCGAGCCGTAGGTATCAGCCGAACACTGCATTGCTCCGGCGGCCGGCCGCCGCGGGATCATCAGGCTCAAACCCCTAAACGCCCACCCCACTGTCCACCACCCAACGCTACGGGAGAGACGTCGCGCGCCTCCCTGAGAAGACTCCACCCAAGAAGCAAGAGTGAGGAAGTCTCAGGAGAATAGGGAAAGGGATGGTCTGGGCGCTGACCCCCGTCGACACAGTGCGCGGTGCGCCACCCCTCTCCGCTGCTCGATTCCTCGGAGCTCTGATATGTTTGTGTGGTTAGTTGGCTGAATGTTTTCGTCGGATTTTGCAGGGGCGCAGAAGTGCTACATCTTCGCCTCGGGGGCATACAAGGTCGGCCGCAAAGGTGCATCTTTTTGGTCCTTGCGTTTCTTGTGTTGTTTACGGTTTGTTAATTGGGTGTGGCATTGTTTCTCTACGTTGTTTTTATTGTTAATTAGTGTAGTTATGAGGTAGTAGTTCTGTTAGTGGTTGAATTGTTGCATTTCACGAGTCAAATAGTAGATTGAGATATGCTGATTCCTAGTATTTCAATTAGTGTTATGTTTCATCACTTGTCCTAAAATGCTAGGAAAGGGTTTATCTTTGCTACTTACTGAACCATCAAAGGACAAGAACCATACTCCCTGTTTTAGTAAATTTGGTATTGTCTCCATTCATACGTGCCCTAGAACTGATAGATTGTGAACATAATAGCATATGTATCAGTTGCAAGTTTATAGCTTTATGAGTATCCTAGTATGAAATTATTGATTAATGCTGGTGATTTCTGCTATAGATTGTGATGTCATTGTTCAAACGGACACATCGATATCCCGAGTACATGCGGAGATTGCAATTGAAAAGATGGTTGCCTGGGATCCGCATTCTGGTGCGCCAGCAAGCCCTTCCTATGTTTGCGTAGTTGACCGTTCAAAGTACGGCACATTTGTCAACAAGGTTCAGGGGACCCAGGGCAGTCGGCTACGTAAAGATGAAGCTGTGATGCTTACTGATGGGGATTATGTGACTTTTGGAACTGGCAACGCGACCTTTAGGTGAGCAGAAAATAAAATACGGCATCAATATACCAAGCCTTCTCTTGTTATTTATCTTATTTTTATTAGGATGAATTACTTGTATGCCATTGGAAATTTCCAAAATCCCCGATTGTGTCATTAACATGTGGGGTCCAGTCCCACATGTCAGTGAGACAATGAGTGGCATATAAGGAAGGGATGAGACAAACTTTCAGCAGCATATAAGGAATTCACCCTTATTATTAGGATGTACAGCTATGTGTAAGAAGCGCTTATGCATACAGCCCATTACCTTGGAAGTGGCATTTTTCTGTTTAAATTTATAGGCATCTTGTGGCCCTTTGGTTGGAAAGTTGGATGCATAAGTTTTTTACTTAGTTCTGTTGATATTCCTGACAGGCTGTCGTTTGTCCCCATAGTGGTCTTTTTTCATGGCAAAAGGTCATCACGGATTGATCCATCATTGCAGGCAGTCATGACATCTATTGGTTAGTAGTAATATACACTTTTATTCTGTTACTTGAAGTGTTGTTGGTTCGTTAGAAAGCATGCATTTTTTTTGTCATGATTGTTTGTTGCTACTGAGCTTTGATAACCTGGTATTCCCTCTCACAGGCACTAATAGTGTCCACCATTTTTCTTTCTAAGGTGCATATGCTACTCGTAAGTGGAGTGATGATTGTACACATGTTCTTGTTGATGAATCATCTGCATTGACACCTGAGCTCCTAGATGCAATCTTGACAAAGAAGCAGATCATCTCAGGAGACTGGTTCAAGGTACTTCCCGTTTCCCCTCTTTCAGTATTGTTTGTATGCTCCGATGCTTTTTAAGCCAGCAAATTATTTTTCCTGAATGTATGAATTGTGTGAAGTAGCTTAATGCATGCTAGTTGGCAATTTGGCGTATAGAATATAATGGCCATGAAGAGGTCCTGTGGTTTGATTCTTGAAATTGACATAGCACTGAAGACCTAGTTCACTTGTGCCATGTAAACCTTCTTATTCATAATGTATGTTGCAAGTTTGAGTTCTGATTATTTTGATCTGTTTCAGGTGATGGCCGAAAAGAACATACAAACTGAAATCCCTTCTTGCACACAGTAAGCTGTGGCCTGTGGGCAACCTTCAGCACCTGTTATTGTATTTTCTATAAATTCTTGCATCGACTTGTGGTTATCCCATAATCGTAGATGGTGATATATTAGTGGAACTTGATCCAGATATATTCCAAACTTGACTCTTGATGGGATGGAGATAAAGATGGTGGAGATCAAGCTTATTGAGAGTTGCCTGGCAGGCTATACTTTTATCATGGGATCATCAGAAAAGGTGGCGTGTGTTTCTTTTATAAATTGAAAAGTCATCATCAGGCATTTCACCGTTGAGTAATGTTATTTGAGTGCAGTATAAGTTTGGAGAGAAACTTCATGCATTACTGGAATCAACTGGAGCAAAACATATCCATATTGATGAGTTTTGTGCAAACAGCCAGGTAAGTGCTGGTGAAACTATGTTATGAATGTTGTTTTTAGTATACCTGGTAGATGTGTAGGCACTGGTCAGTTTTCCCTGATGGGCTATGCTGGTAGAATTTTGCTTTAGTTATTCCAGTGCTACCTTCTAGGCGATTGCTTCGTTGCTTTTAGTGGCATGATAACTTTATCTTGTTATTGGTAGTGGTGTGCTCTTTTTTATGGGAGGTACAAACAGATGGATGCAATACTTAAGTATGAAATTGACAGGACTCTGGAGCTGGAGATAATGACCAACAGATTCTTCTTGTTCCTGCAAAATCTCCTTTGGAATTCAGTAAGATGCGTGCACTATTTCCGTTGTCCAAGATCACTGACGTGAAGCTGTTTGCTGCTATATTGTCTGGCCGCTTGGAAGCAGCTGCTATTGAACCACCTGCCTGTAAGTATTCCAGTACATTTTGCTTCCAGCCTTATCTTTGACCTTTGGAGTTTTAAACAGCAGTATAATCTAGAAAGTTTCTTTGATGCCTTTTGTCTTCATCACTATGGAATGTCCTTATGTAACATCAAGCCCTTTTATTTTATTTCTGACAGACATTGTTGCATCCTCAAATTCGACCGATGAAACTATTGTGGCGGATTCTGATGTTGAAATTGATACTGCAACTTCTGATCATACTGTTGCTGCTAGCAAGTCTCAACATCAAATTGAGAACAGCTCTGATGATAAAAAGGAAGTCACAATTACAACCAGTGAACATGCTGTAAATTTGGGAGAAACGAAGGCCAACATTAATATTCACATAGACCTGGAGAGAGATGAAATTTCGAAACCCATGGGGGATGATGTTAAGGTCATAGAGAAAACAGCAACGTATGGGTTCAAAGCTAGAAGTGAGGATGTTCGGGTTATAAACAAGGTACCAAAGGACGAGAACTCCGAGGCTAGCAGGAATGAGACTTGTGATGTTATATTTAGTCAGGATCTGATTGTGAAAAGCATCCTTCAGTCAGCTCCTGCTATGTCAATAGAAACTGGAGGCATTAACTTCAAACGCTTTAGAAAGGTATGTTCTGCACGCCTTGCTCTTGTAATCTTTTTTGGGCACAAACAACTAAGTAGAAACACACTTAATTATGGGCTTTCAACATTTTAGAGGGAGACAGTGTCTGGAAACAGCTTCAAGGACCTTGTTTCATTTGCACGAGAACCATACAGGTGAGAACCAGAAAGACTTCCAAGGAAATTCAAAGTTTATCAGCAGTTTGGAACCAAAAGCCGACTGACTTCTGTTTCCTTTCTGCAGAGAATCTGATTATGAACGTGGCACATTAACCGATTTCATGCGAGAGGAGAAGAAGCGGAAACAAATGGAAGCCATTGCCGAGGACCTCTTCAACAATTCGAAGGTACACCTTCCTCATACCACACTTCCCATAACATGCCGTGTGCATACATTATAACCCTGTGATAACGGAATTTCAGTCAAAGAAAAAGGCAGCTGCTGGTAGTTCAATCCACACCCTACTTGCTGGCCGCAGATGAAAGCAAGGAGAAGATCACCTAGCCTATGTGCTCCACTTGACTGGAAGACCAGAGGAACCACATGCTGCATTTCCCAGATGGAGCGACGGCTGTCTTCATGGTGCCTTCAGTTCTCAAGTTTCGCTGAAGGTTTTCTGGAGACCAAGGTCGCGGAGGGTCGCTAGCTGCTGGCTCTTCTCCCAGGGTTCTTTCCTCATCACGGCGAGAGAAGCTGGCCAGTGTAGGTAGACATAGCATTATCATAGCATGGGTCTGTGATATGTGAATTGTGCCCGAGGGCAAGTTCCTTGCTCAAATTTTGGCAAGACATGTTGGATGGTCCGTCCATGAGTTTCTTGGTGGCCCAGAATTCGAACAATTCTCACAGTATCTCTCTCTCTCTAGAGTTTTGTATATATGTTGCTCTCTCGGTCACTCTTCCTTCAGTAGCAAAGTGTTCGCCCTAACCTCAAACGGCCAGCTATCAATGGGACAGCCAAACGTCTATCCATCATGAGGCTTCTTGTTGCCGACAGAAGAAAGTGTCGAGGTGGCGTGTGTATTTTTTGACCAGCAGAGGAATTTCTGGTCATCTAGGATTTAGAAACAAGAGGGATCAAATAAACTGTATAATTAATTATATCTGACGAGAGAGGCTAAATAGCATTCGATATAAACTTGTTAAAGCACGAGAAAGACCAGCGCTGTCTCCGCTGGGGCCGGCTCGTACGTGCGGCGCCACCTTCTACCCTTGCGTTGTTTGGCCTTTCAGTTGCCCCGCGCGGAGGGAGTTGCTTTGCACGCGCGCGTGCGGCGTTGCGGGTGGGGACGATGCCGGCCGCCATGTCCAGGGGGCGGAGTCAGTTGGGCCACCCGGTCTCGCAGAGCACCAGATATAACAGGATCAGCACCACCAGTTAATGTGTGAATTCTTTAACTCAAACTCGATACGGTGAGTCTATTCTTTAAGTCCCACGAAGAGAGTGCCCGAAGTCTAAATTTCTAGTAGTTAATAGTAATCTATAAAGAACCTGTATTATCTCTCAGCTTATGAGGCAATTGCAGCAGATTGAGTCAACTCTTAAGCTAGTCCAAAAGGAAGGACCGCAATAGACCACGACGTCATTTTGATCAATCGTATGCGCATCACCATACAGTAGCAGCTCTCGACGATTGTTCGTCTCACGCGATCGGCCAGGAGACACGCACAACACCCGACACACAGACGTATCCAGCCAGGCAACGATTGGTCACCAGAGAATGGGAGAAATTAGCGCCACTAGCAGCCCTCGCCTGCCATCCTGCCGTGGCGCCACCCGGTCCTATTGCCTCGTGTCCTCGTCGGACGAAGAAAGCTTATGCCCACTTGATCATTATGTACTTTGCTCTAAAATTTTCTCAATTCTTTCTATTTGTTTTAATAACAAGGGTTAAATTTATGAGTTAGGGTTTCAATGCGAAAAATTATTGATTGATTTTTGTCAAATTGTAAAGTTAAAACTCACGGTTTCAATTTAGATTTTTGGAATACTAGCTTAGCTAGTTGCACATCAAAGGCAAAATTATAGTATTTGATTACAATGTCTAGTAAGTAAACCATTGAACGTGTTTTTCTTTTATATTGTTTTTAAACTATTAAACATACAAATATCTAATTGACCTTTTCAATTAATTGGTGATAATTTCATGAATGATAAGACTTATTATTTCATAAATAATTGATTTATTTGTTTTTGAACTATTAAACACACAAACACCAGGACTGCCGCATAGTGGCCAGCGGCAGGCCATTAGCCCCTAGCCATTAGTGCTTAATTACCTGTTTAATTACATGCCGCTCAAATAATTTTTAGAGGTAGCAAAGTGGTGCAAAAAATTACGTAAAAATTATAAAACGTAGCATACTGCATCAGGAAGCTCCATAAGAAATTTCATAATTTTTCACGACTATTTGCTACTTCTAAAAATTCTTGAAGCGGCATATAATTGCTTAATCGTCTGATTAATTATGTGTCGTTCCAAGAATTTTTAGAGATAACAAATCGCCTCAAAAAATTGCAAAAAATTACACAACATACCATGATGCCTTGGAAAGCTCTATCAAAAATATCATAATTTTTTAAGCTCATTTGCTATATTTACAAATTCAAAAAATTATAACGCAGGTAATTAGTCTGCTTAACCACCTACCGTTTTGTGAGCAAATGACAGTCTACCTACCGTTTGCTGGTTTGCTGGCTAGACGATAGACACTATATGTCGACTGTTGTGCACTACTGTCCGGTGATCGACGGTAAAAGCATTATTTTTATTAATTCCACTCGTATAACTACGCTTTGATCGTTGAAAAGACACTATATAAAGGCAAAAACTGGCAGAGCTGCAGGTGCACCGGACACTTGCAAACAAAGGGAGACAGCAGGAACAGAACTTCTGCCAACTTTGCTCGCCAAGGCGCATTTGGCACAGCCACATACAACAGGCTAGATTTTTTTAAGACTACCAACAGGATAGATAGATAGATCCGCCCTTCGATGAAACGAGATCAATTAATAAATCTGCACATAAAAGTCTCAACTCTCAACGCACATTTTCTGCGGCGGCAGTTGTTGTGCCTTGTGTACTGGACCTAATGGACAGAGTACTAAAATGAACAGTTGTTCCATCAAATAAACAGATTGTAAAGTCCTTCGGCCCTCTGATGTCTGTAGTATAAGTCACGATGACACAAACATTGTAGACCTCTGAACGGATCGCCAACATGTGAACCTGCAATCAGACGAGCACTTCTGTTAGGGGTCTTCTTTTTGTGGTTGGTAGAAACCATGGAAGCGGAAATGCAAAGGCGCTCTCACACTGGGCAAAGATGGGGCAACGAAAATTTGAGTAAATGCACAAGCAAGCAGAATAACTGGTTGGTGCAGGTAAAAAAGACGATGAAAATGAAGCTGAACCCTGTACCAAACCCACTTGTATTCCTAGTGTCATCCCATAGACAACCAGGTCTAGCATGTTCCTAAGACAGTCTAGAGACTGCCGGGTCACAAAACAAGATATAATTGATGATTTGCCACTGCAGAGGTGCGTTTAAGAATTTGTCACTCAGTGTGTCAATGACATGTGGCTCTAGGACACATATGTCAGTGACACATTAGGTGGCAAATCCTCAAATTCCCCACAAAACAATATCTATTTTAGATGAAGTGCTGAGGTTATTGACTTTTCCTATGTTTGCGTCAATGCCCTCTAGAATATACCGGCTGCTCTATGCTCTCTTTGCTTTTGAAATATAGCAGGTACCACGAAAGTTATGCATTCCATTGTCAAATATTGACACATTAGTGTTTGAGAATGATGCAAGTCAACCTTTGGCTTCATCAACATGCCTTCAAAAAGTAAACATCCTCGTTTGTAACTTACAAGATGTCAAAACAATTTGTAATAAGTGCAAGGTGTTAATGTGGTCAAAAACTATGTCCTCACATAATGAATTGACTAATGTTGGCTAATTGGTTACTCCCTCCGTTCTTTTTTACTTTAAGTCCTAGAATTTGTAAC
The DNA here is from genome assembly GCA_017311315.1 of Dendrocalamus latiflorus. Lineage (NCBI taxonomy): Eukaryota > Viridiplantae > Streptophyta > Magnoliopsida > Poales > Poaceae > Dendrocalamus > Dendrocalamus latiflorus. The sequence continues at coordinate 24,470,288 of CM029667.1, forward strand.
ACATCAAACTTTTTAAAGTTTGACCGCTAATAAGTTTAAAACTATCTAGATTAGCTATATAAAAATTATATCATTAGATTTGTCGTTAAAAATATTTTCATAATATTATAATTTTATAAGTACATCTTAATGGTTAAAGTCGCATCTCGGAGACCGTACAAAGTCAAAAATGTCAAGTAAAAAAGAACGGAGGGAGTATAACATGCAGAAACGATGAGGGAACAAAATAGCTGAACAAAGCAGCTGCTTGATTAGTCTCTCCAAGCTGAGTCAATGGCTCTGCTGCATTGACTTCATTTCATAATCAACCATCAGTGCACATCAAGAATTAAACAAAACTAAGCACCAATAGAAATAAACTAGAGACAAAAATTAAAAACCACAGATGATCATTTATGCCTTTAAGTTACCATTGTGTAATTGCTCAACAGCTAAACCAACAAAACAAGCAGGCATGGAGATCATAATCACTATAATTAAATTATAATCCAGTGGAACTATGTCGGTAAGCAATTGTGAAGAGCTAAATTGAGGACGATGGTTCGCAAACACAGTAAGACTATTGAGTGACCTTCAAAAACTTATCTGAATATATAATTACCATTTCTGGAAAAGAAAGGCACATTTTAATATATTGACTTCTCTTGATCCTCTGTCTTAAAATGAGATTGCAACGGGAAACATAACAGAAATGATACTAAAGAGAGGAGGGGCTAAAATGAAGTATGAATGTCAGAAGTTCCCCGGGATGGTTTATACAAGGAAAAGGAGGAACTATTTCAGCTATACAAACATATATTGATCAGATGACTAAGCATGCCACTATGGAAATTGCAACTCTCTTGTAGATATAATTTTGGTCCAAATGTTAAAGGTGGGTGCTCAGAGATGGATAACTTGTGGGAAGATGATGAAAATACAATGATGCTAATGACATGGTTCTCGACGCATGAATCCTAAGTTCCTTACTGTCATAGAGGTGAGCCTTGGGCCTAGTCGGTTCATTATTAGGAATTAGAGATCGGTTTCTATTTGAGTTAGAGATTAGTTTCCCTTGTTAGAGATATAATTAGAGATATGATATGAGTTTCTATATTATTAGAGATAGGATTGAAATTAGACTCTATCTATTAGGGGGAGCCCATCTTACCATCTATATAAAGAGGGCTACCGCGTGCTATTGAGATCAATCAGAGAAATACTAAAGTCTTCCTCGTCTAAATCTCTCTCTCTCCTTCCACGCCGACGCCATCCGGCTATCTTCTTGGTGGTGTTTACCCTAGTTCATGACACTTACAGAGCAGCTGATCTTGATGGTTTTGTTACATAATTTGTCAGAAGTTCTGTACCATAATCAAAAATAATTTCTAAAGAAATCAAAAGAACTTCCCCTATAGAATGAACTGTATCAATATTTGGTTAATTACAGAAGCCTGTGATGTGTATAAGGTGAAAACTTTGGCCAATCAATCTTCTTAAATGCAGCAAAAAGGCAATGGTCAACATTCTAGCAATATATTAACTACAGTATTGATAACATTATATCCAACTTCCCAAATGCATTCAGAATGCTGAATTGGACAGGAATGCTGCATAAAGAATTAAACAGGAATGCTGCATAAAGAAGGGTCCTCTTGTGTCAATGTGAAGTTATGAGTAGTAACCTAAGAAAAGTTATGAGCAGCAAACCTAAAAAAGCTATCACTTATCAGTTTAGAAGGCTCAAACAAGGCCACCATATTTTCTTGTTCCTATTTAATCTTGAAACAGGCTCTATATATGGTTGCTAGCTGGTAGAAAGGAAAAGGGCATCTTACATGAGTTAGGTAGCAACCTAACACATGGAGTTTTGGTAAACTTACATTATGGGGGGTAATATCAACATGTTCTCTCTGGTTATTACAGGCAAAGCAACCAAAATCAAATGGCTCATTTACTGCTCTGAGCAAGTCTCTGGACGGCCTAAGGACTTCAATAAAACTGAGATTTCCTTTTTTAGTAACAGCTGTATATTGTAATATAGTCAAAAAAATTATCAGGTTTAAGAGAACATGAATGACACTATGATTACTGAGAAAATTGCTATAATGGGACTCCAAACAACGTGTTTCGCTATAATGGGACTTCTAACGTTGACATCGCTAAAATGACACCCGAAACATTGGCTTCTCGTAATACATGACATTTGGCTCTTTTAATTCCAATGTTCGGGTATTTCGGAACATTAGCCAAATGTCATGTATTACGAGAAGCCAATGTTTCGGGTGTCATTTTAGCGATGTCAACGTTAGAAGTCCTATTATAGCGAAACACGTTGTTTGGAGTCCCATTATAGCAATTTTCTCATGATTACTGGGGGCAAAGTTTTGCAAATGAAATTAACAAAAGCTTAGTGCTCGGAAGCAGTAGTCTCTTAACTCACAGATTAAGAGATGTTTGCAAGCAGATGGCTTTCTTTTGGAATCCTGAACATGTTAAGTGCAATCTATATGTAATTTATTTTTATCTGCTTAAAACTAAGGATTGCATCATAAATCATAATCATGTGATTTGAGAATGGAAAGTGAAAATTCAGCCAAAAATTAAGGCCTTGTTCTGTTAGATATGTGCAAGGATAGGATCCTCACTAGGAAAGTAGGAAGAACCTAACTAACATATATTGGCTTCTAAGACAACTAGAGAAATTAGATGTGTGGATAATACTGTGGTGTGTGGATCATCCAATGTTTCACTGCAGAATTAGTACTAATATTTCTTGAGAAATTAGTGTTACCATCAAACTAATGCCTCTACAAGAGAAGGATTGGCTTGCTCATCTCAAACATAATCCTGGTAATGTGTCCTTGTGATAGCAGCTGAATTGCTTATTAGTTATTACAAACTTAGTAAGTCTGAATAAGCGTATTCCACTGTTAGTCTGTTACTATACGATGATTGAAGATCACTAGATCAGAGATGTGCGGTGTGCCTGAAATTGGATGTGAACAATCAAGTTTCTACTACTAAATTTTCCTGCTTTATCAGGGCTAGATATATACTTTTTAAGATTTTGCCCTTTTAGGATACCTAAATGCCATTGCATTTTACCTAAGTTTCAACAAATTTGGATGTTTCTTAACCTTCAATTAAGACAGATCAGTAGTCCTAGACTCCAAACACAGATGGAAAAAAATGAGCTTCAATGAAAAGACAAATAGTTCTGAACAAGTTATATCCACTAAGAAAACGGTAGCCAGTACAAATAGCTGTGTCCTATTGTGTGAATACCTCCAACTGATCGCACATTTGTGCTCAATTCTTCTTGCTGGGCGCGCCTCCATCCTGCGAGTCGCTATCCTGTGAGCTGCTGCCAGCACCCCCATTGCTCCCACCTTGCTGCGGCGTTTGCCCTCCCAATCCACTGAACGGCCAAGGCAGTGACACGTTGAACCTCCTCTCCACCACCCTCGCATTTCCCCCCCTTTCCTCCCATCCTTGTTCAGTGGCACTAGAGCTCCCAGATGCAGCTGCGGCAGCGATACCAACAGCTGGCTGTGGGTTCGAGGTCTTACGGCCCTCATAATCAGGATCGTCGGTGGGCAGCTCGAAGCGGCAGATGGGGCACGAATTGTGGAGCTCCAGCCAGGGCACGATGCACTCGGCATGGTAGATGTGCTTGCAGGGCATCTGCTTGGCCCCCTCCCCAGGTGAGAAATCCTCCTTGCAGACAGCGCACTCGGCGCCCTCCGCCGCGGTGAACATGGCATCAGTCACGACGACGTCAGGGAGCGCGGACAGAGCCAACTTGGCGGCCGGCGGCGTGCCGTACCGGTTGGGATCGTTCTCGGCGAGCTGCTCGATGAGTTGCTCCAGACCCGGGCCGACGAAATAGTCCCCGAAGCTTGCCCCGCCAACACGGCCGAGGCCGGGGGCGAGGCTGACGCTGGCGTCGTCGAGGAGGAGCTGGATGTTGGCGCCACCCTCCATGAGGGTGTGGATGTAGTTCTGGAAGAACACGACTGGGTCGAAGGCATCGGGCTCGTTCTCGGGGGTCACCGTGCCGGCGGCGGAGGCAGCGCCGCCGCCGACTCTGACGCGGTCACCGCGGAGGTCGAGGATGCTGGTGAGGAAGGCGGAGAGGTCGTTGGAGGGGGACGTGGCGGTGGAGGACGAGGAGGAGGGGGAGGGGGAGGCGGCGGCGGAGGGGATCATGAAGGGGAAGGGGAGGATGGTGGGAGCGGGGACGTTAACCTCCTCCAGGAAGTCGCCGTGGCAGTCGGGGCAGGAGAGCTCGCCGGCGGCGGCGGAAGCGGGGAGGAGGACGGTGCGGTTGCATTGGTAGCAGAAGTACTGCTTGCGGGCGACGGCAGCGTAGTAGGCGGCGGCTGGAGTCGACATGGCGGCGCCCGGCGATCTCGCGGCGGCGATGGGAGTTTTCGTTTTGGAATTTAGGTCTTTGGTTTTTAGTGTCGCTTTTATCTTTTTTTGTGGGGATTCCTCCGGTTTTATGAAGAGTCGGGATTAGGGACGGAATCATACCTGTTGAGGTAGGATAGGATAACTGCTGCTACGCTGATTGTGTTCCATTCGGATTAGTAGTTAGATTTTGGCCGGGTTATTTCCGCTTACGACTTGTAGTTTATAAATTATGTTACACTAACTTTTGAATGATATATTTTTGAGACGAAATTAATAAAAAAATTATAGTAAAAAGTATACTGAGATCAGTTGTACCAACTAAGATTGCATGTGACTATTTTTCCTCTGTGTGCTACCTTTTGCGAATAGCCAAAATTTAAATATTTAAGATATAAACGACAACTCAAAAGAACCCATCATTTGTTGAGGCCTCGCCCTCCGCTAGGACGGCCTCGCCCCGGCCCTGTGAGGCCTCTCGTGGGGACTTTATCTCTACGGGATCCCCACGGAGATTAAAACATACATAAATGAGTTTGATCTAGGGTGACAAGGTCAAGAATTCAATATCAATGGAGGAATTAACAAGTAGGCATTAACTAAATTTAAATCTGATTTGAAATACGTTGAATAAAAGTATGCATGCAATATAATTTAAAACAACATAGTTTTATTTTGAAAATTGGGATCAACATGATCAAGGAGTGTGACTTGTCTTACTCTTCAACTTGGCTTGAATCTTCGTCGAAGAATTTTCTCGAATCGTCGAAGTCTACACGCGAAAATAACCCATCAAATTCAAATAAATTCAAATTAAATTCAAATTGACTTCAAACATTTGAATTGAGGCTCGAAATGGATAGAGGGGAATTTTTGATGAATTTAGAAATTTGAATGGGCTAAATCGGAGTTAGAACGAAGAAGAACGGGCTGCGGGAAGTTTAAAATCAGAGAAATTGAAAAACTGGATTTTTGGGAATTATTTTCCTAAAGAAAAATTTGAATTATTGCGTCAGCAGGGAATTTAATTTCAGCCAAATTATTTTTCAACTGAAAAATCTAGATTACTGCGTCAGCTGGCGTCAGCCTGGGGTAAACCCCATTGACAGGTGGGCCCGGTTGACAGGTGGGCCTCGGTCCATGTGGACCGAGTCCACGGGAGAGGGGAGTGGCCGACGTGGCATGGGGCGTGTGGTGGCGTTGACTGGGCCGAGGGAGGCCGAGGTGCCGCTGGCGTGGCGCCATGTCAGCCGCCACGCAGGCACGGGGTGCTGAAGTGGCCGGCCAGTCGGGGTGGCGCACGGGCACGGCGTGCTCGCCGGCGCTCCGGTGGGCGGCGGCCGTCGGCGAGGGTGGGAATGGTAGAGGGGAAGATGGGGAGTACGGGGGAGGGGTGGCGGTTACCTAGGGCGGCCGGAGATGGCCGGCGGCGAGAGGGCAGAGGCGGCGGCGGGCGGCACTCGGCGCGGCGGCGATGGAGCGGCCGGGGAAAGGAACGGAGAGCAGAGGGAGGTGGGGCGGAGTGGGGAGGCCGGGGGTGGCTTTTACAGGGGCGGGGGCGTCGCGGATTTCTCGCCGGAGCGGTGAGTGGGCGGCGGCGGTTGCGACCGAATCGAGGGAGTGGGGAGGTGGGGAATGGGCGTGCGGACGACGGGGGAGTGGGCGCGTGGCGCACGGTGCGGACGGAAGAGAGGGGAGGCGCCGGGTAGGGCGGAGGCCGTTGCGGGAGGCGGCGGCGCTCGTGGGGAAGGAGGAGGCGGGGTAGGGGATGAAGCTGACAGGCGGGCCCGGCCTGTCAGCGGGGCCGAGACGGGGAAGGAGCGGACGGCTCCGATGGCGCCACGCAGAGGGGCGCAAATCGGGCAACCAAGCGGGGAGAGGGGGCGCGGACGGCAGATGGGCCGGGCGAGTGGGGGTGCGGCCGATCTGGGGCGGCCACCTGTCGGCCCGGAAGGAGGGGGAGGCGGATCTGGGGGGTGACGTGGGTGGAATCCGGCCGTCCACGTGGCGGCCGGAGGAGAGGGGAGTGATTTTAGTTTTTGATTTTTGATTTCAGCTTTTCAGAAAACCCGAATAAATTCTATAAAGCTCAGAAAAATATTAAAAATAACTCCAAAAATTCCAGAAAAATTCATACAACCTCCTGGACACATTTTGGACTTAATAAAAATATTCCCAACAAATGTTGGTATCTAACTTTCATACTTAAAATACTTTTTAATTTCAAAAATACATTTTTAAACTCAGAAAAATCCAGGAAACCCAATAAAATCCAAATAATTAATTTGACTTAAGATTTTTATATAAAATCAAAATATGATTTTATTTAATAATATTTTTTAGGTTTTGCTTGAAATACTTTTCAAATACAACTTTTTCAAAAACGAAAATCCATGGCAAATCCAAAATTAAAATTTAGGCACAAAAATACTTATTTTAATTTAAATTTTATTTTAATCAATTTTAAATATTTATTTATTTATTTTTATTTTAATAAAACCTGGGTTGTTACAGACAGGGCAAGGGAGGCTACGGGGACGGGGTAAATAAGGGGTGTCTGGGACGGGGCTGGCGAGGCGTACGACCAAGAGTGAGTGGCAGAGACGTGGCAGCGGGGAAATGGATCAAGGCGACTGAAGATTGCAGTGGGAGAGGTCAGCTGTGAGACAGAGGGGAGAGGTGATGGCGTGGCAAGATCGAGAAGGAGCGGCGGCGATATTTTCGGTTGATGAATAATCTCCACTTGCCGCACTGTGCACAAAGGTAGAAGGGCAGAAGCAAAGGCGGGAGGGAGAGGTTGGAACGGTGGTGATTTAAGGAGAAAAGGGGGAAGAACCAAATGAAATCAAAATCAAAAGTAAATTCGAATTTATTTGGAAATTTGGTTTTGTTTCAATTTCTTAATGAATGCGCATGAGGGATTATGATTAAGCCGTTACGATAAGACCTATCACATGTATTGAAAGATGATTGAATCATTAGACTCGTGTTTGGATATGGGTTATTTTGCACCGAATGTCTTCTTTTGCTTGTGGAGATGACCTTGAAGAATTGTATGAATGACACGTGTTTAATTGACATAAGTTCTAATGGCAAAAACTTGAACATATTTATGGTAGCAAAATACTGTAATGTACTCTAGCGACCACTAAAATTAGTTTCTATCATGGTATGATCATCTTCGTCCTTTTTTTTAATGGTTTACGGCCAACACAATGTTGTGTATAATTCTCACTTTATAAGATCGAAATACTCATTTCAACATATATTATTATTTAAACTAATCTAACAACAAATACGGAAAATCCCTACAACTTCACCTCACACCTACGCAGCATACTCCCTGACATAAAAAAAGAGAGAAAAAGAAACATGGTGTCGTCATTGTACAATCAAATCTACTAATGATTTACCAATGTGAGTCTGATGAGTGCAAAGCATAGCATATCATCCTTCACTGATTCGACTCGTTAAAAAGTAAAAACATAAAATTAGATGCCAAATATTTGATACAAAAGTTAAAAACAAAATGCATTTGAAAAAGGAAGTTCAAAAAACTTATTCAATGGCTCCAGGATCAAACTACAGATCTTCAGTTTACAATATGAATGAACTACCACTGAGCTATAGGGGCCAACTTGCTTTTATGCGAGAAAACATATCTCTACAGCTTGAAAATACGAGTTGGTAACGGTCTGTTCTACCCTTCACTCTCCACAGCTGTCTGATCTAGCCACAAATAGGATTTGAACCATCCATCTCACGCCCCTTCTCTCCTCTCCCTCGATCGCCCCATGTACAGACAAAAAGTCAAACATGTGGGCCCAGCATGTCGCTCTCACGTCTCTCTTTACCTCTTCCCTACGCGCAACACAACTACCCCACTCTCCTCCCTAAGTCTCCCCTCTCTGCGCCGCCATTGCTGCTTCCTCCCACCTCACGTCTCCCCTCCTTGCCAGTCTCTGCCAGGCCCCGTCGTTATGTCTCCTTCGAATGTCGCTGCTGCTGAGCAGCACTGCTCAGGTTCCTCAAAAGTCGTCGCCACCTGCCACCTTGGAGTCTCGGAGCCTCGGAACCTTAGGATCGACCGCCATTCGTGCCAAGACGCCAATCACCATTTGAAAATAATATAGCTCCTCCTCACCTTTGTCAAGCCCCCCTCTTCCTCAAATCCCTCGAGGTAACCATCTCCTCCCCTTCTTCCTTTAGATATGAGACCCCCTTCGTTTTTCTTTGTGTTTGGATCCAGGCTGCTAGGGTTTAGGAGAGAGGAGCTCCTAGCTGTTGCTCACCACTAGGATCTCCTAAGCAACCATGCTTGTACATGACCTTGCGCCGGTGAGTTTCTTCATCGTCCTCTCACGTCAAAACATGTTCTCAACCATCCTCTTCATTTTCCCTTAATAAATCTGGGGTTTCCTCTTCTGTAGCTCACTGGCGACTTTGTCTTCCTTGTATAAAGCCAAAAACCGCTATCGAACCTCGTCTCTCCCGTCACCCCCCCCCCCCGCCAATGAAGCACCGTCTCCCCCAACTAGGGCTAGCGAGGGAGGGGAGGTCAAAATCGCTGAATCGAGCATGCCAGTCACAAGATCCGGACGGAGGATGCTTGTTGGCTGCCATATCCAAACGAAGGATGGATGGAAGAGGGCTCAAGGACGGCAGAGCAAACAACAGCGGAAATGACGGAGAGAGGTAGCTACAGGGACGGTAAGGTGGAGTCAAGGATAGGAGAAGGTGTTGGAGAGAAGAGAGGAGAGGTGGTGGCAATACCTTGGAGGAGAAGCGGCAGCACTAGGAAAGAGAGAAAAGGCAACAACGACACACAAGGAAGACTGGAAGAGGCAGAGGCAACGATGTCCTTCCCTTGCCGCGCCACTGTCTTGAGTTTCCCGTACTGTGTCCTCTTCATCCTAATCCATCCCCACCACCACCACCTCCTGCTCCGTGCCAGCCGCGCAAGTATCACCATCTCCTCCTCGCTTACCGCTGCCATGTCACACGATGCCGCCATCCTTCCCTCGGCACCTCTAATTACCATCATGGCCATCGACATTGCCATCACCTCCTCCCTGGCCTCCCACCTCCTCATCGTGATGTGCCTGCCTTTTATTTCATTTGCTTTGATGATTTATTAGTTCTTAAGTTCACATGGGTGGCAGAGGAGAGGATGGGAGGTGGGTTGCTCCTTGGTGGTGGCTCTAATGACTAGCCGAAGACTATTCGATGGTACTGTTCCCCCTATTTGAACCTGTACCTGCTACGTAACGATAGAGCATATGAGGATTTACATGCAAAATACAATTTGTTCGCCATGCGAGTTGCAACAAGTGTGGCCTATTTCCCCTGCCCTCTCTGAGATACCCCAAATTTGATGTCCATTTGTTTATTAGTGAGGTTGCCTGTGTCCTATGGCTCCTCTCTACCGTACCATGCAACCCCCCGTTGAGCATCTTGTCCCTAGCCTAGTTGGCTACAATTTTTTACGAACTCTCTACAAGATTGTGCATATTATTGTGTTTCCTGCTGAGTGCTTGACAAAATGCCTCACACCAAAATTATTGTACTTAAGCCTGAGAGGGTAAAAATTCAGCTTCAGAATTGCGATGGACATTTGATCTAAGCACAATTTTAGATATGAATAAATGAATGATCACCTATCATTGCTATTTTAGCATTTTTGTTGTGAATGTGAGCTCCTTACTTTGCTATAAGGAGTAATCAGTTTCCACGGTCAGATGATGCTTTTGTTTATGCATGGAAAATTGGGATGCATCTGCCCATCTAATATTGATTGTATGACAAAAAGGAGTCAACATTTTTGTTATTTTTTTCTACTATCACGCCAAGTGATTCATTGCATCTATGTATTGACTGTCGTATATGATGTATGTTGCTTTGCATTTTTATGGCAAGTACAAAATATGTGCAAAACTGGAAATCTTCTGCACAGATAATTGTTGTGTGCATTTGGTCAGTTTCAGTAAGTAATCTGGAGCACTAATAAAAGCATTTGATTGTCCCTTTTTGTTATGTCCAGGTAAGTGCTCAGTTCTTGATCCATGTGGCGTTATCCTGGGTATATTGGTGATGACAAATGCGTATTTGATTTGAAATTAGATGTGTGTATCAATAGATCCTTTGTTCAGTGCATGCATGCTCATGTTGATGAGAAAGCTATATTTATTTTTACTTATACTTGCACATCTTGTTTTTTTTTCAGCTATTAGTGTTATAGATGGAAAGTTTGAGAAACACTACAATATTTTAAATGATTTGGTGTACATCATTATCACTCTTAGTTTTTGTATTCTGTTGTTACAGAAAAAGATGATCTAAATGAGCTTACATGGCCACAAAAGAAGAAAAAGAAAAACAAGAAGACGAAGAAGAAGAAGAAAAAAAAAGAGATGTATGTACATCAAATAACATGTTATGAATATAGAAAGACTTGGGGAGCAAAATATATATGCATAGTTTTTACCAGAGGTATGTATATCCAGCTAAAGAAGTATAGACTTGATAATATATGTTGTTGTTTACTGTGCTTAACTTAACTCAAAAGTATAAGATGTTAGCTTAAGAAATGTGTTGTTCATACATGTTTACTGTTTTTTAACATAGATACGAGAAACTTGAAACTTCAAGGGAGGAACGCTATCATCAAGGCTTAGATGGTATTCTGAGTTGCAATTACCACTTGTTTGAATAGCACTACGAATTTACGAATGGTTGAAATGTAAGCTTTAGTTTTGTACCAAGCTTTTTAGAGAGATATATATTTTCTAAACATAAGTATGACTGAATCTTAAATGAAGAAATTGTAGAACAACGTGATGAATGAAATATTATATTATCTTATTCCTCTTACTTTATTTTCTTAATGTCAGTTATGAAACATAACTTATTCTATTTTAATGCTTATGTAATAAATGTCAGCACTTATAAATTACAACTGATTCGAACGCATAATTTAATTACAAATTACAACTCATTCGAACATGTAATTTAATTAGTTAAAGTCAGCACTAACTGTATTTGTTTTCATACGTGGCTCTGATCCTTGCCGATCGTTCGCCCTCGCCTCTCTGCTTCCCCTCCCTCTGCCCACCTCCACCGCCTCTCCTCCTCTACCCTCCCCAACCCCCTCATCGGCGGCGCGACAAGCTCGGTGAGCAAGCCGCCATGGCGAGCCCCGCACGGATCGAACTGGATAAGCTGAGCGTGGAGCAGCTGAAGGCTCTCAAGGAGCAGACGGATCTGGAGGTCAATCTCCTCCAGGACAGCCTCACCAAGATCCGCTCCGCCGCCACCCGCCTCGAGAACGCCTCCGCCGCCCTCCACGACCTCTCCCTCCGCCCCCAAGGCACGGCTCCTCCAACCCCTCCCCCTTCACATCACACGCTCCGTCCTCCTCTTACTTTCCACGGTCGTTTGATTTGGTTTTTGGTTAACCTTTCTTTTTCCGGCTCGGGGTGTGCAGGGAAGAAGATGCTCGTGCCGCTCACGGCGTCCCTCTACGTTCCCGGCACGCTCGACGACGCTGAGAAGGTCCTCGTCGACGTCGGCACCGGCTACTTCATCGAGGTATTTGGCTGGTTGCAATTGTTTAGATACATAAATACATGATTGGCTTATAATAACTTAGATTATGTTAGTTTGTTCGGTAATTCACTGAAGCTCTCAACTTGGTAAAATGAATTGGAATGATGAGCTTCTTCGGTTATCCGAAAAACATATTGGTTGGGTTGTGGTGACACTGATATCCAGGAAGACCGACATCATGGGACAAAACTATCCAAAAGTTGGTTACTCTGTCCTGTATTGTGTCTTCTTAAGCCTTTTTGTGTGGAGGAGAAGCTGATCATGAAGGTATCCAACTAAAACGCTGGCTGCATCCAGTGATTTGCCCATTGGGTGCCTGGCGGAGGAGATTTTGTTTAAAACTTGATCATGGGAATGAATTTTTTCCTGGTTTGTAATTTAGGTGTTTGTTAACTCTTTTACAACCTAGTGAACGATGCAGTACCCTAAGTAAACCATATGCATACAGCGTACTCAAATGATGCAGTTTTTTTTGGGGCATTTGTGTTGCCTCTTGTATGATTCTTATTTTTTTGTGCAGAAAACTATGGCTCAAGGAAAAGAATACTGTGAACGGAAAATTAATTTGCTGAAGTCCAATTTTGATGAACTAGTTGAGGTAATGTCGACTTATCACCAGTCTGTGCTGCTCTTGTATATGCTACATTTTTGCCCACCTGGAGGATAAATGCTTTAGCTTTCATTCTTACTGAAATGCTAACTGAATAGATACTCTCAGGGTACCGACATTCATGAGAACTTGAGCAATTTTAGTTTGTGTGAGGTAGAAATGGACTTCTGACACGAAATTAAGAGGAAAAGTTTCTGTTCTTGTCCATGTGTGCTCTAAGCCTATAACATGTGGACTCTTTTGTTGATCCACCTTTTCTTGTATGCTCAAATTCTTCTCATGACTTGTGTTGACATATGTCACATACCGATAGCATTCTTGGTTATCTTAGAACCAGTTCTGTGTCACCACCAGATTAGCCTTGGACACCATGTCACTGGCCAAGTTGATGGCAAGATGGAATTCAGTGCCTAGCACAGATGATTAGTGTTAAGTGCAACAGTTGATTATAATATTATTATCAGTTTTTACCAAAGGATTTTATTATGAATATTGTAGATCAAAATCAAGGCTTTGGGCTTCTCTAATTCAAGTTACATAAGTACATAGAGCTATATCTATGTGACACCATTACTAGCATGGAAGGCATCTGCATGGCATTCTCTAGTTGCAATTGAAAGATCTACCAATACTTTGTAATCCTTTAGGCATGTTAAGCATATGGCTAGTTATTTAGTTTACATTGCTTATGCCTGTTTTGATCAATCTTAATATGTGAAATGTGTTATAGTCTGGTGGAAAGTAGCATAAAATTCAATTGCTGGAAACTTTTGAAATTTGTACTAACATTATTTTATTAGCAGATCTGCCCCTCTTTTTTTTTGTGTGTGGCAATGTTGAATCTTGTGATGCTTTGGTAGGGGCTTAACTAGGTTGCCCTATATAATTTTATTGTCAGTTGTGAACACAGTCTTCAAAGAAGTAAATAGACAAAGGCCACTGTAACAGGATTGTCCTGCATAGAATGGTAGCCGCATAGATTAATTATTTGTGTTTTACACTTATCCATTACTAACTAAAATTATGTTATTTAACGCACACAAACACTTTGTTCGGCTACTGTTACGATTGGATCCTCCTCTGCTGAACTTAATACACAGCGCGGAATATGATGTGTGTGATATAATTTAACGGGCCAATGCATGTAGGCTGTAACTGATACTCAAAAGTTGGATGTTTCTTAACTGCGAGGCACAATCATATCCTGAATACAGTACAGCATGCTGTACAGGCAGATGACCGTTCTATATTTTATGTGCAGATGGCCACGAAGAAGAAAACTATAGCAGACGAAATGGGTCTGCTTCTACAAGCCAAGCTGAGGCAGTCATCACCGAGCCCAAGTTCATGAGAGCTGAATGTGCGTCTTGTTTCCACTGTTGGACGGCCGGGTGGTTAGTTTGTAGCATTCAGCTAACATAGGAAGATGTTAGCTGCTTTGGTCGTGTGTGTGCGCAAGGCAACGGGATCACTGAGTTGATTTCCCGAACCTTACCAACCTGCCTCTCATCAAACATCGTCGAGTAATTTTTAAGTCGGTATTGAACATGCAGCTTAGCTTCGTAGCTTGTATTTTTTGTGACTTTTTGTCTCGCAATGTAAGCCAACGCTTTTGAGATTGTTGCATTTTACATCTCGATTGCTCATTTCGCTTGGACATATTATAGCGCTGTTCCTTGAATCCTAGTACGTTTTTCAAGTTCTCATATGATCTCAAAAATATTGGCATATGCACCTGCATGTTTAGAACCATATGCGTAGACGTGTTACTGTGTTAGATGTGTTCAAATAGCTTCTAGCTTTCAGAAGTAGGCTTTTGAATGGATTGAAGGTTTCTATAAATCGTTTATAGAAATTATTATTAAAATGGCTTTTTAACATAAGTATCTCAGTCCAAGGTGCGCCCCGCGGCTTCCACTTCCCACCACCCCCGCCGGCGACTCTCGATCGCGACCAGTGGCGAGGAGAGGGCGAGTGTCAGGACAGTGTTTGACATGTATGTGAAAATGTCATGGGTAGATGGGACTCATCCACACCATATTGTAAGGTGCCACGTGGAGCTCACAGCATCCCTTGTTCAACTTAATGCAGAACCTGGAGATGGTCAGGTTAGCTGAATTACATAAATAGCTGCTTATAAGCGGCCCACTTATCTTTTCGCATTGGATTCTGCTAACGTTTGTTTATGACTTTTTCAATGCAAAATTGCTGTATATCTAAACCATCAAATTTTCCAAAGTTACTATTGATAACCACTATATTTGTAGTATGTGGTTACCCGATGGCCTTGATCACCTATTTGCGCTTACCAAATCTGCATGTTGTTCATTTAATCATTCGCATGCAGTTGCAGCCTCTTCTATCAAATTTTGGGTTAACCAAAAAGTACCAATCAAAAAATATATTTCGTGAACTTCTAATCGATTGTTGGCATTGTTGGTGCATTTGATGTTACGCACAAGAAAGAATGCCATCGGTTAGCAACTACAGAGGCATAGACACATGGTGTGAAACCGGTAACAGTGAGTTTGCACCACAGGGCACCATTCAGATTTTTCAAAGAAGTGCAAAGTGAATTAGTAGTGGAGATCTTTATTCAAAAATAGGAATGTTAGTACGTCTGGTGCAATCCAGTAAAATCAATTTTGTATCATGGAATATATCTTTAAATGCAAGCAGGATCTCTGTTCCAGCTTTAGCAATATCATATTATTGTCAGTCAACTTTTCCAATAGCTTCCTTGGCTCAGGGTAATGTCTGGTTTGGCTACATGTTTATGTGATGTTGTGTTTCGTATGACTTATGCAGCTTGATATTAACCTGGAACGCTTGCGGTTAGCTTTTGATGACGTACTTGTCAGACTTGCCAAAAATTTTGCAAATCCCAAGCTGCAGCCCTGTTTCTTTTGAATAATTATGGCATGACCATTTCTGTCCTGAAGGTTAGTTTCTTGCCTGTAAAAATATTCATATGATACTCCTTTCAATATTTTTGGGGTTTAATGTGGCTATTTATTTCAGGAAGCTGGTGATGAAGTAAAAAAACTGCAAAGATATTTTGAAGAGAAGCTGGAAAGTAACATGATATAATTTGTGGTAGGGTCAGTTTGAACAGGAATCTGGTTTCTATCACCTCGATTTCATATGAAATCAGGAAATATTCAAGAACACTAGTTTCTTGTTATGGTATCCAAGCAATGATTAGAAAGATGAAAAATGCATTAGCATTGATATTTTTAGTTCGTTCCAACAAAATAAGTCATTTGTAGTTGGATTTCAAAATTAGGAAATTGGCAATAGTACAAGTTCGAATATTGTGTACTTTATGACCATTGCTCTTATAGCTTATTTTATGTGTTGTACTATTACTGAAAGTTGTGGATCAAATGATACTCGTCAGTCGTCAATAATGACCTAGTCACAGTTTATTCCAGAAAGTTTTTGACTTACTGATGCAGTACCTAATAGCTATATTATTATTCTCTGTAAATATAAAAAACTGTTGTTCTCCACGAGGAGAAATCGGTGATGTAGTACAGGTCAAAGAAAAAGCGACCGGTAAGATATAAAAATAGTTAAAAAGCTTAAAATAGTTAAAAAGCTTGTTCTATGATTTTATTAATGCCTTATCTAGTTTTACGTCTGATTATTCCTTTACGGTTTGGTCATGGAAAGTGTAAAATGTTCAAGCTTATACACAGTCTTCTGTCTCATTCGCCTGAAGCTTGCTTATATGATTGTATTACCATAATATAGGTCCATCAAGTCCTCCAGCTATCCTAGACACGATTTCTTTTTGAGGCACCCTTGAACTTGACATTTTGATTGAGTAGTTTCAGTTCGCACATCGTTATCGATAGGTGACGGCAAGTATGCTTTAGCCTATCTTTTCCTTATTTTACTCTTATACACTTACATTTTCTCTTTGGGTTTAGTGTGCGCTTGTGTGTGTGTGTTGGTGTGTGTGGGGGGGGGGGGGGGGGGGTCCTGGAGCTGATCCAATTGTAAGTTCTAGATGCCCATGTTGCAAGTCTTCTAAATTCTTCTGGTTGTTATATGTTAACTGGATACAATAAGTTCAGATTTTTCGTTAACAATGGTTACGAAATGGCATGAGGTTGATAGCCTGTTTTTGCTTCTGTATCGTAGATATTTATTTCACAATTATGGGTGGTAAATCACATATTGTATGGAGGACTAAATGTGCTTCCATGCTTTTCTTAACAGTGATTTGCATAACTTTTAAAGTATGATTAATGGTGGATAGTATTACTTATCTCTTTATTTGTTTTAAAATTAGTGCTACTCTTGTTAGGGAGGAAAACATAGAAACACTCATCATAAAATAACTAAAAGAAAAGGCTATGTTAGGATTTCATCAATACGTGCAACGATCAACGGAAGGATTGCAGTTTATTGTGATTATGAAGTATCAAAAATAAAATTTAATGTTACAGCACTAACTTCTGTACGGTCCTACTGATTGTTGCTTTTCATCTTGTGATCATTTGGGCTGCTTATTTAGCATAATTAAATTTAAAAAATATATAAAATATAAAAAAATATGTTAGCCCATTACGTATAATACAAACAAATACGGGAAAAAAGAACCGGTAAAAAAGCTCAATAAAAAGTCAAAAGTTTAGAAAAAGATGAAATTTATGAATAGTGAAAAGTAAGCGGAAGCTCAACAAATATTTTATTATTATTATTATTATTATTTGAAACTGAACAGGCAGGAGGACTGCCTAGTGTAATAATAAAGCAGAGTTTTAAGGAAAAGGCCCAAAAAGCTGCTATGAGGTCCTCTATATACAAGGAATTATTTGCTCTACGCGTTTCGCCCCCCTGCTAGAGTCCAAGCTCTGGCTTCCTCCTCAAATCTTTGCGACCACCATCGTTGGCATAGAGGGCTTGTTCTGGAAGATCCTTGCGTTACGCTCCTTCCAAAGCTCGCAGCTGATTAGCATGACCACCGAGGTGATTGCCTTCCTTGGCAGTTCCTCCAGGTTGTTGATGCTTGTTCACTATTCCCCATGTTAGTTCAGATGTCGTTCGGTTAGACTGAAATAAACTGATTTATGATTAAAATTACGCTGTAACTGATGATATCTTATTTGACGTAACTAAATTTTTAAAAAAATTAAAATATAAAAAACAAATTAACCCCATCACGGATAATACAAACGAACACCGAAAAAAACCGGCTAAAAAAAGTAAAAAAAAATTAGAAAAAGACGAAATTTAGGAATAGTAAAAAATAAGTCAGAAACTAGAAGTTTAAATTAAAATGAGTAGGGTCCTAATATAGCACTGTGATGGCTGGAGGGGGTGCCAAACCGAGCCACTGGACGATCAAGTGCCACACATGCCTGGTGTGTCTGCATTCGTGGAAGCTGTGTAGCGCTGATTCGGCCGCGCTTCTACAAATTGGGCAGGCGTGTCTGTTTGGGTAGCCTCGCGCATGCAGCCGATTAGAGGCTGAGGGGGCATACATAACTTTGGGCTTGGATTTCTGTTTTTAGACTAATTCCAGAGTATTTTTGCTGGACCAGTAGAGGCCGGGGGAAAATATTTCGGAGGGTGACGAAACGAACGAAATACCGAAATTTCGTTCATTTCGGCTAAAAATTCGGAAGAAATCTTCAAACATCATTTGAATTTTAGTAAAATTTAACCAAATTTAGATAAATTTAGTCAAAATTTGGTTGAATGGTTTTCCTTTCGGCACGCACCGAAATGAACGAAATCTTAGTATCTCGACTGAAATTTCGCCAAAATATTTAACCATGGTAGACGCACAGATGATAACATTTTAACTGATAGATGTTGGCTAAATATTAAGGAGAGGCATGTGCTCCACTGAGTCTTTACTAGAGCCGCCCTTAATCCATAGGCCGAGCTGGCTAAGCTCCATCCAGAGTTACCAGATACCAGGTTATGCCGTCCGGTGTGTTCGGGTCTAGAGCAATCAAGTGTTATCTCTTCCCAGAGGTAAAGAAATTGCTGCACGTGTTGTACTGTGATGCCGCCGGATATGTCAAATGTCTTGCACCCACTGTGAATCATCCTGCAGCGCTTTTCCGATCCGTCGGATATTTCCTCTTAGCTATCTCTAGGGTATTAGGCGCCATGTCTGTCTTGCCGGGCTTGGCCATCGAGCCACCATGGAAGCACAGAACAGAGCTGTGTTCCCATGGTTCCGGTAGTAATCGTCGTGGCTGCAGAGATGAGGCGTCGGCCCGCTTCGTCGCAACGGAATTTCCATGAGTGCCCATGGTTTGTGGTCGGCTTCCCATTGTTGCTAAAGCCAACGAAGTCTTAGGGCTGTTGCAAATCTGTCAGGGTTAAGGACCCCTAAGGTGGGACGTAGAACAAACACTGTCTCAGTTGACCTTACGTTTCCGTCTGCGATCGAGCCTAAACCAGACCAAAGGAATAGTGCATCTTGGTGCCTTCAGCACCATAAGGTAGTAGACCGGTACGGAGGTGAGAAGGGACTTGACGAGGATGACTCTCTATTCTTTTTGACTTTTCAATATTTTTTATTTTCTCTCGATAATCACTATTTATTATAAGAGAAAATTGGCTACAAGACAATGCAAATTGTTATCGTTTGCCAATAGATATCCAAAAAAATATGGTTACGCCAGATCACACTATAAAAAGGTGTAAATTTATTGTAGGATATCGAGTGCATTATTATATCATTTTTGGTCGGAGGGGAGAGAGAAAGCACGCAAATTGTCAATTTTGCCCCAAGAAAGCACGAGAAAATTTTGAAAAAGACACGGGTGCCCCTCGCTCGCTTGTCTCTAGCAACGCATCTCACACACCTGCAAGCCCCGATCTCCGGCCACCGTCACAAGGGCGACCACCTCCGTTTCCTCCGCCTCGATGCCCTCGCTCGCCTCCGTGACGCTAGGCTCCGCCACCAAAAGCCCACCTCCCGTCGGCCCTAGCCCTCATCGCCTTCGCTGTCTCCCTCTCCTCCTCTTGTGGCCGGGGACGACGAGAGCAACGTGGTCATGTCGTTTACCATGCCAGTCGCTGCAGCCCGCTGTAGGCCAACGTTATCGATGAACTCGACATTGGGCTGCTGCTTGGGCGGCAGCGTAGTACTAGTAGCAGTAGGCATCGGTCCATGAACATGGAAATCAATATGTGTGGTTGGAATGGTACATCTTCAGTTTCCAATCAAGTTAGTGGTAACAGTTGTACTCTGATGCAAGATGTATGAGGCAGATGGTACTTATTTAGTTTTCAAATCAAGTTTTCTCCTTCTTTTTTGCAGTTTTCAAATGTTGTATGAGGCAATTTGCAAGCCTTAATCAAGTACGCAACTTTCATGGCCTAATTTATAAAAATTTTCTTCTCTATTTTGTGTGTTCTTCGTTTTATTCAGAAAGTGTAACATCCTTTGCTTTGGCCACAGGACTCATTTGGCATAAATATTAATGTTGGAGGTATAACTCCAACCTTGAGAACTATAATGCCTTCTGGAGATTACTCGACAATGCTCATGCTGGCAATTCAAGGAGAATATACAAAGCTATTGTTTGGAGAAAATCATAACTCTGCATCGGTGTCCATGGCGCAAGCTTCGGCTGAAATCACCAGGAAGCAAAGCTCCAACAAGAAAGAATGGAGGTAGGGGGAAAAAGAAAAGAGGAATAAGGAAGAAATGAAACAATGGGGAGAAAGAGAGGAAGACAAGAAGCAACAGGAGGTGTCATGAGGGAGCTTCGATAGAAAGCAACAACATCAGGAGAAAAAGTAAAGGAGGAAAGAAGGAATAGAGAAAAGAAATGGGGGAGAGAAGAAGAGCTAGGAAGAAATGGGGAATGGGAATGTCAGTTCAAAGTTTTGATTTCTCTCTTTTAAAGCAAAATTGATAATTCGTGTGCTTTCTCTCCCCCTCTAGCCTGAAAATGATATAATAATGCTATCGGTGTCCTACAACAAAATTATACTTTTTTATAGTGTGTTCTGACGTAACCATATCTTTTTAGATGTCCGTTGACAAATTGTGATAATTTACAGTGTTTTGTAACCAATTCCCCAAAATAACAAGCCTAGACTGTTCCTTGCTTTGTCTAGGAGTGGCCAGAAGTCCATCGTTCGGCGTTCGCAGTCTCTTGTGGGACAGCGGGAGCCCTAAATATTTGAGGGGGAAATTCTGCTCAACCTGCGGAGTCCTGCAGCACTGCCTCTCTGTGCATGTCGTCGTAACTTATAGCACTGCCTTTGGAGGATTTGCGTAGTCGCCTGAATGTCGGTTTCTGTAGGGGAGATGAAGATCGCCGCGTCTTCAGCATACATTCTGCTTTGGAAGAGCCTGAGGGCGATGCTGTTGTGGTACTTCAATGCTGGCCGGTTGCTTCGAGTGCTTCTCAGGTGACTTGAATCCTTGACGCGACGCCAACAATAAGGCCTCCTTACCTCCTTCCAGCCAAGATCTTCCATGATTTTCTCTAGAGGAGTGAATGCCGAAGGTGGACTCCTGGTTGCTGCCGCGGCCGAGCTCTCTGTGACGTCATGATGGGACGGCGGGAGAGGTGAGAGCCGCACTAGGGTTATGGTGGGTTTATTTTCGCGGTGGCTTTGTCTTTTGACTTATGATTTTTAAATTCTGACTGTTCGTGAGAGACATTACGCAAAGAGAAATAGTCACATGTGATTTTGGCCGTTATAGTTCAACTCGGTACAGTGTCTACTACATTCTATCTATAGAACATACATTAAAAAATGCAGCATTTAAAGTTAGTTACTATATCAATGAAAACCAAAGCCTAAACCCTCTCGAAGGAAGCCATAACCTTTAGAGAGGGGGAAAGGGAATGAATGTGCTTACAATCCATCTACGGCACGGCACTGCAGGATCCCTAGGGTGGAGATCGACTTCAATTGCGGTAATTGTGAGGGTGAAGCAGCTGAAGGTAGGGGCTGTTCGTATTGACTGCGATGATAATTTTTGGCTGTGACTGATGTCTTTTGGTTGAAATAGTTGACAGAAGTAGCTTTTAAGACAGGAGCAAGAGGAGTAAAGTACGTAATGCACCTTTGACCCTTGCCTTGTCCTCGAAGCTAGACTAAAGCGAAAGAAGTGAAAAAAACCACTTCGAGAAGACATGTGTCCGAATTGACTTCTACTTCTCCCAATTCAAACACCTACATGTACACCTTTCAGACCTTCATCTTCGCTTTAGGATAAATAAATGCTAGGATTTCTTCATATGGTTTACTCTGCTACTTGGTCCTTTTATGCTGCGTAATGAAGTTATTGTTTGTTAGACCATGTGGCTAGGTTTAGGATATTTTGGTGATGAATAATTGACAATGGTTAATTTGTTATGATGAATAATTGGTGATTTCGTTTAGCGGTGTTATGCGAGTTGTGTTGCGTGTGTGCGGACTGATGTTGGCCAAGTTGAGACGAACTTGTGCCGGAAGAATGTTCTTTGGTCTTTGCATGTGCAGGTTGAGCATGGAGGCGATCATGGTCGGTGACGAGGTGGACCGGAACTAGGATGGGGAGATCTGAGGTTCAGACGGTCAAGGAGGTCACGAGATGATCGGGCTCATGCTTGGGGCGCATGGAGATCGAAGGTGGATGATACGTGGAGAAGCTACGGGAGGTGCGGTCCTGGAGGCTTCGACACGTGACGCGTTAGAAAAGTTGTGAGTGTGAAAACCCGTGTTAAGAAGGGTTTCGGGTCCCTTGAAAATTAATGGGCCGAAAGTCTAGTTAGAGTTGGATTAGGATTCTAAGTTCTAATTGGAGTTGGATTAGGATTCTAAGTCCTAGTTGGAGTTGGATTAGGATTCTAAGTCCTAGTTGGAGTTGGATTAGGATTATAAGTCCTAGTTGGAGTTGGATTAGGATTTTAAGGCCTAGTCGGAGTTGGATTAGGATTTTAAGGCCTAGTTGAAGTTGGGATGTGTGTGTATATATATGCATGCGGCGGCATGGCAAAGAGATGTACCGAATAGCCGTGACTGAGCGAGAAAAAGAAGAGTTTTGGCCGTGCGCTGTTTTTGGAGGACGGCTGCGGTTTTGCCAGGATGTGCACTGTGCTAGATGCTTCTGATGGATGACACGATTTCTACGTTTTTCAATTAAAGTTTGTGAGTTTTTTAATTCACATCTATTATCCTTTTTCTTGGTTTTTTGATTCCTATATATTCTCCATATATTGATCTATGTCTAAGTATTTTTGTTACTTACGTACATAGATTAGTTTTTAATTAAAAATTGATTGAAAGTTTGAGCAAAAAACACGCACTTTCGCTGATCGATCGGAATCGTTTCGCGGCGCTACAGTAACTGCTACAGTAGCGCTACAGTGTTTTACTACAGTACCGTGCTACAGTAATTTGCTACAGTAAAAATCAGAAAAAAAATATATTTTTGTTTTTTGTTATTTCTGGTTTATGCGCGTTAAAAGGTAGAAAATAAAAAAAAAGGTTTCCGCTGTGTGTTGTAATCATTCACCCCCCTCTGATTGCTATCAACGATCCTACATTGTTTATTGTTTTGTTCTTGTACAACTATATGTTATATGCTTATCGCCAATGGTTTCTTTATTAGATTGCAATCCTGTTTGGGGAGAAATCGAAGGGAGCTTTGCTAAGTCTTTGTGGGACAAAAGGTGATTTCGAAAATAGGAATGGGCGATACCAAACAAAACCTTTCATATCCGTTTCCCATCACTGAAGTTGATGCATCTGTCTTATCCATTACTGGCAATTTTGTGTTCACCAATTTATGTAAATATTTAAGAAACCAGTTTAACCAACCCTTTTGGCTTTATCCTTATCCCTCCCATATTCACTTTTGCTGTAACGCACCAATATGATTCTTAAGATTGGAGCTATTGCCAAATTCAATTAGACTTGCAAAATAGGGTTACACACCATATAGTTTGTCAAATGTTCACCTACATCCACATTTCACAAATGTTAGATGAGTAGAACACTTGCATATACCTCCAGTTATCCATTCTCAAGGACCACCCAAAAGCCTATATTAGCTTCAATGCCTAAGAAAGATGACCAACCCTTCTTGTCTCCTCTACTTCCATGGGTAACATAATGATAGCATGATAAATCTTCGCCAAAATTGTAATGTAACAAAGTCGTGAATCATGGGTGTGCCATCACCGACGCCTCCTTTTCTTGCTCCTCTGCCATATAATCAGGACCCAAATTTATCAGCCACAGCCAACCGATCTGATCAATGTCCTCTTCAAGGGAAAATAAATCCACCATGCGAAGTGATATCGCAAACCATCCCTCATGTCCCCTTCTTGATCGCCCAATCTTATCCATTTATCTTCTGCAATCCTCCAAGATTTCTTTGGATCAAAAGTTGGACAGGATTCTTCTGAACGTATGGCGATATCAGATAACCATGGTAAGATGGTAGTACGCCCATGCAGAATCAGGAAGAACGTGGTGAACAGAGATAGTTACAAAAGAACTGCTGCCTTGGCTCGCGAGCGCAATGCACACCTACCTGCGCGGCTTGCAGCGCTAGGCGAGTGGTTCAAAGTTCAAACCAATACCTGAAGGATTCACATGAAACAAGGCGCGATTTGGGCAGCTTACCACGCGTGCTGCCTTGTGTGAGTACGTACCTGGCTTTGCATTCAGCTATTTTTTTTTTTATCTTTGGTCCTGTCAGATATCGTCACATCTTTCAGAAAGTGAGATGCCGGCTTGGTGCATTGCGACTTTGCGAGTAAGGCCAGTCAGCAATGCATCTTGCAGGAATAAAGGCCCCCCTCGTCCACGTCCAGGAGCCACCGGAGGCGACGTTCAGATTCGCCGGCGGCGACCCCACCACTTGCTCCCACTGGGCGGATAAGGGGCGGCCGGGGCGCCCTTTAACCGCCGTCCATTTTCGTCAGGTACCTTATCTTGCCGAGAACCGAGCGTCGGCTGCCTCGAGCCGTCGAGCGCGTATCAGCTTCAGGCCCGCCGTTCACTCGAACGCGCGCTCACCGGAATTAAAAAAAAAACAGATACACGCATGCGCATTAATTGGGACAACCGTACCTACGCTCGAGAGATCGTTTTAGCCTCCAATTAATTTTTCAGCGTGTGTAGAAAACACATATATCATATATGTATGATGTGTGTGAATTATGTGCATGATCTACCATGTAGAATTAAAAAAGTATTATCGACCCTCTCTAAGACCGATGACCTTTTTTTTTCTTAGACCAATCTAAGGGCTTCACTCCAAACGGCTTTAGCTTTTAAATTCTCTAGAAGTCACTTGGAATATATCAGCTTCTTAATTTTAGATTTTTTGGCATTTTGGTCTTTTTGTTTTTATTTTTATCCTTATTCCGTTGTATTTCATAAAGATATAGTGGTATTTTTTTAAAATTTTCTCAATTTTTGTTATTTTTTCTCAATTTTTTGTGTAACACACTAGGGTTTAAATTGGCTTAGGCCTAACCCCATTCTGGATAGGCCATGCACACATTGCAACCCGTTTGCACTTTCGTCCTCACTTCGCGTAAAACGGTTAACCGGATTTGCTACCATTGGAAGTCCTAGACTTATATGTTAGTGTTTCTTAAGCTAAACTAGTAAGGTGGGACTAATTCACACCCTCATATGCACATACATATATGAGCTACCATGGGCCTAATTCTACAGGGGCCGAGGTGTCATATTTTAACTCAAAAAAGGCTAACGGCCGCTTTAGTACAATTTCAGTCAAAAACCTACAGCAGAAACTAAGAGCTATAGCTTTTAAACCATTTTGAGAAAGAAAACAAAACAAGCAAACGAACGAACGAAATTTTGGTCACAAGTAGCAGCCAGTAGGCGACAGTACCGTTCCAGGCTGGTGGTGGTTCGTGATAAGCCATCGCCATGCCATCCTGGGGCCCGTCCTTTTCGGTGTCTTGCTTAGCTTTCATCCTAGCCACGTGAAGGAACAGCCGTGCTTTTTTCCCCCTGATGCACTGCGCATGCCTTGGTTTGGTGTGCTGGGATATCAAGCCAGGAAAGGCGCCAGACCAGCCGCCGCAGCCGGCAGAAAGGGAGACGAACGGACCAAGGTCCGTCCAAAATATCCTCCTGTGGCGTCGCGTGTGGTGAGCTTCCGACAACTGTTGTCGAGGCTTGACAGTGTCAGGTCTGCTAGCTTTCCTTGCTAGTGGTTAGAGATGGCAATGGGTACCCGATACCCGGTGGGTTTTTACTCTATTAGAGCATGGGTCTGAATCAATTTCCTAACCTATGGGTCTCTTAATGGGCAAAAAGCCTAACCCATCGGGTCTGTCGGGTTCGGGTACGTTCCTATAGTACCCAAACCTGTAAACCCATGGGTAATGTAAACCCGATCCATAGGAGTTATAAACCTAGACTCCCAGCCCCCCAGGCAAACCAGTCCAGCCCATTAGCCATTTAGCCCCAAGCCCCCAAATCCAATGCGGCAATGCCCCATTACCCATACGGCTAACCCTAGCTAGCACTCGGTCACGGTCACTACTCACTCCTCCTCAGTCCCCACCCCGATTCAACAGCCGCCGCAGCAGCGACGCATCTGGCGCTCCGCGCTCGATCTCCGACAGTCTCCACGCTCGCCCTCCCGTCCCGCAGCTCCTGCTCTTGCTCCCTCCACTCTCGCTGCACGCTCGTCCTCCCGCACGCCCTCGTCGTCACCTCGCCTTCCAGTTCAGCCCACCGCAACCAACGCACATCGCAGCAGTAGGCCCTTGGCCATGGCGCTGCCCTCCGGATCCAACGAAGATGGCCGGTGACCGTCTTCCTCCTCTCCATTAACCATTGCTGCAGCTCGCATTACTAACCCCATGGGCGACCCGTGAGTACCCGTTAACCCAGTGGGCGTGGGCCTGGGCAAAAATCCGCACCCGTCACGGGCATGGGTTTTTTAGCGGGCACGTCTAACTTTCATAGGCACGGATTTTGGATAGTAAAACCCAGCAGATTTGTGCCCGTTGCCATCTCTACTAGTGGTTATCGTGGCCTGGCCTCTACCGGCATTTGCGTTGGCTTGGGGTAAGGTTGTGGTGTCTAGTGTTTACTAGGTTGATCGGGAGAGAGGTGAACGAAATAGGTTTTCCGAGCAAGTGATCAGGTCCAATGATTAGAATGTTTACTTAACCTGGCAGTTTTTTATCTCTCTCTCACACACACACACACGTATATAGCCGATCGCTTCGAACGGCTTCAGTTCCAAAAGCCATATAAGCTACTTGAAATACATCGGTTTCTTAATTTCAATTTTTTAACTTCGTTTTGTTTTCCCCTCTTATTCCTTTGCATTGTCCTAAAAGATATAATAGTATTTTCTCAAATTTTCTCAAATTTAGTTAATTTTTTCTTATTTTGATTCAGAAAAGCTAACAGCTGTTATAGTGCAATTGCAGCAAAAAACCATGCCTTTTAAACAGTTTGGAGCACTACCTATATATAAGAAATGGGAGTACGAGCACTCAGAGTATAAAATTATTTCTCTCTATATATATACACATACATACACGCCTATTACTCTCCAGCTGTAACCGCCGACAGAAGTAGGAACACACTGAACTCTCTAGTGTGTAGTATGAAAACATCTCTAGCGTGTAGTATGAAAACATAACTAGCATTTTTCTATGTTTCCTATCTTGCCAATCCCTTGAACATGCGTCAGCCAGTATGTGTAACTAGTCTCATAGGCGCGGCGACACGCCGCGCCAGCCACCGTGTGTACCAAAGTAAAAGAGGCGATAATCCGTGAGGAGTTTGTAAAAAAAATTAAAAAATTCGAGGGCACATGTGTATTTTTGAAAAAGTCAAAGGGTTTTTTCGGGAAAAACCGAGGGCCTGTACGTAATAAACGAGGACTCGTACGTAATTTAGAAATCCGCGGGGTGCTATCCTGCAAAAATTTGGGTGAAAAAAAAATTACCAGGGACCTTTTCGCGAGGAAAAAGGACCTTTACGTAATTTTCGGAAAATATGAGGGAATCACCTCGGCCGGCCGTACCGAAATTTCCCCCGCCACGCGCCATGCGGCCGCGCGGGCGGGGGCGACGTGGATGCCCTGGGGGGCCGGAATCCCCCCAGGTTTGTTATCTGTATGATTTCATAACATACATTTGGGACATACACCACAGCAGAGCCCAAGATTCCCTTGCACAATAGTATATGTGCTTGTGTAAGCAAACTCCCATTTGCCCATAGGAGCTACAAAATCTGGGTTAGGAGTGTGATTTAGCATGTATTACTGCACTGCATCCAGGGGCGGATCCAGCGGTGGGGCGGGGGGCTCGAGCCCCCCTACCGTTACCGGACCCTTGGAGCCCCCTCATAAATTTTTAGCATGGATGTATAATGTAGCAGGGGCTGAGGTCGAGCTGAAGGTACTTCAGCCCCTCCAAAAAATTTTCCTGGATCTGCCACTGACTGCATCCAGGTTCCTAATAACCAGTTGGATACTACTATTGCTTTGCTTACAAACGCAAAACATAAACAACTCAAGTGACGGATTACATAATGCGAAATGCTCGGCTTGGAGGGTAGGGTTGGTCGAGCCATGTGCCGCGAACTTCTGTAACCAATAGATTACGAGATTTACGAGACCGTGGTAAAACGTAATGTAAAATAGGTTGGATCGTCGGAGGAATATTTCTGTCGCATGCACTTTTTTCCTTTCTTTTAAGCAAAGCTGCACGCGTCCTAGGGCCCGCTGAAAATGATTTTTGTTGGTGACTTTTGCCTTTTGGCTTAGCTTTTAGTTAAAATGGGTACCATAGCTACTACAATGTTTTTAGTTGAGATATTTAATTAAAAAAAATAAAAAAACTGTTGTATCTTTATAGATGATATAAAAAAACAATAAGTAATAAAAAACTGTGTTAACAAACCAACGTGTTCAAAACAGTTTCCGGGTTTTAAAAGCTAAAAACCAAAGGCTAGAAGCCGTTTTGAACATACCTTAGATAGATGGATAGATAAGGTGGTGGATACCGGAGCATGCGTGGGGCTATGCATTCTAACTGGTGCGAGACAATTGTCTCAGGTGCTTTGTATTCTTAGCTTTAGGATAGCTTGTAGGCTTTTTTTCGCTGCATTGAGTTGCCAATACCTAAGAGTAGGGTGTCAACGGATCAAGTACGAATCGAACAGTCTGGATACGGATACCGAATAAAACAAATAAAAAAGATACGATTGACGCTCTTTGAGTTTTAATGTATCGAATACAAACCAAATAGTCTGAATATGAATATCGGATAATTCGGATCTGATTGATACCCCTACCTATGGAAATATTTTTGAGAAATCATTCACCCCCTCTGACTCATCGTATCCTATCCTACACATATGTTTGCCAAGAGTGTCTGCACTACAGCGCTGGGTAGATATGTGTGTGGATGCTCACATGGGTGAATCCTAGTAGGGTTTGGGGGTGCACAGGATATCAAATCTAATTTTTTTATCTTATTAAAGTCTATATACATACATATATATATACATATATATGTGTGTGTGCGCGCGCGCATATTTCCAATCTAATTTTATTTTATCTGATTGATTAAAGTATATATACATAGGTGTGCACTTTGAAACCCCTTTAAGTGACTCCGGACACATGTGGTGACATGTATGGCAACCCCCGGTTGTTTCCTTTCTGGATCCGCCCTTAGTTGCTCGGTTCAGTGTAGCTTTCTCATGTACCCCTTATTATAAACAATTAATAAAGCCCCACCTTCCTTAAAAAAAGTTCTTTCTTTGACAGAGGGAGCATCAAGGGGTTAGCTAAAAGATCTAAAAATTCAAGAGGTCAGCAAAAATATATATTTTATAAAAAAAGATCAAGAGTTCAGCTGAAGATGTAAAAAAAGAGGGTGAGGTCCGCTAAATAGTTTTGTTATAATATGATACTCCTCATACGTAGTAATCCTCAGATCGAATCAGGTTATGAGATACGATACAAGCGTGCACGACATTAAGAACGAAGTATATGAATCTCGTAGAAAAAATCAAAATAATGACGATGAAACAATCACAATAAGAAAGAAAGATTTAGTAAAACCAAGCGTAAATTCTTAAGCACAATCTCAAAGGGAAAGATGTGGTCTTTTAGCTACGGCTGTTGGCTTTTACCTAAAATGAACACCATAACGGTTGTTAGTTTTTGGTTAAGATATTCAATTAAAAAAGTAAAGAAATAAGAAATAAAATAAAACAAAATGAACACCATAGCGCGTTGGGCCCATGCATTCTGGATAAGTAAGCAGAGACTTGCAAAGAGACAAAAATAAAGGCAA
The DNA here is from genome assembly GCA_017311315.1 of Dendrocalamus latiflorus. NCBI lineage: Eukaryota > Viridiplantae > Streptophyta > Magnoliopsida > Poales > Poaceae > Dendrocalamus > Dendrocalamus latiflorus. The sequence goes on from CM029667.1 coordinate 24,500,198, forward strand.
GCGAGGCGAAGCCGACGGCGCATCGTGACGTGCTGCTCCTGCTTTGGGGCTCCATTGACTAGGAGAGGAGAAGGCATGGGCTTCAGCTTCCTCCTCGGAGCAGAAGGGGACAAAAGGTACCGTAGAATCAACCCCCCACCGTTTGTTTTGCTGCCAGCTCCTTTGTTGGAGTTTATTATTTACCATCTAGGAAAAATAAGATGCGTGCTCCAACTGCATAGTGAAAGTAAATGGCTGCAGAGTAGTTCATTTTTTTTCTTATTTTGACCCAAAAGAAAAGTCTGATCTGGACGTGGTGATATGAAATGATACAACGGGATGCTGACGCTAAAGTGAGCTTCTCCGATTAAAAAACGATTTAGTCTGTAAATCACGGTAGCTCTGTGTACTGATCACTGACAAGGTCGCCACCTCTAGACAGTCACTGATAATGCGATTTCTCTCAGCCAAATGCGTACTGACAGATTGGGCAGCTGACATATGGCTGTTCTTTTCTCAGTTTGATCCCCCAATGAATCAAATTTCCATTTCTTATGTTAACTCCTTGGTAAAAAAAATGCAGTTATACAGGCGAAGACTGCTTCAATACTAGACTAGACTACTATTGTTCTCTTAGCGATAAGTTGTGTACTTGTACCACTAGTGTTTTGACCGACCGTCTCGAGACGACCGTAGACTCGTAGTCGCCGGATCCCGCCCCGTATCAACTACGGTTAAAGGATTTCAAGCGATAGTACTTTTATAAAATCCCTCTCCTACAGCTCTTCCCTAGGACACACACGAGTCAAATAAGATGGCGTTAGGGGTAAAAACGGATCGGATTCGGACGGATATTGCTGTTACCATATCTTAACCCATATTTTTTCTCCGGATTCGGTACCAATCGGATTCGGTGTCGGATCGGTCGGGATTAACCCATTTCGTTTGCACCCCTACTTGTTTGTAAGGAATGCATACAGTGCAGTAAATGAAGTAGGACGCACTGACTTGATGTTACTATTTAATAGCTGATGTGGAAGATTTTATTTTACCATTGCAAAAAAAAATGAAACGTAAAATAGTAGCACTAATTTGAAATCAAACTTGAAGATGTATCGGATTCGGACGGATATTCGGATTCGGACGGATATTGCTGTTACCATATCCTAACCCATATTTTTTTCTCCGGATTCGGTGCCGGATCGGTCGGGATTAACCCGACCCGTTTTCACCCCTAGATGGCGTTTGGCCGGGCTCTGAAGCCACTTTTACGGCTTCGAAGCTGGTACTTCGGCCAAACGTTTTGGCTCTATGGCCAGGCTCCAATGAATAAATAAACATAGGAGCAGAGCCCGTTTTGGCTGTGGCGTGTGAAGCGTGCAATCTCGGGCTCCTCTGGCTCATGCGTCTTCGTTTGTGTAAATGGGCTCCGAGTTGACACGTAATTACAAAATGTTTGCCACTCATATGTATACCGGTCGTTTCCCTTCTGAATTTTCAACCCTAGCCACTATTTGATTCTCCATAGCCCCTCCCGAGGCCCTCACCGACGCCGCTAGCTCTTCTTGGAGGCGGCGGCGCCCCCTCCCTGACATCGGCGTCGACACCCAGGCCCATCCTCGGCGCCAATGCACCTACCAGGCACGTCCCCGATGCTAGCGCCCTTGCCTAGGCCCCTTCCCCGACGCCGACTTGCAGACCCTCCCTCCTTGGCTTGCCCTGTTCCCTCGAGTCTAGCGCCCCTATTCCCCCAACTTTGAAGCAAGGTTAGTCTTAAATCCCCTCTTCTTACACGTATGGAGTTGATGTCTAATTTGTGCAAAATCATAGGACATGAACTCAGGTAGTGTATGCTTCAGTATGTCCATTTGTTCAATGCGTGAGTAAAATGCCATGGGTACAAATGATGTTGCCCCCATGCTTGTTGAATGAGTGTAGGTTATGTTGGACTAGTAGAATGACGGTAGATTGTTTCCTTATTTCGAACAATGTCAGATGTGCGTGTGTTGTCAAATGTGAGTCGAATGTAGATTAGATGAATCAAATAGCTAATCCATGTGATGTGCATGTGGTTGAGTGGAATGATGAAAACACTAGAATTGTGTGTGAACTCTTTGTTGAGCAAGTACAAGCTAGAAATCAACCAAGTACCCATCTCAATAACGCTGGTTATGATGAAGTTGCTGCAAAGTTTGAAGAGAGAACAAGGCTGGTTTACTAAAAAACAATTGAAAAACAAATGGATGAAGCTTAAGAATGAGTGGAGCACTTGGAATAAATTGCTAGTATTGAAGACGGGTTTAGGTTGGGACAATGAGAAAGGGACAATTTCAGCAACAAATGCCTGGTGGAAGAAGGGACAGTTTCAGCAACAAATGCCTGGTGGAAGAAGGGACAGTTTCAGCAACAAATGCCTGGTGAAAGAATGCAATTAAAGTATGTATTATGTACTATTTACATGTCATTGTTGCTTTTCCTGCCTGCCGTTTGCACTTTGTTATTATGTATTAGCATGTGTCTTTTTTTTCATCCACAGGAGTTGCTTAGGTGTAGCAAATTTTACAAAGCTAGTATACAAAATGATGATCTTTTGAAAGTAATGTTTGAAAATTTGAACAATGGTGGCAATGATCATTGAACACCAGCTTCTGATCGTATGCCAGTTGATCCTGACAGTCCTGCTAATGTTGTTGCTCTTAATGGAGTAGACATCAATGCAGAAGAGATTGATGGTACTTAACCAGACCAAGAGTCTCCCTCCACTAAAAAAGATAGAAGCTTAGTCCACTAGGAGATCTCAGCAAGGCCAAGAAAAGTAGGATTGAAACTGCTTCGTTCTTGCAAGCCCAATTGAAATGCATAGCAACTACTGCGAAGAAATTTGAGCAAACTTTAGATAAGTTGGCCACCCATGCTGAGTCTGTAGGATGTGGCATTAAAGATGTTATGACACTGGTTCAGAATGTGGAGCATGGAGTGGGACCAATGAACACTTTATTGCTATATAATTATTTGTGAAAAGAGAACATACGCAAATATTTATGACTATGAAAACAGGTGAGGAACGTCTTGAATGGCTTAGAAGAAAATATGTTGCTTAGTATGGAAGTTAGGAAAATTATCTATGCTTTGTAGTATGTCTAACATCTTAGAACTATGTGTTGGAACGTGATATTTTTCTTATATTCCTATAACAAATTAACTATATATTACGATCTGTGAATAGTATCTTTGCTCCACAGCTTGGGTATAATGTCATTCCCAAAGGCCTATTTGGATGAGGTGAATAAGGTGATGCTCAGTTGGGCAAAATTTTGGTGACTTATGGCTAAATTTTTACTATAGCTGATTGAAATTATATTGTAATTGATGATGACTTATATGTCACAGTTAAATTTAAAAAATTAAAAATAAAAAGGGGTTAACCTATTACATATAATACAAACGAATACGGAAAAAAGAACGGACAAAAAACTCAAAATAAACAAAAAATAAGAAAGATAAAATTTATAAATAATAAAAAATAAATTAAAAACCAGAAGTCTAGGCCAAATAAACCAGACTAATTCACCTAATCCTTCTAGCAAGAGTTGTAGCACCAAGGGAAGACCCTGGCGGTGACCTGTTTGTGTCATTCATTGTCTGGTATAATTGATTGCAAGGTTGAAATTTTCCCTGTATGAATGCGCATGTGTACGAAACTTAAGCTTGTAAGTTTCTTATATGTTACAGGTGGCCATTATTCCGTACTGTTTGCACGGATTTGAACCGTAAATTAACTGAAGTGGAGAAAAAGATTTCAGAGTTCGCTTTATGCGGTCTTGGTTTGCTGCCAATTGCAATGCTTATCTTCCTAAATCTTGGCAATGTTTACCGTGTTTGGTAAGCATTTAGGGTGTGTTTGGTTGAGCTGTGGCTTCTGAAAAAGCTGCTGTGAGCTGTAGGCTGTGGAAAAGCTGCTGTAGGTTGTGGGCTGTGGAAAAGCTGTAAGCTGTTTGGTTCAAACAAGTATAAAACTTACCTCCTATCTCTATTTTCCTTGAAACAACTGCGAAACAGCTCTCTATTTTCACCATATCAAAAAGCAGAAAGCCAAAAGCCAAAAGTAGGGTCCAAGGTGCTTTCAAAACTGTACTACCCAAAAGTAGCTGCTTCTGAAAAAGCAGCTTCTGATTTCCACCCCTTTGATTGGCTTTTGGCTTTTCGGAAGCAAAAGCAGCTCCCAAAAGCTCAACCAAAGGCACCCTTAGTTTGCTTACTAAACTTTAGCAAAAGAGAGCTATTACAGTATGGTATGCTATTAGGAGACATCCCGACGATATACCTTCTCTTTACCGCTACTCTCCTCCCCTCCACTTGTCTTCTTCTCTGGCTCCGGTCATCGCCCTCCTCTCCCTCTCTCTTCTCCCCGCCCGCCGCCCTCTCCGTCTTCTTCTCCAGTGCTAGCCGTAGCTCCGCGCTCCCCTCTCTGCCTCCCCCGCTCCCTCCTCCATCGCCGGCGGACGATGGTGACCCCGCAGCCTCGCCGTTCCACCCTCTCCCCCTCGCCGTCCCCACCCCATCTAACCTAAAATTTACGGTGTCGCCGCCTTGCCGTGCCTCCTCCAGTGCCGCCCACCGCCGGGTTACTGCCTCCCCAGTCTTCCTCTACAACCGGGGGTGTGCGGTGAATTCATCGTCAGCAGCGCTGGGTCTTCTGTCGGTAGACCTTCGCTGTCGTTCATGTGGTGCTCCGCCGACGAGTAAGAGAGAAGGGGAGAGAGAGAGAGCGGGGAAGAGAGGATGAATCTGATGCTGTCTCATCGGTTTGGATTTGCATAATATAACGTGTTGTAATTTTTCTCTTGGCAAAATAGTCTTTTCTTGGTTCTCTAGATTATTTTTTAAAGATTTTTAGCCAAGTCGACAAGACTTAGTAGGAGCAAATTTGTCGTCTCACCGAAAGCCACTTCTCGTCCCTACCCCCGTCCCGTCTTTATATATAAACGACTCATCCAATGCCACCTTACACAACCACCCACCCTCTGAGTCTCCCGTCGTTTCCCCATGACCCCATGAACTGCTCCTTCCTCAAGGTGGCGGCGGTTGCCGTGGTCGCGGCCGTCCTCGCGGCCACGGCGGCCGCCGCGTCGTACGTCTCTGCGGCGCCTCTCCCCGCTGGCCTCCTCTCGTCCCCTCCCTTCCTGTGGATCGCCGCGAACGTCATCATTATCTGGCTCGTCTCGTCCTACCGCCATCACAGAACCGCCGCCGCTTCCTCCTCGGCCAGCCACGCCGACGATGTATCTGCTGCCGTGAACAGCCTCTACCCGTCGTCGGAACATGACGTCTTTGCTGCTGCGGTTGCCCCTGATGCCGTCGTCGTGGCGCCGGTCTCGAGGAGGCAGCCACGAGAAACAAAAAGGGCCAAGAGGACAGACCGCCCCCGCGTGCGCAAGAAATTGCCCGGCGAGGAGAAGCCGAGACCCGTCGCGCCGGAGGCCAAGCCCGGTGACAAGAAACCCAGCGAAGAGGAGAAGCCAAGAACCGTCGCCGACGAGTCCAAGCCCGATGGGAAGAAACCCGGTGAGGAGGAGAAGCCAAGAACCATCGCCGCCGAGGCCAAGCTCGACGACAGCGATGATGTCTCTATGGACTCGATGTGGCAGGCCATCCTTCAGCGGGGCGCGGCACGGCCGGTGGCGGTGCGGAAGAGCGAGACGTGGGGCGGCGACGAGCTGCCGCGGCTGGAGGGCGCGGCCAAGAAGGCCGTCGCGCGGAGGGAGATTCGGAAGTCGGCCACGATGGTCCCGCCCTCGCCGCCACATCCGGCGGCGGCGGCTCCGGCGGTGGCTAAGCAGGGGTGGCGCACCAGGGACGTGCTGGTGATGGCGCACGACGAGCTCCTGCGCCGCGCCGAGAGCTTCATCCGGAGGCAGCACGAGCAGCTGCGCCTGCAGCGGCAGGAGTCCGAGCAGCGCCAGGCCACGGAGCACCAGCACCGCCGCCGCCTCGCGCTCATCCGCGTCTAGCCCGTTCGCCGGCGCCGGCCGCCGTCTCACGAACACTCCGTGCATACCGATCGCCTCTCGAGCGACGCATGCTCCCGCTCCCATGCAAGAACGACCGTGTACAGAAGCCATGTACGAGCCAGGCAGCCTCGGCGTCAAGAGACAAAGTGGCCGCCTTTGCATGCCTAGATGGAAGGAAGAATAGTGTAGGGAGGAGGTGGCCATGGCTGTGTGCCTGTGTAGCACACCGAAGCAAACACTGGTCATCTGCTGCATCTTCCGTCAATGTAGATTAAATCTGCATGTAAGATTATGTTTGCATTCTGCCTAGGGAATCTACTACTACATGCATGTAAGTCAATCTCTGAATAAATGGGGAGGCACAGGAGTAGCCGTTTCTTTGTTCTTTGTTATACTAGCCTCATAGGCGCGGCGTCACGCCGCGTCAGCTACCGTATATACCGAAGTAAAAGAGACGATAATTCGTGAGAAGTTTTTTTAAAAAAAATCGAGGGCATATGTGTATTTTCGGAAAAGCCAAATGTCTAATTTAGAAAACCGCGTGAGGAGCTTTTTAAAAAAATCGAGGGCGCATGTATATTTTCGAAGAAGTCAAATGTTTTTTCGTAAAAAATCGAGGACCTGTACGTAACTAAACGAGGACCCGAACGTAATCTAGAAAATCGAAGGGCGCTATCCTGCAAAGTATACAAAAGTGGAGGGGTGTTTTCAGAAAAAAAACGCTTTAAAAAAACCGACAGGGGCTTTTTTCGCGAGAATCAAGGATCTTTACGTAGTTTTAGAAAAATAGAGAGGCTTTTTCGCATAAGAGGTCGGTCGACCGTACGAAGATTCCCTGCCATGTGCCGGCCAGAGCGCGCGCAGGGGCGACGTGGCGGGGCTCTCCGTGCGGGGAATCCCCGAGGAGTAATAGCTTTAGATATGCGCTTGGTTTTGTGGTTTTGATCATGTTGTATGTGCACGTTTGCTAACTGAATTGGTAAAAGCAAAAGCATGATATCAACAAAAATATCTTCAGAACTGTAATCTTGACCCTGGATAAACTATACCCGTTCTTGATTTGTTACACCAGATGCTTTGATTATTAATTACTGATCACATTATATAGGGCCCCCATTTTGCAATCATGGATGTTGCGGCATATGAGTTTCATATGAAACAATTCGCGCATGGATTTAGAAAAATCCCCAACGATATATTCTAAATGGGGCCTAATTCTTAAAAGGAAAAAAAACTATTATCTTGGAGCAGTTTTGGAAATTAAAGAGCATGCTCACTGCCAGACCGCCAACAATACAACTAGACATGCAAATAGTAGCATTACGTTAGCAACCTTTTGCTGGGTTACATATTTGAGTGTTTTGTTGTTAAATAATATTTAAGTTTTGAGCCTTTAGATCTAAATCTAACAGATGAAATTATTCTCCCTCACTTTTTTATAACCCCTCCCCTTCCGCCTGCTGCCACCTTGTAACTAGTCGTCCTTATAGTGTCCACCGACTTCTATCACCCACAACCTTCTTCTAGCAGCTGAGGTGCCGCCGCTACCACCTCATCACCCTACGAACAATCTGCCACCACCCCTAACTCGCTGGAGTCATCGTCGGAGTTCTTGTCGGAGCCGAAGAGGGTGATTGAGCATGGATTTTGGGATAAAGGGCCTGTTTGATATGGCTGCGGCTTACGGTTTTTGGTTGAATTTTTTGAATTTTAGCTGTTTACGACAGAGATTACAGAGAGAGATACTCGCTTGTGATTTTGATTGATACAAATGTTGGGCTTTTAACATGTACTACAATTAATTTGTAGACCCCATTTTGAGAAAGTACCCGTTTGAAAGTTAGATATTATAGCAAATGCCCAAAGCCATTTTTAGAAACAGTAAAGAACAAGCTAAAATCCTATAATCAGAAATTAGAGTGGTCAATATAAAGAATCCTTAAGTACCAGTTAGCAATTTCCATAAATCAACTGGGTTTTGGCCGCGCATTGGAAGAGTTGGATTGGATTGCAGTGTCTGGCGCAGATCGTAATCACAGGCTTTTGTAGGAGTAGGTGCACCAGCAAGGTTTCGGAGTGACAGCATAGGCACAGCCTGCCCGAAGTTTTCCTTTGCAGCCAGAGAGCCCACTTGTCTCAACAGTGCTGCACCAGTGCTCCGTACTTGCCTACACTGGCAACAATCACTTAGCAGCCGACAAAAAGCGTGATCTTTTTGCCTTTCGTAGGCCGCGGCGGATCCACACGCCGGAGAGCCTATGTTCTAACCTAGGATATATGAAATTTATCAGTGTAAAATCTAAATAAATTTAAGTAAATTAAGTGTGTAATTTTTCTTTTTAACTCAGATAATAGTGACATCTGACCCTTTCTAGCATAAGGCGTAAGACAATTTTAACAAAAATCTAAGATCTACCCCTTATCGTAGGTTTAAGGCCTGTTTGGAATATAATTTTGTAGAAATTTCACTATAAACAGTTCAATCCTAGTAGGAATCTAACAAATTTCTTGGAGCGGGTGAAACTTGGAACTCGAAACAGTTCAACTCGGTAAAAAAAAACACATGTTCCAAATGGGGTCTTAATGATTTGCTTCCACAATATTAAGGCTCTGCTTAGAGCACGGACTTTTGACTCGAAAACATTGTAGTCCTTTTGTTTTTTTTCTTTAATTTGCCTACATGCTAAACGTGCATATTCTTTGTTTTTCTCCAACATGCTGTGCTTAATTTCCACAAGCAATTTGTGGTTTAGCATCGTAGATCATGGCTTGATATCACGCAGCTGGTCAAAGTGGAGCTCGCAACAGTTGTGACGCGTGTGAAGGAATCATGCCTTCGTTTACACAATGATGTGTACATAGTTGCCTACATAAAGGAAAAGAACAGATAAAAATGAAGGAAGTTGATCGTATACGTGGCGTGGCACTGTATACTTTTTTTAAAATCTAACATTCGATACATGAACTCTCAATTTTAGCTCGTCCACAATCGCGAAAACAGCTGTAGACAACACATATCACCTACCGAACTTCCGCACTGTAATAGGCAGGGGTGGAACTAGAACAAAAATAACGGGGGTTCACCACTTCATTATATATATAACAATATATATAATTTTCAATCAATATTATGCCTAATAGTAATATGTCCGATAATTTTTAGCATCAATACTTCAATATGATCGATAGCAGTATATGATAATAAAGAAGTAACGATCGAAATACTTACCAAAATAAATAAACCTGATAATAATATTGGTTAGTTGCAGCAAACTGAATTAACTAAGTACGAAATCACATACAAAAAGTTGTTCAGCATTAGTAAAATACATCATCCGATCTCATTAGCCTATAAAAAAGAAAAAGTTTTTAAGTAAAAAAAAAGAATGATCAAATATAAGTAAAAACATTACTTTTTAGTATTTGTGTTCTTTCAAATTCATAAAGCGATGAACCACAATATCATTGGTAATTTTCTATAATTCTTATTTTTTTTCCACATAACAAATAAGTCTATCATTTATGGAATAATCATCAAATAATTGAAAAGGTCAATTAGATATTTGTATGTTCAACAATTCAAGATGGCAACAAGGGCCAAGCGGCACTGTAGCCAGATGGCAAACGAGGGCCACCGGTGGCATCGATTTCTCACGTTTTCTTGTGAATATTTGCTACCTGATTGGGTGTGGCTGTAGCGGGCATGATGCACATCTTTTGCATGGCTTTATGAGATGAACAGGTGTAGAGGGTTGTGCGAAGTGACATGCTTCAGGATTGATCAAATAGACACCATGATCTATTGCGATTCTCTCTCTTGGGCTGGGTGTTGCAGTGACCTCGTGTGTTGCGGGACAGTGAAGACTCCTCATGGACTACTGCTAGCTACTAAAAATTTAGGTTGCTAGTATTCCTTTTGTTTGGCTTCAAAAAAATACCGGGTGCACTAAGTTTAGATTAGGGGTTCACGTATGGAATAGAGATATTAATACCTGTAAAAAAAAATTTTGGACCCGGTATCCTGTGACACCGGGCCCAACCACATAGCTCCGCCCGTGGTAATAGGTGCCTACTGAGCTAGACCACCGAGACAGGATGCTTAATTAGTGTAGGTATATTTAATTAGTATAGAGCTCGATTAAGTTATGCACTATGCATTCTGTAGGTGCTACTGCTGAGGTCGCTGAGTTCGACTAGCTCGACAGGTGTCTATCGAGTTCTCTTAACTCGGCAGATTCTTCGAATCTATTGTGATGTAGGAGCTCAGGAGATGACATATGTTATCTGTTATTACTTCTATGGTGGTAGAGGGTCAAAAGATTAGATTTAAAAAAGTTGCTGTAGTGCCATGCATACGATGGATTCAAAATGCAGAGGTGATTAGGATTCCTCCTTGCATGCCAATTGAATATTCCCCTGAGATATTACCCGCCTGTCACAGCGGGGAGATATTTTCAGATATTTTGTGTAACATTCTCCGTCATGCGCCACCATATTCGTGCTACATCTAGTTATCTCCCTTTTATGCTACTCTCATCTATACTTAACGGCCAAAAGCATTTTATTGGCATCAGTTTTATTTCTTGAAAAAAGGCATCAGAAAATTACTAGTTTTTTTTAAAGACGGCCAGAGAACTAGCAGCAGTTTTTACTATGCATGTGTGCATGCTTATATAAGTAGCCAGGAAAAACTTTAAGTATGTTTTTCAGTTTTGCTTATACTAAGTATGTATAAATGATATTAATTTGCTGCTGTTTATCTTGACTCCAGAATTTACATGGGCATATCATGTGCTCTGCCCCGCTTTGTTGAATGCTCAATCCTGTTGCTGTCTGCTTCCCATCAAAACACCGTGAAGAAAAGGAAAAGATTCCAAAAAGAAATCGGACAGATGCAGATCATGCTGATGATCTATTAATTATCATGCAAAAATTGAAAATCTGAACAGAGTGAAAAAATTAATGGAGAAATTCACTGACCAGTCCTTATGAATTATGACGCATGATTTGATTATACTACTTGGTAGTCCAACTTATACGTACGTAATGGGTTCTCAGAAGAAAGCAAATAGATTACCATTATTAGGCTTAACATAATGAAAAATCACTGTTCTTGAATAGCTCAAGCGACCTCTGCCGAATCAAGAAGGTGGCTGAAGTTTCACTCAATACTCCATTACTTTGCAGCCAAGCAAGCTACTGTTAGAAATCGCACTAGTGGAGTAAGCACTCCAATTACTCTGGACTGATCTGAACAATAAGATGAGCCAATAATTTATGCTAAGTGGTTATTTGCATGAAGCCAATCACAAAAGCTGATGTGGATGCATCCTCCAATCTAGCAAAAAGATCAACTGTGTTTCCCAGTCAGAAATTTTTTTACTCCTCTCATTTTCCCCTAGCTATCAAAAGGGACCAAGATCTCTGGATTGGATTGTCGAAGCTTGTAGTGTGATGTGGAACCATTAGGTTGCTGCTTCACCTAGACTTATCTCCTTATCTAGAAAACCATTCTTTCTTGACTTGGCCATTTGTGATTTTTAAAGTTGACTATTGACTCCATACTTCATAAAGGCCTATTTTGCTGACACAAGAATTTACTCTTTTCGTTTTTCCTCTTCATGGGATTAATTACTAGTGGCTAGCCTTGTGTGGTGGTCACTTTACTAGCGGTACTTGTTTTGTGCTAATCCAGTCAATTTAATTACTGATTTAGTCCATGTTACTGTGCCATACTCTGTGGAGTTGTAGCCTTATTGGTCTCCCTGCTCCCATTTTCAAAGTGTCTCTTGGTGATAGCAAAAAGTTAGACCTGTGGTCATCTAGCAATCATGCATGAGATCAAATCCATTTGCTAGCATTTGATAGTTTGATCATTTTTTAGTTGTCCACCAGTGAAATTTTACTGATTTTTAAACCACGGAATTTTAATGTTAGTTATATTTTAATTTCCTGAGGTGAGCTAGTGTTGGGGCTGATCATCTGGTTACACAATGACCAGTATTAAACCATCAGCAGAACTCTTTATCTTTTTAGATAAAGGATATAAAATCCGGTCTCTATATCCACGAGGGATATACACAGCCAACAGATACACGAGCTCTTAGGCTCAATTCCTCAAAACCTGAGGAGCATAAAACAACAAGAAATAAAGCTTAAGGACTATAAAAAGCTAGAAAGACTAAGCTTCATAACTTCTTCTCCGTCCTTATTTTCAACCAAGCCTCTATCCTTTTCTGACCGTGCCCTCTAACCTTCGGTCTACTGTGCGTGAAGAAGGACCTCCGAGGCGACGCCTCCAAGGAGGCGATGAGAATCGCCGACGCCGCCCGCCTCACCGAGGCAAGGTTTTCACCTGGAGATCAGTAAACATGAGGGCTATGGGGCACCATGACAACACCTCCAGGAAGGAAAATGGCGCCCGAAGGCGTCATCGTTGTCGAGACCGGTAAGATCACCGGTAAGGCTTTCGCCAGCACCTCCACATCACCCCACGTACTACCCACTCACAAAATAGACCGCCACCAACCCACCGGGGACCTGCGCGCCTCAAGGCCATGGCATAGCCACCCTTGAACTCTACGACGAGTCGCTCCCTGCAAAGTCCGCCACTGAAGAAACCACAAAGCGACGCCTATGCGCCACCACTGAGCAGATCCAGGGAAGAAATCTCCCACGCACGGATCCAAGCGCGCCCAGTGTGGAAATCCAGGTGCGGTTGCGATTGTGACTTGCACAGCCCACTCAATTCGTTGCCTCGACCGGCGGGCACCCCTTCTCCTTCCATGACCGCATCATCCGCCCAGCGTCCTCAATCTTCCCTGCCTTACACAGGGACGAGAGCAGGACCGCGTAGATCTTCACACTGGGCACGATCTCTTCTTGAGCATTTCATCGAACATCTTGAGCGCATCCCCCGACATGCCGCGCTTGCACAGCCCGCCCATGATCACATTGTACGTGACCCTGTTGGGCGCGCAACCGGCGCCATCCATCCGGTTCTACAGCGCCAGACCGAGGAGGATGACGCCGCTGTCGACGAGGACCCTAAGGACGTCCGCCGGCCGCAACACCGATTTCTCCGCTGAGAAGCGCACGGGAGCCGCCGCCTCCGGGCCCGATGCCCTGCCGCCCGCTCGGAGCCGGCCGCCGCCTCAACACCCCGCGCTCGAGGGTGACCGCACGAAGCCGGCCGACGCTTCCGCTCGATCCCGCCGCCTCGAAGCCACCGGCCCGAAGCTGCCGGAGCCGCACCGGCTGCCCACGCCCGCGCCCACGCTGGCGCCGCCGACCGCCGCCCCGAAGCCGCTGTGCACGGTCGAAACCGAGCTCGGCTGCCGCCCGCCCCTACCGCCTGCTCTCTTGAGCTTCTCGCGCCGCCAGGGAGCCGGTGGCTATGAGAGGAGGAGGAGAGGAAAGTCTATGTGCTCCACGGGTGGGACCCCCTCCCCCTCGACGCCGGCGAGGCCGCCGGAGAAGGGGGAGGGGGGCCAGATCCGGAGAACGAGAGGAGGAGGCGAAGGGTCTGAGAACAAAAATTAAATGTAAATATCTTCCATCTAGTTTTTTTTGCCCTTTTTAATAAGTCAAAGATCGTCTCTATTACTTTTCCAATTTCTTATTGATTGGTCCAACTAAATATAAAACCAAGGTTACTATACGTCAGAGCATAAATTTTTCTCCAGCTATCGTAACAGCTTACGCTGTTTGTACTGAAACTCCGAATTAACTAACTAGCCTCTGTGATCTACGTGTAGTTAACTTTAATATATATACCACGCATAGATGTTTCGATAAATATATAACCTAACGATATCTTAATTCGCATGAATTTAGAGTGGTGATAAGAACTACGAATCACTGACTAATCACAGCCACGGTGATTAGCATAAAGTTATCGTGTAATTTTCAATCCTATATGGACTTTGTGTAGTTATTTCTCGTGTTCGACTGTTTTTGAGAACAAAAACAGTCAGATTGATCTGAGACGTTAGATCTCCATCCAATGGATTTAGCCATACAAGCCCCCCTATAAAAAAAGACCTCCCTAAAAAAATGATCTAGAGCGTTAGATCTCCATCTAACGGCTCAAAATCCGACTGTTTTTGTCCTAAAAAATAGTCGAATGTTGTATAGACACTCCCTTATTTCTCAATGTTTTCTAGAGTTTTTGGCCTGCAATTCCGACACAAAAAACGATGAAACCGTGCCCCACTTTGCCAAGCACACTGATTGTTTCCATAATAAAATTACTAGTAAGATCGAGTTGGCGTCGACAATTGCACATTTTGGGACCCCATGGATTGGAGACCCACCCAAGAATTAACAAACGAGGAGTAACTGACAAGAGATCGATGGAAGGAGGTTTGCATCTCTCTCAAGAAAGCCAGTGAAGCATATCTATCGGTTCTATTCAGACATGGATTCAGTGTACTGATCTTGTGAAGGGGACATGCGACCCATGACAGGCTAGCTCCTAAGCAAGCTCCAAGTTGACAGACAGCTCCACAAAGTTAATTTATATGCTTGAGCAATCGGGTGCAAACCAAGTCCAACAACCTATGTATTAGTCATAATCTAGGTCACATGGTTTTGACACATCAGTACATCACTAGATAGATGTAGAGAAGTTAGTGTTATTTAATTGGCTATTCAGAAACAAAAAATGCAGCATGCATACATGCGTGCATCATGCACCAATATATTAGCTCACACTTCATAACACTCTTCAATCAGTTAGTTATAATCGCAATATTTTCGTGCAACATTACAAGTTTACAACATACATGTTTCCTCACTTGTCCAAACTAAATTGTTACTGTAAATCTATTGAAATTCCAAACCCCAAGATTGCAACGAACACCAATGCTTGTCCAGAAGGGTTAATCCAGTAAATAGGAATTAGTGGGGGATCCTGAAGAGTTATATTCTCAGCCTAAAGACATGCCGGCATCCAATAAACTTTACACTAAACTTTGCATGTAGGTAGTATTTTAGAACTATAGATGCAACTAACGGTGGTGCATGGTCAACTAGTTTAATCCGGAAAACCAATATAATCTAGCTGGCGAGATCCATAGTATTAGCGAGACAATTGGGCATCAACTTCAGCTTCTAGTTTTTTGGTTTATTTAAACTAGAAGCCACTTGAAACGCTAATTTCAGCTTATTTTACCTTTTTGTATTTTTGTATTTTTTTCTTATTCCTTGGTATTCTCTGTGATGATATAACGATTTTTTAAATTTTTTTAAAAAAATTTTCCTATTTTTTCTCCCAGAAAAAACTAACAAAACGTTGTAGTATAATTTTAACTAAAAGTCATAGTCAAAAAATTAAACAAAACCTAATTGGAGCACAATTATGTTGATCGCAGAGCTTGAAATAGTGCCTGGGTCGGACAGCTGTTCAATTCGCCTGCATAGTCAGAAAAAGGTCACGAGCTGCAGTGTGAAGTCACCTGAATAGAATGGCGTCATGCATTGCCGATCCGACATTATATCGATCAAATAGCCAGTCTGGTTCACTTACATGTGAACATCAGAAGACTTTGACATCTGTATGTATGTACCCTTATTTTTGGCACGTACGGTGAAAAACTTCATGTATGGCTGAGAGACCATGTGGTCTAAATTCCAAGTTGGTGATGACTAATTGACACGTGGTTTGGTTAGAGTGACTTTGGTTTGAGTGATTCGTGCCGTTTTGGCTTTTGGCGGGTCGGGTTATGATTAGACAGATTTGACGCGTGGTCGTCTTCCCAGTTGGTCATTTGGGCCATTTCTCGCTTGAGTAGGATTTGTTGGTACTAATCATGTTTATATGTTTTGTGCCATGCTATGTGATGTGGTTTTTGTCTGTGATGGCTGCAGGACGTCGAGTGGAGTCGTGGCGAGACACGGAGGACTGGACTAGGCGCAGGTGGCGCTGAGGTCAGAACAGTCGGGATGTGTCGAAGACGACGTGGACTCGAGGTGGTTGCGAGGCGTGCGAGACAAGGAACGCGGAAGCTTCCCGGAAGGTGCAGCAGGGGCGTTTCGGTAAAAGCGCGAGGCTGCAAAAGGAAGCGGGTTAGCGGGCAAAGCATGGAGGGGTAAAATGGGCAAAGCAAAGTGTAAACCCATCAAGGAATGCTATAAATAGGAGTGTGTTTCCTGGTTGTTGGCAAGTCTTGGAGAGGGGTTTTAGGGCTTTTTGCTTTGTGCTTTAGTGGTTGAGAGAGTGGGTGTAAAAGTTAGGGTTTCGTTTGGGTCTCTCCATGTGTGTATGTGTGTGTTCCTCCCAAGAAGCATGTGTAGCTCTTGGTGTTCTTGAGGATTGAGAGGGAGAGGATGGATTGAGATGTAAACACTCTATATCAATCATGTATGTCTCCGTATCGTGTTTATGATATCTTGTGTTTGAGCTCTTTGTTCTCTCTTGAATTTTCTTTTGGCGTTAAGTGCATGTATTCTACTCGGCATATAATCCTTTCCCGAATGGATTAATGTTTGGCCGAGTGAATTAATATTTGCAAGAACCGTTCGCAGCCAATCAATTTCTTCATGTTTATTTTCCTTTGGCTGGCAGCAGTGTGCCTCATTTAATGCTTGTTTTTTTTGGGCAAAGAAGTACGTTTACTTGCTATTTATTCCTTTTTGTGTTCTGCTCTTTTCGGGTGCTCTTCAACTCTCCATTGCAGCCTTGTCTGTTCTCTCGGCCAACACAAAAAAAATTGGTAGCACTTCTTGCCGAGACAAGTTCTGATCCATTCATTGCTTTCTTGCCTAGTATCTTTTCTTTGCCGTGAGGTATTCTTAGTCCAAGTGATTAACCTCTTAATCATAGTGATTATATGAATCTCTTGGCAAGAATTGATCCTCTTGGCAAGAATAGAATTGTTGTTTGGGCAAATGCAGTTCGGCCAGCTTGATCATTTAGTTTCTTGCTTTCGATTTTTAGAGCAGACTTAGTTCTCAGTTTTCTAGCAGCTTCCTCCTCTTTTTGTGCTGCTGTCCTCTTCTCAGTTTAGCTTTATCTTTCTTATGAGCCTTTTGCTTTAACTGAAAGGATCTCTCTCTGGCCGAACCATTTGATGAGAACACCCTTTAGTCTTCCTTTCTTTATTTTCTTTTTGCTGTCTTTGACCTTTTTGCATGTAGATCAAATGTCATTATTTTCAGCTGAAAGTTTTACTGGTTAATCTCTGATTTATGCTAGATTTTTCAGTGTCGCATGCGTTCCGGGTTTCAGTAAAATTAATTTTCTGAGTTGCTTTGAAAAATCTGTGTACGATTTCTCAGGGGCGATTTTGAAGCGAACGACATTCACCCCCCCTCTGTCGTCATTTCGGTCCTACAATTGGTATCAGAGCCGGTTAGCTCTAATCAATAGATCTTAACCGGTCTCTAGAGCTATGGCGACGGACAAGTACTCCATCAAGCCGCCCGTTTTCGATGGCATCGATTACCCCTTCTGGAAGAGCCGAATGGAGACATACATCCAGGCTCAGGGGTACGCCATCTGGCGGAAGGTGAAGGTGCGATATGTTGTTCCTGCCGATGAGAACATCAACGTGGCAAACATGCCCGATGTTGAGGCAAATGCGAAGGCAAGAAACATCATTATCCAGGGCTTGAGCAGAAGCGAATTCGATCGCATCTCTCACCTGTCGTCCGCCTACGATATCTGGGTGACCCTCGACGCATACCATGAGGGCACCACCCAGATTAAGACGGTTCGACAGGACCAGTTCAAGCGCGAATACAACAAATTCGAGATGCTTGCTGGTGAGTCCCTAGACGAGTGCTTTTCGCGATTTCACAAAATCTTGAGCAACCTCCGAGCGGTCGGTCTCACATACCCCGACTCGGACAACGCTCGTCAGATGCTCGCGGCACTCGATCTGCGTGTGTGGGAGATGAAAGTGACCACCATCAAAGACACAACAGACCTCTCGACCTTGACTGTTGACGCGCTGTACTCGCGCCTCAAGACTTACGAGATTGACGTTGTCTCTCGTAGGTCGAAGTCACAGTCGATGGCTTTGGTCATCGATCCCAGTTCAGCTTCTGGTCTCTCTTCTGAGTCTTCTTGCGGATTCTCCCTTGCTGCTCTGTGTGACATAACCGATGATCAGTTAGAGCAGCTTGCAGATGAGCAGCTTGCCCTCCTTGCTCGAAGATTCTCCCACGCTTACAAAGGGAGGAGGGACAGAAAGAGAGGAGGACCCGTGATTTGCTTCGAGTGTGGTGGCCCCAACCACATCCGAGCAAACTGCCCCAAGCTTGGGAAGGGCAAAGGTGACTACGGCGGTTCGGGCAAGAACGACTACACCGACAAGAACCGCAACACGAAGCCCTCAGCACCTGCTCAAGGCAAGAAGAAGTTCCGCGACTTCGGGAAGGCCAAGAAGCTCTTCCACCGCGTCCTCACCGCCTTCGACGACCTCGACCTCAGCGAGGTGGAGGGATGGAGCGACGACGACGGGACGGGTGACCAAGACCCCAAGAGCGGCGACGACTTCTCCGGCATGTGCTTCATGGCCCTCGAGGGCGAACTGAGCGACAGCGAGCTGTACTCCGACTCGGACGAGGTATGCCCCACCTACGACCAGCTCAATCATGCTTTTCTTAAGCTAGGTGATTTTCATGCTAGAGCTAGGGCTAGGTGTACCGAGTTAGAGAAGGAAGTAGATAGATTATCACGGGAGCTTACTTCACTTATATCTGCTCCCTCCCGTGATGATTGTGATACATGCTCTGCTTTGTTGGGTGATATGGAGAAAATTAAGGACCTCGCATGATAGTTTGTCCTCCGAGCTTGATATTGTTAAGGTGGAGAATGTTAGTCTGCTTGCCGAATTAGAGTTGAGTAGGATGATTGTTACTCTTCTTACTACTGATGAGACTACTCCTCCCACCTCATGTGAGGATAAGGACATTGCTGCTAGAGGACCTTATACCATGCTCCTTGATCTGCCCGAATCTTGTGAAAATTGCAATAACTTGAAGATGAACCTAAAACGGGCAGATCATAAAATTGCTGAACTACAAGGCTCTCTTCTTGAGCCGATTGATTCCTGCTTGAACTGTCCTAAATTAACTGCTGAACTTGAAGCTGTCTCCAAACAGTTTCAAGATATGATTGATCATGATAGGAAGTTGGCTCAGTTTGCTTCTAAGGACCATGTTAGCTCACCATGCATTAACTGTAACAAACTAAAATCTGATTTGATTGCATTGGGTGAGAGATGTGTGAAGCTGACTAAGGACCTACTAGAGAAGCAACCTTCTGCTTGTATTGTCTGTGCTGAGAAGGGGGAGAAACCCCAGGGTAAGGTGGAGACGCTTAGCGACGTGAACCAACTGGCTAGCAGTAGGACTGTCCCTTCAGAGTCGGCTGTGCGTGCACAAGCCATTCTTCCCTCTGCTGTTGGTTCTTCCTCTGCTCCCTTACCTCCTGCTGTTCCCTCTTCCCCCTGCTCTTCTTGCACCTCTATCTTTCGGGAGTGTCAGTACCTTATGAACACTCTCGAGAGATTTGTAGGCGGTAAAAATAAGCTTAATCTTATTCTAGACCAATCCAAGATTTGCAAGTTCAATCAAGGTCTAGGATATGATTTCTATGAGGATATGAGGAAGCATCCACCTGCTATTCTCCGACCCATCGTAGGAGGTGTGATCGAGGTTGAGCCCAGATCTGATGAGGTTAAATTCAAATCAGCGGGTTTTGTCCAAGGGATCTCTGACAGCAAGGTGATTCCACCTGTTGCTTCGGCCTCTCAGAAGGCGAAGCCTCTTCGTGCTACTTCCACCTCTCAGAAGGTGAAGTACCACTGCACCTTCTGTCAGAAGGATGAACACTCGATCGAGAGATGCTTCAGGCGCGCCAGGATTGCATGAAGAGACCGTGCAGAGGCACTTAGGTGTATTCAGGGTCAGCCCCAGATCTTGAGTGCACCTAAGACTAGCACGAGGTCTAGATTTGCTTCTGACGGGTTTGGGCAGCATCGAGGAATTGGTTTTTCTGAGTCTTCTGGTTTTCGTCCTCGTGCTGCCTCGGGTCGTGACTTCCGCCGTCCTGAGGGTACATCTCATTTCCCCCGTCGAGACAGTTACCCACGGCGTGATCAGCAGGTTGCTGGTGTTTCGACTCGCTTTCCCATAGCAGTCGGACCTAGCAACAACTTCAGGTCTGCACACAGACCTTCTGCTTCTTTGAGTCACAGAGAGCGTAGGGTAGATAGAGGTCAGTCGTGCTTGACAACTTCATCTGCTCGACGTGTTGTTCAGTATTGGGTGCCAAAATCACTCTTGATTTACGCCAGTACCGAGACTTTACTCTCTGTTTGACTCAGGTTCGCCGGGTAGGGAAGGAGAAGGTTTGGCTTGTCGACTCCGGTTGTTCTCGTCATATGACCGGAGACTCCCGTTGGTTCTCCTCCCTAGCCCGCGCTCCAGGTGATGAGACGATCATCTTCGGAGACGCTTCGTCTGGGCGCGTCATCGCCAAAGGTACTGTGCATGTTAATGCTTCTTTTATTCTTAAGGATGTTGCCTTGGTTAGTAAGCTGTAGTACAATTTGCTTTCCGTTTCTCAGCTTACCGATGACGGTTTCGAGGTGAGCTTCAAGAAAAACGCTTGCAAAATCCTTGATTCTTTGGGTAGTTTGGTTTGCGGGATTTCTCGTTATGGGAGGATCTTTCGTGCTGATTTTGCTGATTCTTCTGGTGATCCTCTCCGGTGTTTGGTTGCCTCAGAGTCCCGTGATTTGACCTTCTAGCATAGGAGACTTGGTCATATTGGATTTGACCCGAGTTAGCGGCCACGACCTCATTCGTGGTCTGCCGAAGCTCAAAATGGTCAAAGATTTTGTTTGCGCTCCATGCCGGCACGGCAGGATGGTTGCCGCTTCACATCCTCCGGTCACTATGACCATGACTGATGCATCAGGACAGCTGCTCCATATGGACACTGTTGGACCAGCTCGAGTGCAGTCAGCCGGAGGGAAGTGGTATGTACTTGTTGTGGTCGATGACAATTCGAGATTTTCTTGGGTGTTTTTCTTAGCCTGGAAGGATGAGATATTTTCACATTTCCGAGGTCTTTTCGGTAGGCTTTCTGTTGAGCTCCCGGGTGCCTTACGAGCGATCCGCAGTGACAATGGCACGGAGTTCAAGAATTCCTACTTCGAGAGGTTCTGTGATGAGACAGGTGTAGAGCACCAGTTCTCTTCTCCGCACGTCCCACAGCAGAATGGCGTCATGGAGAGGAAGAACCGTACCTTGGTCGAGATGGCCAGGACGATGCTTGATGAGTACTCTACACCACGGAAGTTTTGGGCTGAGGCTATAGCCACCGCGTGCCATGTCTTAAATCGAGTCTTTCTTAGGGCACACTTGCACCGTACTTCTTATGAGTTGAGATATGGGCGAAAGCCCAGCGTCTCTCATTTTCTTGTGTTTGGTTGCAAGTGCTTTATTCTGAAGCCCAGGAACCTGATAAGTTTGAGTCACGTTCTTGTGATGGGATCTTTCTATGTTACTCGTCTTCTTCGCGGGCTTATAGGGTCTGGAACTGCGAGTCTAGCAAAATGGTAGAGACCTGTGAGGTGACTTTTGACGAGGTCAGTCCGGGGACTAGGCCAGATATCTCAGGTTCTTTAGAGCAGTCCGAGATCATCTTTGTGGATGATGAGAACGATGGAGACGATGATTGTTTATCTGATCCAGCTCCTCATCCTCCTCTTGAGATGCCTTCTTCCACGGCACCTCGAGGTGATCAGCCCTTGCCTACTGCTTCCTCTGGAGCTAGTGGCTCTGTTCCTATCTCGTCAGCTTACAAGGTAGAGGCCACTTCTTCATCTCATCCTGGACCTCCCCGACATATCCAGAAAAGGCATCCTTCTGAGCAGATGATTGGAGACCTGTTCGAGCGTGTTACCCGCTCAAAATCTGGTTTATCTCAATTCTGTCTACATTCTACTTTTATTGCCTCCTTTGAGCCCAAGGATGTTTCTCATGCTCTTTCCGACGAGTCTTAGGTCAATGCCATGCATGAGGAGCTAGAAAATTTTGAGAGGAACAAGGTCTGGTCGCTTGTCGAGCCCCCGCGAGGTCACAATATTATTGGGACTAAGTGGGTGTTCAAGAACAAGCAGAGCGAGGATGGAGTGGTTATTCGAAACAAGGTTAGACTGGTAGCTCAAGGGTTTTCCCAGGTTGAGGGTCTAGACTTTGACGAGACCTTTGCCCCTGTAGCTCGACTTGAGGCCATTAGAATCCTGCTTGCATTTGCAGCTTCTAAGGGTTTCAAGCTCTACCAGATGGACGTCAAGAGTGCCTTCCTTAATGGAGTCATTGAGGAAGAAGTTTACGTCAGACAGCCTCCAGGTTTCGAGAACCCCAAATACCCACACCATGTCTTCAAGCTTTTCAAAGCGTTGTATGGACTTAAGTAGGCCCCCAGAGCTTGGTATGAGAGGTTTAAGTCCTACTTGTTGAGTCATGGATTTGAAATGGGTAAAGTAGACAACACATTGTTCATCCGCCGTCATGACAATGACCTTCTGCTTGTCCAGATCTATGTCGATGACATCATCTTTGGCGGCTCTTCCCATGCTCTGGTTTCACAGTTCTCGGATGTCATGAGCACCGAGTTTGAGATGAGCGTGATGGGCGAGTTGACCTTCTTCCTTGGCTTCCAAATCAAGCAGACTCGGGAGGGTACCTTCTTGCATCAAGGTAAGTACACTCGCGACCTCCTGAGACGCTTCGACATGAGTGATGGTAAGCCGGTGTCAACTCCGATGGCTTCTACAGCCTATCTTGACCCAGATGAAGATGGCGAGCCAGTTGATCAGAAAGAATACAGAAGTATGATCGGCTCCCTTCTTTACCTCACTGCCTCGAGACCAGACATACACTTCTCTGTGTGTTTGTGTGCTCGTTTTCAGGCCTCTCCTCGCGTATCTCACCGCCAGCCGGTGAAGCGCATCTTTCGGTACCTCCGAGCTACCCTTGACTATGGTATTTGGTACTCTTCCTCATCCTGTCTTTCCTTGAGAGCCTTCTCGGACGTAGACTTTGCTGGCTGTAGGATAGATAGGAAGAGCACTTCTGGCACTTGCCAATTTATTGGCACTTCTCTTGTTTCCTGGTCTTCGAGGAAGCAGTCCGGCGTTGCACAGTCCACCGCGGAGGCCGAGTACGTTGCTGCAGCCAGTTGCTGTAGTCAAGTGCTCTGGATGGCTTCGACCCTGCGGGACTTTGGGTTAGTTATCGACAGTGTTCCACTGTTTTGTGATAACACTTCTGCGATTAACATTGCTAAGAACCCAGTGCAACACTCTCGGACCAAGCACATCGATATCCGTTATCACTTCCTTAGAGACCATGTAGAGAAGGGCGATATAGTGCTCCAGTTTATGGAGAGTGACCACCAATTGGCTTACATCTTCACTAAGCTATTGGATAGTTCGAGATTTTCAGCTCTGCGGGGAGAGCTTGGGTTGGTTTGTCCTTATGGACTGTAGTGAGGAGGAGCTTTGGGCTTTACTGCTTTACTATATTGATTATGCTTCTGTCTCATTTTTGTCGCTTTGCACTCGGGGTGCATCGGGCTTAGTCCTTCTATCATAGGTTAGAGTGCTTCTCTTGTCTAGCTGCATAGACTTCTTACTCTTATCTTGTGCTTCCAGGATGCTTCTTATTAGCTGTTTCTTATCTCACTAGATTGAGCTCACTCACTTCTTGTAGGTTCTAGCGAGGGTTGGGCCATTCTCGGGTAGACAGGGTACGTGTTTGCTCTCTAGTGCGTGTTTTACGGTCAGCTAATAGTCCTGGAGTCATATGGGGTAGATGAGAGTCAGTCTGAGCCATAGTTGTCTCTATATCTTATCTATACTTTGAGGACTGCCCGTTTGGATTTTCTTTGCCAGCTTCTCGTTTTTATTGTTTTAGTTCAGGGGGAGTTCATTTGGGAGCTTCTGGAGCTTAATATTGACATTACTCAACTTGAACTAAAAGTTGCATCTAATGTTGAGGGGGAGCTGGATTTTCTGCATTTTTAGCTTCTGCATTATCATATAACTACATGGAGCCTTGTTTATTATCCTGTATGACATGCTTCAAATGCTTTACACCGTGCCATGACTTGTGCTTATTTACTAGCTGAATCATGGCTTCATATGTGTAAACTAGATTTTACCATGATAAGCTAATTAAAATTGCTTAACTTAAATTAAAACTTGTCATGCTAGCATTTGAGTCCAGTCTTTCTTGAGCTATCTTTTTATGTTTCATGCCATGTCAAATAGGCTAAGTTTAGCGTTGAACTTTTATTGAGTCTTAGTTTGAGCTATGTTAGTTCTTGATGATGCATAAGTTAGCACAATCTGTTAAAAAGCAAAAGATCTCTTTTTTTGTGCGAAAAAACTGATTTCACCAATTCTTTCTCATGAGACGGCTTGCCATTGCACTTGGCATGAACTCAGGGGGAGTTTTGGATGACCTAGACTATCTTCTTAAGCTTCTCGCTTGGAGTAGTCGCATAAGGCTTGAGATCTAGCACATGACAAATTTTTGGTTGGACACAACTACTCGCTTTGAAGAAAATATGTCATTTGTGCAAAATTTGCTTCATTATCAAAAGATTAAAAGTGCTTAAACAAATGTTTCATTCTTGAGCATCTAGCACTCTATTTGGACTCAATATTAGCTTCTTAGTTACGCTTAGCTTATTGACATGGCCTGCTTCATTCTTAGATATCTCTAGCTAGACTTTGCTTAATTGATGACTTGATTTGCTCACTAAATGTCCTACATTTCAGATTGTCATCTTTATGTGCTAGCTGGCTTATACATATACTGTCATGATCTAGATAGCCTTTTATTGAGTTATGGCTTGGTGTAATTCCTTATGGTCATTATGGATAATTCTCATGGCTCTAAATGCTTAGAATAAACAAACTTCAGCCATTTTCATCTATTAACATGTCATATTCTCTCTTTTGCATCCTTGATGTGTTTATTGCCAAAAGGGGGAGAATAGAGAAGAAAAAGCTAGTTCGGGATCATCTTAGAGCTTTGGAGAACAATTTGCTCTTTCTTTGTTGCTCTAGTGTTCCTTCTGTCGACATGGTCATTAGCTTCATTCTTCTTCTTTTGGACCATATTGGACTCTTCAAATCAAACTCAACTTAATGCTTTTTCTAAGTTTGTCGATATACTCATCAAGGGGGAGATTGAGAGACCACGTGGTCTAAATCTCAAGTTGGTGATGAGTAATTGACACGTGGTTTGGTTAGAGTGAGTTTGGTTTGAGTGATTCGTGCCATTTTGGCTTTTGGCGAGGTCGGGTTATGATTAGACAGATTTGACGCGTGGTCGTCTTCCCGGTTGGTCATTTGGGCCATTTCTCGCTTGAGTAGGATTTGTTGGTACTAATCATGTTTATATGCTTTGTGCCGTGCTATGCGATGTGGTTTTTGTCTGTGATGGCTGCAGGACGTCGAGTGGAGTCGTGGCGAGACACGGAGGACTGGACTAGGCGCAGGTGGCACTGAGGTCAGAACAGTCGGGATGTGTCGAAGACGACGTGGACTCGAGGTGGTTGCGAGGCGTGCGAGACAAGGAACGCGGAAGCTTCCCGGAAGGTGCAGCAGGGGCGTTTCGGTAAAAGCGCGAGGCTGCAAAAGGAAGCGGGTTAGCGGGCAAAGCATGGAGGGGTAAAATGGGCAAAGCAAAGTGTAAACCCATCAAGGAATGCTATAAATAGGAGTGTGTTTCCTGGTTGTTGGCAATTCTTGGAGAGGGGTTTTAGGGCTTTTTGCTTTGTGCTTTAGTGGTTGAGAGAGTGGGTGTAAAAGTTAGGGTTTCGTTTGGGTCTCTCCATGTGTGTATGTGTGTGTTCCTCCCAAGAAGCATGTGTAGCTCTTGGTGTTCTTGAGGATTGAGAGGGAGAGGATGGATTGAGATGTAAACACTCTATATCAATCATGTATGTCTCCGTATCGTGTTTATGATATCTTGTGTTTGAGCTCTTTGTTCTCTCTTGCATTTTCTTTTGGCGTCAAGTGCATGTATTCTACTCGGCATATAATCCTTTCCGGAATGGATTAATGTTTGGCCGAGTGAATTAATATTTGCAAGAACCGTTCGCAGCCAATCAATTTCTTCATGTTTATTTTCCTTTGGCTGGCAGCAGTGTGCCTCATTTAATGCTTGTTTTTTTGGGCAAAGAAGTACGTTTACTTGCTATTTATTCCTTTTTGTGTTCTGCTCTTTTCGGGTGCTCTTCAACTCTCCATTGCAGCCTTGTCTGTTCTCTCGGCCAACACAAAAAAAATTGGTAGCACTTCTTGCCGAGACAAGTTCTGATCCATTCATTGCTTTCTTGCCTAGTATCTTTTCTTTGCCGTGAGGTATTCTTAGTCCAAGTGATTAACCTCTTAATCATAGTGATTATATGAATCTCTCGGCAAGAATTGATCCTCTTGGCAAGAATAGAATTGTTGTTTGGGCAAATGCAGTTCGGCCAGCTTGATCATTTAGTTTCTTGCTTTCGGTTTTTAGAGCAGACTTAGGCCCTGTTTGTTTCCACTTAAGATTATTATAATCTAGCTTATAGGTGGGGATTATATAAGCTAGCTTATAATAAGCTGGTGGGAAATATGCTATCAGGTGTTTGGCAGCTTGGATTATTAGAGTTATAGATTGTTGTATTCGAATGTTTAAAGACTACAATGCCCTGGGAGAGAGAGGCACGGGAGTTGGGGTTGGATGAATGGCAAAGGTGGGTAATATTCCTAAAGTTTTATGGTCATTAAGATAAAAGGTGGATATATAAGCTGAAATAAGCTCCTTTTTTGAGCTTATTAGATTACAATAATCTGGGCTATTAGATTATAATAGGTTACCTCATAATCTGGGCTGTTTGTTTCCACTTATGATTTATAAGCTAGATTATAATAATCTTAAGTGAAACAAACAGGGCCTTAGTTCTCAGTTTTCTAGCAGCTTCCTCCTCTTTTTGTGCTGCTGTCCTCTTCTAAGTTTAGCTTTATCTTTCTTATGAGCCTTTTGCTTTAACTGAAAGGATCTCTCTCTGGCCGAACCATTTGATGAGAACAGCCTTTAGTCTTCCTTTCTTTATTTTCTTTTTGCTGTCTTTGACCTTTTTGCATGCAGATCAAACGTCATTATTTTCAGCTGCAATTTTTACTGGTTAATCTTTGATTTATGCTGGATTTTCAGTGTCGCATGCGTTCCGGGTTTCAGTAAAATTAATTTTCTGAGTTGCTTTGAAAAATATGTGTACGATTTCTCGGGGGCGATTTTGAAGCGAACGACATTCACCCCCTCTGTCGCCATTTCGGTCCTACAATGGCGCGTCTCCAGTCTCCTACAAAGCGTGTCACTCCTTCAGAGTATAACTGAATTAAACCATTGGAACAAGGCGTGGAGTTAGTTAGCAAAAAATATTTACCGGACGGACATGCATGCTCCTGAACAAAATATATGACATTATAATTTCTTGTGGTGGAGATATGTAAATTAAGAAACTTGTGAGCCAAAAAGCTAGTGCAAGATCAACTGAAATTTCCTACAAACTGTACAGATATGTATCCTTAATAAACCAAGCTAAGGCACTTGCGATATTTTTTGCTGCAAAGCAGTTTCTGAGGTGTTGCGACTTGCGAGCATATTCCGTAGAGTTGGTTTGCTGGTCGACTGGTCTTAAGTTTCTTAATTTGCGCCCATGATTCGCACACTGCAATTGTTTGATATTTGCCTGCCGTATATATCGTTGGCCTTGGCTTGACTTCGTAATGCTACGTTTCTTAGGGCAGTCCCAATGGGACATTGATGATAGTTTCTATTCCTCTTAATTACATTGACAACTCAGCAATTTGCTTATGTGGCAAAGGAGTTATTGTAGAGAGAGGGTACAGACACAAGAAATCGTTTCCTCCTCTGGAAACGACGTCGTCACGCAGACCAACGCGCTAAGAAACCAGAGAAAAAGCGTTGGGGGAGAAACTGCTAGTTTCCATCTCCCTCCTCCGGATCCGGTGTGCTGTGGCCCAAGCAAGCGCGTACAGCCCAAGCAAGCACAGGCGAGTGCGTCAAACGAGCGAGCACGGCGGCGCAGGCGAGCAAGACAGTGCGGGCCAGCGCGGCCAGCGAGCACGACGGCGCGAGCGAGAGGACAGGTGAGTGCGGCCAGCAAGCATGGCCAGCACGCTGCAGCGCGGGCGAGAGCGGCTAGCGGGTGAGCGCATCCGGCACGGCGGCGCAAGCGAGCATGGCCGGGCTACGATGTGGACTGCTGACTGCTGTACGAACTTTGTTGGCCCTTTGGTCCCTGATTTGCTTCTCAGGATGTCTGACTGCCTCAAAGCCACGAATGCGTTGCGGCTAACCTCAAGATGCATATCTACTACTTGTACGCCTCATGCAGTCATGCGTGGAGGACCTCGCCGCACCAGCGAGCGAGCACGGCGACGGAGAGCTCGTCTGGGGCCTCGGGAGACCTAGAGGACTCGGGGACTATATTATTTCTGCACAAAGGATCTGGAGACGAGAGAGAGGAACACCATGAATGATTGGTCAATTTTTTATCTAGACACTACGAGAAAATTTAGCACTGGGAAGTATAGTTTCTTGTTGCGATATCCTATGCTCTAGAAACTACTCGTGGTTTCTTCCGTTGGGACTGCCTTAATGGCTCCAAATTATAAAGTCCATTCATGCATGAAAAAGAGGTGTTCGTATTAGCTTTTGCCGATAGTTTATTTGTTATGATTAATAACTTTTGGTTAAAAATAAATAATAATAATTGAAAAATGGTTCTCATAAAAAGAGAATAAAGTGATAGCATGATAGGGAATATAAGGGCATCTCCAATGGGTCTATAGCAGCTATCTACAAGAGAGTCCATGTCATCAACTGTCCTACGTGGAAGATATTAAATGAAGAAAGAGAACGCAGCTCTCTACAGCTCTAGAGATAGTCTATAGCGCCAAACGAGGCATCCTCCATAAATTCTGTGTGTGCATGTAAGCATCAAATAGCTATCCTTATAGATAGTTCTTTAGAATGCTAACTTTAGCGTGTACTATATAGATGATGTGGAAGTCTTATAGTTAGTTGCTAGCTATAACCATTGGAGATGCCCTTAAGAGAGATACGCGAGATAAAAAAACGAGAGTAAGAGAATCCGTAATGTGTACGTAACGCGGCCTTTTTATTGGCCTTGACTTGACTAGGTAATGCTACGTTTCAGCTCCTTAGTCGCTCCAGATTATAAAGTCCATTCATGGATAAGTCAAGCAAAAGAAGCTCCGCTGAGTCAAGAGTGTTAGTACGTACAGGTAGGATGTGCCAATCAGAGCACTGTTTCCTTCTCGCAATTAATGAAAATGTCATGTTCATCGTAGTTCGGTAAGAAACACGAGTAAAGGCACTACCAGAAATCAATGATTCTCCTAGTGCCGTATATACTAGAGAGTAGTTAGGACTGAAGATGGTAGAGTGGGTAAACAAGAGTGACACCGATAACAAATTCTTTAAAAATCTTCTGTATTAAAATTATTAGAGCCTTTGACTTCAATAACAATAATAAATGCTATCGATAAACTATGAAGATTAGAATCTAACCACTCTAGAGAAATCCTTAGAAAAATCACGCTAAGCAGGACGTCACACCTCAAAGCGATACTAATGCCGTATTTTATAAAATACAATACTACCACCATATAAAATATATGTTTTTGCTGCAAGGCATTTCGGTAATTTCCCAATTAAGAAAAGAGAAAAATAAATAAATAAATGGAGGTGGGGCCCACTTGTCAGTGGGCCATGTGAAGAGATAAGGGGGAGGAGATGCGCGTGTGCGTGCGGACGCTTCGGCTTTGCTCGGATCTGGTGCATCGGCAGGCGATTTCGACGGCGAGTGGGGAGACAGCGGCTGGAGAGGTAGCGGCGGAGGCGCGGGCTGGCCCGGGTTCCTCGGAGCCGGCCGCTCGCGTCACCACGCCGCAAGCCAACGCCTCCTCTTCTTAATGCCCCATTTCTTCCTCCGTGCGGTATCTCTCTTCCGATTCTGACTTGCTCCTCTTTGGTCTTCTTCCTCTCTGGTCTTCGGGTTGTGTGGAGGGTTGGTGCTTCTGCGCTATCTCCGATTGGAGCTTTTGCCTTCAGATTCCCATGTGAACCCTATCTTTTGGTGGGGTGTGAGGGGAAATCTAAAGGTGGAAGGGTGACCCGAGGGAGGAAGAAGGTGGTGACGATTCCCTATTGAATTTGAGTGCACTCGGTCAGTGTATTCTTATGGTCTTGTGCGGCATCACCCTAACTTTCGACTCCGCCGTCGGCTACCCGAGATTGGAGAGGGCACTGTATCTCCGTCAACCACACTCTTCTTCTACATCGGCACAGAGGGATGCTAGGTTTTCTGGGACATCACTCTCGAGTGTGCCTTACCTTGTTCTTCTTGTTCTTCAACGACTTGAGTTGCTTCTGGACAGCTTTGAGTGCCGTATGCACGGTGAGCATATTGATTCTTCTGCATATTGTGGCAGCAGTACTTGTCCTTCAAATTCTGTTTTAAGTTCAAGTACTAGGAGTTGCTATGCATGCTTGTGGGCTTAGATCTTGTGCTCTGTGATGAACTAGTCGAATACTGAAATTGGTCTTGATAACAGGATTAGATTTGAGCTCTGTTGGTTTGGCATCTACTGTCTATAGCATAGCTATCTTTCGGCTGATAAGATTTGTTCACAAGCAATTGGAATTTTCGCTGTGCAGTAGTTGTTCTTATCAGTCCAGAAGAGGTTCTTTCCTTTACTGTTTGTCATATGAGGCTGCATGTTAAAGTTCTGGTATATGCTGCATGTTAAAGTTCTAGTATACTGTCCGATTACTGCTTGAAATTTCATTGTCTGTGAACATTTATATTGAAAGTTAAGTTGTTGTTCACTGTTTTGGCAAGGTTCTGATAGTAGAAACATAATTTAGAGCTCAAATTCTGATTTCTAGTTATCAGATTGTTAACGAAGAGTATCGACATTAACATGAGAAGGCCAAGATAAAAAATCTTGAGCAACTCTGTTCTGAGAGCAAGCTTAAAGCAATTATTTTGTCTTACGCTAGATTTAATTGCTTCCCTATTTGTAGAACTGCAAGCCATATTTTTTTCAGCAGTTTTTTTGCTTATATACATTGGTTATATGCACTTGTATGAATGACACGACGAAATTACATGAGTACATGTGATTTATATCATTTATATACTACTAGAAATATTCTGAATTTATGTTTTAAATAGAATTAAAACTGAATATATACTCATACCACATTATTTACAACAATATATACTACCTTTCTCTCGTATCAGTATAGGAAATTGGGCGTGAACGATCAGGCATTCAGAGCTTGAAATAGCGCCGGGGTCGGACAGCTGTTCCATTCTCAGAAAAATGCCACGAGATGCAGTGTGAAGTCACCTGAAATCGTCACCAGAATGGCGTCATGCATTGCCGATCGACATTATAGTATAGCGATCAAATAGCCAGTCTGGTTCATTTACATTAGAACATCAGAAGACTTTGACATTGGTACGTAGATGCCCTTATTTTTGGCACGTACGTACGGTGAAAAACTTCATGTATGGTACGTCTCCAGTCTCTTATAAAACGTGTCACTCCTTCAGAGTATAACTGAATTAAACCATTGGAACAAGGCGTGGAGTTAGTTAGCACAAATATTTACCGGACGGACATGCTCCAGAACAAAATATGATATATGACATTATGATTTCTTGTGGTGGAGATATGTAAATTAAGAAACTTGTGAGCCAAGTAGCTAGTGCAAAGCAGTTTCGGAGGTGTTGCGACT